>HG992190.1:9386954-10072530 GCA_905220545.2 Melitaea athalia
AACGCGTATCCTGTATGGCGACTATGGCGTACGCAATTCAATAAAACAAGTACCTAAAGTTTTCATATCTATACAAATAAATAAAATTGAAGTGTCTGTTTGTAATATTAAATTAACCGCTTTTTACTCAATGCATTTGGATCTATACACGGTACATATAAGAAAATAACATTTTTTACAATTTTTGTCTGTCTGTCTGTCTGTTTATTCCGGCTAATCTCTAAAAAGGCTGGACCGATTTTAACGGGACTTTCACTAGCAGATAGCGGATGTAATATAGAGTAACTTAGGCTACTTTTATTTTAGAAATTTATTTATTTTATAACTGTAAACTGAACAATAACTTTTTTGTTAAATTCCACGTAGACGAAGTCGCGGGCACAACTAGTTCTCACATAAATCTGAACACCTTTGGGAATATTATACAATTTTAGCTAAATTTAGCAAAAACCTCTTCAAGTTCTGCCCCACCTTTATGAAATTCTGGGCACGCCCATTGAATAGGGACCCATTCAATGGGGGATTTTATTCAATTGACAGATACTTTATATCATTTTAGTTTTTAGTCTCAGTTTAACGCACACGCCAATTTCATTCCCTAGCGCTAGACATCAGCTGATCAGACCAACACAGAGACGACAACGGTAACGATGGAGATGAAGTAGGAGAATGGTAAACCGAAAACAACATTTTATACGGGCTTTCACCTTCAAACTCAAATGCTAAGACTTCATCCACCACGCTTCTCCACGTGTCTACGAAATAACTGGGACCGACGGCTTAATGTGTTTTCCGAGGCACTGGGGGGGAAACCCACAATGATCAGACAACCGGATCGGATATAAATACAAATATCCACTCCGAGCGGGAATCGAACCCGCAACCGCCAAAAAGTCAATTATTGAAGTAAAACTTCGATAGAATCGTTGTGATTCAATTGTGATTTCAAACCGGATGCAACGAAAAACGACAGTGAAGGGCGCGCTACTTTGTTAATCTATGTAAATAATTTTAAATTACTTTGCCAAAGAAGTTTCACTTCTGACATGTGTACTTTGTACTCCTGCAATTTTTGAAGTGAAACTTCTTTAGAATCGTTGTGATTTCAAACCGGATGCAACGGAAATACGACAGGCAAGGACGCGCAGCGCTGCAAGCCGTTAATTTTAACCTTTTGAGCGCCACGCCTCAAATCCATTCCCGTGCCCTGTACGCCAAGGCATAAATTAAACAAAAATACCTACGAAAAAAATAGTGCTGCCAAGAGTCGTTATCGAGTACCACAAAGTGACTTGTTTATGTTGATTTTTATGCAATAAATGACTACTTATATAATCTAGGATGGTTTATTCTTTCAATATTTTTCTTGTATTATCTTGCACTCGTTATATATACTTACAATAACATAAATAAAAAACAAACATTACAAAAAAAATCATAGTAAAGCACAACACCATTCTATATCGTCATGACGTCATTGTCACAACTGGAAGACTACGGCGCAGCTGACTTACGGTTTTAATACTTTCATAGAGACATGTTAGAGATGTGCTTTGTGTGCCGCACGCTGTATATCGATTTCGAATCGAATCTAAGTATATACATATAGTGTCATTACGCTAAGACCAATGGGAGCGGAGTCCACGCCGACGAAGTCGCGCGCAGAAGCTAGTATTATCTTATAAATAAAATTCTCGTATATAACTTTTGTTTTTTTTTTATAAAATATTTTTTTACGTAGGTACTTAAATGTCTTTTTTACCAGCATAATTAACAATAAATTCATTGCAAATTGCTACAATTGTCTCTAGTCTTGTCATCATAATATACCTACTTACGTCCATCTGGGTATGGTACAGTAGCTCAGTGGCGGATTTACCAATAGGCTGAGTAGGCTGCGGAGCCTAGCTAGGGCGGCAAATTCTAGGGACGGCAATTTTAATTTTGAAACGCTATAATATAAACGCTATAGTAATATTCATTTTCTGAATGGAGAGCTGGCCATGCCCACAAGGTCAGCCGAAATAATCGCAACTTGGTCATTTTTCGGGTGACTGTGACCACAATCTTTTTGGGACCTGGATCCGCGACTGACCGTACTAGCATTTTTTTGAAGTGAAACTTCTTTAGAATCGTTGTGATTTCAAACCGGATGCAACGGCAAAAAGACAGGGAAGGACGAGCCGGACGGCCTGGCCGCGCTGCAAGCCGCTAATTTTAAATTATAGTTATTTTTTTATTTAGTTTGCCATGGAAGTTTCACTTCTATCGTGTGTGAATCGCACACATACCTTTTTATGATATTAACAACATCCACGGACTCTTAGTTGCCCTCAGTAGCTATCCATAATGATACCATCAATAGTCAGCTGATATTTACCTAGGTACTTATACAAAGAATACATCCTGACACGTTGTTTTAACTGCATAACTGCCTTGTTTATTGTTATAATTGACAATTTTTGTAAAATAATAGTGTTATCAATTACGCATAGACTAGGCCAGGGGTCATAAAGTCATAATTAGTTTCGACCGGAGTCCGTTTGAAGAAATAAAATGACCGTCGCGGTCCGCACATCATTACCTATGTAGAAAAAATATTTATTAAATAAACGAAATAACAAAGCTATTTTTTACACATTAGGGAGAAAAATGGCATTTTTTATTGCGGACTGTCGAGTTTGAAGTTGCGTGGGATATATTTTTATTAAATTAGGAATATACACTAGTGTAAGTTTCTGTGTTTTCGCGGTCCGCACAAAATGGGTCGGCGGTCCGGATACGGACCGCGGTCTGCCAGTTGACGACCCCTGAACTAGGCATTTGCTTGCTCGTAATTGAATAAGGCTTTATGAAAAGAAAAAGTAATGCCTAATCACAGCGTTTCGCTGTGAATTGTGCCGTCAGTGCCCAGTAAACAGGGCTTTGTAGACGGTTAGTGTTATGTAATTAGAGGCGTGGAGGTTGTCAGTTAGTAGCGCAAGCGCGCTCGAGGTCTGCGCGCAAGGGATGAGGGTGCGTCAGTCGGCGCTCGGCGACCGGTAAAGCTTCGCGCTTTGCGCCGCGCCCCTCACCGCCGAAGCGTGGCTCGGGGCGTGGCGCTTACGTAAACACGCGTGGTACTCGCGCTGCGGCGGCCACGCCACTGTCCGTCCTAGAACGACCCCATGTCGGCCCGCCGCCTTCGAAATATATGTGGATAGCTCACAGCACGCTGCCGCGCCGCCGCCGCTGCCACTGCCACCGCCGCTTACCGCGCTTATAGGTATCTACATATTGTCTATCATATAAAATTAAGAAGTATAGGTACCTATATTATATTTATATCTATATGATAACAATAATTAAACCAGCTTTCCTATAAACAAGCCAATATTTTTTTTAATAGAATTAAACATCAGTGCTTTCATTCACTATAAACCAATAATCATAAATTTAATCAATAACTACAATTACTTGAACTAAATTTTTGTAACTGACTAAAAGTTTAATATTTTATAATGAATGCATAATAATTATACTCAAGCAATTACTGTATAACCCAATAAAACGCCAAATTTTACCGTCTCTCAATCGATTGAACCAATATCCAATGTAAAGCGATATACTTACCAACATATATCTAGGTCATAGGTATCTCATCTGGTCATTCTTTTTTGCTCCGTATGAAGTTGATGAAGTATAGATAAATTGTTATTTCAATCTGACATAATGGTCCGGTACCTTTGTACTCGTATAATCTATATATATATATATATATATATATATATATATATATATATATATATTATACGAGTTATAAGAGATTTCCACCCATTGACTCATCACGATATCTCTGGAACCATAAGGCGTAGAGACTTGAAATTTGGTAGGAATATTCCTTTCGCCGAGTAGAGGTAAGCTAAGAACGGATTTTACGAAATTCCACCCGCAAGAGGGGGTTGCGGGGGTTAATAACATAAATGGCAAAACAACGTTTGCGGGGTCTGCTAGTCTATTATATAGATATAAAAATGAATTGCTGTTCGTTAGTCTCGCTAAAACTCGAAAATGGCTGAGCCAATTTGTCTAAAATTCATCTTGAAATATTTTTGGAAGTTTAGGAAAGGTTTAAACGGTGAGAAACAGAAACAATGTGTAATAGAAAATACTAAAAACGACGATTTAATTTTCCAATACAAAATGTTCCTAGCGGAGAAATTTAATGTCTTTTGTCAAAAACGTTGTCAATTTATTGGTTGTTAAATATTTATTGGTGCGTTCAGAAAGTGTTTTGTGTATATTTTTCACAAATATACGTAGGTGATACGAAGTTCACCGGGCCATCTAGTAGGTACCTAATAAATTTTTACACTTTATGTTACATTACCCATATTTTATAATTTTTTATTCTCATAAATACAATTAGTACAACATTTTTTTATAAATAATGTTTAACATGAATGTATCTATGACATAATAGGTATGGTCTAAGATCCGGGATATTACCTACTAGCTGCTGCCCGCGACGTCGTCTGCGTGCGTTCACTGCTCTTTCCCCGTAGGTGATAGCGTGATAATATGTAGCCTATGTTCTGACCCGACTTCTTAATAATATTCGTGCCAAATTTGAAGTAAATCCATGCAGTACTTTTTGAGTTTATATCGGACATACATTTGAAGAAATAAAGGTTCACTGCTCTTTCCCCGTAGGTGATAGCGTGATAATATATAGCCTATGTTCTGACCCGACTTCTTAACAATATTCGTGCCAAATTTGAAGTAAATCCATGCAGTACTTTTTGAGTTTATCCCGGACATACATACAGACAAACAGACAAACAGACAAACAGACAAACAGACAAACAGACAAACAGACAAAAATTCTAAAAACTATATTTTTGGCTTCGGTATCGATTGTAGATCACACCCCAAGTATTCTTTTAAAAAAATATTCAATGTACAGTTTTGACTTTTCTACCATTTTATTATATGTATAGATAACAAAATATTCCCTCATCTGTTAATTAGATGATAACAATTTTTTATAGGCTGATTTCAATATTGTGAATTTATAAAAACAACCTCTGCCACCATAAGCCTGCTGCAAATAATAATACTTAAAAAAAATTTTTTTTCTTTTCCCTCTCATGTTAATTAGGTACATGTAGTAAGCTAAAACCGTCAATATTTTACATTATATACCTGACTGTAGTAGGCACCCATCTCTCTCTATGATTGCTATACTTACCTGCAGCCAGGTTACTGCTGACTGAGGTTACTGACCTGGCTGCAGGTACTAAAGTGTAGCAATCATAGAGATGGATGGGAGTAATAAGGTACTGGAATACCGTCCAAACCCTTCAAAGATGAAAAAACTCGCTGGTTTCTGTTATGGTACGAAACTGTTGTTGTTGTAGGTATAGGTATATACTTATACAGGCATATCCGGAGAACTAAAGTTAAATTAATTTTAAATTGAATAGTATATAGGTACATTTCAAAATAATTATGGTCTTTGAGGAGCAGGGTAGCTTTTAAAATCTGAAGAAGCCTGACTGAGGAAGTACCTCGACCTTACAGAAGAACACAGCTAAATAATATTACTGCTTTCAAGCAGTGTTGTGTTCCTGTGGTAAGTGAGGTGACCAGAGAGCTCTTAAAGATCGAGATTTGGGGTATGGTTGGAAACGCGTTTGCAATGCTTCTAGTGTTGCAGATGTCTTTAAGCTACGGTAATCGCTTACCATCAGGCGAGCCGCACGCTTGTTTGATGAATTATTTTAGCACCTTCTAGATTATTTTATACACCTACATTTTATATTCCGTTTTCAGCTAGCTTTATAGCTTATCTATATAGCTCTCAATTTAGCAAAATATCTGGTAAAATTATACCTACCTTCAAACTGTAAAAATTCGTAATGTAATCAACGGCAAAGAGTATCATGAAAAAGGTACAGCGGGTGAAAAACGAATGAGTTTTATTCTTTTGAAGGAAGCACTTTATTTAACAAATGTAATTTCTACCGAATAAAGTCACGTGCACAAAACGCAAAAGACGAAAATACACAGTCTATGTATAGACAAATAAGTAGGTACATAATAATGTGATAACAAAGATCAGATAACGTAGATACATTTGTATGTGACTCACAATGGTAAACTTATATCCTTTACGTTTAATTAGAAGCATTTTATTACAGACTAGCTGTTCTCAACGGCTTTCACCCGTGTGCGCAAACAATTTCCCGTGGGAACCTATTACTTTCCCGGGATAAAAAGTAGCCTATGTTACACGGGGATAACTAAGCTTTCAAATGGTGAAAGATTTTTTTTAAATCTGTTTAGTATTTTTTGAGTTTATCCATTAACACACAAAAATACAAATCTGCAAATTTTACAGTAAAAACTTGCATCAGAGCCGGCTCGAACACAAATCATCTCGTTACAGCTATTAAGGTTTTAAACTTTTCTTCTAGCATCAGAGAAGAAGATGCATGCGCACACAGCGCTCATGGCGCTTGCGGCGCTAGGCGCATTAGCGGCGACGGGAGCGGCGGCGGAGCGTGGCGGTGGCATCAAAGTGGGCAGCAGCGCGTCAGGTGCAGGCGGGCGAGAGGGTGCGCGTGGTAGTGGCGTACGTCTCGGCGATGGCCTGAGACGCCCGCGAACTTCACCAGCCCCTCAGACCCCTCGCGCACCATCTGTTATCACTGCCGCCCTAGTTGTGCCCCACAAAGCCTTTGGAGCACGTGACTATACTAGAGCTGAGAAGGCGGCTCTATCTAAACTGCCGCGAAAACTCAAACTATTTTCACATGTGCGCCTAAATAACACGCTTTCAATGCAGGGCCTTACACCTAGTCCTATGTGTAAGTAATTTATAGCTCATTGATTCTTTGTAGGTACACCTACTATTAAATAGATTATTTTTATTGAAAGCTAATAAATTGTAGCAAGCATACAGCATGGAAAATCTCTATTTTTTCTAAACTCATAATCAAACTTTTCTTATTTTTTGCAGTGTTAATATTTAATAATGGTTATTATATATTATAGCCAAACTTAATTAAAATTGTTTCAGCTATCTTGGACTCGCTGTGTAAAGAATTTCTAGCAGTGAATGTGTCTGCAATACTGTATCTTATGAACCATGAAAAATATGGACGATCCACTGCCTCAGCGCAATATTTTTTACAACTCGCCGGATACCTGGGCATACCGGTGAAACTTGATTTTATTTATTATGGCTGTTCCTCTAATTAGTAGGGAGGCTGAATAATGTTTTTATGTTTAGTTATTTTTTTAAATTTATCTTGTACATATCAAGCTTATTTTGTAGGTCATAGCATGGAACGCAGATAACAGCGGTCTTGAAAAACACGCGTCTCATGCTTCTTTACGACTTCAATTAGCGCCGACTATTGAACATCAGACCGCAGCCATGCTATCCATACTGGAAAGATATAAATGGCATCAATTTAGCGTCGTCACTTCAGCTATTGCTGGCCACGATGATTTCATTCAAGCTGTTAGAGAGAGAGTTACAGCACTTCAAGTATGAATTATTTAAGAAAATATGTTTTTGAATAAGTATTATTAAGGTATATCTAATTATCTAATAAAATTTCAATATTACAGGATCGGTTTAAATTTACGATACTTAATGCGGTGGTGGTAAAAAAACCGGCCGATCTAAATGAACTGGTAACGAGTGAAGCACGTATAATGCTCTTGTACGCTACTCGAGAAGAAGCAGCTGATATATTGTCATCCGCTGGAGATCTCCATCTCACTGGAGAAAATTTCGTTTGGATTGTAACACAGAGTGTGCTTGGTCCTATGCAGCAATCAAACAAATTTCCCGTTGGCATGCTAGGTGTGTAAACTATTATAAATAAGCTAAGTTCTGGAGCTTTGTATTTTATCTGGCTTAACTAGCGGACCCAACAGACGTTATCCTGCCCGGAAAACAGCTACCATATTTGATTGCTTCCATACCGATAGCAGCGCCACCTACCGAGTCCATTTGAGATAAAAACTACCCTAACTCCCAAGATGGACCAAATTACGGATGCTTACAAAATTTGATAAAAATTGGTTCAGTAGTTTTAGAGTCTATCGCGAACATACCTCGTGACACGAAACTTTTATATATATTTTTAAATTTTTATATATATTAGAAATTTTTATAAAAGGGTCAGTTTTTTTTTCTTTTGAGTAGAAAACTTTACGAGTTTATTGTTACTCTTACATATGTGCTTGAACTATGAAGGTATCACTTATACTCACTTATAGACTTTGCGTCTCTACTTCTAAGCAATAGATTACCTATGTTGTATTTACCTTTACATGCAGCAGTATCATTGTATCTTCTGACCGCGAGCAAAGGCGCTAGCAATAACTCGTCATGGATACCATCAGCCTATTATAAATCATTTAAGCATTTATCTTTCAGGTGTTCATTTCGATACATCGAGTTCGTCAATTCTTGCTGAGATAGCGACGGCCGTTAAAGTATTTGCTTATGGCGTGGAATCATACCTCTCCGAACCAGAAAATGTTCAGTATCCTCTCGGTACTAGACTATCTTGTAGCGGAGCGGGTACTGGTGAGGCTCGGTGGTCCACAGGAGAAAGATTCTACCGACATCTTCGAAACGTCAGCGTTGAAGGCGAATCGAGCAAGCCGGGAATAGAGTTCACTCCAGATGGAGAGCTTCGAGCAGTTGAACTTAAAATAATGAATCTACGACCAACTCTAGGTGATCAGGTAATTCTTTAAAACTTGTACAGTTTTGCATCAAACATTTCTTAAACAGCTTTCAGATTATGTTATTGCTATATAACTATGCTTTTTTTAGCTTGTGTGGGAAGAAATCGGAACATGGAATTCTTACCCAAAAGAGCGTTTAGTAATCAAAGATATAGTGTGGCCGGGAGTGCTTCACACCCCTCCACAAGGAGTTCCTGAAAAGTTTCATATGCGCATAACTTTCCTTGAAGAACCTCCTTATATTAACCTAGCTCCACCTGATCCTGTTAGCGGTCGCTGCTCTTTAGATCGTGGAGTAATCTGTCGTGTTGCACCCGATGTTGAAGTTGCTGGGTAAATTTAAAGAAATTAAATATTAATTATATGCATCTTATTTTCTTTTAATTTTCTTTTTGTAATTTATTTATTTTAGGTTAGAAGCTGGTACAGCGCACAGGAACAGTTCACTGTATCAATGTTGCAGTGGATTTTGTATAGATCTATTACAACAGTTGGCTGAACATCTTGGATTTACCTACGAATTGGTACGGGTTGAAGACGGCCGATGGGGTACTCTTCATCATGGAAAGTGGAATGGTCTTATAGCGGAGCTTGTGAACAAAAAAACTGATATGGTAAATCAAATAGCTATAAATTTTGTACAAAACTATTTCGTTTTAGCCATAAATAATGTCTGTTGGCTTTTGAAATAATAATCTACGAATAATCATTTTCTTAAGACTAAACTACATCTTATACTTTATTTTTAGGTATTAACATCATTAATAATAAATTCAGATCGAGAAGCTGTAGTAGATTTTAGCGTACCTTTTATGGAAACAGGAGTGGCTATCGTAGTTGCAAAACGAACAGGCATCATATCGCCCACCGCTTTTCTGGAGCCATTCGATACAGCTTCTTGGATGTTAGTCGGAGCCGTTGCGATACAAGCTGCCACGTTTTCAATATTCTTCTTCGAGTGGCTTTCTCCGAGTGGGTTTGATTGCTCTACCGGGCTAAATTCGAAACGAATACCACAAAATAGATTTTCACTCTGTCGTACGTACTGGATAGTGTGGGCAGTATTATTTCAGGTAAACTAAAATTTTTATTTAATAATTTAGTAAGCGATAGTATCTATGGTTTTTGAGCATAAGTGTACAATGAGTTTAATTAACAACAGGCTTCGGTGCACGTGGACTCCCCGCGCGGATTTACGGCTCGCTTCATGACGAACATGTGGGCGATGTTCGCAGTGGTATTCCTCGCGATATATACCGCGAACTTGGCCGCGTTCATGATCACTCGGGAGGAGTTCCACGAGCTGAGCGGACTGGACGATCCTCGGATCGCGCGCCCGCTGTCGCAACGGCCCGCACTCAAGTTCGGCACCGTCCCGTGGTCGCACACGGACGCCACACTCTCGAAGTACTTCCCCGAGCCGCATGCGTACATGGCCCCGTGAGTATAGCTTTTAATATATGTATAATATAATATTAAGATCTTATAATTATGCAACGAATTCGCATTTTGAAAGTAGCAGTTAGATTCATACTTCAGAAAAAAATTTGAATTTAAGCGTATTTTGTAGTGATGCAACAGATCTCTGTTTCTGTTTCCGCAAGTGCGGAAGTTCCGCACGCTTTTCAACATTCGTTTCTGCTTCTGTTACCGCAACTTTTATAACGGAGATGTAAACGGAAGTTTACGATGGTTGAGAGTTGAAAGTTTCACTTAGCACTACTAAATTTTGAATATTAAAATAATTTTAAGTTGCAATATTGTTTTCTATTTTAGATTTCTAATATATCTATTTCTTATCTAGGCTTGGTGTGTTTTTAATACTAAGTAAAGAAATATATTTGTAAAATTACTTTTTTTCATATTATTTACACTCGTTTCAGTCGTTTCTGCATCCGTTTCCGTTTCCGTTTCTGCTAAAATTTAGTTTTGACATCTGTTTCCGTTTCTGGTTCCGTTAAGACACTTCCGTTGCATCACTAGTATTTTGTTATATAATTATAATATATTTTGTTTCAGTGAAAAGTGTTCACTATTTAAATTACATATTCGTGTTTGGAATATAAAATACATAGACATCGAGCCCCATTGAAACTGTTAAACACTAATATGTCGGAATATTGTTGAAAACTTTATCTATACTAATATATAAAGCTGAAGAGTTTGTTTGTTTGTTTGTTTGTTTGTTTGTTTGAACGCGGTAATCTCTGGTTCTACTGGGCCGATTTGAAAAATTCTTTCAGTGTTAGATAGCCCATTTATCGAGGAAGGCTATAGGCTATGTATCACCACGCTAAGACCAATAGGAGCGGAGTCCACGCCGACGAAGTCGCGCGCAGAAGCTAGTTTTTAATAAATTTTTATCACTTTCAGATACAATCGTAGCACAGTTAGTGCAGGGGTAACGGGGGTTCTCACTGGAGAACTCGATGCTTTTATATACGACGGAACTGTACTGGATTACCTCGTATCTCAAGTAAGTCCGCATAAATACCTTTATATTATTATAGTATCTCTCTACCAGTTGCACAATACTAACATTAGTGTTAATATTCTTATAGGATGAGGACTGCCGGTTGTTAACAGTAGGCTCGTGGTATGCGATGTCTGGCTATGGATTAGCATTTACTCGAAATTCTAAATATCTGAGCATGTTTAATAAGAGGTTACTTGATTTACGCTCCAATGGTGACCTAGAGCGGTTACGCAGGTAGGCTTGACTTCTTTGCAAACTTGCTTTTTGATATTTATATTAAGTATTCATAATTTCACTATCCTTTATTATTTTTTTATTACGTTGTTATCACCAGGCTCTATCATTATCTGCTTTGCTATCGCAATTTTCTACTTTTCAAGCTACATTATATATTTAAATAGTTTAGATAACACGAGTTTTGTGTAATGTAAAACAGCATTAAACTACGAGAATCTAGACTAAGGCGATGCAGCATGCCTCAGTACCTAATAGTTTTCAGAGTATGACAATTGCTGAAATATGATATAGAGCACGTAGGTACTTACCACAGAGTACATTGTAATAGTAGGTACTTACTTAAACTGCAGTTCTATTCAATAACTCCGATACGTCACTAGCGTAATTCTACTCAAGGTAGTGAAAGGGTTCACAAAGCAGTTGTTAAATAAAAACACCCATTTAAGTATAGCAGTTCACAATAATGCTTTAATATTGTTTAAATGTCCGAAAATAACCGTACGGACATCAAGAGGGACAATTTAAAAATAAATTACAAGCTGTTAGTTACCTACACTCTTAGCCCATGCTTACTGCTTAGCTTACAAGAGCGGTTTCAGGGTACGAACTTGTTGTTAATTAGCTATATGTAGGTAGTATTTCGCATTAAATCATACCTACATATATAAGTATCAAGTAGGTATGATTATATAAAAGCAGTTTAAAAATAATTTAAAATATAATCCCTTCTTGCAAAATTCTAGATTCAGATTCGTATAAGAATTAATAAAAAATTAAAAACCGTATAAAATTTATTTAGACTCAGTAGGTACACGAATGTGTAAATGTAATGTGTCCGGTAAAAATAAAGTATAGCTTACCATCCATTAGTAAAGAAATACCAGACGAACTTAATATTGGATCTAATCGATCGAAGGTACTGGATGACGGGCACGTGTAAGCCGAACAAGCAGGAGCACAAGTCGTCGGACCCGCTGGCGCTGGAGCAGTTCCTGTCCGCGTTCCTGCTGCTGATGGCGGGCATCCTGCTCGCGGCGCTGCTGCTGCTGCTCGAGCACGTGTACTTCCGCTACATGCGGGAGCACCTCGCCGCCTCCACCGCCAGCTCGTGCTGCGCTCTCGTGTCCTTGTCGATGGGTACACGTCTATATATTCATACGTAAAGATAAAACTTTTTACACCTTTTTAAGAAAATAGCGCGGACGGAGGAGTATGAAATTTCGCACACTTGTAGTTTATATCTATTAAAGAGAAGGAGTGCTGAGTGATAATTTTTTTTTATGCATAAAAAATACATAAAATACATTAAATCATTGAAAACACATTACACACACTACCATGTATTTGACACACACACGCATATAATTATGTTCTTTTGTTTAGGTAATGTTCCAACTTAGGTATAGGTACCTAATTTAATTTTTATTTCAACTGACAAATAAAATAAAATTTTATTAATCTACAATTCACAACTTAATAATTAATTATGGTCGTATTTCGACCACTGGGCGACCACTAGTTAAGCTACATACCTACATCTTATTTGACTTTTAATACGTAGGTATGACAACTTTTTTCTCATTCGAAACGCATTGTCTTGTTACTTTTTACGCATATTATTTATACCTACGATTTATTTCAATCGAATTATAAGTGTCCTGTTCTTGTAACACAGTTAATTTTATTTTTATCTTCTAGGTCAATCATTAACATTCCATGGTGCAGTTGTGGAAGCGGCATCGAGAGGCTTCGGTCCCGGTAAACGTGGACATTGTCGCTCTGCGATATGTGCTGCACAGGTATAAACTTAAAATTAAATTACTAAAAAACAGTTAATAAAACTGCTACGTATAGTTAAAGATTTCATTATGGATCGCGTGACAATAATACCACAATATCTTAATTGCAACAGATACAGTACAAATATTTTTTTCCGGTTTGGATGTCTGTTTTTGTGGGTCTCCCCACCGTGTCTCGGAGAGCACGTTAAGCCGTCGGTCCTAGTTGTTATCATAAATACCCGATAGCGAACGTTACTCATCTTAGGGAAAATATCCGCCAACCCGCCGTGGAGCAGCGTAGTGGATTAAGCTCCAATCCTTCTCCTACATGGAGAAAGAGGCCTGTGCCTAGGAGTGGGATGTTACGGGCTGAATGCGATTGCAACAGCTAGAATTAAATGCAGCTCCGGATTTAAAGAAACTAGATTTACATATGTAGATAAACAAGGAAATTAAATAAGTTGATCTGATTGATTTTAATTTTTAAAGTTTCCAAACTATGTAAGTACCTACGAGTAGGTAGGCACCTACTTAAATCTCGCGACGCTTCTATGTCATATAAATTGTGTAATGACTTTTGTTGATAGTTAAAGTTTTAAAGGAAATGATTATTTTATTAATTTTAGGGAATTTAAAACAAAAGTTTGTCAATAAATTAATAAGTTGTTTACTTTTAATTTATTATAATTAAAAAACATGTAGCGCTTATAAAAACTAGAGATGAAACGGATATCCGGCAACTATCCGGTATCCGGCCTATCCGGCCTTGTTTTCACTATCCGGCCGGATACCGGATAGTAATTCAGTATCCGGCCGGATACCGGATAGTAATTCAGTTTTTTTTTTTCAGACTGTAATATCCCACTGTTGGGCATAGGCCTCTTCCCCTATATAGGAGAAGGATCAGAGCTTAATCCACCATGCTACTCCAATGCGGGTTGGCGGATATATTCCCTATGAGTAACGATCGCTATTAAGCTAGAATTAATTATTTTTCTATCATTATAAAAATATTTTTCAGAATGATACAATAAAAATGTGGATAAATTCAGCAACATTTGGCATGCCATAAAAAACAATTATCAATAATAATATTGCCTTAAAGTTTTTAATAAATTGTATTAACAAATAATTATTCAACAATAATATAATTAGACCATAATTTTTTTTTTCTTGAACAAATCGTATGCTGGCGGCATACGATTTGTTTTTCTGCTTAATTTTACGAATTGTTTGATATATTTTCCATGAATAAATGTGTAAAACAGTTTTCATTATTCATTTACTTCTTTTTCTAATCCTTATTCACATTATTATCCCATTGAATAGAATAAAAAATACCCAAATTGAAGAAGTACAATATTTAAAAAATATTTGAATAATTACAATATTTAATATTTAAATGAAGTATAATTTTAATTAATTTAATCGATTTACCTTTTTATACAGGTAAGTTGGCTAATAAATGATCATGGAGTACTTTGATATTTCTTTCAAGTACTGAATACTCACTGATGTCGATAATATTGCGACATTGGCGCGGATCTTGCTCGGTAAAGTAAGGTATAACTCCGAAGATATTGGTGTTAGAAAAAAAAGTTTGAAGAAAAAGTTGTTCATAATTAAAGGATCTGCAACTTTGATAATGGGTAAAATTTCATAAAATTGAACGGTTGGGGAGAAAATGGCGAAATATGAAAAATAAAGAGAAAAAAAAGTAAAATTTTTGCCTTTCGGAAGTAATAATTTAAAAAGTATTGATGATACAAAAAAAAGTTTCTGATAAAAGAGTTAGTAAATTTAATATAATTGAAAAGAGAAAAGGTATTTACAATTTTTTGCCTAACACTAACCGTTCTCGAGATATCGAATTAAACGCAAAGATTTAAATCGTATTAAACGCGTTTTCATCGAAATGACCTCGAGCTGACCTTCGGAGAACCCCTCAAATGGGAATTTAAGCTCATAATACACCCCCCTATCGATTCACCATAATCCCCAGACTGTGGTATTTAATGTTTTTTTTAACCCATTTTCAGCCGTAACTTGACTGGACTATAATAGAAAGAAAATGAATTAATAGTACTCATACTGCACTATGGGTAAATTATGGTGAATAAATACTAATTTCGCTGCACTGAGAGGTAGCAAGCCGTTTCTCTTCTCTTCATAAATAAGGCCAGCTTCAGAATAAAGTCTTTCGCTGTACACACTGCTGCAAGGTGCTGAAAGATAGATTTTGGCAAACTTTGTTAAATTTCACCAAACAGCTAAGTTCCGCCGGATATCCGGCTGTCCGGCCACGTGGTTGGCCGGATATCCGGCTATCCGGTATCCGGCCAAACTGCTATCCGTTACATCACTAATAAAAACCCTAATAGGCGTAACAAGTAACAAGACGCCGCGTTGGCTCAGCGGTCACAGCACTGGATTGCGATTGGCTGTTGCGCGGGCGGTTGCGAGTTCGATCCCCGCACTCGACAACATTTGTGTTGGCCATACAGATGTTTTCCGTGGTCTGGGTGTTTGTGCAGTCCTTGTGGGTCTCCCCACCGTGCCTCGGAGAGCACGTTAAGCCGTCGGTCCCGGTTGTCATCATAATTATATACACCTAATAGCTATCGCTACTCATAGTAGGGAATATATCCGCCAACCCGCATTGGAGCAGCGTGGTGGATTAAGCTCCGATCTGTCTCCTACATGGGGAAGAGGCCTATGCCCAACAGTGGGATATTACAGGCTGAATCGTGATCGATCGTGAGGCGTAACAATAGCTATCTATACTAATTACTAATATTATAAAGCTGAAGAGTTTGATTTGATGTTTATTTAAACGCGCTAATTTCAGGAACTACTGGTTGGAATTAAGAAATTGTTTTTGTGTCGGATAGCCCAGTCCGAAGAATAACTATAGGCTATATTAAATTAGAGTACGTTTATTCCTCAAGTTTAGTAACGCGAGTGACGGTTCCAGGTGTGGCGCGCGCGGCACGAGCGCGACGCGGCGGTGGCGCGCGCGCGGCAGCTGGCGGCGGCGCTGGCGGCGCACGGGCTGCAGGCGCCGCCGCGCCGCCTCGCGTCCGCCGCGGCGCTGCTGGCGGCGGGCCGCCCGCACGACGCCACGCGCCCGCGCACGCTGCACGCGCCCGCCGACCTGCTGCCCGACCTCGACCGCCCGCTCTCCTGCTCCGACCTCCGAGCTAGGTACAGCTGCTATACGACTATATACCTACATACACTTTAGCTGGAACATCTTAAACAGTTAAAACTGAACTGGCTGAAGAGAAATTAATTTACATTATTAGACAATTAGGCATATTGTAGTTATTTTTTAGAAATAAAATAGAGGTCTACACTTGGTCAGTGTTCACCTATCATAATATACTTTTTAGTGTGTATAAGATTTAAAAAAAAATTGGTTTTGATAAAAAGAAAATATTACGATCTAAATCGACAAGTAGAAACGTTTTGCTCGGATTTCATTGCTTTTCTCAGTATTTATTTTATGTGACATGGTATAAAAAATAAAGTTTTTGATGCAACAAATTCAGGATAATAGACAATACTAATATTTCAAATAGATAAATGTAACTTTGTATATGTGACTCTGACTCTCACATACAATTCTTAAGAATTTTACATACAATTGTTTATAGCTTTGTTGTTTATCTACTGGTTATGTAAGTCGCTTTAAATTTATATACATATTTTCAGGGAGCGAATGCGGGTAGAAATGGAAACAGTGCTGTGAGGCGCATATTGCGCCATTTTTTTTTTTTCAATTTCTGAAGGCTGTTCTTACACCAAGTTATACAAGACGAAGTTAGGTATATTTAATGTTAAAATATGGACAGATAAAAAAACGTTGTAATTATTAAATAAATTATTCCAATTATTAAAACAGAGAGATGGACGTAGATAGCGAAGCGTTGTTGTGGGAAGCGCGCGCGGGGCAGGCTGGGCGCCGGGCGCGCGTCCTCGTGTTGTCTACTACAATAAAATATATTTTTTGGACAATATTGTGACTTTATTAATTATATCCAATCTAATAGGGACTAATTCAAATATTTCTATTCTTCCGTATATTTTTAACAGACCTTTTTACATAAACAAAGATTGTTACTTAACTAAAATACACAGCAGGAAATATGCTGCTCGAAATCTGGAGCTACTCGAATGGGGAAGTACTTCTCGAACTTACAAAATATCACAGCTAAATACTGCTTTCAAGTGTTGTGTTCCTGTGGTGAGTAAGGTGAACAGAGCTACGGGAGCATCGGCAACGCGCTTGCGATGCTTTTACAGCCTTACAGGCACTTACAGGCGTCTATAGGCTACGCCGTAGCCTACGTGCGTAGCCGCTACGGTAATCACTTACCATCAGTCATCAGATGAGCCGTACGTAGGGAATGCAATCCCGCGGATCCGCAATCCCGCAAATGCGGGATCCCGCATAAAATTACCGGGATTACACCTGCGGGATCCGCAAGATTTGCAAGATTTTATTTTTTGCAGCCTGAATTCGCATAACAATATGTACGGCACGAACAGTGTTGGATTTCGTAGTATAATTTATTATACTATTTGTATCATTACTTCATGATTTGTAGTATGTAGTATCGTAAAGCAAAGATACTACGCGAAAATAGCATAATGTAATTGTACCTTCAGGTCGATTGACTTCATTTATTGGTTGAATCATTTTTTTTTATTGTTTACCCTTCAATATAAATAAATTATTTATAAAGGCAATAACGAATCAGTCGTCAAGAAGCCCCGGGTATTTTCCTATGTAATGTTTTACCAAGTAATTTGTATACTGTACGTGTACCGCGTGTACGTAGTATACAAATTCCTTGTGTTTTACTATCTCGGTCGTTGTGACAAAGTAGGACGCATGTATTTTATGTATGAGTGTGTGTGTACGATGATATGTACAAAACTACAAATCAATCAATTTTCGTTTCTAAACGCGCATTTTCAGCTACTGGCTACATGTGCAGCAAAATACGATCAAAATAATGTACCTAAAAGATGAAATCTTAAATACTTTATGTAGGTATACTACAGAGGCGTAGCGAGCTTAAGAGGGCGCATAAAGCAAAATTATCAATCTGATATTTGATTTTACATAAAAAATTCCAGACCAAATCTTAAAATAAAAATATATGGGTTGGGTTGTCTGGAAGAAATGGCTAAATAGCCATAAGTCCGCCCATTGTACTTCACAGTCTGTAAATGATATTTGTAGTTGTGATGTACAATAAAGTATAAATAAAAAAAATAAAAAAATATGACAAACTACGTGATATTTTCAAGCCTACAGTCTAATCAAAAACATAAAATAATGAAATTTCCTCGATAAAAAAAATCACGAATTAACCTCTAATTTTTATGCGTTTTTTCGCGCCCGGGGCAAAATACCTTTTTAATGCCCCCTCATTCGAAAATCATATAATATGTACGGCAATTTTTAGGGTTCCGTACCCAAAGGGTAAAAACGGGACCCTATTACTAAGACTTCGCTGTCCGTCCGTCCCTCCGTCCGTCTGTCACCAGGCTGTACCTCGAGAACGGCGATAGCTAGATAATTGAAATTTTCACAAATTATGTATTTCTGTTGCCGCTATAACAACAAGTATCTACTAAAAACAAAATAAAATAAATATTTAAGGGGGGCTTCCATACAACAAACGCGATTTTTTTGCTCGATATCAATAATGGCAACACTGGCGGATCCAGGGGGGGGATCACGGGGGTCATGACCCCCCCCCTGGGCTGTGTCCAGGACCTAGGTGGACCACTAATTAAAATTGTTAAACAAGATTTTTGTCACAATATAGGTATTTTTAAGTACATTACCTACATAGTTTAATAAAATACCTACTTTTTACCTGTATCTATCATTATAAAATTTAAATTATAACTTCTTTTTACTTGACCACGACTTTGTGCCCCCCCCCCCCCCCCTGGCGCCTTGACCAAGACTGTGACCCCCCCCTGGCGCCAAAGCTGGATCCGCCCTTGAATGGCAACAGGTAGGCACTTGAAATATTCACAAAATACTCAGTTGTACTTTTACTTTAATAATCTATACTATAATATATAAAGCTGAAGAGTTTGTTTGTTTGGTTGTTTGTTTGTTTGTTTGTTTGAACGTGGTAATCTCTGGAACTACTGGGCCGATTTGAAAAATTCTTTCACTGTTAGATAGCCCATTTATCGAGGAAGGCTATAGGCTATGTATCATCACGCTAAGACCAATAGGAGCGGAGTCCACGCCGACGAAGTCGCGCGCAGAAGCTAGTAAATAATAAAATTAAAATAAAATAAATATTTAATCCCATACAAAAAAAAGACATTTTTGCCTATTTTTGCTCTCATACAATAAAAGTGGTTTTTTGCCGCTTTTTGTCCGATATTAAAGTCAATGTACCTACTGTTGTTTACCTAGTCAATGGAACCCTTCGTGCGTGAGTCCGACTCGCACTTGGCCGATTTTTTAGTTTTGCGGACCCGGATTGTTTCAATTTATAAATTATTATTTTATTTGTCTTTTTAGTTAGGCAAATTACGTAATAATACCTAATAATAAGCGCTTTATTTGCGAAACACACTGAAATACAAACGATGAACATAAGATAAAATGTGGAAGAACAAAGTATAAATAAAAAGAAATAATAATAATAATTAAAAAAAAAGAAATTGAAACAACTGAACTCAGAATTAACAATAAAGACATTTAAAATAATAGTCACTAATAAAGGTGGCAGTGTGTCTCACAAAAAGTTAAGTCCTCGGCTTCAGTTAGGGATAAACCCTAATACAGATTTTCAGGACCACCTATTGATTATTTATTTCATTATTTTGTGGTTGATTAAGAGTTTTTTACCGATGAAGAAAAACAGAGGAGGTTCTAAAGTCACAACATATATTTTTTTAATGTTTGACCATGCATAACTCTTTACAGAGTAGTCCGAATTTGATTTTAAAAAAATATTGGAAAGGCTAAGAAGTTACTACTATTTTATTTTGTGGTGCCCTAAAGCAATCATTCACCAAAAAATTGGTAATTGTGTTTGCTTGCAAACGAAAAAAAACCGACTTCAATTACATCGACAAGTAATACAACGTAATAAGACGAAACAATAGTCAAGTAAATACGCGCTATTAAAGATTACTCAAAAAGTTGTAATCAGATCTCGATCTAATTTAAACAAGGCTACATGACAAGTATTAGCTTTTGATTAAAATAAGAATCATCAAAATCGGTACACCGAGTAAAAAGTTATGCAGTATTTTTTTTTTTTTTTTTATTTATAATTAGATAGGCTTGCGTTTGACCACATTCCACCTGATCTTAAGTGAGAATGCGGTCTAGGATGGAGCACGCTTGCCTAGAAGTAGCCTATTCACTTGCGTCTTGAAGATACCCAGATTATATCTTTCCGGAAACACAGATGCCGGCAGAGAGTTCCACTCCTTGGCCGTACGCATCAAGAAAGTACTAGCGAATCGCTTAGTGCGTATGTTGGGAATGTCGACCGTATAAGGGTGGCGTAACGCCGACTGTCTAGTCGTACGGAGATGGAAGGGGCAGGGGGGAACCAGGTCGTGGAGTTCCTGCGCACACTCTCCAAAGTGCACCCGATAAAAAACCGACAGGCCGGCCACCCTGCGCCGATGATCTAAGCTTTGTAGCTTAGCAGCGACCAGTGTATCATCACCGATAAGCCTCTTGGCTCGCCTCTCAACTGACTCGAGAAGCTCCAGCTGGTACTTGGCTGAGCCATCCCAGAGATGAGAGCAGTACTCCATGCAAGATCGAATTTGAGCTTGGTATAGCTTTAAAAGTTGTTCCGGGGTGAAGTACTGTCTCACCTTCGAGAGGACGCCTAGTTTTTTGGCAGCTGTTTGGGCCTTTGCTTCTATATATGAGCCAAAATTGAGGGTAGATGTTAAAGTAATGCCAAGAAGCTCCAGATGGCCGGCTATAGGCACGGGCACACCTCGAAAAGAGGGAGTCAGGTGGAAAGGACTCCGCTTTGCCGAGAAGAGACACGCCTGGGTCTTAGACGCGTTGAACTTGACCAGGTTAGCGTCACCCCAGTCAGAGACAGCTTTAAGGGACAAGTTCAGACGCTGGATCATGGCTTCCCTCATCGACTGGGTCTCAGACCCACTCGCTCGTGCGTCGGACACGTAACGCTCAACAACGGTGCTGTCATCTGCATACCCAAAGATCCCGGGTTTGAGCAGGTCGTTGATGTGCAGCAAGAATAGCGTTGCCGAGAGTACAGACCCCTGAGGGACTCCGGCATTGATGGCCAATTGATCAGACTCGCAGCCGTCTATGACTACGCGGATCGATCGATCCCTCAGGAAGTCAGATATCCAAACACATAGCGAAGTGGGTAGGCCGAATGAAGGAAGCTTGCTAATAAGGCCGTCATGCCAGACTCTGTCAAATGCCTTCGAGATATCGAGCGACACCGCAATGGCTTCCCCGTGTCTCTCGATGGCCTCACTCCATATGTGTGTGGCATACGCTAGAAGATCACCCGTGGACCGATTGCGGCGAAAACCGAATTGTCGGTCGCTAAGAAGGTCGTGCTCCTCTAGGTATGCCAGGAGCCGGTTGTTCAGTATACGTTCCATACTCTTGCAGAGTATAGAGGTTACGGAAATGGGTCTATAATTGACAGGGTCTGCTCGACTTCCCTTTTTGAGCACAGGCTGCACGTTAGCTTGCTTCCAGGCTTTCGGCACATGCCCTGTCGCTAGAGAGAGACGAAACAGGCGTGTCAGGATTGGAGACAACTCAGGTGCACAAGTTTTCAGTACTATGGCTGGTATTCCGTCAGGACCACTAGCTTTGTTCACGTCTAGATTGCGCAAGGTTTTGAGGACCTCTTTTTGACGAATTCGGACTTCAGACATAGACGTCTCGCATCGAATCGAAGGGGTTGGAGGTGTGGCGCTGCCTGTATCCAAACGTGAGGATTCTGCAAAGAGATTTGCAAACAAGTTTGCCTTTTCCTCAGCGGTGTGGGCTAGTGATCCATCGGGTTTCAGCAGTATAATACAACGTAGGTCGACGAAAAAGTAGTCAAGTAAATACTCATTATTAGATACTAGCCGACCCGTGCCCACTTCGTTGGGCGTTATAATCCATTTCACATAAGAAGGGTACGGTGAAATTTGATATGTTCCAATACACTCTCACTATTTTCAGCAAATCAGATAAAAATACTGATAAATATAAATGTTTTAAAATCACCAATTAATTTCTAAGGCAAATAATAATGCTTGATTAGATTGAATTGTTGACACGGCACGTCAGAGGGCGCAGGTTCAAATCCTGCTGATTTAAAATCTTTATATATTTTTATCTTTTTCCTTTTATCTTGTCACTCCCAAGTCACTCCTGAATAGTGTAGCTTTCTGTTAGCGAAAGAATTTTCATGATCGGATCAGTATTTGCGAAGATTACCCCGTATATATAAACAAAGTTATAAACTTTACCTCTTTATAATATTAGTATAGATAACACTAAAAGTACTTGTCAGATCTCAATTATATAAATTTAAATGGGACTATATGACACGCAACACCTTTCAATTAAAACAAAATTGATCAAAATCGGTCCACCCAGTCAAAAGTTCTGAGTTAACATACATTGAAAAAAAAAAGTCGAATTGAGAACCTCCTGCTTTTTTAAAAGTCGGTTAAAAAGAACGATGCTTTCTGGAATTTAATAGAACTAATATTAGAAATTTTTTACTATGGTTGCCATAAGGGAAAGGAAAGGAAATAATTAAATAACTCTTTACCTACTTGAACTGAATAAATCCTTCTTATTTTGAAATTTTGTAGCTTTATTTATACATCGTGCGCTGTAGCATGGTGCGGGTGACAGTTTCAGTAACGTTTCGTTTCACTCTTGAAAGTTGCCGCGATTCACAAATTATGACTTACTATTTCAGCTGTACCACATTCGTAATATACTAAATCATTAATTACTGTAGTAATTATATTAAATCCAACCAGAATGTTCTAGTCTACAAATAAAATCTAATGGAAAGAAAAATTAAGAAAAGTGTTATGCGTATAACGTAACGCCATAGACGTCTTTAGTGATGGGATGTACTGCTACGATAGATAGTCCATGTTTTTGTAATAAAAAACGTATATTGAGCGTAGTTCAATTATTATTGTAAAAAGTATTATATTATTACTAGTAACGAAGCCCGGCGTTGCTCGGGTTGAAATACATCGCATGTTTAATGGTATAAAAATATATAAGGATATATTTTTTAACAGATATAGATTTCTATTTTCGATATAGAGTTATTGAGAGACTTATTCGGTCATTAAACTTGCGGTGTATATAAAGTATATCTAATAAACTAACGACCGAATTAAAATAATTTTAAGAAAAAGTTTAGTAATAAATTGCACTCATTTTAGAATTTTCTAGTACTTTCTCGAACATTTTGAATCGATTACAATAGTTTTACAAATTTCGAAAGTTTCTACATTATTCCAGAATTTTTTAGAACTTTCTAGAACATTCCAGGTAAATTATAACCGTTTTAGACATTTTGAAACTTAAGAAATCTTTTCAGAAGTCCTAATGCGTTAGAAATGGACAGAAATATATGTTTTAACATTTTTGCCACCCATCAAACACCCCCTTCCACCCACCTCGACCAAACTCCCTTATGAGGGAAGAGACCAAGGGATATTTACCACCCCAACGGGAAGTTGATTGGGGTCGATGGTGATAGAGAAAACCGTGGACACAGTACGAACATTAGCATTTTATATAATATATTAAGATTGTAGTAGTATTATAATAAAATTGATTTTATTAGTCTAAACTCATATCAGAGTCAGGAACATCTGAATTTTCACTAAATTCATCCTCTATATCTGTGATGGATATTATTATCGTCAATATGGATGTCACGGATGTATGGATTTTCCTTAATGATGAAAAGACATGGGATTGAATAAAGCTCGACCAGGCTATGTCTGTGACTCGCTATGTATATAAATATTGTGAGCAGGTGGCATGTGATGGTTTCGGCATGCACGATTGGCTGTCTCGTGTTTGTCCTTATTGATATTTTGCTGCCTTAACTTTTTTTATTATTGTTTAGTTTTTTTTTGGTAAATGACATTTTTACTTTTCTTTTTTTTTCTTTCCTTAAGTGTGAGGTTCACGCTATGACGAAATAAATGTTTTCATTTCGTTTCATTTCATTTCACGATCCCAATCAGACATAACGTCCCTTTTTATTTTATTCACCTTCGACCAGTCTTCGGGTTGAACACTGTTGATGGCCTCTTGCAATCCCAGATAACAAAATAAACTTGTTTCAGACTTGCAACAAGTTTGATACATCAAAAATGAAGGCTTGCTTCAAGTTTGCCATGGCAACTTTATAAACTTGCAGCAAGTTTAAATCAAACTTGATAGTTTCACGGTGACAAACTTGCATGAAGTTTGTTTTTTCAAAGGAAATTCAAACTTGATAAAAAAAGCGTTTATCGCTTATAAGTACTTTCTATTACTTATTATCACTAGTAGTTATTATTATCAGTGATCGATGCACGTGCGCAATTTAGAACAACCCTCCGCGATGATTGCAGCTCCACTGTGTAGAAACGTACTCCCTACTAGACTCTCCTGATAACTGTATATATACTAAGTGAGCTTAAAAACATTGATAGCGTGATTCAGGATTCTCTATATTGAAACTTGAAACATCATCTTTGTCATAACAATATTCCAGCAATATTGTCACAAACTTGAAACATCATCTTTGTCATAACAATATTCCAGCAATATTGTCGCAAACTTGAAACATCATCTTTGTCTTAACAATATTCTAGCAATATTGTCGCAAACTTGCCTCGTCATATTTGACGCAGCAAT
Source organism: Melitaea athalia (assembly GCA_905220545.2). NCBI lineage: Eukaryota > Metazoa > Arthropoda > Insecta > Lepidoptera > Nymphalidae > Melitaea > Melitaea athalia. The sequence continues at coordinate 9,412,147 of HG992190.1, forward strand.
TTAAAATCAAAGAATAGCAAACTTGCCTCAAGTTTACATGCTATCTGGGATAGGGCCAACGTCTTATTTGCCGTAAATGGTATAGCAATAAATACGTGTCACATACAAGGCATAAGCCCGATTTTGATTATTTCATATAAGTACAAAGATATTATTATGTAGCCATGAAATATATATTGACCAAGTTTATACACGTTGTTACATTGCACAGCTGAATAACACACAAATGTTCATAACACTATTTATCTGAACTAGATTTATGCTGCGAGTATCGTTACAACATAACGTCACATCCCTAGTCATGTGTACTGACAGTTGTCAACGTCATATAGGCAAGTGTCACCCGCACCATGCTACAGCGCACGAAGTATAGTTAACCTACTTTTCCCAGTGTCTGCCCGTCAGTCGTTCTACAGTATCCTTCCTTTGCCTCTGTAATAAGACTACCGTTAGACAAAATTATAGTCAAACCAAAGACATAAACAACATAATTATTTAAATTATTTACCATAATTATCATTTTTATTTGTTAGAGAAACCCTTCTTTAGCCCAGGTTTACACAATGTTACAATGAAAACCGCATCCAAATAAGGTTTTATTGTAGTTTATGAAAAGAGAGATTTTTTTTAATTTTGTTAATTCGAATTTTTGAAAATATCGACAAAATATTACATCACTAGTGTATCTATACATATAATTATAGACTATGAGGCATCACTTCGCTGGCGTATATATGTACTGCTTTGACCCTTCCCTCCCCCAGACCTATCCCACAAACAGCAAGAAAGGGACAACTGCAGCTCAGACCGTTTTAGGTAGATAATTATTGACCAAAACATCACTTCGTAGTCGACTGTTTTCTCCCCGAAACATGCCATTTTTTTATTATTTTTTTTACGTAAACAAAGCCTTCAAACAGCTATGACGCTCCGTTCTCTTTTTTTGTAAATATGAATTATTATTTTTTTATGAGTGTCTGAAAATGTACAAAAAATTAGGCAATATTTCTAGTTTTTGAAGGCTCCTTCTACCTAATATAATAAGAATATGAAAAAAAAAAACGTAGTGGCATGGTCATGGCAGGTAAAAGTTTTATGTTACAAATATATTTGATCTAGTGTCATTATCCAGGGAGAAAACAGTCAACTACTTTTGTATGGAGAAAGAGCCGGTATCCTTTCCTCTTAAGCGTAATTATATTCACTAAAGTTTGTCCATTTTATTATTAGTCTTTTGACTTCCCGTATAGTTATTGTACTCTGTGCTTTTGACAGATCGACGACTGACAAGGTTTAGTGATGTCCTAAAGAATAATCGGTATCGCTAATTTTTTTGTTATAAAATATAATATTTATTAATATGATTATATTTCGACGTAAAACTTATATACAGTACCTGATGACCTCGTAAGGTCATCAAAAATTGATTTTTTTTCTGATTTTTTTTTTCTTTTATTTAGTTAATATTTATATAATTTGATGGTAATATTGTCCTCCAAATTGCGTGGTACGTTATCCCGGTCCTACGATCACTGCTGCTCTACCTCCTGCTAACTCTATTATCTACCACAATCGAGAGTTTTTGAAGAGGAACTTTTTGTTCATTTCATCAAAATAAAGCTACTCACGGAAAATTAGCTTGATACTGATCAGGTTAAAAAAAATGTACTAGGGATCCCTACCTATATAGCCTATGATACTCCTGAATGGTGTAGCTTTCTGTTCGTGAAAGAATTTTCATAATCGGATCAGTATTTGCGAAGATTACTTCCTACAAACAAACAAAGTTAAAAACTTTAAATAAATAAATAAATAATAAAGCTTTATTAATTCCATACATGCTTGAATTACAGAAAGATTTAAATATAATAGTACTGGAAGAATCAGTAAAAATATCAACACATCATAATAATTTCAATTTTCATTTAAAAAATTGAAATAGATAATAAATTTGGTTTTTCATTATTACCTACATAACCAATCGACACATTAAATCAGTTTATATCTGGGAATAATCGTGGATAGTTGATAACAATAATATTTACAAATAATCGACATTACAGTCCCAATTAATAAGTAAAAGCAACAGCAATATCATGAAACCACCATTACTCCACTAAAACATTACACATAATTTTATTACCAAACAGTTATATTTTACGACAAATTTTATCTATAAATATCAGTACTATCTTTTTAAATAACATTTTTAGCAGATAAATTTTACATTTGATTTTTACCATTTCCTATACAATTAATCAATCAGTTCATGTTTTTATACAATCAAATATAATAATAGCAATATTTACCAACCATCTATACCAGTTACAGCTAACAATCAATGCAATAACAGTATCATACCAGCTATCACTACTTTTACAAATCAATTACAAATAATTAAAAATCATTATCTAAATTTACAATAAATTACATTATACAAAACTAATAAAGATACTACGACTATCATTTTTAGTATTAGTTTTAGTAAATAGTATATATAAGTATCTTTTTTTCTTCTTTTTTTTCAACTATCCACTATATATGTTAAGTATATATGGACCCCTTTCGGGTAAAAGCCTCCTCCAGAGACTGCTAAAAGTCTTTCACCTTTTGCTATCTTAATCCAGTTGTGTCTGTATTTCTTTGGAGGGTTATGGTCGAACTCTCCCGCGGTGACCAGCCGTACTGGGAGATAAAGATGAGGAGGACCTGTCTGTGGCAGCTATATTGTATTTTATTGCGATGTTCTTGGTTGTTCTTGGTTGTTGTTTGTGGGTGTGAAAGTTAATTTTTGTTTTTGTATAAATAAGTCCTTAATGTTGGCAGGTTTATTTTTCTTAAGTGGTTGTTTTTTTGTTTGTTTGTCCTTTTGGTGGTTGATATTAGGAAGTTCTGGAGATTCAGATAGGGTTCTCTTATTTGTATATTGATGAGAGGTGTTCTTAATGTTGTCCAATACGATCAGTTTATCATATTTAATAAATGCGGTTTTACCCAAGTCTCTTTCTATTTTCAGTTGGGTTCGTAACTCTTTGCGCTTGTTAAAAACTTTACCTGTTTATAATATAGATTAGCATTTATTTCTACCGATTATTTGTAATCTGTGGCACAATCATAGTAATCGTTATGTGTAGCTAGCACTAAAGGGGCGGTACCCGTCCATGAAGTACGATATTATATCTATGAATTTTTTGGTTAAACAATACGAAACTTCATGGGCGGGAGCTGTCAAAAGACTAATAATAAAATGGACAAAGTATAATATATACAAATAAATAAAATTAGCGTGTCTGTTTGTAATATATTTAAAATAACCGCTTTTTAATAAATGCATATGCATGTATACACGGTACATAATTATACCAAAATAATATTTTTTACAATTGTTGTCTGTCTGTCTGTTTGTTCCAGCTAATCTCTGAAATGGCTGGACTGATTTTGATGGGACTTTCACTAGCAGATAGCTGATGTAATAAGGCGTACCTTAGGCTACTTTTATTTTAGAGCTTTATTAATTTTAAACAACTTTTTTGTTAAATTCCACGCGGACAAAGTCGCAAGCACAGCTAGTATTATATATATAAATAAATAAAATTGAAGTGTCTGTTTGTAATATTAAATTAACCGCTTTTTACTCAATGAATATGGACGTATCTATACTCGGTACATATACAAAAAAAAAAAAACATTTTTTTACAATTAATTTTTGTCTGTCTGTCTGTCCGACTGTCTGTCTATTCCGGATAATCTCTTAAATGGCTGGACCGATATTGATGGAACTTTCACTGGCAGATAGCTGATGTAATAAGGAGTAACTTAGGCTAATTTTTACTTTTATTTTGTAAATCTGCGAACTAAACAATAACTTTTTTGTTAAATTCCACGCGAAAGAAGTCGCGGCACTGCTAGTATAATATTCCATTATAGTTGGATAGTCCATTTATCGAGGAAGGGATATAATATTAAGCTACGACTAATGAGATGAGCATTAATGAGATATATTACGAAAACAAAAACATAATTCTTTTTTAAGAACGTCTGTTGCGAGCTTTGCGAAAACGGTTAAAGCTTACCCAAAAATTATGTATGACGGAATTGATCGCTACCAAAAGTTCTAACAAAAGTCCACGACAGGCGACAGCATATATCTATATTTTAAGCAGGGCTTGTTACCGTTACCAATTACCATTATAAAATACCGGTAAATAGCGTTAATTTTAACAGATACCTTTTTTAACGTTAAACTTTTAACGGTAATTCGGTAACGGAAACGTTTTTTAACGGTATATTTTACCGTTAAATAGAATTTTACCGTTAAATAGAATTTTACCGTTAAATAGAATTTTAACGATACTGATAACGATACCTCTGACGTCACGAATTAACGATATTTTTAACGATACCTCAACGACGTTGCCGCTCCGTGCAATAAAAAACCTTCAACTCGACGCGCTGGATTGATAAGAGCGGCAACAACGCGTGGCATTAGATTATAACCCTAAAATCTTACTGAATAAAAACTCTGTCTCTTTCATACATTGTACGAGTGTAATAATTTCGTTACCTATAACGTTAACAGTAGCAATGAACGATAACGGTATGGATAAGTAAAGTTAAAAATAACGTTAAATGAGTTTTTACCGGTAAAAAATGTAACGGTAAAATGACTGAAAAATAACGGTAATTTAGGTATCGTTACTTCAAAAATAACGTTAAGCCGGCCGGGACAAATTAATACTACCGAATTTTTAACGGTATTCTAAGCCCAGAATAGCATTCTGTCTCTTTTTCTATCACACGGAACGCATTATGTTTTAAAATATAACCAATTACAATGAAACGTCACTCAACCGCATAGAGTATAGTAAGCTCAACCGGCGTGCGCAGTGCGCACTGCGTACCGAATAACCGAACCACGTGACCGAGCCCATCTATAGTAGTGACGTAAAGCGGCGTTGACGGGAACGAAAACCTATGACACTACCCGCTACCGTATATCCTTACAGTTGCAAGACCTGTATATAAGACCGTGATGATAAATGACAATCGTTTTCTGAGTTTGATTTGACATTGACATATTATTTTAATTTTAACGAGAACTTAGATTAATCCAGATTAATCATTCTGATCAATTTTTTTTTTTAAATAATTTAAACAATGTCACGAGATATCGTTATTTTAACACCAAATGGAAGGAGAGTAAAAGTACATTGTACAGCAGACACAAATATATTACAGGTAAATAAAATAACCGATTTTGATACCTTTAGGGAATCTTAGAAAAAGTATACAAATACTCGTATGTATGTTAATTTAATACATGAATTTTATTTTAGCTCTTAGAAGATGTATGTGCTAAACAAGGACTTGAACCAAATGATTATGATTTAAAACACCATAAACATATTTTAGATTTAACAACAACAGTTAGATTTTGTAATTTACCTAATAAAGCCTTTCTTGAAATGGTTGAAGCTGAAAAGAAAAGAGTAGAATCAAATGTTACTATAGGACTTACATTGAATGATGGTAATTTTTATAAAATGTTAATTTAATGTAATTTTAGTGACTAAAAACTTATACTTTTATCTATTTACTTTTTTAAAGGTGAAAGACTAACTGGTGATTTTTCACCAAATATATCACTCTATGATTTAATAACATCATTGGCTCCAAATGAGCTTCAGCAATTAAAAAATCCAACTATTTCGTACATGAGACAAGAAGTAACTGGTGTTTCTGCCTTAAAAGAAAAATCTTTAAGGCAACTAGGATTAATAGCAGGCAGAGCTGTTCTGAGGTTGTTAGATAAAACAGAAGCAATGTAAGTGACTTCAATAGTTGTAACAAAATTTGATTCTCAATCATTAATTTTATACTATTAAAGGTAAAAATCAATGGTTAAAAACCATTCCTAAACAAAAATTATGAATTATAAAAAATAAAATACTTGGCCCATCTATTTCTCTAAATGCTAAAAATTATTTATATCGTTTGTAAGCTCAGTTATTATGTTTTAACAGCAAACAAATATGGTTTGAACTGCTAACATAACCATATCATTTTACTGAAAATATCCCATTCTCCAGAGTACCATCTTAGGTTACTGGAGCATCCCATTAAAAATATTTTACTTCTATTGAATCTAAGAAACTATTCTAAAAAACTTTTGTAATATAATAGATAGTGTAAAAAATATGTATCTTAGATAGTATAATTAAAAATAAGAAGTTGTAAGCAAAATCTATACTTATTATAAAAATAAGTCCCCCGGCCGCGTCTTTCTGTCCTCCTGTCTGTCTGTCCTCCTGTCTGTCTGTCCTCCTGTCTGTCTGTCCTCCTGTCTGTCTGTCCTCCTGTCTGTCTGTCCTCCTGTCTGTCTGAACGCGATAAACTCAAAAACTACGCAACGGATTTTTATACGGTTTTCAACAATAGAAAGAGTGATTCTTGAGGAAGGTTTAGGTATATAATTTATTATGTTTTAATGTAAATTAGCAGAAATACGGCGATTAATGTTGAAGAGGTCGCAAAAAATCTCGCCAACGGGGAGCTTTCCACGCGAACGCTGCGTAAACTAGCAAAGATATAGTTGTATAATGTCCTAGCGAATTCAAAATCTATAAAAATGCTACAAAAAAGTCCGCAATAGCATATCTCTATCTCTTAGGGTTGACTTACAATAACCACTTTTATGCTCAAATTTTTAACTAAAAACATTACGTTATTTTTAATGATATTTTCTTTAGTTCAGTATTAATCCTTATCCAAATGAATATGTTATTTAGCTTAGGCATTTAATTTTTTTTTTTTATGTAACTAGGTTGGCAAACAAAGGTACGGCTCACCTGATGGTAAGACCGTAGCCTATAGACGCCTGCAACACCAGAAGCATCGCAAGCGCGTTGCCGACCCTATCCCCAATCCCCCCCAGGAGCTCTGGTCACCTTACTCACCAACAGGAACACAATACTGCTTGAAAACAGTATTATTTAGCTGTGGTCTTCTGAAAGGTCGAGGTACTGCCCCAGTCGGGCTGCTCCATATTTTGAGCAGGAAATTTCCTGCTGTGCCCTACCTCAGTTAGTTGTTTAATGCAGATTAAAATTGCTCTTTACACTATATTAATCAGATAAATAGTTTTTGAGATATCGTCGTTAGAAGTAAGTAGCAGCGAAACATTTAATGCTCGGCGAGCCAGTGTTGAGCGTTCTTTCCTTCAGATGCCTATAACGGCGCGGGCGAGTCCATCCCCTCTGCCCCGCATCGCTCGACCGCTTGCTCATGCTATTAAAGGAAATCAAAGAATATCAAAGATCATTATATCGAACTTTTTTTTTTACTTTTTTGTTAAATTCCATGTGGACGAAGTCGTGGGTACAGCTAGTATTTAATATTTTTAGTTTTTACTTAGAACAGTGTTTATAGGTGAATTAGAAAATTGTTTATCTTACAACATACTCATACGGTTGTCTGTTCCTATGGTAAGCAACTTAATGATTGTGCAATAGGTAATTTTTATAGCAATTTTTATTTTATTTTATAAATCTACATAGAAATTTTACATATAAATATATATTTAAATACAATTACAATATTACAATACAATATTAGCTGTGTGGTTACGGCAGTAAAGAATGTAGCCAGCCCCTCTCTTCCCGTGGGCGTCGTAAGAGGCGACTAAGGGTTAGGACAGTTCCACTACCACCTTGGAACTTAAAAAGCCGACCGAAGGCGGGATAACCATCCAACTGCTGGCTTTGAAATACACGCCATTTTTGGTGCGAACTTGTGAAGGGCTATGTCCAGCAGTGAGTGAGTGATATGAATACAAATATTACACCCAGACTCGGGTGTAATATTTGTATTACCCCTACCTTACCCACGGAGCAGAAAGCAGCGCGTACAAACTGCGCGAACAGGCTAGTCATTTCTTATTATTATTTTATAACGAGTTGGCTGTTGAAGTAACTGATAAAAAACTGTAAACAATAAATAATTTTTTGGCATATATGCATCCAGTCTGTTCTTGAACTGGTTTGTGGGTTGTGCAGATATCATATCTGGTGGCTATCTGTTCCAACCCTACACAACTCTGTTAGAAAAAAATACTAGTGTGGGTTATTTAATGATACAGCTCTTAATAATTAATGTGAATGTAGTAACAAACAAAAACAAAAAATTTTATAATTATAGGCAAGCAAATGTATCATCAGTCTATCGGCGAATCAAAACTGAAACACCAGAAAGTGATTTAAAAGCTTCCGCAGAACAAACACTTGCTGATAAAAATGAACAATTGAATTCTGATGATTTATGTAAACCTGGTCCTTCCACTAATAAAGATAAGACTGTACCAAAGTTTCTTGATCCAGTGAAACTAATACAAAAGGAAAAACAACAGAAAGAGATAACAATAGAGGTAAAACCAGAAAGTAGTAAATCTGATGAAGTTGAGACAGTTGAAAATATTGCAGTCCACAACAAAAATCCTGTGACCAAATCATGTAAAAGTGTAGCACATGAGCCTCCGCAACCTTTAATGACTCAGGAGCTACTTGAAAGACGTTTGAAGATTGAGGATGAAGTTACATTTGTAAGTGATGTTCTATTATGACTGAAAGGAATGATAAAGGGGTTTTATTTGATCAATTTTAAATCAACAAACTAATAGCAAATAAATTATATTGTACTGTAAATAGGTAATAGAGAAAAGTCATAAACAATGTAATCTTTGATTAAATACTAAGGGCCTGTTTCACCGTTTGTAGGTAACACGGTTTGATGTGTTCATGGTGTGGCTGGTCCTGCAGAATAAAATTTATCGAAAACTGATGGAACTGGTCCTAAGCACATATTTTTGTTCTATGTATTAAGGAAATTGTTACATTTTTAGATTGGGTCGCAAAAAGCAATAGCTTTTATGCAACCTGATGGAAATGAAGAGGAATTGTCTGATTTACCAGATGATTTCTACGAGTTAACTATTGAAGAAGTAAGAAAAATTTATCATGAGTTGCAAAAGCGTCGTATTGAACTAGAGAACACGCCAATGCTTACATCAACAAAGAGAGAAGAATTTGCACAGCAGGTGAGAACAGTATGTCTAAATGTACTTTTTCTTACTTTCTTTCATTTAAACTCATGTAAAACCTGAGGATAATATTGATCAGTGATTCTCAACCCTTCTGACGCAACTCATTTTATTTATATTTGTTCGTTGATTTGAGTGATCCTCAACCATTTCTATTGCAACACATTTTATTTATTTTATTTGGTTGTAAAAAAGCAAGTGTTACCTACTTATTTCTTAAATCCTTTGAAATGGATTTTCATTGATGATTAAGGCAGTTGTCACCGCTATTGACTGTTGTGCTACCAGTAGCGGGTTCGATACTCGCTCATTAACCATGTTTGTAAGCTCTGCGATATTTTGTTTGTGTTATGAGTTCCAGACTTCCACAGGGTTTTATGGGATGGGATGTAGTGGGAAGTTTGAGTTTTGAAGCGTTAACTGTTATTACTACATAACATGAATAAATTAAAATGATTTTTCAGGAAACGGCTTCAAAATTAAACACATATAAAAATGTCGTCGTAAGAATACAATTTCCTGACAATATAATACTCCAAGGTGTATTCAATCCAAACAATACATTAGAAGATGTGCAAAATTTCATTAAAGAACATTTACAAGTTCAAGATAAACCCTTTCATATATGTAAGTGCAGTGATTTTAAAATTTATATAGATAGAATATTTTAAAATATATTGTTTTGAATAGTATAGTTCGCGTCATGTAAAAAGAACGCTGGCCTTCAAGTTGCGCAGAAACGATTTATCGGTCTAGCAGGTGGTATGAGGTAGGGGAGGGGCGTGTGTATCACTCGCCGCACGCTTGACGGTGTGTTATTGGTTGGACAGTTCGACGTAGACTCAAAATCGCTCGCGCACAAAAGTCTTAGATTACGAAATAGTTTTACATAGGGAAGTGAGAAAAATTATTTATAACATATAGTGTTTTATGAAGAGAGAGGCTGATAATCATGCAGTTAAGAATTTAAAATAATGTATGAACGACACCCACGATGACTTAATGGAAGGAGTTTCATAACATTACTTGAATTTTTTGTCATTAGATTAAACATTCTACACTGAATCAAACATGTTTCTAATTCTATTTAATGATATTCTATCTATATTTTTTATTTTACCTACCAATAACCATTATACGAAGCCGTGAGCGAAAGGCTAATTCGAAAATAAAACAATAGGCTAGTACACGTTCTTTTTAGATGACGTGAGTTGTGAACTTTCTCTTTTTTTCCCGACTGCTAAGGAAGGGTTATGTTTTTCGCGCGTATCTTGTATGTATGTATGTATGTATGTATGTAATATTCTTAATTACCTCATTTCTCTAGAACCGCTGAACGGATTTGCATAATTGAGATATCGTTAGATTTGTCTTAGCAGCCCAAGTGTTCTTAGATAGGTGACATTAAAAAAAAACAAACATGGCGGCTGTGCGAAGCCATTGTAGTTAATGAAGAAATATTTTTTTTTTTAGAATACTATAGTATGGGTATCAAATTAAAGGGCTCAATACAAGGATTTCGAAAATGTATATTATGATTATTATTACCGTAATAATAATAAAGAAATACAATAAGAAAGTTTAAAAAATGTTTACTTTGCTCTTTCCGTTTTTTTACGCAGGCGGGTTTTTTGTTTTCTTTTAATTATATTACTTGTTTATAAAACTAGCTGACCCGATGAACTGCGTATCGCAATTTTTTTTTGACGTGACAACGTCTGATAAATCGATGAACGCCGGCGGCATACACGAAAACGGATGACTCATCGCGTTACGCGCTCATTGTCCCGTGTTGCTCAGTGATATGGAATATTTGCGCCGCATCTATCTATATCCCATATACTATCACTCGATTGGCCTATACGTCCGAGGCAGGGCTGCCAGATGTACGATATAAATCGTACTCATACGATTTTTTAGCATTTTTACTCATGTACGATCGCTAGACCAAGATCGTACGCAAAATGTACGATTTTTTATATACCTATTACCTGGAAACATTTCAAAATGAAACAAACGTCATCCACCGGCAAGCATGAATTTCGGGGAATTCTCCAACTACCTAACGCGTGAGATGTTTTACTTGAATGAAGACTCTTTAGACAACCATGTAAAGGCTGTATTTTTTTTTGCATTCTTACGAAACTCTCCTTCGGTAATAATTGCGACTTGTCGAAAACCTAATATTTTGGATAAAATTTACTTAACTATGAATACCGACAAGTTTTGGGGCGTAATCAAAAAACAATTTGAAAATTATAAAACACTGGCTCAATTTGCTTTAAATTTGTTATGTTTGCCCCATTCTAGTGCAGATTGTGAATGAGCATTCAGCGAAGTTAATTTAATCAAAACAAAACTTACAAACAGTGTATCCAATGGTACACTTAAAGGGCACATTATTAGCCAAGCAAATTAATAAAAAGGAACGAACCAAAAAATTCTTTTGTAAAAAATATGACAAAGTATTAATCTAACAAATAGTTTTAGTACATTTATTTTTTAAAACTAAACGACTTTTGATAATTTATATAAGAACTTCGTGCTTAAAAGGCTGTACGATCTTTTTATTTCAAAACTTCCTTGGCATACGATTTTTTTGTAGTTGGCGTACGATCACACTTTTTTTGCATCTGGCAGCCCTGGTCCGAGGAGATGTTTCCTTATGACGTTGTCACGTTAAATTATCGTGTAAACCAACTTTACAGACAACTAATCTTTTTCTTTGCACCTCGTTCTAACAATCTACGTATATACATATGTATAAAAGAAAGTCGTGTTAGTTACACTATTTATAACTCAAGAACGGCTGAACCGATTTGGCTGAAAATTGGTGAGGAGGTAGCTTAGAACCAGGAGACGGACATAGCATACCAGCCAGGTTACTGCTGACCGAGGTTCCTGACCTGGCTGCAGGTATGTGTAGCAATCATAGAGATGGGTGCCTACTACAGTCAGGTATATAATGTAAAATATTAACGGTTTTAGCTTACTACATGTAATTAACATGAGAGGGAAAAGATAAAAAAAAATTGCAGCAGGCTTATGGTGGCAGAGGTTGTTTTTATAAAATCACAATATTGAAATCAGCCTATAAAAAATTGTTTCATCTAATTAACAGATGAGGGAATATTTAGCTATCTCGGATCTTAGACCATAAATTAAGGTGTGCTTGACATGTTGACATTACATATTAAAAATGTGTTAAGTAAATAAAATAAAAATGTTTTTCTATTTGTCAGTTACAACACCACTCAAAGAAACTTTAGATCCAAAGACAACATTGCTCGAAGCAAAATTTGTACCCTGTGTTCACATGCATTTTAAATGGCTAGAAGATAATTCAGGTCCACCATATTTAAAAGAAGAAATTTACTCGAAGAAGACAACAAATGATGCAGCTTATATTTTAGCATCGAAGTATCGGTAAGAAATTAAGTTATTTATTGTTAACTAGCTGTCAGTCTAACGCCATATTTTATTTTTTGAATGTAGCCTTTTTTAAAATGTTCTTTTATACAGACCTTATTCTGACAATAACAAACAAAATAATTGTGTTTGCTCGCAAACGAAAAAAAAACCGACTTCAATTACATCGACAAGTAATACAACGTAATAAGACGAAAAAATAGTCAAGTAAATACGCGCTATTAAAGATTACTCAAAAAGTTGTAATCAGTTTTCGATCTAATTTAAACAAGACTACAAGACAAGTATTAGCTTTCGATTAAAGTAAGAATCATCGAAATCGGTACACCGAGTAAAAAGTTATGCGGTATAATATAACGTAGGTCGACGAAAAAGTAGTCACGTAAATACGCATTATTAGATATCTCTAAAAGTACTTGTCAGATCTCAATTAAATTAAAATGGGACGACATGACACGCAACACCTTTCAATTAAAACAAAATTGATCGAAATCGGTCCAACCAGTCAAAAGTTCTGAGCTAACATACAATACATAAAAAAAAACGATAAGCTAAGAAATGACTTAAAACTCTGGTTCACAACGCAATTTCGGAAGAGTTTAAATCTTTAAAAGTTGAAATTACAACCATCAAGGACTCCCTGAGTACGTTCAAGCAACAATTGAGTAACCTGTCAGAGCGTATCGAAAAAGTCGAGACGGATATAAAGCTTTGTGAGTCAGTGTCTTCTGATATATGTTATCTCAAATCCTCCTTTGCAAAAATAGAAATGGAAAAAGATAAAATTTTGTCCACAATGAACAATGATCCCTTGCCAACTACGTTGCAAAATACGCCGCATACCGTTTATGAAGATCTTGCCGCTGAGCTCCATGAACGTGCTCTGAGGTCAAAAAATATTGTCGTTGTAGGCATTCCGGAAGATACAAACTCGGATGTATTGAAAATGAAAGAACAAGACAAACAAAAACTTCTAAATATCTTGCATACTATAAGCCCCGATTGCCCTCAACCAATTAAAATATACCGTTTGGGAAAACAAATCTCTGGTAAATCTAGACCCATAAAAGTTTGCTTTGAATCTGAGAGCACAGTTAAATATTTATTACGGAATAAGACAAAGATAAAGAATGAAAAATTACGTATATACTCAGATCAAACACTACAACAAAAACAGTATATGAGCGCTAGGGTGTCCCAAAAAAATCAAAGTCGTTTTTTTTCTACGCATACCCTCTAATTTTTTTACTTTTAAGTCCGAACAATTATATATAAAATTTTAAGAAGGTAGGACCACGGTAACCCGTGCCGACTTCGATTGATAGATGTCAGTACTTGCTCTCTAAGGCTGGCGCGACCTAACGTGTCGATGTGCTCGTGATTACTTGTTATTTGGTTATAGAATACGCATTTTTTTCTATCAGTTAACATGTCAGTAGAATTACGAAATTCTAAAAGGGGTATATTTTTAATAGGTGACGTAAAACATCAAATAACGGGTTCAAAACTTCAGAAAAACTTCGTAATGATTTGTCCATTAGACAAAAGTTTCTAGCAGTTTTATTTTATAATATCCGTGAAGTGACTTTAAAAGCGTGAATCTCCCTATTCCCGGGTGTATTATCTATTGGGTAAGGGCGCGCATTCCTACTAAATATTTGCCTAATTGTGTGAAGAAACTTGTAAACTTATATCAAGTTTGACGGAACTTGCAAAAAAAAAATGCACAAAAGGCACAAGACGTATTTCAGCAGCGCTGTCATAACTTTATTAACAATTTAAATAATTTGTTACACATTGCACATATTGATGCTCTATAATTAATAAAAATAAATGAAGACAGAATCGTTTTACAGCGTTGAGAACATGCAACGCGAATATGAGAGATTCTGTGTTCATTCTTGAAGTAACTATTTAAGCACTTGTATATAATATTGATGGATTTTCGATAAGTAAGTCTTCCATCCAAAGAATTGGCACAGAAAAACAAAACCATGAAAATATCGTTAATTAGTGCTCAAATCAAGATCACAAGCAAAGACAAGGCGGCAGTGATTGACGTTTGCTTGTTCATTATAACATCCCACATAAAACCATGGCTCCAATGCAATTCAGCAATAATAGCACCTTACCAAGATACAAATCTAGGTAAGGTGCTTTTATTACTGGCACAAAGTCACAAGCCTTTTGAAATCAATGAAGTCTTACGAGAAAAGTGATAAAACGATCTCAAAAGCAGCCTTACAGAAGATAACTCAGCATTTGTGGTATTTAACTGACAAAGTTTCTATATTATCACTGTTTGAAGATGATGTGGACCAAGAAACTAAAGTTACAATGTATGATAATTTAACCAAAGAGGAAATAACTCATGGAAAACGATATATCCCATCGAAAGAAGAACTTTGCAGTTCATTGTATGGCAAGTTTATTGAAGAACATTGGCATCAATAGTTATAGAAGTTTTTACCTTCGTTTTATGTAAAAGTATATTTTTAACACTCTTTTCTAATTTTGTTTCAAAAAAAAAAAACATCTCTGACTTCATTTCAGTAAAAAACAAGTCCTTTTTCAATCGTCTTAAAATTGAAGACAGTTTTCTACATGAATGTCCTACTTTGTGGTCAAATATTCGTTTCAAGAACCTACTAAGAAAATTTCGGTACTGAGGGTAGTAAACGATGTAGCCGAAAGAGCGCTTAGGTTGATGCAAGACTTTCATGGATTAATCACAGTTGAGGAAGAATAAAAGCAATTTTTATCAGAAAATTTATCCTGACTGTAAAAAACAAACGTTAAAAAGAAAATTTGAACAATAATATTATTTTTAACGTACATGCTAGTAAATAATATACTATTCGGGTGTATTGGAGTTTTAATTAAGTAATAAAAATTAAATTCTTAATTCCTCCTATAGTAAGTCGGTACAAATTTTCATGCCAAAACTTTGGCATCAAGTCGGCACGGGTTATCATTGTCCAATTGCAATAATATTTATTATTTAAGTCAATGAGGTCAAATGGAATAAAAATAGAGGGTATGCATATTTGATTTCGCAAGAAAAAATTTTTTCCTTATGTCTTGGGACACCCTAATGAGCGCCTTGCGTGAGCAGCTGGCAATACGCACGGATAAAGGAGAAACTAATTTAACAATCAAATATATTAAAGGCGTTCCGAAAATCATAACAGGGTCCTCAAAAAACTGAGAAAAACAAATCAACACAATAGTAAAATAAGTAATTCACACCTAAACGATAATAATAATATTACTTACCAATTGGCAAATAATTACCAGAATATTGTTACAAGCTCTTCGTCCCTTAAATGTTTTTACGCAAATGTGCGAAGCTTACATACTTCAGGAAAGCTCGAAGAACTAACTTGCATTCTGAAATACATACCGGCCGATGTGCACATTGTGCTGCTAACAGAAACCTGGCTAACGTCAGAATATGAAGCACAATCAATACAAATACCCAACTATACGCATGTCTTTAACATCCGATCTGGTGGTACGGGAGGTGGTGTATCAATCTTTATACATAAAAAATTTACCTTTGACGTAACTGAATCGCTTTACAACGACAGAAATAACTACCTGTGGATCTATATTAACAAACTAGCTCTAAATATAGGATTGGTATATAGACCACCTGATACGAACGTAAATGACTTCTTGGATAGATTCTCAACATATCTCGAACAGCGAAAGCGATGTGTCGTCTTTGGTGATTTCAATATCAACCTGCTCTCTAATGACTCCCGAGCAATAGAGTATCAAAACTGTATAAGGGAATCAGGATACATTTTATTGAATAAAATTGATGTAGAACATTGTACGCGAGAGACGAACACAACTAAAACAATCATAGACCATATCTGCTCGAACGTGAAAGAACACCCATTTCAATTTTGTTTAATTGAATCTAGTATGTCGGATCATAAACAAATTTATTTTGAATTAAAAAAGCGTATAGTTGTGCCAAAGCCAAAAATACAATACGAAGCAGTTAACTATACATCTCTTTACTCTGATATGTCGCAAAAAAATTTCACTAACGAAAATCATGTTTTCTCTAATCTAGAACAATTCATTCAAGAAAATATAAAGACCAACAAAACACTTAAAACTAAAATTCAAAACTTACCAAAGGATGATTGGATAACACAAGAAGTGATTAATTGTATCAACATACGAAATAAAGCATGGGTAAAATTCAAAAAGAATCCCAAGGACGACAAATTAAAGGAGCTGTTCACAATTGAGCAGAATAAAGTTAACAAACTGATCAAACGACTAAGAAGACAATATTACCTCAATGCTTTTGAGAATTGCAGGAGGAAACCTAAGAAGATGTGGAACTTAATATCCAGCCTAAGCAACAACAAAGTAAAAAACTGCAATGTCCCATCTAAACTAGTAATTAATGACGATATTATTACGGACTGTACAGAAATATGTAATACGTTCAATAACTTTTTCTCAACGATTGGCTCTGTTTTGGTAAATTGTATTCCTACACATTATCACAACCCCAACACTTACCCTTTCACACAACAAAACACATCGACTACTCTTTTAAACAGATTCAAACCGTGTACATCGTTGGAGGTCTTGAAAATTATTAATAATTTGGACAGTAATTCAAGCTGTGGTATCGACCAAATAAATACTAAAACACTTAAATGTATAAAAGATTTAATAGTGGATGAATTAGTCGCTTGTATAAATAAGTGCTTAGATGAAGGATCTTTTCCTGACAGCCTAAAAATAGCTAAAGTTAGTCCCATTTATAAGTCTGACCTAAAAACTGACCCAAGTAACTATAGGCCTATATTAGTTTTACCAGTCCTCTCTAAAATATTTGAAAAGATACTTTACACGCGAATATATCAACATCTAAATGACATTGACTTTCTCTCTAAAAAACAATATGGATTTAGGCCGAAGTCAAATACTTTAGCAGCTACCATTGACTTAGTTAGTAATATAAAAAGTGCTATTGATAAAAAACAGGTGGCCGAAGGCATATTCATTGACATCAAAAAAGCATTTGACGCGGTGAGTCACCCACTCTTACTTAAGAAGCTTAGTTACCTTTTTAGTGACACAGCATATAATATTCTAAAGTCTTACTTAGATAATCGATATCAAATAGTCAAGATTGGCGACAGTAAAAGTACTATGGCTAAGATAACTCACGGTGTCCCACAAGGATCCATACTAGGACCATTATTATTCTTGATTTACATTAATAGCATTAGTGAACTCGACCTAACTGGGGATATAATATTATATGCAGATGACACATGCCTTTTCTACTATGGAGAAAATATAAATGAAATTATGGCAAAATCTCAAAAAGATCTTGATACCCTTGACGAGTGGTTTAAATATAACCTTCTCACAATCAATACCAGCAAAACAACATACATGATTTTCGCCGCTAAAAACAAAAAAATTAATCAAAATTTAACACTTAAAATAAATAATGACATTCTAAAAATATCCGAACAAGAAAAATATCTTGGGTTAATTTTAGACCATAAGCTAACATGGAAACCCCACATAATGAAAATACGTAAAAAACTAATTTCTTTACTTGGTTGCTTAAGAAATCTATCCAAATGTATACCAGAAAAATTACGAATTGTTATATACAATACCTTAGTTAAACCACATCTAGAGTATCTTACTGAGATATGGGGATGCGCAGCTAAGAGTAACTTACAACCTTTACAAAGAACACAAAATAAACTAATAAAAGTACTGTATAAAATGGATTTCTTGACACCTACAAAAGATGTTTACAAAATAACAAAGCTTCTTAATGTAAAACGGATATATACCTACAATACATGCATGTTAGTCAGAAAAATACTCAAAGGAACACTACAAACACAGTTACGTTTTGATCTCAAAAGTCCTAGTAAATATAGTAAGCGCAGGAAAAATACCAATTTAATACAGTTACCCAGAACCAGGACAAATTATGGTAAATTAAACATAAAATATGATGGAGCTAGAATGTATAATAACTTACCCGAATGTATAACTAACGTAAAGTCCGTGGCAAAATTTAAAGAATTGCTAAAAAATTACATTCTTAGTAACATTTGAAAAAACGTAATATTAACATGCCTATATTATAACAGGCTTTAAAAAAAAGTAAATAAAAATACTAGAAAACACAAATTCATTAATAACATTATATCAAGCACGCACACATAAATAACACACACACACACAAATACACACTACATACGCACGCATGCACCAACAGGCGACCGCACGCACCAACACACACACATACATACACACACACACACACATTTATAAACAAACAAACACACCATACATACGCACACACACACATTTATAAACAAACAAACACACACATACATACGCACACACATCTACAAACACGCACACACACACCAAAACGTATAGACACACGCACCGAACATTACGTTTTATATTCTTTCTAATGTTTCTCATTTTAAGTGACTATATACTGTAATTGTATGTCTTATGAGAAAAAAATAAAGATTCTTTAAACCGAAAATATCACGTGTCGAATTGAGAACCTCCTCCTTTTTTGGAAGTCGCTTAAAAAGAATAATCCAGTTTGATGTAGTTATACACGTAGGTACATATATTTACGCAATTCATTTTTATTTATGTAGAAGATAGGTTTGTCTAATCTAATACCTTAAAACGAGCAATTCTTGTACCTATAGGTATATTTAAAATCTGAATCTCGGAAATTAAACAGCTCCGATTTTCATGAAATTTAGTAGGTATGCAGGGAATTTCGGGGGCGATAAATCAATCTAGCTAAGATTCATTTTTAGAAAATGTCGTTTATCCGTGTTTTTAGGCAATGAAAAAATAGCTATAATATCATTAGAATACGAAGGTAAATTTCGTCATTGTCTATAAGGTTATATTATAATAGGTCAGGTGGGAAATCGACCGGTCTCGAAACGAGATAATCTCAGTTCAAATCCTTCATGTCTGCAGATCAATTATTTCTTTCCCTTTTTTTCTAATTGCACTCGTCTTTAATTTAAATAACCAGTTCATTTTTTTTTATTATGACGATAAAATCGAAAAATATTATTCATATTTCATCAATATGTAATTCGCTTTGTAAACCGAGCTAAGCTCGCTCTTCCAGGTACTATAGATTAAGTTAGTGGTCTAAGATCCGGGATTAGACAAAATATTCCCTCATCTGTTAATGAGATGAAACAATTTTTATAGGCTGATTTCAAAGGGAGGGAAAAGATTTAAAAAAAATTTGCAGCAGGCTTATTGTGGCAGAGGTTGTTTTTATATCAGCCTATAAAAAATTGTTTTATCTAATTAACAGATGAGGGAATATTTTGTCTAATCCCGGATCTTAGACCATAGTATTCATTGTAAAACTTTGTTATTTCTTGCAGTGCACCTAGCAGAAGAAAACTAGAAGACTCACCTAATAAGTCACATAAATCTAATAATGAGACAACAGGTAGTAAACAAAGTAAGGTGCCTAAGTGGTTTAAGAAATAGAGAGTTATAATATGTATTAGATTGTTTTAAATCTTTTATTCATGATAAGTTAAATAAAAAGTAATTGTTTGATCATCAATTAAATGATGGTAAAGTAATAACTTGAATAATTTGAAGAAACATGCTTTTGTAAATGTATTTTTTTTTCTTAATATATTTCTTAAAAACATTTTTTTTGTAAAATAAAAATTGTTTAAAAAAAGTGTAATTAATTTTTTGTTATAAGTATAATGTATGTATATCCGCCAACCCGCATTGGAGCAGCGTGGTGGATTAAGCTCCGATCCTTCTCCTACATGGAGAAGAGGCCTATGCCCAACAGTGGGATATTACAGGCTGAATCGTGAATCGTGATCGATGTAAATAATGCCTAGTAACTAACATTAGCTCGCTATACGTTTAGTATTGTGCTCTGTGCTATACGTTTCATATTTGGTTTGCGTAAATATGATCATATATCTGAATTTCGTTCAAGGCTCAAATGGTTACCTATCCGCTTTCGCCGGAATCTGCATGTTCTCTCGCTATTGTACTGTGTATTATTCCATAAAAATGCACCAACCTATCTCAAAGACAAATTTGAATTTCTTGGAACTCACAATAAAACTCTTAGATCAGCAGAGAACCTCACACTGAGAGTACCTGTGCACAATACCAAATTTTATAAAATGTATTTTTCTGTACAAGCAGTTCAATTGTGGAATGCGTTACCATTCAACATCAAAAAAGCTCAATCACTTGTCTCCTTTAAAGTTAAAGCTCACTATCACACTATGATTAATTAGTTTAATAAATTTTTTTTTCAACTTGCATCATGTTTAGGTAGATATTTTATCTTCTATTTCTTATTAGCTTTTGTTAATTTAAGACGACATAGTATGTATGTATATGTGTATGTATGTATGTATATATGTATTTGTTTTTATCATGTAGTTTATGTGTAAGTTCTATTTACTGATTATACAGATAATTATGCTGCCACACCTACCTCTTCATTACATATTTTCCTATTTCTAAAGGTTGTCTGGAAGAGATCGCTACTAAGCGATAAGACCGCCTTTGTACATTACAATCTCTATGTGTAAATATCTGTTTTCTGTATATCTTTCTGAGTGGTGTGCAATAAAGTATATTCTATTCTATTAGTAGATCTTATAAGCATAGTAGATCATATACATAATATATTCTATATTTATTTACTATATTATACTATACACGGTCTTCAAAAACGCGAAAATAAAGATACATCATCAATTTCAAAATTTTATACATCTAATTTAAAAAATAAGACTTTTTTACAAATTTTTCCTTTACTCCCTACTTTACACCCCTTTTGCTGGCTTACTCAGATGAGCAATATCAGTGATAGATAATTAATTATAAGGATGTCAATAACTTATTTTTCAGACTAGATTTAAGGGTAAATGTTTTTGAGTGTTGGTAATACTGGAGAAAAATATTCTTTACTCAGGATTTATGGGAACAATAACATACAATAATGTATAAATTTCAATTTATTTTAAAGTAAGTATTATATATATACATACAGATCTAGTTAAACATACAATAACGCGTACAAAAATAAACTTTACATTATGAAAATATTAACATATTTTACAACTGTATGAACGATGGCAAAGTACCTATCTTACATCTAGTTGGTTTTATATTGTCACAACTAATTTCGTTAGAAGAGGAAAGAGATGATTCTTTGTAATACCTACACTCGACATTACTCTGATCATCATTTTGTGCGTTAATGTTAGTACTGTCGCTACACACTGTTACCCTTTTACTTTGAATGCTGCTTTTTGGTTTTCCTTTTTTTAATTTTATAATTTTGTTTTGTATTTTATTGCTTGAATTAATCGTTAATAATTTAGATTGATTTACTTTCACATGTCTTAATTTGCATGTGTCACCTTTTTCACAGTACCCCCTCAAGAAGTTAGGACACATTTTGATTTTTTCACTTAGTTTTACATGCAAATAAGGACAGTTTTCTTTAGTACAAACACCTTTTAAATAAAAGAAACATGTAGGCATCTTATTTGCTGTTAACTCGTGTGAAAGTGTACAATTACTGTCGTGACATATCCCTTTTAAGAATTTCCTACATAATGACACATGTTTCTTGTCATGGAGAAATTCACATTTTCCATAATCTTTTCTTAGACATTTTCCGTATTTGGTAAATAATCGACAAGGAATATTGTTAACTTTGAAATTTGCTCTTAACAATTTTGTTTTACTAGAATAATTTTTATTTAGAGCTTGAATGAATGCTTTCGGAGAATTAAGATGTGTAAGGGGTTTTGAGTTAGATCGTATCAGTTTATATCTATTATTATTCAAAGACAATTCAAGCTTATTGAATTTTGCAGTATTTTTTGTCTGCAAAACTGTGGGGTTTGATTTAAGCTGCTTAGCCTTGATTACTGAAAGGTTTTTCTTCAAGTAAGTTATAGGTACCGTTTTATACTTGCTTATTTTGATTTTTGTTATTTTTTCTGAGGGTTTGTTCTCAGATCTAATATATTCATGATTTTGTATACTATGACTGGCATTGGTATTGCATGTGCCAACACTCAAACTCTTATTTGAAGTTGCATTTAAACTGGAACTTATCTTTTCTTTTAAATTTTCAAGTTTATTTTCTGCTTTAATGTTTGGTAAATCTTTATTCTTTCTAACAATGGTGTAACGAGACTTAACAATCGGTACTCCGTTTTGATATTTATCATGTAGTACTTTTTGTGTATTAATACTTTGATGGCTTATGTCTGTCTTTTGTGTGGTATACATACTATTGTATCGTCTCTCTTCCATGTAGTTATTTTTTTGGCTAATTACATTTTTAGTTACATTTGCTACTAATGAGTATTTTGATTTAGATATTAATTTTGGAGAAGACTTCATATTGTCAGCTTTTTTATTTGTTTCCTGTGATGTTGAGTTTGCCTGATTTTCATGCTTGACTTGTTTAAAATTTGGATTAACATAAATCCGCCTACTAGAGTTACTTTCCACAGATAACATATCATTTTGCATTTGCTGTGGAAAACATTGATACAAATTTGGAACAGTAGGATGTAAAAATGGCCAAGTGTTGTTGATTAGAGGTCCTTTAAAATTAGGATTTAAATACACTTTTTTATTTATATTCCCATCCATTCTTTAAATTATTTAATACAGTATTGATAAACTTTATTTCCACTTTTACAGTTCACTTTTATAATATTTACAGGGTTGAGTATTTTGTTTTTCTGATGATTAAAAATATCATTTAAATATTGTAAGTTTTTCGAAATCACTTCCTTTTTATTTCCATTAATACTCAAAATACTCATATGAAATAATGGGTTCTGTGAAAAAAAAAAAACAAAACAAAATATATTTCTAAATTATGTATAACTAGCTGACCCAGCAAACTTCGTACCGCCTGACAATCGATTCTTTAATTTTTTTTAATACTTATACCGGAACCCCTCCACTAAAACATAAACTTTATGGTATGGTATTAAAGTTCAAATTGACTTTTAAGTATTATTACGAATCTTTTGTATGAGAATATAGAAAGTATCGTTTTTAGACTTTTTCAGGCAACTTTTAAAAATTTTCTCTTCGTAAAAACCATCCTCGTACTTCAAGGAATATTATACAAAAAGAATTAGCGATATCGATTCAGCTACTCTCGAGATTTGCACTTAGCAACACGTACAGCGATTCATTTTTATACATAGAGATAATTAACAAGTAACAACTAACAACACAAATCATATTTGAAAACGTGAATGCATTCAAATATAATCTTATTATCCATATTAATATAATCTTATGATCCGCCAACCCGCATTGGAGCAGCGTGGTGGATTAAGCTCCGATCCTTCTCCTACATGGGGAAGAGGCCTACGCCCAACAGTGGGATATTACAGGCTGAATCGTATAATCTTATTAATACAGTCACGTACAGTATACATCACAAATGCATCTCTAATAGTGATAAATATTACACATTGAAGACAAAGCTTAGTTCCTAAAACCACAATTTATTAATTTGAGGAAAATCTTCAATAAGCATTTAAATAATATTATCTGTAATACTGTTGGTAATTAAATTAAGATTTATTATTTAAATATTAATTTAAAATAATTTACTTTTTATTAAATTATTGTAATTATAATTGTATTTCTTACCTCATAAAACTTTGGTAGTTTGAAATCACCTAATATGTTATCTATTTTTTCAACTATATTGATCAAATATTCGTGACTTATAGCATCTACTCCAAGAGCAAGAAAAGTACGGGTTTTTTCTTCATTACAATATACTTCGACGGAATCAAAGTTCAATTCAAAACTGCAATAAAACAAAATATAAATAAACACCTGTACTTAATACCTTTGATATCATAAAATATTAATTATTTCTTTTATATTTTGCACCCTTTCCATACTTTTTTACAACCAAAAAACTGCTGTATTTGACGAAAGTTGATTGTTTAAAATTTTATTTATTGTTTAAATCACATTAGGGGGCGTTAATACAATACTTAAAATGTATTGTATTAGTACACAAAAAAGTAAATAATTTATACAATATTTGTTATAACTTAATAAATTTACCTTTCGATATTGCTCAATACTTCCTGTAATGATATTGTGAAAGGTTTTATCATGTGATACCTTAGAACAAATGTTCTAGACAGACTTATGTGGACGTCTTCACATACAATACAGGACTCGTCAATAGTTGTCAATACAGTATGTAATTTATTTATAATTTTCAACAATTTATCTTTATTTGGATCTAAAAAAGGAAAACTTCAATATATTAAAATTTTATATTTTTTTTGTAACATTGGTAAATTCATCTGTGGCATCTTGGCTCTAGTGAAGTATGGTATACTTTTATTATTACAAGCTTTTATTTAACTTGCAATGTATGTATGTATGTTTGTTCGGGTGAAATCTTGCAACTCAATTTTGAAGCAGATATCTTCAACCAATTTAGCTGAAATTTTGTATACAAGTTCAATTTGGATGACAATGCATGGTTAACTTTGTAAGTCATTCTAAATCCAATATGGTGACATATCCAAGAGTCCGGACTAGTTATTTTTAGTGCACTTCTACAATATGGGTATCAAATGAAAGGGCTTGCTAAGAATAATTCGAATAAAGTGACGTGATAACTAAAAAGTCAAAAATAAACTAAAAGTAAAAAACCTTTTTGATAAACAAAGTTTTTATTTACGCTAAAATAAAAAAATAAAAATTTCTTTAAAACTTTTACTATCTACTTATAAAGTCACTAGCCGACCCGTGCCCACTTCGTTGGGCGTTATAATCCATTTCACATAAGAAGGGTACGGTGAAATTTGATATGTTCCAATACACTCTCACTATTTTCAGCAAATCAGATAAATATAAATGTTTTAAAATCACCAATTAATTTCTAAGGCAAATAATAATACTTGATTAGATTGAATTGTTGACACGGCACGTCAGAGGGCGCAGGTTCAAATCCTGCTGATTTAAAATCTTTATATATTTTTATCTTTTTCCTTTTATCTTGTCATTCCTGAATAGCTTTCTGTTAGCGAAAGAATTTTCATGATCGGATCAGTATTTGCGAAGATTACCCCGTATATACAAACAAAGTTATAAACTTTACTTCTTTATAATATTAGTATAGATTACATAATTTATATGACATAAAAGCTTGTGTGTGTAATTAATTTACTCATTCAGTGGAACCTTAGATAATAATAGTACTTACATTCAATGTAGACAAATGTTGCCCAATTTCCTCTTACATGTGAAAAAGTTCGAATACGACCATTGTGGAGTGATGGATCGTCAATATGTTCTTCAGATAACACAACAGTGCTGACTCCACTTAGATTTGGTGTTGGCAGTTTTGGCCTGGTTATGAAAATATTTAGATGAATATAGACTATTGATGTCAAGTAAATAGGGATTAAATGGAAATCTTTTATAAGTGGAAATTAACAATGAAAACTAAAAATCCACATTATATTTGCTCAAATACTTTATACTCAGTATCTGTTTAGAAAAATATTTCTTTAAAACTGTAACTCATCTTAATTTAATACTCTTATAAGTACCTATATATGTAAAAAGTTGTATGAGAATCTGTTTAGCAATTTAAATTAACTGTTTTCCTAAAATTATAAGTAAAACAGAATATTACTAGAATATAGGTTGAAAATAAAACCAGTGTAATTATTATTACAATTTTATGTCTTTAAAAATCAAACTAAAATATTTATATAACTATATCATAATTTGTGAATGTACTTTAACGTGGTTAAGAACTTTTTCTACAATTTCGTACACCACTAATGGAGTGTTAACAACTACCCAACAAAAACTGGTTATGTCAAAAAGATTGACAAGATACAGAAAAAAAAAACAATAGCAAAATGTCGCAAATGGCGATCGTATGCCAAAAATAAAAGAAGAAGAAAAACAACAAGACAAGAGCCAAATCTATCAATAACAGAGTTATTGATGTAATACCTAAAATGTTATGCTAATTAATAGCAGATGTGAAGACATAAATTAAACCATTGTAACCAATTCATTAAATTTTAACAAAAAGAAAATGGTTAATCTGTTTAATAACTTAAAATTTGGAATAGAAATTTTTGTTAGAATTTTTTGTTGTTGTGTTTAAAAAGCAAGACATCAATTTGTATAAATGTGCTATCAGTGCAACTAAGTTTCATTTGCGCCATGGCAGAGGAATTTTTGCTTGGAGTATAAGTGACTCATTCATTCCATATATCATAAAGATGGAACGCACGACAATGACTTTTAAAAGCCTTGATCCTATACAATACTTAAAGAATATACATATTTACTAACGTACTTTTTTAAAGGTATAGAATTGTCTTTAACACTTTCGTCTGAAGTATCGTCGCTTCCGTAATCACAAAGGAGATTCAAAGCAGACATGAGATATCCTTAAAACAAAATTCTTCCTTTGTTACATTTATTAAATAACAACTAAAAATAATAACCATGCCAAAAAATATCACACTTTATAGATAAATCCATTAGGTAGGTACCAATATAAAATAAAGAAAACTTTCTGCTGAAAAGAAAATGTTTTGTTTTAATAATGATTAATGAGAATGACATGACATGTGACTTGTGTCCTTGTGACACCACTCACCAGGCTTGCCAGAAAGTTTTTACTTAAGTCGCCCCAATTATGAGCAAAAGTCGCAAAATTTTCTGAAAACTCGCCCAATGACGGGGCAACCTTCTACAATATCTGTAGAATATTCAATTGCCCTTCTCTCTTTGTCCACTTATAGAACTTAAAACCTGTAATAAAAATATTTTCAATTTTAGCGTTACTATCCAGTACAAAAAATTAAAGAAAAAAAAAAACAATGACTTATAATTGCTGCTAAATTACATGCTGCCCTTAGATGCTAGATTTTAACAAAATTTAAGGAAGTTAATGTTGACATTAAAAAACAATATTTTTTTATGTTGACATTAAAAAAACAATATTTTTAACGGTTTTTGTACTTTTGACTTGTGGCTAACGCTGAGAAATAAAAAAGCGCCTAATTTGCGACTTGTCGCCCAAACTTGAAAAAAAAGTGTAGACATGGAAAAAATCGCCCAATTCGCGATTAATCCTTGGATTAATCGCCCCATCTGGCAACACTGTGTGACACCAATACACCATAGAGTCCATAGATAATACATGTTAATGAGGGCTGCCGCTTTTTAGCTCACCAGGCGGCGCCATCCGCAAGTGAGGTAACCCCGCTAGTAAGGCACGGAAAAGTTTTCATGGTTTCAATTTCATTGTACCTATTTGTGTACATATCAGTAAATTAAAAAAATTATTAATTATGCCTCAATGTTGCGCAGTACCATTTTGTTCGGAAATAAAAGGCGGCCATAAGTTTCCGAGTGATAAAACTCGTCTAAAACAGTGGTTGGTGGCAATTCGCCAAGACAATAATTATACTCTGTCAAAACATTTTCGTGTTTGTAAGAACCCGTATCGTAAATCTTCCATATTTCATCAGATATAAGCACAAATTCCATAAAAAATATTTAAAAAGCCGTAATAATTACATAGTCAAAGACATAAAATAATGTTCTGTGAATTTCATGACATTTCAGTAGGTACCTCACTATATACTAGCGCTGCCTGGTGGTAATTTCAAACGCGTTACTTCTCATTGATTAGAAGTGGTGAGACAGTGTGACCCAGATTTTTTTAACGAATCTACTGACTGTGGAGGTTAAAACATAGAGGTATTATATCTATAATACCTCTATGGGTTAAAAACTACTAAATTCTACTAAAAGAGAACGAAAAAATACTAAAAATCTATTACATTTTTTTGCTGTTGTGTTACAACGAAGAAGCATAACTGTTCTCTTGATAATAACGATAAAACAATAAGAAAACACAATAAATTAGATAAATCAATAACTAACAAATAAATAAATTGTTGGAAATGGCAACATCAAATAATTATTTATTAATGTATTGTCCAGGGGGTGTCAGCTTTCTAAGCGACGAATGCCAGCACAGCAGTGGCGTAGCTACTAAGGGGCAAGGCGGGGCGGCGCCCCGGGGCCCTCAAGCTCAGGGGGCCCCTCGGACTCTGACGTACAAACTATAAATTTAACTAATGAAAATTTCTCCCACATTCGGTATATAAATAAACCAGATTCCATGAACGCGAAATTAATAATGGTAACTTATATGAAAAATTACACAGGAATTCCCAACAAGTCTTGAACATCTTTGTTTAAAACTTGGAGGTAACTCCCCTGTCCCCAGCGTGTTTTAAAAGCACGCGGTTGGTGCAAGGCGGGACCTATGAGAAACACTTGACGGAAAATAAAATAAAAAACTTTTGAAGAATTATCTTCAGATTATTTATTATCGATTGCAAAACAAATAAATTACTTTTTTCAATAATGTACTAGACACAACAATAACTCAGTTAAGTGCACGGTCTACAGTCAGTTAAATAATAATCAATTTTACAACACCAACTTAAGCGACTTCCAAAAGGAGGAGGTCTCAATCCGATTTCGATGATTTTTCTTTTAATCGAAAGGTAGTTCTTGTCATGTGGTCCCATTTAAATTCAAATGCGATCTAACAACCATCTTTCGACTTATAATGCATATTCACTTGACTATATTTTTCTCGACCTATGTTATATTATACCGCATAACTTTTTACTAAGTATACCGATTTAGATTTTTAATGATTCTTGTTTTATTCGAAAAGTGATACTTGTTTAAATTTTATTGAAATTCGATCACTACTTTTTGAGTACCTAATCTTTGATAACTTGCATTTACTTGACTATTTTTTTCGTCTACTTACGTTGTGTTAGTTACTTGTCGATGTAATTGAAGGGGTTTTGTTGTGTGGCTACGGCAGTCTAGAATTTAGCCACCCCCTCTACCCGCGGGTGTCGTAAGAGGCAACTAAGGGATAACAAAGTTCCACTACCACCTTGTTGGAACTATTGAAGCCGACCGATGTCGGGATAGCCATCCTACAGCTGGCTTTTGACGATGAAGTATAAGCCTTGTATGAAGATATTACAAGTACCATACATGGCACTACTTCGATATAAATATTCATTATTTATTTGGTAGTTTTTGATTGAAAAAATGTATTATAAATTCTGATTGTAAAATATTGAAATACTAGCTTTTTACCGCAATTTACTATGCGTAAAATGTACTCCTTTAAGATTTTACTATGACTTTATGAAGTAATAACTCTAGAGGGTGTTTCTACGTGAGATTCAAATCAAATCAAATCAAAATCATTTATTTCGTCATAAGGTGCATGTCACACACCTAACGAAAGTCAAAAAATAAAATAAAATCATTTATATAAACTAAACAAAAAATACACTAAGATTTACACTAGGCTGACAAAAACGTTGTTATGGGAGACTTCAACGCTAAAGTAGGAGTAAAAGACCGCGACGAATCGAGAATCGGACCACACGGATTGGGGCACAGGAATAGCAGGGGGTAGATGCTCGTCAACATCCTCGAAGCGGAGGAGGGGGGGCGCTCTTCTTGATGAATTCATTTTCGAGAAGAAGCCCTAAAGGCAGTGAATATGGCAAAGCCTTGATACTGTGACGAGGAACGAGACCGATTTCATCATAGCGGATAAAAGGCTTATATTCAGAGATGTCTCAGTAGTTAATAGGTTTAACACCGGCAGCGACCACCGACTATTGCTTGACACTCTGAATATATGTCTCCGAAAAGAGCGGGTTCCGCTTGATGAAATCTACTCTCCGAGCTACGCTGCCCCAAATACTATGTGGCTCCGAGTAGTTCCAACTGGAAGTCCAAAACCGATTCGATTCGCTGAAAACTACTAGTGACGTGGACGAGATGACGGACAGCGTGGTGAAGACGGTGTGTATACTGGAAGCAGAACAAACTTTCTCCCAAAGCCTTAAATCTGACGCGGCGGAGGTGAGAATTGCCTGTCGCTCAAGCAGCTTCAGGAGAAAAGAAGGCTCTCTCCAAGAGGATACGGAAACTTGTACGCCGAGACTTCCGCTGCTCAAATACGAGACATATTACCCTCTTATTGAGCAGAATATGGGGTTAAAAGTTTTCCAAAGACCATTGGGGTGAAGCCTTTTTGCGAAGCTCAAAACAGCGGATGGCAGGACCGTTTGCTCTCGCCCTCAGATCCGAGAAGAAGTCGAGAAATTTTATGGACAGCTGTACCCGTCGAGCGCACGGAAACCTGAGACTTGAGACACTGAAGATCAGTGTGCACCATTATTGAGCTATTATTCGGAAGACATCCTGGACATTTACGCAGATGAGATTAGTGTGGCGCTCGGGCAGCTTAAAAAACGGAAGGGCTCCGGGGGATGACGGAGTTAGGACTGAGCTACTTGAAGCTTCAGGATGACCTGCCCTAAAAGCCTTGGCGAGACTCTTTAACGCCGTCATCCACCAATAGGCACCACACAGGAGGCGTGGTCCA
Organism: Melitaea athalia; assembly: GCA_905220545.2. Taxonomy (NCBI): domain Eukaryota; kingdom Metazoa; phylum Arthropoda; class Insecta; order Lepidoptera; family Nymphalidae; genus Melitaea; species Melitaea athalia. Next base: position 9,443,286 of record HG992190.1, read on the forward strand.
GGAGTGTGGTGGTACTGTTCTTTAAGAGAGGCGATAAGTCACTGTTAAAGAATTACAGACCGATCTCACTTCTGAGCCGCGTCTGAGTCCGCGTCGCGCTGTTTTCGAGGGTTGTTACGAATCTTCTCACCAGAAGACTTGACGAATTCCAACCACCGGAGCAGGCTGGGTTTCGAAATGGCTACAGCATCGTAAACCACATCCATACTGTTCGGCAGATTATAGAAAAGACAGAAGAATATAATCAGCCTCTGTGTATGGCGAAACCTGGGCTGTCCTGGAATCTCTGCACATATTTCATATCGACTGGCGATATATCGAGGTACTGAGATGTATGTGCGGCGACGATGACCGTTCATATCCAAGATCAGACAGAACAAGACTCCATTTTCCTCCGGCGTGGGGTAAGACAGGGAGATTTAATACCCCCTAAACTGTTTACCACTGCGCTGGAGGATGTCTTTAAGATCTTCGATTGGGGGGAACGAGGCGTCAACGTCAACGGCAAATCCATCTCTCACCTTCGTTTCGCCAACGATATCGTCATCTTTGCGGAGACCTTGGATGAGCTAGGCCAAATGCTGGCCGGCCTAAACGAGTCCTTCCGACGAGTCGGTCTCGGTATGAAATTGGAGAAAACGAAAGTTATGCTTAACAACTAAGTCATATCGATCGATGGTACCCTTCTCGAAGTTGTTTAGGATTATGTTTACCTAGGCCATACCATCCAATTAGGCCGCAACAACTACGAGAAGGAGGCCGCTAGGAGGATTCGGGCTGGGTGGTGTTTGGGGCAGGCTTCGTCGAGTCTTCACTTCGAAGATTCCGCATTACTTGAAGACAAAAGTCTCCGAGCAATGCGTCCTGCCTGTGTCAATATACGGAGCTGTTGACACTGACAAAGAGACTGGTCCACAAGTCGCTCAACGTGTCATAGAACGGGCTAATGCTTGAGGTTTCTCTCAAGGATAGGATAAATGAGACTATCCGCAAGAGAACGGAAGTAAGCGACATATCCCACGAATTTACCAAGTTAATGTGGCAGTGGGCTAGACAGCTGTGTCGCAGAACCGACGGCCGTTGGAGTAGACGTATCCTGGAGTGCAAACCGCGTCTTGGCAAACGCAATGTGGAACTTCCTCCAGCCCGTTGGATCGACGATCTACATAATTTGTAATTACTGGGGTAGGCTGGATGAGGATTGCGAAAAATCGTGATGTCTCGCATGAAATTGGGGAGGCCTATGTCCAGCAGTGGACTACAATAGGCTGAAGTGACTGACTGACTGACCGAAAGGGTGCTCAACGGGATCATATTAACGTACCTCAGCTGTCTGCATACTGTTACAGGACTGTACTGTACTGTTTTGAACGGTAACAGGTAGATATTTTCTTTTATTTGCATAAAATAGTTTTAATTTGTTCACTAAAATAAGTTAAATTTGTATTTGGTTTTAGAGTTTATTACGAAGTCGACTGTATTACTAAAAATTTGGAGTATGTCGAATTCGGAACAGGACGAAAACAGAACAAACGATTTTAAATAGTTTAGTTGGGGCCCTCGTTTATATTTTGCCCCAGGGCCTTCGGTTGCCTAGCTACGCCACTGCAGCACAGGCACGGTTTGTTAAAAAATATAATATATCTATAAATAATTTCTTTATAGTTTAGTTAGATATTTAATTTAGTTAATAGTTATATACATATAAATATTTTTATATTTTTGTACCTTTCCTGGTTGAGGGTTTTGTGAATAAATTCATACTATTTTCGTATATTTTCAAAATTTAATTAAATTTTTAACTTGTATTCTCATAATATACCGAATAATCCCCTTCGTGTGTTCTCCATGAACCATCCCACGTGACATTGGCGAAATGAATTTTGCTGAATTGTGTCAAGTCAAACTCATCAAACACACACCTGAAAGCCTAGCCTGAAAGCCAAAGCAACCTATGAAAGCAACACGCAACACTAGAGGTGTTCGTTATATTAGGTAGCGGATAAAATCACCTATTATTTTTAAATCATTTTATCACCTATTATTTTTTTTACCTGGGAAGCGTGATATAATATCACGCTTCCCAGGTAAGGTTTGAAAGAATATTTTTATTTTTACTACATTACCTCAAAGTACACAGAGCCAAATTGTACTCTATGGTCACAAAATTCCTTTTAATTTCCAAAACATCGTATAATATGTTAGTCCCATGTCAAATTGTATTCTATTGTAACTGAATAAGAACTATTTTCCTTTCAATGTCTTTTGAAATAAATTTTAAAAATAGTTTAGTTCGTATTATTATTTTTATTATACTACTAGCTGACCCGGCGAACTTCATACCGCCTAACAGTCGATTCAATTTTTTTTAATACTTATCCTTCCCGGAACCCCTCCTTTAACACTTAAACTTTATGGTATGGTATTAAAGTTTAAATTGACTTAAGTATTATCACGAATCTTTTGTATGGGAATCTAGAAAAGTGTTGTTTTTAGACTTTTTCAGGGAATTTTACAATTTTTCTCTCCGTAACAACCATCCTCGTACTTCAAGGAATATTATAAAAGAAGAAATAGCGAAATCGGTTCAGCTGTTCTCGAGATTTGCGCTTAGCAACACATTCAGCGATTTATTTTTATATATATAGAGATACTACAAGTTAGACTTATTTTTTTCATATTATTTCGTTTTGTTTAACGGTTAAATTGTCAGCATAGACAACGCGTTTGTTCTCGTATGATGTTCGTCATTTTCGTGAGTTTATTTACGAATTTTACGATTGCGGTGTTGCGTTTTGAGAAACTGTAAATATAATTAATAATTATAATTAAGTTGTTTATATAATTAAGTATAGTTGTTTAGTGAGTAGAGTAAAATGCCACGAAAAGGACAAATGTAGAATTATTTTACTGTGGTGGATGAAATTGCAAAAAAAGTGGAATGTAAATATTGTAAAAATATACTTTCATTTAAAACCACTATAACGAATTTAAAACATATGAAACAAAAGCATTTAATTATATATGAAGAAATAAGTAGAGAAAATAACAGGAATGAAAATAGCGGTAAGTTTATTTTATCTTGTATCTGTAAACGAGTAATTCTTGTATTTGTCGGGGAATCAATACAGATAGTTATTAATGTCGGTACCTGCGATATTCACCTACCCTACATCATTTTATTATTCGAGTCATTCTGTCATGCATAAAACGAACGGTGCAACCGCGGCTCAGGCAGTCTTGGCTCTGGCTTGGCGCGGTGCACTTGTGTATCCTGCTAGTAGCTTAACCTCGACTCTTCTAATAGTTAGTTTGTGTACACGAATTAATTGTTACTGATTGGGCAACTCGACCGGTGGTGGTGAGTGCCAATGCGCATTGTTAGGCGGCGCCGCCGTAAACCAACACTCGGGTCACAAGTCCCGGGCACTGCGTCGAGTTGTCTCTCTGCCACGCGATAGACGGTACCCGCTCGGTGAGTCCATTGAATACTAAGTAGTGTAATTATCTTGTTTTAAATTACATTGTGAATTAACCAGGCCATCCGTCCTACTCCTCACTTCTGATTCCTACATCAGAAGTGGGATGCAACCTTAACGACCCACATCGCGAAAGTCGTGCGCCGATAGTAAGTTGCAATATTTCGTGGTGATTAGTGGGTACATCGATATTTTATATTTTAGTTCTTTTCGGTCGTTCTGTTTTATTCTTATCGGTGTACAAGTGGTTTTTGTTCAGTGTTCGATTACGTAATTCGATTTACCGGTTATTTGTTGAATTCAGTTTTATTGTGATACGTAGGTAGTTGTGTAGTGATTAATTTTGCTAATGGATTTTGCGATTCAGTTTTTGTATCGATTCAGGAACAATGTCAGATCATGAGCGTAATCGTAGTGTGAGCCGTCGCGGTAGTCGTAACGACAGTCGTTTGAGGAAGATGCCAGAAGTTCATGTACCAATTGAGTTTAATGTAGATGACGATCATAATGGTGAACATCTTAGTGATGTGACAGAAAACTGATGTAAGCACTCTAAAGACTGTAGTGTGTAGTCATCAAGAGGATGATACACTGTGATGAATGTGTGATCCAAGAGGGATACACTGTGACGTGATCTAAGAGGGATACACGTAGATTGTGGAGCAATTGTAATTGCTGATTGGCTTGTGAAGCCTTGGAAGGGTGGCTTACTTAGTTGTTAGTGTCGTGGTAGAAAATAAGTTTGGTTATTAAAAGTTTTGATTGACGTTGGTACATGACTCTGGATAGTTATATTTGCTTTAAGTTTTTGTGGTGGGATGCTGTTCTCGTGCCCACTAAGAGTCTTACTACAGTGAGTAAAAGTAATCTATTTCACGATGCCACGAGAATCGCGTTCGCGTAGTCCCGTAGTTGAATTATCGTGCGATCGAAGCGCAAGTCGAGTCGTCATCATTTAAACCGATTTAATAGTAGTAGTAACCTGTCTCTTCATAAACTTTTACTTGGTATGACTGAGGAATAAACTAAGTTCAAAGTTACAATATTCAATGTTGCGAGCGAAGTCGTGGTACTTGCGTTGTTTGTTAAGATTTTGTGGTTACCCACTTGTTTGTGATAAAGCGTTAATATCGTTTTAGCTTGAGTATTTCCGATTACCCTCTGTAACGGATATTTTTGAGTTTGTTTCTACTATCTTACACGATATTTTAACTAATATTATTTGTCGAAGTACCGAAAGAGCGTAAAATTAAAGACGCAGTCTTCCGAATAGTTAATACTAATTTTCTGATTACTCAGTCGCCATTTTTATCATCTATTGGTGGGATTGTTGTAATTTGCAAGTGAATAAGCAGTTATTGTTTAATTACGTAGTTTCAATTACGTGGCGTATAAGTGATTACTGTAATAATAATTAATTCGATATGGTTAAAAGTGTGTATCGTGAACTATAGATTAGAAGTGAGAAATGATTGTTTCATTGAGGGTTTTAGTCTTTTTCTACCTTTGATTGATTTATTTAAACTGTTTAAAAGTTGTTTTAGTTGTTCTGTAGAACGTTTAAATTATAGAGTTAATTGATAACACCTAATTGGTACAATCGTAAACCTATTACAACTGCAATAGTTGTAGGTAGGTAACCTCAGATTAATAATTTTGTTTATGAGTAGGTATGTAACTATTAAAAATTCTTACTATACTCTGTCCGTTCGTTTGTTCTTTTAACAGTTCAAGAAAATTTGAAATTAGTGACTCCCTCACACGATACCAATTTGATTTGAAATAATAATCGATTTTTATATAAGAAGAAATTTCAATCGATATTAGTTAATTACGTAGCCAGTTTGTTAAATAAATAAGTAGACAGGTATGTGATTTCCTAACTATATTGTTATAGACTTGATTTAGACTTTATTAACCACGCGTTTTAAAGTTAAATGTCACTAACGCGTGAGCAGTTACATTTTAAGGCAGTCGTTGTAGGTAACTGTTAAAAGTCTTGATACGAGTATGTTTCCATCTGTTCTAATAATTATTGTGTAACTTTGGGAAGCAAGGGTTGTAAATGGAGCTATATGATTTCGCTACTTCCTTCATAGGGACAGTTAGGCTTTTTAATATCCTATTGGCGATTTTGTTCTGTTACAAAATGAGGACCGTCATCAAACGAAACTTGATCCGAAATATTGAGGCCCTTTTCGCGTAATAAAAGTTCTCGAAGGTAATCGGTATACCCTTAAAGCTTAAATTGTCAACGTACCTAAAAATTTGCTCACGGGAGGTTAAGAGAAATGCCAGCACGTCATGTACCAGACGATATTGATGTAATTTATGATCTTGTTGATAATGATGATGTTCAAGTTTAAGTAGAGGGAGAGACTCGAGTGAACGACTCTATCGACCGTAATGTGTTCAAACGTACCAGTGTAGTTATTTAGTAGTCGTAGCCCTGTAGAAGGTGTCTCTTGGGGCAACCCAAGAGTTCATGGGTGCGCGGTGTGCGTTTTTGGCGGAGGTCGTGGTGTTTGATACCGTAGCGTGTAGTCACAAGAGGTGACTGACACGGGTGATCCATTCGATGGATGTGCGTACTGAGATGTATGTGACTGACACATGTACTGTGATTACTCTTCGCCTAGAGAGCCGTGGTGTTAGAAGTCTTTACTCGAGGTTTTTGCAAGCTTGGTTGTAACTTGTTGTAGAAGTAGACATACGTCTACAGTTTTGGTTGTAATGACGTCGATGGTACATGGCTGTGGTATTTGTGTGAAGTAATTAGTTATAATTGGTTTTATGATAATTATGATTCAAATACTATGACTGCCAACTGATACAATGACTGCTAACTGGTACTATGTCTGCCAACTCTAATACTGACTTTGTACAATCGGAATCTTTCAACATTATGATGCGGGCTGGTGTTCACAGAACTGACGACAGTACTTTACAGGTGAATGGTTAAAAAAGGAGATATATGGTAAAAAAAAGAGATGTGGTAAAAAGAGAAATGTGAAAAAAATGAAAAAAAAAAGCATTAAAAAAAGTGATGAAATGTAAAAAAAAGCGTTAAAAAAAGAGATGAAAAAAAAAGCATTAAAAAAGCATGAAAAGAGGCATTAAAAAAGCATTAAAAAAGCATTAAAAAAAGCATTAAAAAAGCATTAAAAAAAGCATTAAAAAAAGCATTAAAAAGCATTTAAAAAAGCATTAAAAAAAGCATTAAAAAAGCATTAAAAATAAAAGAAAGTAAACAGGTATAAGTTTATGATGATCATAAGTGATTATGACGATAAGTCATGATGATGACGATAAGTGATAATGATAACCATATTTAAAAAAAAAATGACTGCTGTGACTGTGACTTACTGGCGAACCAAAACCAATTGTTTCTGGTCGGAAGGTTCAGTGTGTACCGGACCAGATATTAAGATGTTGAATAGATTTTTGTCAGGATAGTCGAGCGATATTTTGTTTTTTTGATTAAAAATACCTAAGGTTGTAATAAATAGCGCGCGAGGACGCGCGCACGTCAGAATGGCCGTGTCGGGGAATCAATACAGATAGTTATTAATGTCGGTACCTGCGATATTCACCTACCCTACATCATTTTATTATTCGAGTCATTCTGTCATGCATAAAACGAACGGTGCAACCGCGGCTCAGGCAGTCTTGGCTCTGGCTTGGCGCGGTGCACTTGTGTATCCTGCTAGTAGCTTAACCTCGACTCTTCTAATAGTTAGTTTGTGTACACGAATTAATTGTTACTGATTGGGCAACTCGACCGGTGGTGGTGAGTGCCAATGCGCATTGTTAGGCGGCGCCGCCGTAAACCAACACTCGGGTCACAAGTCCCGGGCACTGCGTCGAGTTGTCTCTCTGCCACGCGATAGACGGTACCCGCTCGGTGAGTCCATTGAATACTAAGTAGTGTAATTATCTTGTTTTAAATTACATTGTGAATTAACCAGGCCATCCGTCCTACTCCTCACTTCTGATTCCTACATATTTATTGAAGTGAAAATTCTTTAGAATCGTTGTGATTTCAAACCGGATGCAACGGCAAAAAGACAGGGAAGGACGAGCCGCGCTGCAAGCATTTTAAATTAGTTTTTTTAATTAGTTTGCCATAGAAGTTTCACTTCTATCGTGTGTGAATCGCACACACACCTTTTTTTTTTTGTTATACTTTGGATATCTCAGAAACGGCTGTAACCGTTTTGATGAAATTTTGTATACAGATAGTCTTTCATTTTAAGTATCCTATATGTAATATGCATTTGATCTCACAAATAATAAGAGTTGACCTAAAGGTTGTAATTATCAGGTCAAAAAAAAAATTGATCTCACAAGGGTTTCACAGTTGGTTAAAAAATTAAAAAAAAAAAAAATATTATCACGTAAAAAATAATAAGTGATTTAAAAGTAGCGTAACGTTATAACGTAATATCAAAATGTAGCCGTTACGCCCATCTCTACGCAACACAGATTACACAGAGTACCTACTCGTCTGCAAAGCAAAACATTTCATTACGTACGATTTTTCCTTGAAATATAGGCAAAATACGATATTTTTTAGGATATGGTACGATCTTCTGAAAAATAAAGTTGGCAACACTGCTGCAAAGTTATTTTGCATAAACACGAATTGAATACCTATACCTAATTGGCTAATTTTATTGTTTTTTATTTATCATTATGTTGAACATTGAACATTACATAGTCATTCTCACTTCTCAGTTTTGACCTTTACAACTACCCGTACCTATATTCATTGTACTCTGTGTTTACAACTTTGCAGTTTGATTTACAACACAAAGTTACCAGTTATCAGGATTAGTCTAAATTTTATTATACTTAATAAATAACTAATACTGGATTATAATGTTCTTATCTTCTAATTTAACAACTAAGGTTGCTATGCCAAAAGTATTTACACAATTAACAAGTGCAAATAATTTTCACAGTAGTAGACTTAAAGGTAAAGTAGCTGTAGTTACAGCATCTACTGAAGGGTGAGTATTGGCCAAAATGCCAATCTTTAAAAAAAATTAATAGATTTATGAGATTTAAATATTTCATATAAATATGTACAGGTTTGCATACATGCTATAATTTGTATTGTAATTTTTAAACAAAAAGCAATTTAATTATTAATATAAACAATGAGTAGGTAGGTAGGTATATAATATATTAATGACTTATATATATCGCCTATTGTACAAAACTATAAGACTAATCTTAAAGCATTATAATTTTTTTTATTGGTGTACAATAAAGAATATTATTATTATTATATTGTATACTAGCCGACCCGTGCCCACTTCGTTGGACGTTATAATCCATTTCGCATAAGAAGAAGGGTACGGTGAAATTTGATATGTTCCAATACACTCTCACTATTTTCAGCAAATCAGATAAATATAAATGTTTTAAAATCACCAATTAATTTCTAAGGCAAATAATAATGCTTGATTAGATTGAATTGTTGACACGGCACGTCAGAGGGCGCAGGTTCAAATCCTGCTGATTTAAAATCTTTATATATTTTTATCTTTTTCCTTTTATCTTGTCACTCCTGAATAGTGTAGCTTTCTGTTAGCGAAAGAATTTTCATGATCGGATCAGTATTTGCGAAGATTACCCCGTATATACAAACAAAGTTATAAACTTTACCTCTTTATAATATTAGTATAGATAACTATGTATTCATAATTTTATGTAACTTTTAAACTACTTAAAATTCAGTGTTTCTTCTACTTTATTTTATGCCTAAATTATAAAAAATTAAAAACTTGCAGTTAATTAAAATATTCACAAAAAATTTCAGAAATAGTGCATCGACTAGATTATTGAATTATTCTTTGTTGGTGCCCTTTTTTAAGAAGTAATAAATAATAACTTACAAAATATATGTATATTACTCTATGATAATGTATCTTAGTGAAAGAATTATAAAAGAGTTTAGATATTTCAGACTATATTAATTTCAAAAGAATACATTTTTTGCATTTATAATATCATTATTTCATCTGGGTGCTCCTACCCATTTTTACAAAAATAGTTACTTTTTCATACATATTTACAAGGCCGTTTTAGTTTTTTAAAAACTTTGTACAAGTAGTGAAATAATTGTACAAATAATTTTTTAATTTAACTTAAATCTACTATTCTTTGTAGGTACTTTTTTGTGCATTACAAAAATTGGTATATTTTCATTTTTAGAATGAAGTATACACATATTTTGTCTCATTATTAAAAACTAAAGCATACATAATTCTGAAACCCTATTAAATAAGACTTAGCTGCCAATCCTTAAGGTATGTTTTGAAATAAAAAAAAAAATTAACAGAATATTGCTATCGATCACGATCGATTTATATATTTATACATATATGTATTATTGATAAGTATGTTTATCAAAAAAAAATAATATGTAGCTAGACCAGTCGGCTGTTACCTATAACACAAGCATTAAGTTGCTTACTTTAGGAACAGACGACCGTGTGTGTTTTGTGTAGGTATTTATTTATTTATTTATTAATTTTACTAGCAGATAGCTGATATAATAAGGAGTAACTTAGGCTACTTTTATTTTAGATTATTATTATTATTATTATTAATTTATAGACAAGCAGCTATTAAGCTGATGTGTCCATATCAGCTGTGTTGAAAATAAAAAAATCATTTTTGCAAAAGCGACAGCTTTTCTGTCTTTAACCAGCCATCGAGTCTGTTTTTGAATACGTTGATTGTAGAGGCCAAAACAATTTCTTCTGGTAACCTATTCCAGTTCGATACCACTCTGTTGCTAAGGAAATTATGTGCAGATTGTTTATAGGTTGGTGTCCTGTTTAACTTCATTTGATGCCCTCTATATGTCCTTTCGTTGCTTTTTGGGTTAAAGATGTTTTGTATATCTGGTAAGTCATAGTGTAGATATTTAAACATTATACATATTTAGAAGTCAAAACTTAAGAAATAAATATTTACAGATAGTTTTGATACAAATCATGTCCGCGTGGAATTGTGCCAAGAATGCTGGCAGCATTTCCCCGTTGAATCGCTATGCCGATTCTCTGGGCAAAAAATGCACCAGCCCTCTTGTCACCATTGGAGGCAATAAGGCGAGGAGTTATCTCAATTAAGAATTTTTTAGCACTGCTACTCCAAGGTCCAAGTGTTTCGACTGCAAACGGCACAAAGATGTAATTTGGAATTAGTGACGAATACTTGTGCCGTTTAGTCCATTCAGCTTTCTCCGCCGCGGCTCCCGCTTTTAAGGCTGTTTCCCTGACATGAGACGGAGCAAGTGTGTCAACGCAGGTTGCGTCCCACAAAAGCGCCCGTCCCCTTTCCCAGGGAACCAACGTCAATCCATCGGGTCTCTTGCCATCATCGCGACTAATTCCAGTAGGCTCGATAAGAGCAGGAACGTCGATGGTGGCAAGAGCTCTTTTTATGGTATCATTTAGGGAACCGTGGCAGGAAAACCTACCTGAACTCTTGTTGCAGGAAAGGCCGTGTAGTCCGAAAGAATCAACCTCCTTTCCGCACGGACATCTGTGTTCAAAGCACAGTGGAGTTCCCAACCGGAGACCGACAGCAATTCTAAAACTTTCATTGTCTAAAAGTGTCCCAAGGTTTTTTGACGGCATTGCGTGTAACCAGTGACCTGACTCTTTATTTGATAAAGCTAGAAGCCTGGCACGGTTTTTTAGATATTTTTGTTTAATTTTATAACTGCAAACTGAACAATAACTATTTTGTTAAAATCCATGCGGACGAAGTCGCGGGCAGAGCTAGTATAAAATATACTTAAATAATAGGGCTGTACAATTTAACCAGTCAAGCTGGCTAAAAAAGTTAGGTGAGGTAATAGATGATAGGCTTTAGCTAATTTAACCGGTTAACTTAATTAGCTCAACTAAATAGCCATCGGCTAAAAGGCTAACCGGCTAACATATAATTATACTACTGCTATATTCACTGATTCCTTACCCACAGACAGGTTCAAAAAATGATAATAATGATTTTTAAAGGCGCTAAAAAGGTACTGTGCCCCGGGCGCGAGTTAGGCTCGAAACAAACTGACGAAATAAAAACCGATTTTAATTACATCGACAAGTAATAGAACGTACGTAGAGGAAAAATATTCAAGTAAATACGCGTTATCAAAGATTATACTCAAAAAGTAGTTATCAGATTAAATTTCAGAATTTAAAAGGTACCTCTTAAACAAGCACCAGCTTTCGATTAAAACAAGAATCATTAAAATCGGTACACCCAGTGAAAAGTTATGCTGTATAAAAACGTGGATCAACGAAAAAATAGTCGAGTAAATACGCATTATTAGATAAAACTCGAAAAGTAGGGGAGATTGGGTAACAGTGGATTATTTTTTTTAAAGCGCCGTAAATCTGCAAATAACGCCAAAATAACTAATTTCTGATAATTAATCATAGTACGGGTATCTAATCTTTAAAGAAAAATGCACTTATTGGCAATTACTACATAAACTTGCGAGTAATAACATCTTTAAAAAAAAATAGGAAATGATCCACTGTGACCCTGGGGTGGGTCGCTTTGGATCATCTCAGGGGTTACACTGGATCTTTTGAAAAACAAATGCAATAAAATACATTTTCACGTTATTACTCGTTTATTTGTACTGTTAGACAGTCTTTCATCATTTACTCTAAAGTCTCATCAAATCGATTTAGCCTGAGCCGATTTAGCCAGAGCAGATGAGTGAAGCCTTAAAATTTATGTATGTACATTTTAAGGCTTTACTCATCTGCTCTTTAGTGTGAAGTCCAATGCTAGTTTTTCTTACTCGATTGTGAGGCATTTTTACCTACAATAAAAATAAAAATAAAATTTTAGTATCACGGATTACACTGAATCAACAGTGAAATCATCCAATGTGACCCAAACTGAAATGATTCATTGTAACCCATAGGCCATTATGAGAGAAAAAAAAATACCAAAATAAAACTACCTATAGGTACTTTAGACAAAACTACATTATCTACAACGGCTTTAATAAATAACAAGAGAAAAACATAAATCTATTATTTAAATTTCTCATTCACTTAGAGCAGCGGTACTCAACATTTTTTTTATACGGGCCACAAACACGTTTCAGTCATGGTGTCGCGGGCCGCAAGCAAAAATTATTTAGGTTTTAATTAAAACGTAATTCCAAGGTATTTTATCGGGTTTGAGATCGTCGAAAATAGACCAGAGCTTTTAGCCTTTAAAAATGGAAAAACCAAAGAAAATTATAGTAGAATGAAACACATTGGAAATGAAAGAGAATACAACGAAAATGAAAGGAAAAATAAATTACGGTCGATCTGAGGTAGGGAAGTGGTAGGTAGGGGGGGTTTAAGGGTAAAAAAACTGTTTATCTTGATTTCTGGCTAAACTAAAAGTCCCATGGAAAAAAGTTCAACGGCAAAGGTAGGTAATAAAAAGATCTACAACTTTTGTATTTACACTTTTTTCACATAGCCTCAAAAATTATGTAAAAAACCAAGGTTTTGGTTTTTTATTTTTATCTTTTACAATTTTTTTCTGTTTTTTTTTTACGGGTGAAAACGTACCTTTTTATGCCCCAAACATACTGTAATTGTTTTGATTTAAAATATTTATTTTTTCGCCTTATTTTGACCTTAATATCGAAAAAGCACCTTCATTTTCAATCGAAAATTCTCACGTCAAAACGTCACTTTCTTTTATTATAAAAAGTCGGTCGACTTTTTATTCATTGAAATCTCTAGTTTCTGATGATGTAAAAAAAAATATAGATACCTATACATTACTATGATAAAACTACTCAGAAAATGCACCCCACTACGTCCCGACCTCAGATCAACCGTAATTTATTTTTCCTTTCATTTTCGTTGTTTTCTCTTTCATTTCCAATGTGTTTCATCTCTATATATATAAAAATGAATCGCTGTATGTGTTGCTAAGCGCAAATCTCGAGATCAGCTGAACCGATTTCGTTAATTCTTTTTCTATAATATTCCTTGAAGTACGAGGATGGTTCTTACGGAGAGAAAATTTTTAAAAATTGCCTAAAAAGTCTAAAAACGCCACTTTTCTATATTCCCATACAAAAGATTCGTAATAATACTTAAAAGTAAATTTGAACTTTAATAACGTACCTACCATACAGTTTAAGTGTTAGTGGAGGGGTTCCGGGAAGTATAAGTAGGTATTTGAAAAAAAAACCAAAAAAAATCAAGAATCGACTGTTAGGCGTTACGAAGTTCGCCGGGTCAACTAGTCCTACTATAAATTTCTTTGTTTTCAAAAGCTAAAAGCACCGGTCTAAAACGCAATCATACAAATAAACGCTTTTTTTAAATTAAATTATAAACCACGGCTTTGATCACTTTTAGAATATTATTAAAAATCTAGTTTCAATTAATAAAGGATACTTAAAAATATGAATTGTCTGAACACGTCAAATCATGTACCGGGGAGAAATGGGCATTGTCCTTTGTAACTTCAGGCGGGCCAACAAGAAAAGCCCGAAGGGCCGCATGCGGCCCGCGGGCCGCAGTTTGAGTATAGCGGACTTAGGGCCGGTTTTTTGATCCGTAGTAAAAGTAGAGTTAACTATTTGTCAAATTGACTATAGTTAAGACGCTAACTAATGGTTAAGCCGAGGTTTCGTTTTTTGATCGCTATTTTAACTTTAGTAAGTATTAACTAATGGTTAAAGTATTGCCATTGCAATGAACCTAGGGTAAGGTCATTTTTCGTAGGGAGTCGTTATTTTCATGTGGTAACATTTGTAGATCCGAATGCATTTTGACGTTAGTCGTGACGTGCTTTGTCAAATTCGTGTGAATTCACTGAATTTTCAAAATTTAAATCAATTGTGCAATTCGAAGATTATAATAAAAAATAATTATAATTATATTTTTAGGTACCTAGTAGTAGGTTATTAGCTTAAAAACTACCTTAAAATAAACTTTTTGGATACCTAGTTGGTTATTAGATTAAAGACTTGCTTAAAATGAACTGAAATAATGACGTCAAGCAACAAGTGCAAGAGTTGTTTTTTGAAATGAAACTTCTTTAGGCACATGAGGGGTAAAATTTTTACGGAACAAACGCGTCCGGCGCCAAGAATAATTTAAAAGTCCATAGCACGTCGAATCACAACGTTCAATACACCGGTTCTCGTCCGGTCACCGAAGTTAAGCAACGTCGGGCGCGATCAGTACTTGGATGGGTGACCGCCTGGGAACACCGCGTGACGTTGGCTTTTTTTTTCAATTAGTTTTTTTTAACTAGTTTGCCAAAGAAGTTTTTTTTTTAACTTTTTATCATAATGTAAGCGATTCTTGAAGATCATATTATGTGGTACCTACAAAATCGGCGTAAATATTGAACTCGATACTCAATATCAACGAATTATGAAATGATATAATAGATACCTAATACCTTGCGTTGAGGACAGAATTATCAATGGACACTAATGGTCTTTGAAAAAAAAAGGTCTCTTTGTTCTAAGATCATTGATGGACACATGGACACAGTATAAAACAAAAGAACAGATGTTCTCACAAAAGTTAACTATTGGTCATATTGCTAAACCCTCGACGTTGCTGTGGTTAAATATTTTAACTATTTGTAACTTTTACAACAATTAGTTAAGCTAACTATGGGTCAAAAAACGTATTTTATAGAAATTTAACTATTTGTTGCAATTTTTAACTAATGGTCGCCTTAACTAGGGATCAAAAAACCGGCCCTTAGAGATACAACAAAATTCTAAATCACGTAAAAAATACTTTTGTACTAACCGCTGACTAAAGTGTAACAGCAAGAAATACCGCTTCGACAGCGCGTGGTCGACTAGCGCGGTTGAGAGGGGTGTGAATGGCCACGCGTTTGTTTGTGTTGTGTGTCTCAAGCAATACATAATATCCTGAGTTATAACGGATAATCCACTGTGACCCATGATCCACTGCTACCCAATCTCCCCTACTTGTCAGATCGCAAATAAATTAAATTGGGATCATGTTACACGCATCATCACGCACACTTTCGAAAAAAAAAAGGTCGAAATCGGTCCACTACATAAAAAAAAAAACAATCGAATTGAGAACCTACTTCATTTTTTTAAGTCGGTTAAAAGAGAAAGGTTTTTCTCGACCACAGAACAATCTCCTTCGTGTTCTCCCATTCTACATAACATAGGCGAAATTATCCGTATCGTTTTTGGCAACATACAAGACATCAACAATCCAAATTATGAAATAAACGTACTACTATGTACTTAACAAAATATCTACTTATTTACAGTATCTAATATTTTATAATTAGTATAAATAATAACAAAAGCAAGGTTGTTAATTGTTATGGATTACGCAAAAAGAACTATTAAAATATTTTGTAAAAAAATCATGACGCACTTTAAAATGTTTTAAATAGATATAGTAGATGTTTTGTGGACGTAAAAATGGTTCATAATTTATTTAACAAAGCACTTTAATTATAGTAGTTGTTTTTATTTTATTTCTATTACTTTATTCAGAAAAAAAATATTAGATTGTGTTAATTAATAAGGTTTAGTGTGTATGTATTGATATGGGCATGACGACAGTATCAAAAAATCGTCAATTTAATGATTTTAGGGGAACACTCATATTTAAAAATTCAAAATACTGGTTTAGTTTTATCTATACTAATATATAAAGCTAAAGAGTTTGTTTGGTTGTTTGTTTGTTTGTTTGTTTGTTTGTTTGAACGCGGTAATCTCTGGAACTACTGGGCCGATTTGTAAAATTCTTTCAGTGTTGGATAGCCCATTTAACGAGGAAGGCTATAGGCTATGTATCATCACGCTAAGACCAATAGGAGCGGAGTCCACGCCGACGAAGTCGCGCGCAGAAGCTAGTGTAATATAATAAGATTATTGTGATTTTCAGTAAAATAAAACAGTAAAATACTGCAATCGGCCATTTTGATTGAAACACAAATTACAGCGCACGACGTCACAAGTTCACAACATAACATAATATTAATACGTCAGGCGCGCTCCAAAGAGTAAAGTAAAAAGTAAGGCCCACACTCGGGCCCACATTATTCTGTGACGTCAAGCCGACGCCATGACACCTGCAGCCGTTTTGCCGCTCTCATTGAAAACATATTAGAAAAATAGTTTTAAAATTTCTTAAACTTAAGTTTATTACCTACCGAAATATAGGTATTTTTGTAAATAGTAAATGTGTACCCACATTATGGAAGATGTTTTCAAAATCTTTCGTCATGCCCATTGTACATCGTGCTTGACGATTTTTGCTTCTAACCATAATATTCCGGGATCCCTAGTACATTTTTTTCACTTGATTACACTATCAAGCTAATTTTCGAGGAGCAGCTTCATTTTGATAAGACGAACAAAAATTTCCTCTACGAAAACTCTTGATTGTGGTAGTTAATAGAGTTAGCAGGGGATAGAGCAGCAGTGAGCGTAGGACCGGGATAACGTACCACGCAATTTCAAAGCTATAGCGTTACAAGTCACTTATAGTTCACTATACGAGTAGGTATATCCTGAAACTTTATATATAACTAGCTTCTGCGCGCGACTTCGTCCGCGTGGAATAGGATAAAGTCTGTCATACATGATTATAGAAGCTCTCAAAAGAAAAAAAACCCGATTTTGAAACATTCTTCATTGGTGCTACGCTCCTATTGGTCTTAGCGTGATGATATAATTATAGTATATAGCCTTCCTCGATAAATGGGCTATCTAACACTGAAAGATTTTTTTAAATCGGACTTGTAGATCCTGAGATTAGCGCGTTCAAACAAACAAACAAACAAACTCTTCAGCTTTATAATATAAGTATAGAATTATAGATAAATAATATAATTATAAAGATAGCATATCACATACGAATATGCGAACGATTTCTCACTGCAATTCTTGTCACCATGAAACGAAACTACTTTTAAAAAGTAATTATATTCTAAATTTTTAACCGACCTCCAAAAAAGGAGGAGGCTCAAATTCGACTGTATTTTTTTTTAATGTATGTTACCTCAGAACTTTTGAATGCATGGACCGATTTCGATGATTTATGTTTTAATCGAAAGGTAGTGCGTGTCATTTGGTCCCACAGATTACAGAAATACTGTAATGTGTGTTTGGTCCCATTTAAATTTTATTTGAGACTAGCTTCTGTGCGCGACTTCGTTGGCGTGGACTCCGCTCCTATTGATCTTAGCGTGACGATACATAGCCTATAGCCTTCCTCGATAAATGGGCTATCTAACAGTGAAAGAATTTTTCAAATCGGCCCAGTAGTTCCAGAGATTACTGCGTTCAAACAAACAAACAAACAAACAAGCAAACAAACAAACTCTTCAGCTTTCTAACAAGTACTTTTCGAGTTTACCGATTTTGATGATTTTTAATCTATACTAATATAATAAAGCTGAAGAGTTTGTTTGTTTGTTTGTTTGTTTGAACGCGCTCATCTCAGGATCTACTGGTCCGATTTGAAAAATTCTTTCAGTGTTATATAGCTCATTTATCGAGGAAGGCTATAGGCTATATATCATCACGCTAAGACCAACAGGAGCGGAGTCCACGCCGACGAAGTCGCGCGCAGAAGCTAGTTTAATCTAAAGCTGATGTTTATCATCTGGTTACATTTAAATTTCATCGATATCTAATTACAACTCTTTGAAATCTTTGATAACGCGTATTTACTTTACTACTATACTAATATAATAAAGCTGAAGAGTTTGTTTGTTTGTTTGTTTGTTTGAACGCGCTTATCTCAGGATCTACTGGTCCGATTTGAAAAATTCTTTCAGTGTTATATAGCTCATTTATCGAGGAAGGCTATAGGCTATATATCATCACGCTAAGACCAACAGGAGCGGAGTCCACGCCGACGAAGTCGCGCGCAGAAGCTAGTTTAATCTAAAGCTGATGTTTATCATCTGGTTACATTTAAATTTCATCGATATCTAATTACAACTCTTTGAAATCTTTGATAACGCGTATTTACTTTACTATTTTTTCGTCTACCTGCGTTGTATTACTTGTCGATGTAATTGAAGTCGGTTTTTTTTCGTTTGCGATCAAACACAATTATCTATTATTTGCACTATCATATTCTTAACGACTAACTCCATTATTTTCTTACCCTAATTTGCTAATTATGAAAGGTGTTATATCATCTTCTTCTCGAATCTTCGTAAGTGTAGTTAGTCTTAATCAGTGTCCTTTATAAATTTTATTATAAATAATAGGTATATTTAAAAATATTACGATCACGATCACGATTCAGCCTGTAATGTCCCACTGTTGGGCATAGGCCTCTTCCCCGTGTAGGAGAAGGATTGGTGCTTAACCTTTTGAGCGCCACGCCTCAAATCCATTCCCGTGCCCTGTACGCCAAGGCATAAATTAAACAAAAATACCTACGAAAAAAATAGTGCTGCCAAGAGTCGTTATCGAGTACCACAAAGTGACTTGTTTATGTTGATTTTTATGCAATAAATGACTACTTATATAATCTAGGATGGTTTATTCTTTCAATATTTTTCTTGTATTATCTTGCACTCGTTATATATACTTACAATAACATAAATAAAAAACAAACATTACAAAAAAAATCATAGTAAAGCACAACACCATACTCTATCGTCATGACGTCATTGTCACAACTGGAAGACTACGGCGCAGCTGACCTACGGTTTTAATACTTTCATAGAGACATGTTAGAGATGTGCTGTGTGTGCCGCACGCTGTATATCGATTTCGAATCGAATCTATATACATATAAATGAAAAGTAATTTAAAAAAAATAACCGAATTCAAATTTGTAATTTTTTTATTATTATAATAATTGATTGAAAAGGGAGTAATAAAACTGCAATATTTTAAAAAATCTAAATTACTTACCTAAATATGCCTACTATTTATTAAATCCAGCTTTAACAAAGTAAAACTACAATACCATACAATATTATAATAAAAATATTTAATATGTCATAATGTTCCTTAACATCTCGCAATAACGGCTATTTGCGCATTATTGTTACTCATTTAAGGAGACAATAGACGCACCGGTCATAAAACATTTTGTACTGCATTTTGACAGAACTCCTTACTCTCAAACAATAATGGCTTTAGATGTACAGCGATAAAGGTGAGAATTACATTAAAAATCTTTTTTGAGACCATAAATTATATGGAATTCTCAAAAGTTATAGAAAAAAATGTTTTTTGCAATCGTGGGAATGTTTTTAAAAAGTTTATGCAAATATTGCGTTTTAAAATTTCGTTTCTTTTTTGCTATCGTTTTTAGAAGTGTCGTAAAAATCCTAATAATATTAGTTTAAAATAATGTAATTCACGTGAAATTCGTTCAATGAAATATTGAAGTTGTTATTAAAATAGAATATATTTAAAAAATCCTTTGTAATGGAAAGATTGTTGTAAATCTATGTTTTTTAGTCTAGTACGATTTTAAACAACTTTTGTCTTATAGAGGTTAAACTAGATTTATAATAATTATATAAATTCATATCTTACATTTATATTTGTTCCTCTTGCGTCACATTACTAGCGGTCTGCTATAGACGACAACGGCGTACAGGACATATCATTTACGTGGAATAAGAATGCATGTTTTTATTTCAATGTTTCTCTGTACGTGTAGCTCTAAAAGACTGGTTTTTTATACTCAAATGTTGCAGGGATATTCTATTTTGAGAGATGTTGAATTAAAATACTAAAAATATTTTTTTAATAATTTTATTTAATATTTTGGTGGTCCGGGTTTTTTGTCACATATAGACGTCGTTGGCGCACAGAGCTCGCAAGTGCTTGTCACGTATATGTGTCTTTGGCGTTCAAAAGGTTAATCCATCACGCTGCTCCAATGCGGGTTGGCGGATATATTCCCTACTATGAGTAACGATCGCTATTAGGTATACATGATAACAACCGGGACCGACGACGGCTTAACCTGCTCTCCGAGGCACGGTGGACAAGGACTGCACAAACACCCAGACCACGGCAAACATCTGTATGACCAATGCAAATGTTGTCGTGTGTAGGGAATGCAATCTCGTTCTCGCGAGATCTCGTTTTTGCGAGATCTCGGCCTTTTTTAGCGAGATTGAATCTCGGACGAAAAAAAGGACGAGATCTCGCAAAAACGAGATCTCGCGAATAATTCGTAATAATGGCTTGTGCCGCGTTGGCGCAGCGGTCACAGCACTGGTTTGTGTATGGCTGTTGCGCGCACGGTTGCAGGTTCAATCCCCGCACACGACAACATTTGTATTAGCCATGCAGATGTTTGCCGTGGTCTGGGTGTTTGTGCAGTCCTTGTGGGAGCAGCGTGCGTGGATTAAGCTCTGATCCTTCTCCTACATGGGGAAAGAGGCCTATGCCCAACAGTGGAATATTACAGGCTGAAACGATAATGGCTTGTGATTTGAACTGAACAAATCTTTCATTTGATTGTTATATTTGTAATATCTAATGTGTCTACTGAGTCGATATAGTTTTATTTAATTGATAATAATATCTCAGTTTAATTAATAGTCAACTCAACTTAGTTAATAAGTTTCATTTTTTTTTGACTTCTTGTTATTTTGTTAGTTATAAAAGAGTTACAGTCTGTCTATAAAGTCGTGAAATTTAATGAGGGCGCTGTTAATAACACGTAGCAAACACATAGCAACACTGTATAGTATGACATAAATGACTTTGATACTTGCAATATTTTATTTACTTACTATTAAAAACATGAGTCTGAGAGTGAATAGATGCAAAAATGTCAGTTCTTTTAGGTAAAATGAGTAAATAAATAAGACACATATCTTATTTTGTTTGTTTTATTTATAAAGAAATATATCTGCTTTGAATGAAAAAGTACACATTACAGCAAAAAGAGATGATTATCTAAATATTATCGTATAAAACAGAAATTTAAAAGAAGAATTGCAAAAAAATATTAGTTATATTGATGAGAATCATATTCACGACTCATACTGTACATGCCTAAAGTGAAAAAGGCTTTGTACCAAACTGTCTACTCTTATTTAGTGGAAAAAATAAAATAGAAGATTATCACTCTGAAGTGAATGCGAATAAATTCACTAAAAGGATTACGGAAAAACTTATTCCCAACCTACACGAGCCATCTATTTTATTGTTTTTGCCAATGCTCCTTACCATTCAGTAATTACAAACAAAACACCAAACACCAGTACTCGTGTCGATGATATAAAATTATGGTTATTAGAAAATAATATTCCATTTGATTCATCGCTAAGGAATGTATTAACTTGGGTAAAAAATAAAAAACCAAATTCTATATATGAGATAAATACTATTTTGGGAGAACATGGGCATACAGTAGTTCGGCTTCCACCATACCACTGTGATCTTAACCCAATAGAGCTAATTTGGGCACAAAAAAAGTTAGCTGCAAGTAATATTGGGTTTCGTGACGTGAAACAATTGACAGAAGAAGCATTTAATAACATCACAGTTGAAAACTGGAAAAATTGTTGCGAACTTGTAAAAAAAATAGAAAAGGATTATTATGAACGAGACAGAACATTATACAAAAATATAGAGACGAATTAATATTTCAAGTAAGAAGCGACAACAGCAGCACTTCTTTCACTTATCATCGGATTCTAAAATCTAAAATTATCCATTTCTTTCTTTGGCCGGCCTTTCCTATGTTTCCCAGGAGTTTCAAACTTTCCATCATTTTTAAAGCCTTCGTTGACTATCCGTCTAACTGTACTCTTTGATTTTCCTGAAAAAGATAAGTTTAAAAAATGTTAATGGAATGGAAATATAAGTTACTGACATGAAGCAATTGATTCAAATTTAAAATTGGAAAACTTGAGACTAAGTTATATTATATCCTTAAGTATCAAAAAATTCGTCGTACTATAATGTGATCTCTATACTCTGTCTCATCTAACCTAAAAATTTGCAATGTAAACAATGCCTTTTTTGGTCTCCAAAACGTAAATTATGTAAATTTTTAAATTCAGGCAGGTTAAACACAAACAATAACACGATTACATACCGTCATAGATGCTGTTCGCCCATAAACATCGTCCAAATCACACAAAATTCGTCCAGCTTCGAACTCCGCCAAACATCGCTGGAAAACTTTAAAAATCACTTCCCGCGTGCCACTCCGATTTACTTTACTCATTTTTGAAACTCTTCTGCGAAGATTGGTCTTAATTTTTTGCAGTTTAATCAAATGAATAAAGAATAATAAAGGAAAACTGTTAACTCGATGATAGTATTGACAGCGAAAGTACTTATGTTTGGTGTTGCCAGACACATGATTAATGTTAGTTCCTCAAACATTAATGTCACGACTTTATAGACAAACTATATTTTATTGCTAAAAGATTTTTGTTTGATATTAGAAAAGACGACTAGGTAGGGATCCCTAGTACATTTTTTTCACCTGATCAGTATCAAGCTAATTTTTTGGGAGTGGCTACATTTTGATGAGGCGAACAAAAAATTCCTCTTCGAAAACTCTCGATTGTGGTAGCTAACAGAGATAGCAGGAGGTAGAGCAGCAGTGAGCGTAGGACCGGGATAACGTACCACGCAATTTGGAGGACATTATTATTTTTAAATTATATAGATAATCACTAACTAAAAGAAAAAAAAATCAGCGGTTAGTAATAATTTTTGATGACCTTACGAGGTCATCAAGTTGATGACCTCGTAAGGTCACCAAAAATTAATTTTTTTTCTGATTTTTTTTTTGCTTTTAGTTAGGTTATATCTATATAATTTGATGGTAATATTGTCCTCCAAATTGCGTGGTACGTTATCCCGGTCCTACGCTCACTGCTGCTCTACCTCCTGCTATCTCTGTTAGCTACCACAATCGAGAGTTTTCGAAGAGGAATTTTTTGTTCGTCTCATCAAAATGTAGCCACTCCCAAAAAATTAGCTTGATACTGATCAGGTCAAAAAAATGTACTAGGGATCCCTACCTAGACTGTTTGTTTCTTTCATTTTTTATTTGATAGATACGTAGGTACGTCAAAGTTTATTACTTAGAAGTTTTTTTAAAAAAATTATAGACAGATACGTCAAACAATGTTTGTTGAATAAGTCTATTGAAAAAATTATTGACAATAAATTTTTATTTATAATACTTATAATTTTTATTATTTTTTAACCGACTTCCAAAAAAAGAGGAGGTTCTCAATTCGATTGTATTTTTTAATGTATGTTAGCTCAAAACTTTTGACTGGGTGGACCGATTTCGATTAATTTTGTTTTACCTGAAAGGTGTTGCGTGTCATGTGGTCCCATTTAAATTTATACTTTTAAAGTTATATATAATAATACGTATTTACTTGACTACTTTTTCGTCGACCTACGTTGTATTAAACTGCATAACTTTTCACTGGGTTTATCGATTTTGATGATTTTTACTTTAATCGAAAGCTAATAGTTTACTTGACAATGTTTTCGTCTTATTAGGTTGTATTACTTGTCGATGTAATTAAAGTAGGTTTATTTAATTTATTTAAATATTGTGATTATGTATTTGCAAAAAAAAAAACCGGCCTAGTGCGAGTCGGACTCGCGCACCGAGGGTTTCGTACCAACAAAGCTGTATCTTTTGATTGCGTTGGCTTAGAAGTTTGGTTTTTTCACCGTTCCAAGGAACAGGTCGTGACAGACAGACGGACAACAAAGTGGGTATAAGGGTTCCGTTTTTTCCTTTTGAAGTACGGAACCCTAAAAAAACACAAAACTGCCAATCTCGCGAGATCTCGAAATTGGCGAGATCTCGCGAGATTGATATTTATAAACTCGCGAGATCTCGTTTGAGCCCCAATCTCGCGAGATTTGCATTCCCTAGTCGTGTGCGGGGATCGAACCCGCAACCGCCCGCGCAACAGCCAATCGCAATCCAGTGCTGTGACCGCTGCGCCAACGCAGCGTCGCCAAAATATTAATAAAACTATAATTCAAAAATAAATAAATAGGAGTGTATAAAATCATAGAAGATATAGGTAAGACTTGCGATTGAACGTGAAGACTATTACCTACAACTGCTGCGCGCCTGGTACTTCATTGTGGCTACTGGTGCGCGGATCCCCAACGAAACGTAAGATCACCTGCTATCTCAGGGCTTACCTACCTTTTTGCCTACTCCACTTATTTCCCTAAGGCTGGAAACTGCTCGACCAACGGGTCAATTACGCCACTGGTCAGCGACCACGTCTTTGACCATTGCTCACTGCGTGCAGGACCAATTACGTGCACTAAAAAGTTCACTGGTTCGTTGTTGGTATTTGAGGTGCAATTAGAAATAAAATCTTCATATCCTTTGGTAGAAATGGAATCGCCAATGGATAAATCGGTCTCATATACCGAAATAAAGTTATTATGGGAAGTGAAAAAACTTTGCCAATCTGTGTACACTGGTGTACACCAGCGATACTCAACCTTTTTTTTATAGGGGCCACAAACACGTTTCAGTCATGGTGTCGCGGGCCGCAAGCAAAAATTATTTAGTTTTTAATTAAAACGTAATTCCCAGTTATTTTATCGGGTTTGAGATCGTCGGAAACGCAATCATACAAACAAACGCTTTTTAAAATTAAATTATAAACCACGGCTTTGATCACTTTTAGACTATTATCAAAAATCTAGTTACAATTATAGAACAGTGCTTTTAGCTTTTGAAAACAAAAATATTTATAGTAGGATGAAACACATTGGAAAAGAAAGAGAATACAACGAAAATTAAAGGAAAAATAAATTACGGTCGATCTGAGGTCGGGAAGTGGTGGGAAGGGGTTTAAGGGTAAAAAACGGTTTAAATCGATTTTAGGCTAAACTACAAGTCCTATGGAAAAAACTTCAATAGCAAAGTTGTAGGTACTAAAAAGAGCTACGAAGAACGAAGATCTTGTGTTTTTACTCAATTTCGTTTTAATTAAATAAAAAATAGCTATGTATTTTTATTAGAGGAATTTTTATATTTTACAGTATCGGTTACGCCATTGCTAAAAGACTTGGTGATGAAGGGGCATCGATCGTTTTAAGCAGTAGAAAGGAAGACAATGTTAAACAGGCAACAGCGAGTTTACGTGAAAGTGGTATAAATGTTGAGGGTGTTGTATGCCATGTAGGAAGCGCAGAACAAAGAAAAAAACTTTTTGATTTTGTAAGTATTTAAGAGGATATTTTCAGCTTGATCTATATACCTAATGATAATTTGAGAATTTATTTATCATATCCATGATATTTTAATTAAATAATGTTTTGACGAAAAGCGTAACGTTTAGTCACAGTAGGTACTTAGTTCGATTTTGAGGATCTTCACTACATATTATAAAACAAAGTCTCTTCCCGCTATCTGTCTGTATAAAATATAAATGCTTAGATCTTTAAATCTATACTAATATATAAAGCTGAAGAGTTTGTTTGATTGTTTGTTTGTTTGTTTGTTTGTTTGTTTGTTTGTTTGAACGCGCTAATCTCTGGTTCTACTGGGCCGATTTGAAAAATTCTTTCAGTGTTAGATAGCCCATTTATCGAGGAAGGCTATAGGCTATGTATCATCACGCTAAGACCACTATAGAGCGGAGTCCACGCCGACGAAGTCGCGCGCAAAAGCTAGTATAAAATATAAATGCTTAGATCTTTAAAACTACGCAACGGGTTTTGATGCGGTTTTCTTTAGTAAATAGAGTGACTCCAGAGGAAGGTTTATTTATGTATAATACATGCATAATAGGTAGCAGAGCAGAGGAACACTGATAGTTTTAAAGTTTTCTAATGTGATGTCGTAAATAAACACATTTTTTGCGCTTAGATTGCAAATATTTATTTTATATTTAGTATCAGCATTGCACCCGTGCGAAGCCGGAGCGGGTCGCTAGTTTTACATAGAATATCAAACTTTACATATATTTTTTTTAATTTATCTATGTACTTATTTATAATTTTACAGGCAAAACAAAAATATGGAGGAATTGATATTCTTGTTTCAAATGCTGCTGTAAATCCTGCCGTGTCGCCAATACTTGACGTAAGTAATGAATTACCTCGGTACCTACTTCCCCAGACCGGTTGCTCCAGATTTTCAGCAGGCTATTTCCTGCTGTGCCCTACCTCAGTTGAGTAGTGATATTATTGTGAACATTACTATTGGCTAGGTGCGTGACGGTAGCGCCACTCGAGGTATGAACTAAAAGGGGACAGTATTGGCAGATATAATCTGTGATTGGCAGTATATTAATGATATTTGACAATAATTACTATTTTTTTATTGTTAAAATAACTATCAATATGTGAAAAAAATCAGGGGCATGCAACTGTAGTACATTAATTAGAAAAAAAGAAATGTATGGAAACTAGCGCCGTCTTTTGGTCAATACCCCTAAATTTAAATGCTAGTGCCAAAACCTAGTACCTAAAGTCAATAACAGATGGCGGTGTACGGAATTAAATCGCGCCAACGTTTCGTCTTTCGCGTAACATATAGGTCAGCGGCGGCGGCGAGGCAAAATCTAATAAATAAAGCATGTGTTTTTCATTGTAAAAATATCTCAAATTATTAATTATTAAATTAAATTATTAAATGACAAATTGATTAAATAAATGGTCAATTTGGACAATTTGTGGTTTTTCAATAATCACAAAATCCTCAATTAAAATATATTGTAAATAAATTATGCCATCTATGGGTCCAATGAGAAACTAGTAACATGCCATCTAGTGGCCGAGGCCCGTAAACTTTTCTTGTAAATCTTGAGTTGCTTATCTATCTCTAGTTAAAAGTGTATAATCTATGAAAAAAATGTAGTGACGAACTGACGAAATTACGTGCTATTTTATATTGAATTAAATATCTTAAAAAAAACGTAAGTATCATTGATAAACAAATTATTTAATATTTACATGATTAGATTATATCAATTCTAGCTAGCTTTATAGTTTTATACTATCTGTGTGTAATCTGTGGTCAATTCTAATTTCTAAAGCTTAGCTGAGTACATATGAGTTGTAAAATTAATTTTAACAAAACTAAAAGGAAACAAACTTTGGAAACAAAGAGTATAATTATAATTGTAAAGGTAAAAGTAAAGAATAAAAATAAAAAGATAATGTAATAGCTGAATCTTGAAGATAACGTAAAATATTAATTTTTTTAATTTAATATTTTTTTATTTAAGTCGTTACGAAAACATGGATGTCATCATCAAAACTGGGTTTCAAGCAGTAAATCATCGAATTGAGTTCCAAAATAGTACCTAAATTTTTTAAATTTAATAAACACGTTGTTTAATCTAAACAGTAGCAAAATATTTTTCATTATTTATATGAAATTCTTAATAAAATACATACAATAGTTTATTAAATTTTGATAAATTCCACAAGTAAAAACATTTATATTTCAAATTACTAATTTAGATAGTATATTATTGTGTCAACAACATTTACCAGTTTCCAAATGCCTGTTATACTCTTTTATTATTAATACTGAAATTAAGGTTATGATACTACTTACTTTCGCCGTCTTACTGCTACTATCCACTTTTTTCTTTGATTTATTTTTCATTTCGCAGTTGGAAATGTATAAAATTTACACTCACTCTTTCTGCTAGTATTTCTACAATTAACGACACAGCAACTCCGGTTGCTCATTTTATTAAAATTTTATTATTGATAAAAAATTAAAATGTTTACGTGTATTTTTTATACGACAGAGTCATAAAACATCTCCGTTTAGTTCAAAAATTCACCACTGCGTACGCTTGTGTCGATTCGGCTTACCTCCACCATGACTTCGCACCTAGCCAATAGGCAGCCGTTCGCTTCGCTCTTTCTACTAGTTCATTTAACAAAATAGCCCAAACATACGAGTATAATTATATAACTATTTTTCCAATTTTATACGATTCAAAATAAAATTAATTTTAAACTGCCGATGTTTAAAATATACGATGGTCACACATATTTCTAATCACTAATGAATATCGATGTAGTTAATGCACTGATTTATATTTTTAGACTGATGAAAAAGTTTGGGATAAAATATTTGACGTCAATGTAAAGTGTTCTTGGTTATTGGCTAAAGAAGTTTATCCAGAGTTGATCAGGAGAGGAGGCGGAAACATCGTGTTTATTGCATCTATCGCTGGCTATCAACCAATGGAAGTACGTTAATGACTTATATATATATTTTTAAACGCCTAATGAAAGCTGCCCACAGTAAGATTTATTCCTGTGTCAGGGGCCCGGATACACACACAACACATAAGCACAAACACCCAGACCAATACAAACATCGTTTGATTAATGATTACAACTAGCCGAAGCGTTAGCTGTCGCGGTTTTGATTCTTGTACATCCCTCCTGAAAATTTCAAATAAAAACGATTGGTTTGTATGGAAAGATATTGTAAACTATTGTGTGTTTGAAAACAGGGATTCCAAAATTTTTACACAATTTTCATACAATTTTTATCTGGCCTATCTGGATTCCAGATATATCTGGACCTATGTAGATCCAAGTAGCCCATTTATTTAATCTCGAATCCTTCTCCTGTACGGAGAAAGAGGCCTATGCGCAACAGTGGGATGTTACAGGCTGCGATGCGATGGGATGCGATGCGAAATATTTCCACCAGGGCTTAAAGGCGCCAATAAAAAGGATTTAGGATTTTTTAAATACACGTCACAAAATTTCTTCTGAGACGTGCTTATTATTTTCGATGTTAGACAAAAATATGGAGACTACTACACTAAACAGAAAAATTATTTTAAAATCAGCCTTCGCTTTGGGGTCCACGTGTTTTATCCACAGGATATTTGGGCTTTTCATTGAAATTATCATTGATTTATATTTTTCAGCCGTTAGGTCCTTACAGTGTCAGCAAAACAGCTCTTATAGGATTGTCCAAGGCAATCGCAAAAGAAGTGGTCAACGATAACATCAGAGTCAACTGTGTTGCTCCCGGAGTTGTCGACACGAAGTTTGCTTCTGCGGTAAAACTTGCTAACAACTCTTATACCTAAAACCAGGGCTGTAGCTAGAGTCGAATTTAAGGTAGGGCAGCATTGGTTAGAGGTAGGGCGGTAAAAAAATTATCAGAATTGATCTGCTCCGAAGCATGGGCTCCTAAATCAATCACCATGAAAAGCTATTAAATGCACTTATATAACTGACCTCTATAGTCTAGTCAACAAGTTCAAAAACGTGTTAAATAGAGATAAAGCTCCTAAAAATATGGGTGATAACTCATTCGATTCGGAATTATGTCTAGAAAAATGTTTTTTAAGGGTTTATTAGCACATAAAAAATTGCGATTGTTATTAACAAAATAAGAAAAAAAGAAGGTATTCAGTTTTTCGTTAATGGACCAGCGGGCGATAGACCGGAGGATCTATCGTCCGTATTGAATGGTCCCGAGGAGGGAGGCAACCTTAGTGTTCGAGGGAGCCTCTCGGAGATCACTTATGATGACGGGCCCTATTTGGGCAACGCCGGCGGGATCGCGGAAGCGCTTAGCGCCCCCGTAATTCCACCCCAGGCGAGTGAAGGAACACCCCAGAGGTTTTAGTCCGTGCGAATCGGACATACCCACCAGCTCCCCCGGGCTGGAGGCATCCGTCAGGGATTTCCTCTGGGTTAACAAAAAAAAAAAAAAAAAGTTTTTCGTATTTATTTAATAATTTCTAAAATAATGAAATTGAAATTTCCAATTAAATAATCCCAACTCCCAAAACTTTATCTCCATATTTTATTTATTTTAACGCTGAAAATAGTAGGTACTCCGCGAGGTCGTTACGTCGCGTGCCGAATAAAAAGCCGGTATACCACCTAAAATAATTTTTTTATAGTATTAAACAATAATTTAAAAATTTAAATAAATTGTGGTGTAATCTAGACACTTGAAGGAATAAAACCTCGGTGAAGAAAAAGGTTTATGCCAATTTTTCAAAAAGTTACACCATTGTTAATTAATTACTTATTTTCCAATCTCTGTTTTTATAAATTACGGCATAAAAGTTTAAATAATCTGTCTAAAATTTGATTCGCTTCATGGAGTTCTTCTCATTAGATACTTAATAAAGATATGCAATAAAAATTTACTAAAGTTTATAGTTTTGCTAATTATAACTTTTTTAAACTACCAAAAAATTAAATTTCTAAAAATTGTTATCAAAAAATGTTTTTTTTAGTAATATCTTATTATTGCTGTTTTTGCATCTAATATAGCCATATAGGTATTAATTAACATTGGAAAAAAAAATTTTACGTCATTTGTTAAGAAATTGTTTATAAACAGACTATTTTGCGATTTAAAAACAAAGAAATTTACTATCATATTGCATAGGTGAAATAATTATTATTTAAAAAAAATTCTTAATTTTTTTATTTCATTTTTATAACCTTATAATATAAATAAAAAATCATTTTATTCTTAAAAATCTTCTTTGACCCTTTTCAATTCTTTAAACAAAATAATGTGTAATTAATAATTTCCTTTTATCCGTACGTTATAGTTTTTAAGATTTCACCAATAAAAATAAAATAATTGGGAAAAATATATTTTTTTTTACAATGTTAATTAATACCTATATCAGATGAAAAAAAAAATTGATAACAATTTTTAGAAATTTAATTTTTTGTTAATTTCAAAAAATTATAATTAGCAAAATAATAAACATTAATAAATTTTTATTGCATAACTTTATTAGGTCTATCTAAATGAGAAGAGCTCCACGAAGCGACAAAAATTTTAGACCAATTATTTAAACTTATGCCGTAATTTATAAAAACAGAGATTGGAAAATAAGTAGTTAATTAACAATGGTGTAACTTTTTTAAAAATTCCTTCAAGTGTCTAGATTACACAACTATAATTTATTCAAATTTTTAAATTGTTAGTTAATACTATAAAAAAATTATTTTAGGTGAAATACCGGCTTTTAGACGGCACGCCTATGGCGTAACGACCTCGCGAAGTACTATTTTCAGCGTTAAAATAAATTATAAATAACAAAGATAGAGTTCTGGAAATGGAGACTTATTTGTGTTTTTTGTGGATAAATGTAAAAATATGGCCAAATTCATGGTTTTCTAATTTAGAGTGAAACTAAATCTATCAATTCATTGGTGTTAGGATCACTGTTTGGAAACCTAAATTCTGCATTCGTAACTGTGATACCTGGTGAGTCATTAAAAAAAAGAAAATGGATTTATCGGTTATTGACCAAACCAACTTGATATATCGGTTTTTGATAAAACACTATAGGATATATCGGTATTTGATAAAATGCTAGTAAGAATATGAGGGCTTTTTTTACAATAATATATCGTACAATTGTATATGGTTTTGTCGTGTGGAACTCGAAATTAGATATATTGGTTTTTGACAGAATCAAGCGAGTCAACAATGAAAAATGTTAGGGATTTATCGGTATCGCGATGTTCCGATCGCCATCGTTGTTTAGTATGATTGATGTAAATATCGGTTTATGTTCAGATCCGGGTATTTCGCGGATGGATTTAGAGCGGATTTATCAGTTTTCGACCAGGTTACATTAACCATATAGCAAGATATGTAGGAGAACAACCAGTTGGCATCATAAAAAAGAAATTTTCAAAATGTTATTTATCGGTTTTTGTTCCGCCGGTCCTCAATTTTTATGTGCTAATAAACCCTTAAAAAACATTTTTCTAGACATCATTCCGAATCGAATGTGCTATCGCCCATATTTTTAGGAGCTTTATCTCTATTTAACACGTTTTTGAACTTGTTGACTAGACTACTAGGTCAGAGTTGTACATTGACTAGTTATTCGTAGACAAATAATTTCTGTGATAGAACATGAGCATGGTCTACGAACTATTAAATCCTCAATGATGAAAAACAATCGAAAAAGATGGTTGAACTTCCAGATTTGGATGTAGAGATCCACGTCTGAGTGAGACTGAGGTAATAAAATTAATTGTTGGGTGGGGTGATACGAATAAATAGATACGACTAAAAATACCACTTAGAATTTTAAATCATATTGTTTTTGCAAACTTATTATAATAATTGACATAATAATATAAAAATCTTTAAAACAGCTGCATCTACGATTTGCCATGTTATATGCAAAGAACTTCGTTCAGATCAACTGATTTTGTCCCTTTTTTTTCAAACGTCCGAAATACCATACCTGTCATTCTCTCGTGAGTCTCGTCTCACTGACAGCCTTTGAGTTTGAGGCCTATTGATTGCAGTTAAAGTTGTAAACAGATTCGCACATTGCAGTGCTACATCCTATGGTCGCCACAGATGCAAAAAGTTCATATGTATATTTGAACGCCTCTCGTTGCTTGTACAAAACTTGCAATGTATTTCCATTTTATCCCCGTTAAGTACGCTTTAACAACACTAGCTTCTTCTCTTGATGGAATTTTCCGACTTGAAAAATTAATTAAAATTGTAAATGAAACATGACCAATTATTTTAATTATTAAATTGTTTCAAACGTATCCAAATTTTTCAGTAGAACCATTTTCAGTTTCTCAATCCTGTGGAAGTGTACGCTTCTGTTTGCTTCCACGAGGTAAAAATGGCTGGATAGATAGCAAAAAGCACCACCTTTCTCGACAGAATACTGCAACCATTTTTAACGCTTGAACCAATCGAAAACAAAGGCCCTGTGTTATGTTGTTTTGGATATGTGTTTAAAAAAAACTTGTTTTATTGGTTCTCCGATTTGTGCAATAGCAGAAGGAATGCCATAGCTGACATTATTACAAACAGTCTTTAATCGTGCACTTCACTTAACCAAACTACAAACAATCATAATCAATGTCTAGTTTTTGTTTATTTTGGCTACAATTTTTTTTTATCTCAACTTGTTGAACAATAACAAACAATTTAATTATAATATTTTATTTTAGTTTTTGGAAATTTTAAGGTAGGGCATTTGTGATTTCAAGGTAGGGCATTGCCCCTCAATGCCCCCCCCTAGCTACGGCCCTGCCTAAAACTACAAATTATAATTGAGGATGTGTGTCATTAAAATCTACCGTGTTTGTCTATACTTAGAGAGTATGCAGACTGGTTGTAAATAAGTAAATTTATACTTAATTTATTACTTAATGCTTTATTACATACACGAGGTCAAGTGCTGAACTCCATATTCAAGTTAAAACAGAAGTTTTAGATTAATTAATTGAATAACAAAAACTTTAAATAGGTATATTCCAAAATCCCATAAAATCGGCTAAGGCTTAGAAGTAACTTTTTGAACTGAGTTCAAAAAAGGAGGAGGTTACTCAATAGGGAATCAGACAAATTTTCAAAAAGCGTTTTAAATTAATCCTTATGGATACTTATACCCATAAAAAATAAAATTTGATTAAGTCACAGCCTTTTAGGTACTCAAAATCATGTTTTAATATTGTTTGTTTAAAAATCCCGCCAAAACGCCACGTTATGAAATCTGACAGCGCGTGACGTCATTTGGAGGTTATAAACAAAGAGTACCTATATAAAGCACAGAGTACGTTGAATATATATGAATATAATAACCCGTGCAGTCGATGCTTGCTTTTTCCTAAAGTACATACTCTGTGGCTTGTACCGCCAAATAATAATCGTAAAAGAGTATATTTATTTTATCTAAGTATATTATAGACTAGCTTCTGCGCGCGACTTCGTCGGCGTGGACTCCGCTACTCTTGGTCTTAGCGTGATGATACATAGCCTATAGCCTTCCTCGATAAATGGGCTATCTAACAGTGAAAGAATTTTTCAAATCGGCCCAGTAGTTTCAGAGATTACCGCGTTCAAACAAACAAACAAACAAACAACCAAACAAACAAACTCTTCAGCTTTATATATTAGTATAGATTTTAAACTGATTACTGCCCGATCCCCTATTCAACCGTATATACTATATATTATGTATGTTCGGGCATAACTTCGTCGTTTATGAATCGATTTTGATCATTATTTTTTTGTTGGAAAGGAGATATCCCAAGTTTGGTATCATGATAAGGAAACCAGGATCTGATGATGGGATCCCAGAGAAATCGAGGGGAACCCTCGAAAATCGTAGTGACGACTAGTGCATTTGTTAATTTTTTTCGTCTACTTACGTTGTATTACTTGTGTATGTAATTGAAGTCGGTTTTTTTCGTTTGCTAGTAAACACAATTATTATCTTACGTTTACATAAGACATAAGACAGTGTTTAATTGTTTCATTCATCTTGTTGAAGTAAAACTTCTTTAGGCGCATGTGAGAGAGTGAAATTTGAGCGACCGGTAACGTGGCAGCGTCATGACACGACACTGCGTGACGTTGGCTTTTTGTTTTTTTTTTTTTCAATTAGTTTTTTTTTTTGATATTTTAAATTTGTTTTGTTTGAATTAATTTCCAAAGAAGTTTCACTTCTGACATGTGTACAATTACGTAATTTTTTTTTTGTTTATCTAAAAATAAAATTGAAACTATGTATTATATTTTCAAAGCACATTATATCAATTATTGAATTACTGCGCCAAATTTCATTCTTACTAAAGAAAATTTTCAAAAGCAAACTGTTTCCTAGGAGTAAATAGTAATGTTCGTCATTTACAGATAACTTCCTCTGATATGGCAAGAGACAAGACTTTGTCAATAGTGCCGATGAACAGAATTGGGAAACCGTCAGAAATAGCCGGAGCTGTTGCTTTTCTAGTGTCAGAAGACGCCAGCTATATGACTGGAGAAACTCTTGTTGTAGCTGGAGGTACATACGCACATCTCTAAGAATATTATAAAAATAAAATATATTAGTACTTGAGGTGACGGTGGTTTTTTGTTATGGTAGTATTTAGGTGAAGAGATATACATAGGCATTTAAATATGTTTTATTAAATAAAAGATCAATATTTTTACAACTTTAAATCTTTTATTTTTTTACGAAACGACAATCATTTATAACTGGGTCAAGACTCAAGTTTTGATACTTGTTAGATTTGTTGACATTGTATTTCAAAATTACATAATGGACATAAGATAGAAAGTTTTATCGTGTAAATTTTGCTCTTTTACCAGACTAAGCAAAGGAATATAATTTTCGTAATCCAATTGTCAATTTTTGACAATTATTTAACAAATATTCTAATTTTATAATCTTAATGT
The DNA here is from genome assembly GCA_905220545.2 of Melitaea athalia. Classification (NCBI taxonomy): domain Eukaryota; kingdom Metazoa; phylum Arthropoda; class Insecta; order Lepidoptera; family Nymphalidae; genus Melitaea; species Melitaea athalia. The sequence continues at coordinate 9,478,990 of HG992190.1, forward strand.
AGATAGTAAAATTTTAAATCAATTAATTAGCCATTATAAATAGCACTTCAGAAAACAATTTGTCTCATCAGTTAAATTATAAATAATTTTCTTTCAGGCATCATCATCAGAGTCTAATAAATCGCTCTTATTAATTCCAATTGTTCTAAACACATTACTAACAGGACCTGACAAGCCTTCTTGCTTCATACTTAAAATAAAATTATTCAGCACAGCTTTTTCGTCATTCTGACAGCTTAAATTGTCAGTTTTTAACTTTGATGAAAGTTCTTTATCTTGATCTGAGTTGATAACATTTGCTTCTGAAGAACTGTCACCATCATCACTGTCGCTTTGGTCTGACATACCAAAAACATCATTATTTGAAATGATATTAAGCATTTTTTCTAAGCAATTGACAAAATTCTCTGAATCAAATTCAATTGTATCTCCTTGTAAATTATCTTCATTATTTTTTTCAACTCCTTCATAATCTGAAGTCTCCTTTAAAAAATTTGTTAATTCTGAATTTATAATGTGAGGAGTTATGGGGTCATTGTTTTTCAATTGATGTTTTTTTCCATAATGATTATTCAAATATGAATTCAACTGATCTGGATGAATATTTAACCAACTGTCATCATCATTTTCTAATAAACCATTTTGGCTTTTGTATTGTAACAATTCTACCGTGTTGTTGAACTTTTCACTTAATTTCAAATCATTGATAATTTTGGAAACATAAGTACTCACTGGACACTCCATTTTAGAAAAATAAGACTTTGCATTTGCCAATAGCCTTGTATGTTCAATAGAGCCCTCTAAATTATCTTTAAAATATCCATTTCTAACCAAACTGTTAATAAATGTATTGAATTCAGGTGTAGAAAAAATATCACTTGATGATTTAGCCATAATTGATCTGTATCCACATATCAGCTTTAGGCCAAGGATAATTTTATTATCGTTTGCTATAGATTTAAACCGAAACCCATTAGGAAATCTTGTATGCAAAAGCATGGCATAAAGGAATTTTGTAAATTTTACTTCAACATCATAGTAATCATTGGAATTGATATCTTTACAAAATTTTGCATCAAGGCTGTCAAGACTACAATAGGCACTGACTAGAGGTGCAATAAGAGAAGGTTTCAGTGTTAATACTGCAGCTATATCTAACGGCAGTTTTATTATAGCTTTATGACAATTCTCTTTTATTTTCTCAGGATAATTGCCAATCTTATTCAAAATGGCTTGTTGTATTTCTAAAGATGCTTTGGTTTGTTCTGACTTCTTTTCAATAAGTGATAAGGCTTCATTTATTTTTAATGATGAATCAACAGGAACTAGGCTAGGTGGTATTAAATGAACATATTGATCATAAATAAAAACCTAAAAAAGAATTTACACAATATAGAAAAGTAGTTGTTTTTTTTTAAATAAAAACTGAACTGACTATTAATAGGATTTTATTTAAAGTTAATGACAACGGCTATGTTCCAATAAGTTGTAATATGAAGTTTTCTTTTAGTTTAAAATATAGCTGTGTACTTACTCTATTTTCAGAAGAGTCGGGATTAGCCCACATTGGTAAATAATCAGCTGCTTCTATTAGAAGAAAATGACCATCATTATCTTCAATTTGAATGATAAGATCATTATGTTTTTTTGTAATCTCTAATAAAATATAAACAATAAACCATTCATCCTCTATGTTGTCTCCGAAACATGTAACACTGACAAGATGTTTTGGAATATCTGGAATCACAAAAAAAAAATTAATAAAAATAACAAAAATTAATCCCTATTTTCTTTTGCTATGACATCACTCAAAAACGACTTAATTAATTTCAGTCACAGTTTTCTTGTAAGTTTTATACTTTATAGAAGGTTGTAGAACCTCAAAGTTAGTAAAATTAAGGAAATGTGATATATTTATATACATATTCAGAAAATTTAACACATAACTTATTTAAACTTTTATACATTGAAGAGTTTGCAAGACAGGACCAAGTATATCAGGTAACTATTATAGTTGCATTCAAACACAAACGCATTCAGCTTGTAACATCCCACTGTTGGGCATACAGTCTCTTTCTCCATGTAAGAGAAGGATTGGAGCTTAATCTACCACGGTGTTCCACTGCAGGTTGGGAGATATATTCCCTACTATGAGTAACTATCGCTATCATTTATTTATAATAACAACCGGGACAGACAGCTTAAACTGCTCTCTGTGGCATGGGGGGAGGGGGGGACAGACAGACAACATCCAAACGAAAGAAAAATTTGTACAAATACAAATATCCATCCCGACCGGATATCAAACCTGACAACTGTCGGTGCTTTTAGGTGACTACTATACCAGAGCGGTTGTTTAGTATATTTAATATTTATAAGGTTTTAATTTTAAATAATTGTGTTTGCTCGCAAACGAAAAAAAGCGACTTCAATTATATTGACAAGTAATACAACGTAATAAGACGAAAAAATAGTCAAGTAAATACGTGCTATTAAAGATTACTTAAAAAGTAGTAATCAGTTTTCGATCTAATTTAAACAAGACTACAAGACAAGTATTAGCTTTCGACTAAAGTAAGAATCATCGAAATCGGTACACCGAGTAAAAAGTTATGCGGTATAATATAACGTAGGTCGACAAAAAAGTAGTCACGTAAATACGCATTATTAGATATAACTCTAACAGTACTTGTCAGATCTCAATTAAATTAAAATGGGACCACATGACACGCAACACCTTTCAATTAAAACAAAATTGATCGAAATCGGTCCACCCAGTCAAAAGTTCCGAGCTAACATACATTAAAAAAAAAAAAAAAAAACATACGTGTCGAATTGAGAACCTCCTCCTTTTTTGGAAGTCGCTTAAAAAAGGCTGTTCATTACTCACCATTTCCTTCATCAGTGTTAACAGGCAATACCACTTTAAATTCATCTCTATGCCATATGTATTCATATGATAAGGATGTTATTGTCTCATTTATGGAGACACATAAATCTTGCCACTCAATATTAGAATAGTTTTTGGTAGAAAAGAATAAACATTGTAGAGTGTCTTCATATTTCAGATTTATTTGTGTTTTTGACATTGGAATTTTTTTAACTGTAACAAAATTATGAATTATAAATACAAATAGGTTAAAAAATTATATAAAACGTAAAAAGATTTTTAGTTGATCATAAAAAGAGAATAAGATTGGAACTAATCTTTAATTTAATAACAGGCACATACTTATCAACAATTCATTTCAAGTAGTAAAATAACAATGAGGTTGAGCTGAGGTTTTAATAAGACAAACTTAATAGGTAAGCTTAATATTAGCTAAATCCGCTTACAACTTGAAATCAAAAGAAAAATATGATATCTGTTTTTTAAGTTTTCAAGTGCAATATTTTATATACATATTATAAATAAAATGTCGTTATAAGAAAAAAAATCAAAGATTACTACTTACAGTATATTGTTATTTAAAATAAATAACAGCACACAAATTAAATATTTTGTGAAAATACAAAATATAGCAAGTCAAATTTACAAGAAAATAGAAATGCTTATTGCCTATGCTTACAACTTTACGTTAAAATTTGTATTCAGTGTTGCCAACTCTTGAAAAAACTTTTCCCTAAATCTTTTAACAAAAGCCCCTAAATTAAAAACAAAATCCCCTAAACCTAAAAATTGAAATTATTTAAAAATAGGTTAATTTTTTTTTAATTATTTTTTTATTTTTTAAAGGGTTTTAAAATAGAAAATAAATTATTTTGTACACAGGTTTAGTATGTTTATTCAACATGTTATTTTAAAAATTGATAATTGAGGAATTATGTATTATTTTTAATAGTTTTTTATATTAAAATACATTACGTTCTGACGAATTAAAATTCCCAAAAAAATACCCTAAAAAATGTATCCCCTAAAACTTTCCCGCTATTTGCAAAATATTCCTAAATTTAGGGGAAAATCCCCAAAGCTGGCAACACTGTTTGTATTTTACAATTTATAACCTACGATATACCTACATTATATGACAGATTGACAGCAGATCATAGAGAATAGAAGCAGATACAAATTGTTGTGGACTTGGGCGGGAGATTTCGGGGCGCGCGGTCGTCTTTTTTTTGGGATGGCCGCGCGCCTTGTATTTTCCCGCCATTTTTTCAATAATTGAATTATCTATAATTTGTCTATAAAGTCGTGACATTAATGTTTGAGGAACTAACATTAATCATGTGTCTGGCAACACCAAACATAAGTACTTTCGCTGTCAATACTATCATCGAGTTAACAGTTTTCCTTTATTATTCTTTATTCATTTGATTAAACTACAAAAAATTAAGACCAATCTTCGCAGAAGAGTTTCAAAAATGAGTAAAGTAATATAGTTTGACAGTTATAGTTAGACAGTTTGGTACAAAGCCTTTTTCACTTCCAGCATGTACAGTATGAGTCGTGAATATAACTCTCATCAATATAACTAATATTTTTTTGCAATTCTTCTTTTAAATTTCTGTTTTATAAATACGATAATATTTAGATAATCCTCTCTTTTTGCTGTAATGTGTACTTTTTCATTCAAAGCAGATCTATTTCATTGATATTTCTTTATAAATAAAACAAACAAAATATGATATGTGTCTTATTTATTTACTCATTTTACCTAAACGAACTGACATTTTCGCATCTATTCACACTCAGACTCATGTTTTTAATAGTAGGTAAATAAAATATTGCAAGTATCAAAGTCATTTATGTCATACTATACAGTGTTGCTATGTGTTTGCTACGTGTTATTAACAGCGCCCTCATTAAATTTCACGACTTTATAGACAGACTATATATATCTGTTTGTATTGCTGTTGTTTATTACTCACTCTGACATTGGCAAATCCTCGCGGGAGCCATTATATAAGAAGAAGAAAAATTTTTCAATTGATTTATTTATATATCTGTTTGTGTTGTTTATTACTCACTTTGACATTGGCAAATCCTCACGGGAGCCATTATACAAGATGAAGTTTTCGGTACTAGACTTGGATCAGTCGCTCGACCGATCCGCATATTGTATGAGGCGAGCGGCCTGTGTTGATAAACAAATCCGAAACAACACGACCGATAATATTTGTAATTTTTAAGTTTCAAAAAGGTTAAAAAAAAGTATAAAGTAATAATGTGATTAAAAAATACTTTCATATGAAAGGTAATGCCATCTTTTTGTCAATTTGACGTGGCAGATCACTTTTTGCAGCAAAAAACGAACAATTCGGCATTTTTTGAAGGACGTTGTTTCCATAGCGCAACTAGATTCAGTCTAGTGAGCAGTACGGTTACAACTAGTTTTATTGTACGCATAGGACCACGTGGACTTGTACTTTGACAGAGGGGAACGCCTGTGTATGGCTACTCCCCTCCGTGTTGCTCTTTGCGTGCAACTATACCCTGTTTTTTTTTCGCTACGGACCATGGACCATGCTACGGACCATGTCTACGGACTAAATTGACACATGCAATTGTCAATTTTCGAAATAATGATACCAGCTTTTTAGTAATGGTGTTGTATACCACTTGTATACCGATGTTATAAATACGATACCGGTTTTATGAATCGTAACTTTTTACTTTTACCACAATTTTATTATTGTATTGTTTAAGCCATACCGCTACCCCACTGCATTGTTATTCGCTCAGTGCGAAGCCATGGTAGGGAGAAACTGATTTACCGTCAGCGCTACCCGTGGCTATATCCGATACTACGGGGGGCTGTTTTTATGTTTCAAGTTAGCTAAATATACAAGTGAATTGTTATTTAAAATTTATTTAAATAACATAACATAAAAGGAGTCACAAAAGTTGTTGTGTTGTTAGTTGTAAGAATACAGGTAGAAAAAGTGCTTGTCATTTTTATAATATTATCGCCCATAGATATTTAGTACCCGACCCTAGGCAGTTCGCTGGGAGGTCGCTGATGGGCCCCGATCTCTGAGGCTCTGCTGGACTGGCTAGGGCTGCAACAGTAATATTTAATAAAGCCTGGGATAAAATAGATAGGTAACGTCTACCGAGACATTAGAAATTTTGAGTAATTTAATATTTTAACATTTTGACTAACTTAAGGTTGCTTATAACACTGGGTACATTACCTAAGTTTGTAATGTAGGTACCTAATGTTAAGATATAAAAAAAATATATTTTTATTTTATTCTGTCGTTTGATATTTTGCTACCTTAAGTTTCTTTTATTATTATTTAGTTTTTTTTTAAATGACTTTTTTTACTTTCGTTAAGTGTGTGTATCACCTTAAAAATAAATGTTTTCATTTAATTTCATTTTAATTTGCATAATGATTACTAAGATTAATAAATACTTAAAAAAATAAGTATTTTTCATTTACCATAAATCTATACATTAGCCATACAAGTGGTTACATTATATAGGTATGACTATAGGTACATTACGGTTGTCACCACATTCTAAAACTTTAAAGACAAAGATATTACTGTAAAACGATACTAGATTGTAAATTACGTAATGTTACGGTAGTGGCACGTCACTATTAATGATTTGCAAGAAACAAGCAACACAGCTTATGCCAATTTAGTCCGTACCATATCCGTACCGAAAAAAAAAACAGGGTTTACAGTGGTGACTGGTGGGGGTTCGCTGGCTTAATGGTTTACAGCCTATGATGTTCAAATCTGCTATAAACTATAAACATGCTATAGACTAAATGCTAAATTTTTTTAGCATGCTATTTTATATGCTATAATTTTAGCACATTGTTACAAAACTTGGCCGCGCTGCTCGATACTCGATATACGGTAATCTGTCTCAGTCACACGTTAGTATTCGTGCCACTATCTCTGTCTTGAGCTCTATCGGCTACAAAAGTTTTCGTTTTTATTGTTGTTAATTTTTATTATTAGTATTAGTAATTAGTTTATTAGTGTTATAGTATTCAGTTTGTTTTATTTAGTTTTAATTGTTTTATCTAGTGTAAGTATTAATTTTGTTTTATTTAGTGTTAGTATTAAGTGTGATTTGATTTTGGGATTTCCCCCCTCAGCGACAGTGATTAAATAATAATTAATAATAAGTGTAAATATGTGTTAAATAATAATAAGTGGTAATGTGTATAAAAAGTATTAAGTGTAAATATTATTGTGTTGTTTGTGATAAAAATCTGCCACTATCGAAAGGTGAGGTATTGAAATTGAATTTTTAATTTATAAGTTATTTTTGTAGCATCTTAAAGTGTTATGATGTTTATTTTATTGGTCACTGTATTAGGAAAATTTTATTCGTACATTGATTTATAATAAAAATAAAAATGGGTAATGACAGTTTTTTTTCGTGAGTGGACATACGCAAAAGTTCGCAGAGATGAGACGATAAAACGCTAAAAAGTAATGTTATCCCGCTCTAGCCTCGCTGCAGCGCGCTGTGTACGTTTAGCGTTTGAGACGTTATAGATTTAGCACAAAGTCATAGTCAGTATAGCAAATGCTATCTGCTATAAACATTTAGCATGCTATACTTTTATGCTATATGCTATATTAACCACCACTATTTACAGCCGCCACAGGCATGAAGATCGCTTAGTGTGCTGTGCAACGAAGACAGAATAGCATTCTGTTTCTTTTTCTATCACACGTCACGCATTTATGTTTTAAAATATACCCAATTACAATGAAGCGTCACAACCGCACCACGTGACCGCAAACAGCAAGTTCGTTGGGCCACTACATAAATATACTAATCTGTGGGTTGGGCCCAACCACCAGCGGAACGGGTTCCCAATGGAACACTGGTACTAGTGGTGGTTAATATAGCATATAGCATAAAAGTATAGCATGCTAAATGTTTATAGCAGATAGCATTTGCTATACCGACTATGACTTCGTGCTAAATCTATAACGTCTCAAACGCTAAACGTACACAGTGCGCTGCAGCGAGGCTAGAGGCGGGATAACATTACTTTTTAGCGTTTTAAAGTCTCATCTCTGCGAACTTTTGCGTATGTCCACTCACGAAAAAAAACTGTCATTACCAATTTTTATTTTTATTATAAATCAATGTACGAATAAAATTTTCCTAATACAGTGACCAATAAAATAAACATCATAACACTTTAAGATGCTAGAAAAATAACTTATAAATTAAAAATTCAATTTCAATACCTCACCTTTCGATAGTGGCAGATTTTTATCACAAACAACACAATAATATTTACACTTAATACTTTTTATACACATTACCACTTATTATTATTTAACACATATTTATACTTATTATTAATTATTATTTAATCACTGTCGCTGAGGGGGGAAATCCCAAAATCAAATCACACTTAATACTAACACTAAATAAAACAAAATTAATACTAACACTAGATAAAACAATTAAAACTAAATAAAACAAACTGAATACTATAACACCAATAAACTAATTACTAATACTAGTCCTAAGCCTGGAAAGTATGAAGGAAAGTTCATTGATCTATAACGCTTCATGAGATATTATTACATTCTTTCGTGTACAGCGCGTTGGGGGCCATCCATAAATTACGTCACACGAATTTCTCGATTTTCGACCCCTCCCCCGTCCTTGTCACAGATGGTCACATTTATGAGACCCCCCCCTACCTAGTGTGACGTCACATATTTTTCAATTTTGCATGAGCAAACTGATGACAGTTTCGACATTATTTTTATTTTCATTTTAATAAAAGTCAATTCGCCAACAAAACAAATAAAACTTTAATTTTTGAAGTTAGTTAATGTCTCCGCGTATAGACTGCGCGGCCAAGTTTTGTAACAATGTGCTATAATTATAGCATATAAAATAGCATGCTAAAAAAAATTAGCATTTAGTCTATAGCATGTTTATAGTTTATAGCAGATTTGAACATCATAGACTGGTACCATGCACGATCTTATTACACAGGTCGGGAAACTAGAGTGGTGCGTTAACATTGGCTTATAGTCGTACTGTCGTAGGTTTATGAAGTTGGCACCCAGAATTATAATGTTATAGTTTATGATAAATTAGTTTTATTTAATCGTCTGCGCGTTAAAATTTATGAAAAAAGTATCAATAACAATTGTTTGTGCGTGTCCTCGTTTTTGAGAAAAATCAAAATCAAAATTGGGTGCTACAAAGCCAGCAACCAAAAATGAAACCAGCTTTTGGCTTTAAAATGGCAGTATTTAATATTTTTATTTATACATATCGACTGCGCATGATACGCGCAGATGGCACCCGAAAGAATTAATGAGCTGTAATAACTCAATAATTTATTATTAAAAAAGAAATTATTTCGAAAAAATACAAAAAATATCGTTCCCAAATCGTTCCTAACTTCTTAGCTGTCGTTGTCATGTTGACATTTCTCATAAAATCAGTGTTTCATGGATGACATACGAAACAAATATCTTAAAAGTTTTATATCGTAAAGCCTGTTTTAAGCCTGATTTACACCAAGGCAACAACGTGCGGCATTGTCGCATGCGACATATTGAGGCGTGCGCCATCTTGTGGCATGCGACAAATTGCGGCATATGTGGCATGCGACAGCGTATTTTATGCCAAGGCAACAGTTTTTAAGCGTCGTGGTGTCAAATTTTAGTCTGCCTACTTGATTGATAGAGATAGGTTAGAATTTCTTCAGACAAAAAATCAAAAAAAGTAGATTTTATATATTTCTTTTTTAGATTTTCTGTAGTAAGGGTACAATTTCTAGAGATACCAGACGATTAGTGAGTTTGTTAATTTTTTTCGTCTACGTAGGTACATTGTATTACTTGTCGATGTGATCTAAGTCGGTTCTTTTCGTTTGCTAACAAATATAATTATCATTACACCACTCCATGGCCGATTTATCTCATTTTGTAAATAAAATAAATAAGTACAATCAAAACATAACCTAGAAACTGGCTTGACGCATCAAAAAATGTCGCACGGAATCCATCGTGATCGGATACAAGCTGCGACACTCTGCCACATGACGCAAGGTGTTGCCGTGCCGCAAGGTTCTTGCCACAACGTGCGACATGTTTCATGCGTCAATGCCGCATGCCACAATGACGCACATTGTTGCCTCGGCGTAAAACAGGCTTTACGCCGAGGCAACAATGTGCGTCATTGTGGCATGCGGCATTGACGCATGAAAAATGTCGCACGTTGTGGCAAGAACCTTGCGGTACGGCAACACCTTGCGTCATGTGGCAGTGTCGCAGCTTGGTCGCAGCTTGTATCCGATCACGATGGATTCCGTGCGACAATTTTTGATGCGTCAAGCCAGTTTCTAGGTTATGTTTTGATTGTACTTATTTATTTTATTTACAAAATGAGATAAATCGGACATGGAGTGGTGTAATGATAATTATATTAATTGTTAGCAAACGAAAAAACCGACTTAGATCACATCGACAAGTAAAACAATGTACCTACGTAGACGAAAAAAATTAACAAACTCACTAATCGTCTGGTATCTCTAGAAATTGTACCCTTACTACAGAAAATCTAAAAAAGAAATATATAAAATCTACTCTTTTTGTTTTTTTGTCTGAAGAAATTCTAACCTATCTCTATCAATCAAGTAGGCAGACTAAAATTTGACAGCACGACGCTTAAAAACTGTTGCCTTGGCATAAAATACGCTGTCGCATGCCACATATGCCGCAATTTGTCGCATGCCACAAGATGGCGCACGCCACAATATGTCGCATGCGCCAATGCCGCACGTTGTTGCCTTGGTGTAAATCAGGCTTTAGAAACATGGCGAACGTCCAGATTGATTTTTCAATACAAAAAATCAATTTGTGTATTGAAATATCGTTCCGTGACGTCTCCGGCGCTTCAGAAGGTGCAGCCCCTTCGCCCTTACGTAACAAAATGCAGACACCCACGCTCGCCTCCACAGCTTCGGATTTTTGGACCAGTCTCAGCCACTCCAGCTCACCCGGCTGTCTGCGTTTTGTTACAGCGGGCGGGGGCTGCCCTTAACTCCACTCCTCCGACTTCTAAAGAACACTCCATATAGGGGTAGGGCAAAAAAGGCTACGTGGAGTCGTACCCCGATTCTGATTCCGTTCTGTGACCTCATATTTTCAGGCATAAGTCAATATCCGTTAAATACCTCCCAAATGAAAGTTGACGCTTTCTATAGAATGTTTATTTAGCGTTGTGAAAAAGACGAATTAGTTTATTAGAGACGTTCTCGTTTTCCCGTTGTTGAGGTATAAAATGAGAAGTTAGATCACGTGGCGTGGTGGGGTACAAGGGCGGATCCAGCTTCGGCGCCGGGGGGGGGGGGGGGCTCACAGTCGTGGTCAAGGCGCAAGAGGGGGGGGGGTCACATAGTCATGGTCAAGCCACAAGAAGCTATAATTTAATTTTGATAATGATAGATACAGGTAAAAATTAGTTCAAAATTCAAAATTCAAATTCAAAATCATTTATTTCGTCATAAGGTGCATATCACACACTTAACGAAAGTCAAAAAATAAAATAATATCATTTATATAAACTAAACAAAAATAACAAAAGTTAAGGCAGCAAAAAATCAAACAATAAAAAATAAAATTTATATCTTAACACTAGGTACATTACAAGCTTACGTAATGTACCCAGTGTTATAAGCAGCCTTAACTTAGTCAAAATATTAAGTTATAATGTCTCGGTAGACATTACCTACCTACTTTATCCTCGGCTTTATTAAATGTTACAATAAATAACAATTTCCCTAATGTAGGCCGAGAGAAAAAAAGCCGGAGGAAAAAAAACTCTCGGTACTCTTTTAAAAAAATGCAGTCAGATACAAGATAAAAACGCAGTAGTGGACCATGAAATAATCAGGACAAACACGAGACAGCCAATCGTGCGTGCCGAGACCACCACATGCCACCTGCTCACAATATATGTAACTATCTATTTACAGCGGGTCATAGACATAGCCTGGTCGAGCTTTATTCAATCCCATGCCTTTTCATCATTGAGATAATCATTAATGGTATAATAGGCTTTACTACATAAAACTCGCTTAATAACTTTTTTAAACTTCAAAAAAGGCAGAGATTGAAGCGCAGCCGGAATCTTATTATATATAAGGATAGACATTCCTATAAAGGAACTACTTTTTTTCTTGAGCCGGCATTTAGGAAATATTAATTTGTGGTCGTTCCTGAGTGTTACATCATTTGAGGCATTTCGATCACTACGACTAACAAACAAATGCCTATTTTTCCGTATATACATTATATTTTCATAAATATACTGCGATGCAAAGGTCAGGATGTTGATCTCTTTAAACTTCTCTCTCAGAGATTCTTTACATCCCATTTTGTAAATATAGCGGATAGCCCTTTTCTGCAGAATAAAAATGACACTAATATCAGCCGCATTGCCCCATAGCAAAATGCCATAGGACATTATGCTATGGAAGTAGCTGAAAGAAACTAATCGGGCTGTATCGATATCCGTTAATAATCGTATCTTTTTAACCGCGTACGCTGCAGAACTCAGTCTATCCGCCAATCTACAGATATGGGGTCCCCGCTGTAACTTTGAATCAATGGTGATTCCAAGGAAAACGGTTGAGTTAACTAAGTTGAGTTTATCACCATTGAGTTCTGGTTGCACATCAACTTGTTTTACATTTCGAGCAGAAAATTTAATACAATTCGTTTTTTTACTATTAAGAAGCAAGTTATTTGCGCTAAACCAATGAACCAGTTCAGAGAGAGCATTGTTTACATCGTCATAGTTAATTTCTTGTCTACGCAATTTAAATATTAAAGAAGTATCATCAGCAAACAATACAATCTCATGCCTCTTCTCTACTAAAAATGGTAAATCGTTAATATATATTAAAAATAAAAATGGACCAAGAATTGAGCCTTGTGGGACCCCCATCTGTATATGAGACCCAGATGACTTAGTACCATCTACTTCAACCCTCAGAGTTCTATCACTAAGATAAGAACTCAGAAGTTTTAGTGCGGTATTTTTAATGCCATAGTGACTGAGTTTCCTGATCAAGGTGTCATGATGAACACAGTCAAATGCCTTAGATAAATCACAGAATACACCTAGAGCATCGCGTGACTCCTCCCAAGCATTGACAATCGATGTAAAAAGCTCAACACCGGCATCAGTTGTGGAGCGTCCTCTAGTGAAACCGAATTGCTTATTATGTAAAAGTTTATTTCTTGTGAAATGATTTAAAAGTTGACTGAGAATCACTTTTTCAAATAGTTTACTACAGGCAGGTAGAATTGAAATAGGCCTGTAATTAGTTGGATCTGTATGACAACCGGACTTAAACAAAGGAATAACTTTACTATGCTTCATAAGATCAGGAAATTCACCACTCATTATACATTCATTAAATATAATCGCTAAGTGGGGTGCTATGATATCTACAATTGAACCTAAAATTTTTACAGATATACCCCAGAGGTCAGCGGTGTTCTTAAGTTCTAAAGTTTTAAAAGTTTTAACAATTTCATTAACATCTATGGGTCTGAAAATAAAATCACCTTTGCACGCATTTACATTTTGTTTAAGCAACGATTCAGCGACTTCGGGCGATGATATAAGCGCCTTGGTTGTCGAAAGTGGAATGTCGGCAAAGTGTTTTTCCAAAGCTGTTGCCAACTCATTAACCGCTTTAATGGAGTGATTGTCAATGATGAGTTCACTGACACCATTACGTTCTTTAACTCTTCCAGTTTCGGCATTTATAATATTCCAAGTCATTTTAATTTTGTTTTTACTTGATTTAATTTTATTTCTAATGAATATTGACTTGGCCGCGGCACAAACAAGTTTAAAAATTTTAGAATAGTTTTTAATATAATTACAAAAAACAATGTTTGTGTTATATGATTTCTCATGTAAGAGATCATACAATTTTTGTCTACTTTTATAGATTCCCGGAGTCGCCCAATCATTGAATGACATTTTACTTACACACAGTTACAGACAGTTATTTTATTAATGTATGTAAGTACTGTACTAATACTGTAAAAATATCTATATTGTGACAAAAATCTTGTTTAACAATTTTAATTAGTGGTCCACCTAGGTCCTGGGCACAGCCCAGGGGGGGGGGGGTCATGACCCCATGAACCCCCCCCCCCTGGATCCACCACTGGTGGAGTAAAACTTAATTCAGTATGGATTCACTTAGTGTAACGCACTGATTATTTCTTGATAAAAAATATTAATAATTAGTTATTGAGTTATTATAGCTCATTACTTCTTTCAAGACTTTGGGTGCCATCTACGCGTGTCATGCGCAGACGATATCTCTTATACCTATATATAAAGATGAATCGCTGAATTTGTTGCTAAGCGCAAATCTCGAGATCAGTTGAACCGATTTCGCTAATTCTTTTTTTATAATATTCCTTGAAGTACAAGGATGGTTGTTACGAGAGAAAAATTTAAAAAATTCCCTAAAAAAGTCTAAAAACAACACTTTTCTATATTCCCATACAAAAGATTCGTAATAATACTTAAAAGTCAATTTGAACTTTAATACCATACCATAAAGTTTAAGTGTTAGAGGAAGGATAATTATTAAAAAAATTAATAAAAAAATTTGAATCGACTGTTAGGCGGTACGAAGTTCGCCGGGTAAGCTAGTGTATAAATAAAAATATTAAATACTGCCATTTTTAAGCCAAAACAGCGTTGCCATTTAAACGGCAATTGCCGTGTTATACGGCAATTTGGATATATTCGGTAATAAAACACGGCACACGGCAGTACGTTCATTGCCGTATTCAAAAACACGGCAATAGACCAGGGTAGAAGCCTTTAAAAATAATAAAAAGTGAAAAAAAATAAGAGTAGGATGAAACCCATTAGAAAAGGGCCCAACCCATTAAAAAAAGTATATGTTACTATAGTAAATAACTAAATATTCTCAGAAAATGCAGAGAAATAACCGGTAGTAAGGCCCAGACCCTCCTAGCCCGATCCCAACTTATCTATGAAATAGGTTTTGATGGGCCCAAATTGCCCGCAGGTCACTTAGGTATATAAGTTATCTTAAAATAGCAATAAATAAGCATCTACGTATATAATTTAAAGAAGATTCTACAACTTTCTCATAATATTGTAAATGTCTTATTAAGTTATTACATAATTTTTTCATTTTCTGAGCATTTCTTTGCATTTTCTGAGAAGATTTACTATAGTAACATTTTTTTTTTCACCATCGGAAAGTAGAGATTTCAACGAACAGAAAACATACCAACTTTTTGAAAAAAGCTGATATTTTGACGGGTGAGTTTTCGATTGAAAATTAGGGTGTTTTTTCGATATTAATTCAAAATAAGGTGAAAAAATAAATATTTTTAATCAAATAAATTACAGCGTATTTGGGACATAAAAAGGTAAGTTTTCACCAAATTTCGTTAAAAATTTTTTTTTTTGTAAAAGATAAAAATAAAAAACCAAAAACTTGGTTTTTTGAATTTTTTACATAAATTATAATTAATAATAAATTAATAAGGCAGCCATCTCTATGATTGCTACACTTACCTGCAGCCAGGTCAGTAACCTCAGTCAGCAGTAACCTGGCTGCAGGTAAGTATAGCAATCATAGAGATGGGTGCCTACTATAGTCAGGTATATAATGTAAAATATTGACGGTTTTAGCTTACTACATGTAATTAACATGAGAGGGAAAAGATTTTTTAGAAGATTTTTTTTTTAAGTATTATTATTTGCAGCAGGCTTATGGTGGCAGAGGTCGTTTTTATAAATTCACAATATTGAAATCAGCCTATAAAAAATTGTTTCATCTAATTAACAGATGAGGGAAGATTTTGTTATATTCCGGATCTTAGACCATTTCCTATGTGTACTTCTTGATAAATGGCGCGCTCTGCCGGTTCAAATTTGAATTGTATATGACCGTGGTTTGACCATAGATATAATAAAAATAAAAATTTTATTATATCTATGGGTTTGACCCCTATTTATACAAAGTACTCTGTGGTTTGACCGTGGTGCCATCCCTAGGATGAAGGATACTGTGGATACGCTACGCAATTCTTATTACCGTGTGTGAACGAAACCACAACATACGAAAACTGTAAGGGGTGAAAAGGACACAAACAACATTTTTTGTCTTTGTCAGAGTTTCTGTTGGTCACAACTGAACTTGCGACCAACAAATCAGTTGAGACCGATATTTACTTCGTGAATTTATGTGATTTAAGTGATTTACAGTAATTTAAGTTGTGAAACTAAGACGTAGTTGAGTGTTGTATAAGATTTATCATGGTTATATGTTATATAATCGGCTGTAAAAGCCGTACGGAGACGAAATCACAAGACATAACCTTTCATACGTAAGTACAATTTTTTTGATAAAAATATGACTTGTTAGGCAAAAATATTAACAGAATGAGAGTCCTAGTATATTAACAAGTTATTATAAACAGAAATAATTTATGAAAACGGTATTTATCATCATAATAATAAATATATATTAACCGACAAAATTAAGTGGTAAGGTTAATTTGTCATCCTCGAAACAAACGTTAGGCTGGTCCGCCATTTTTAAGTACTTTATAATTTGCTCAGGTTATAGATTTTTTAGGGATACCAGCCGAGGTAACTGATAAATTACCCTAAAAGTGCGGTATTTTTTATTCAATCTTAAATTTCATATTACTTAATGAAACTGATGTTACAGATTTCCAAAGGACTCTGCAATTCGCCAATTATGGATTCGTGCCACTGGGCGACCAAACTGGCAACCAACCAAATATACACGGATATGCTCTAGACATTTTGAACAAAGTTGTTTTAGAAAAACTGCTTGAAATGTGACATATTTAAAACCATTCTCGATCCCTACACTTCATATCGTCGAACAGGTGAGTTACTTTTATTAGGCTAAAATTTACATCCTGGACCGTCGATATAGATGTTCATATTTTTTCTGTATATAGTAATAGTACTCATATATAGAAAGCTTTTTGTGAATTCTCAGGCTTAGGAAAATTATAATAATAATAATTATTTTTTTTTTACTTAAATATATTTTTTTTTACTTATTTACTATCACATTATAATTTTGAAGTTAGATAGGTTAGAGTAATTTTTTTTTAACGAAATTATGCCGATAACCTGTCTAATTTTGAAAAAAAAATACCCTAACCTATCTAAGGTTAGGGTATTTTATTTTGTAACGAAATGATGCCGATAAACAGTCTAATTATGAAGTTAGATAGGTTATTTATTTATTTTTTTGTAAAGAAATTATGCCGATATAAACGGTCGACGGTCCAGGATCTAAATTTTAACCATGTCTACTGAAATGTGTTAATATTACTTTATCTTTTATAGAAAATTGTACTGATTAAATAAATACATATATACAAAATTAATTGTATGTTGTCCATCTACTGTTTACTTCATCCTGGTTCATTAATAATATAAATTTTTTAAATTTAATATACAGGTACCGATGGAAATCTTGTCCACATCTATCGATCAGTGGTTTTCAGTGGTTTTAATAAAAAGATGCATACATAATTTCCACAAAACCGAAAAAGAAATACCGACCATAAACAAATTACTAGCGAAACTCAAACGGGATATAAATTTTCAAGGTGGTCTAACGAGCTTAAGGACAATAATTAAAAACCTGGGTTTCAAGTGGTGAAAGACCGAAACCAATAGAATGGTTCTTATAGAGAAGACTGACATTCGCCTGAAAATTGTTCATATCCAATCTATATTTAAATGGATTTGATATGTGTAACAAATTCTAAGCCGCCATCAGATATATCACTCGCCATCAGATACGTCGATCCATGGTGTAGGTCTACTGGGGATCCCGCCATGTAAAATAATGGGAACGCATCGACGACACAGTACCTCCGTGGTGATGTGGAAAGCTGTGTTATTTATTATTTTAACTCATGTAAGTCGATAAGACCCTGAGTAGTTAAGTGTGTGTTAATTTCGTAATATTTTTTTTTATGTTACTAAGTCGACAAACAAGCGTACGGCTACCCTGATGGTAAGTGACTACCGTAGCCTATAGACGCCTGCAACACCAGAAGCGTCGCAAGCGCGTTGCCGACCCTATCCCCAATCCCCCCCAGGAGCTCTGGTCACCTTACTCACCAACAGGAACACAATACTGCTTGAAAACAGTATTATTTAGCTGTGGTCTTCTGTAAGGTCGAGGTACTACCCCAGTCGGGCTGCTCCATATTTTGAGCAGGAAATTTCCTGCTGTGCCCTACCTCAGTTGAGATCGAGATTGTTGAATATCCATCTATACTAATATTATAAAGAGGTAAAGTTTATAGCTTTGTTTCTATGTAGGGGGTAATCTTCGCAAATACTGATCCGATTATGAAAATTCTTTCTCTAATAGAAAGCTTCATATTCAAGAGTGACTATGCTATATTTTATTGTAATTGAACAAAAAATTCAATAAATAAGAAAAAGACAAATAAAAATAAAAATTGGTAATGACAGTTTTCTTCGTGAGTGTACATGCGCAAAAGTTCGCAGAGCCTATGTTCAGTCTTCTTTATCTTGGTACGTAATTGTTCTAGAGGTCTTACATTTTTACTTTTCGTTTAATTTTGGTATGTTAAATTGTTTTCAAAGTAGATTCGTTTTTGTAAATTGTATTCTTTAGGGTAGAAATAAATTTGTTTTAAAAAAAATAACTTCTGTTCTTATTTGTAAGAATATACAGGGTGGGGATTACAATACAACGATAACTTGGACAGCGTATATGTAATGACATTCCAAGCCCACATACAAAAAATCAATAAAATACATCCAGTAGTTTAGTCACAAATTATGATTTTTCATTTTTTAAAATTTCTACGTATGTATCATACTAAAGACCTGACCTACCCTAAAACCGGCGGTTAACGACTCAAGGACAGCTATTATTATTTTTAAAAAGATAGAGCATAAAAATAATGGATATGGGATCGACTGCCACAAAAAAAAGGCAAAATTTTTAATCTTTTCCATTTAGTGACAGTTCGCAGACCAAATAATATTATAATAACTAATGTTTAAAAAAAAAATAACTTATTCAGTATCGGCTACTGATCAGTTCTGCATATTTAAAAAAAAAATTGATGGTTTGAGAAAATTTAAATCAAATAGTTTTTTATTCAATTTAATTTTAAATGCGTAACAATTTATTTTAATTTACTTTTCTAACTTACTATTTTTTATTCAATCAAAATAATGAAGTTTTGTAGGTACAAGCATGACATACCACTTCTAAGGACTTTGCCGCGTAGAAACAAGGCCACGACCTGTTACACGCGTCATCGCGCGTGTAACAGGTCAGTGATCCTGTAGTTACAAAAATGATGTTATAAAATTTTATTAAATTATATTGAATTAGTTTGTATGAAAAAATCTTTTTTTTTGATTTTGATGTTAGGACTTATCTGATGGTTTTGAAATACTTCTTTATACTAGTACTAACGGTGTTTTCAATTATCGTTCTATTGTCATCCACACCTTGTATAAAGTATATTAATAAAAACTTAAATTTGGAGTAACTTGTTTCATTTTTTTTTTTTCATGAAATCATGCTAAATATGTTCCGTTCAACTCCCAGGTTCGATTAAGAGTTAAAAAACAGAACATTTTTTCAGACCACATCTTACGAGATATTACTGTCGTATTTCATGCAACTATCAAAACTCAAAAGCAGAATAAAATAAATTCATTAAAAAATCGAAAAAACAAAATACAACATAGACTGAAAAACACATTACCCTCCTTTGCATTGCGCAGTCGGGTAAAAATCAGTGCCCGGTGAAATTTAAAATAAAATAAAATAAAATACGGGGAAATTTTGGTAGGGCTGGCAACCCTGACATCTTATATACTTTTATGTTTGTCCCTTTCGGGTGTGGCACGCTTGTCACATCTATAGTATCCTTGACCCGGGTTCGAATCTCAGTCTATAGTATCCTTCATCTATGTGCCATCCTGTGCCATATGTGCCAACCGAGAGTAGTATATTCTTTGATATGTGCCATGCCATTTTGACATTTGACAGTTGAATTTATCAATTTAGGATTTCTATTAATTTTGTGTTTGTTTATCCTAATAACGAATAATAATATTGCTATTCTAAATGCGGTTATCAAAGATTTCTATTTAATTTTTTTCTTAAAAGTGTAATATAATGCCTCCCAGTCATAATGGCGACTGTTCGTAGGATTTTTTATAAGTACGCAAAGTGTTTGGGGTTAATTGTTATAACAACGTTTTTTGCTCAATTATTTATTTCAATAAGTTTTTTTCCTTCTATTCATGACAATTTACTTAAAAGGCAAGGATATACATCAATAGTTAGAAATGAATTAGGTGATGTTTCCGCTAGAAAACTTGGACCTAGTATTGAAGACGACGAGGACTTATCGTCAAGAAATCGTAATAAAGCTTTACCGCAGCTGAGATTAGAAGAATTAGATTTTACACCAAATTGTGAAATAAGAAGTCGAGAAGCTATTTCAGCTATTCATCGTGCCAAAACTCAAATATGTAAACAAGAAATTGTTAATAAAACTTGTCTTATACAGAATGAACAATTTTATCCAACAAATTTACCAAATCACTGTACTTCGAAAGAAAAGACTTATGGACATCATCTAGGATGTTACTTAGATGAAAAGAAACTGAGATTACTAACGAGCTTTTACGGTAACTATGCAAATACAAACTCCCCAAGATTTTGTTTGGATATTTGCGTTCAAGCAGGATTCCCCTATGCAGGAGTTCAATATGCGTAAGTCAGAAATGTTTACAAACACAATTTATTAATGAAGACATTGTTGAAGACTTAATTTAATTTAGTTAATTTATAAAATGATGAAGTAGATGTTAGCTTCCTCTTTAAAAGTAAATACTAAATTTATTATTTTAATTATCTGAAAAATTAAACCAAAAGTACAAAATTTTTAAACATCTTTTAGGTCAGAATGTTTCTGTGGTGATAATGCACCGCCAATATCTTCTAAAACCTCTGATGGCTCATGTGATATGAAGTGTCCAGGT
Organism: Melitaea athalia; assembly: GCA_905220545.2. NCBI lineage: Eukaryota > Metazoa > Arthropoda > Insecta > Lepidoptera > Nymphalidae > Melitaea > Melitaea athalia. Next base: position 9,500,069 of record HG992190.1, read on the forward strand.
GATTCAACAAAAGTATGTGGTGGATATTTCACTATGAATGTATATGAGACGGGTCTGGACAGTTAGTAATTTTTTTTTATGCTGTAACTTTATTCTCTATCATCTCATGATGAAATCCTAGCACTCTTCACCCCACTGTTACCGCGACCGCTGCTGCAGCCGGGAATAGTGGGGCTGACGAGAACTGATGGGCGAAATTTCTTCAGCGAACTCATAGGGTTCTGTCCATAATCACCATGCTGGGCAGGCGGGTTGGTGGCGTCAGTGCTAACTCTATCGCACTGAAGATGCTGCTGCTCGTCTTCAATCTGTGTTTTTGAAAGCCAGCACTTGAATGGTTATTTTGTCTTCGGTCGACTTCACAGTACCAAGGTGGTAGTGGAACTTTGTTATCCTTTAGTCACCTCTTACGACACCCACGGGAAGAGAGGAGGTGGCTATATTCAATATTGCTGTAGCCTTACAGCATGTTATAATATATAATGCCATATAATATGTTATATCGCGCTGTATATAGATAATTATACTAACACTGTATTTTTTTCAGAGTTTTTTCCACAAATGCCTAAAAATCCAGGTAATGAAGTCTCTAAAGTTCAGATTGTATTCCTTTTAACACTAAATGGAAGAGCACTCCGTCAAGTACATAGGTTAATAAATGCTCTCTATAGAACTAACCATTACTTCTATATTCATGTTGATAGAGTAAGTATTTCTTACTTACAAAATTGTTATAATTATGTTCCTAATTTTATATGTTTCTTTTATTTTAGTTTTTCTAATTTTGTGCTTATACTAAGTTACTAGGTTATGCCTTAAAAAAATACCTGTATTAATAACAAAAAATTGTTAGCTTTGAGTTATGAATACCTATTTATTTCATTATGATAATTTTGTTTTTCCAGAGGCAAGATTACTTACATCGAAAATTATCAAAGTTGGAGAAAGAATTTCCAAATATAAAATTAGCAACAAAAAGATACTCGACAATATGGGGAGGTGCATCTCTTCTGAGAATGTTGCTCACATCCATGAGGGATATATTGCAGCTAGGTTGGAAATGGGACTATGTTATAAACTTAAGTGAAAGTGATTTTCCTATAAAATCATTAGAAGAACTTGAAGTATTTCTGTCTGTAAATAAAGGTTTTAATTTTGTAAAATCTCACGGAAGAGAGGTACAGAGATTTATTAAGAAACAAGGACTTGATAAAACTTTTATTGAATGTGAAACACACATGTGGAGAGTTGGTGAACGAAAATTACCTCAGGGTATAATTGTAGACGGAGGCAGTGATTGGGTAGCTTTATCCCCTGAGTTTGTGTCATACATTACTGGAGACCATGATGGACTGCTGACTGGCTTGGATGTGATATTTAAACACACTTTACTGCCTGCTGAGTCGTATTTTCACACTGTGTTACGTAATTCACATTTTTGTCATACATATGTAGATAACAATTTACATGTTACAAATTGGAAAAGAAAACTAGGTTGTAAATGTCAATACAAACACGTTGTGGATTGGTGCGGATGTTCTCCAAATGATTTTAAAACTGAAGACTGGCCAAGAATACAAAATACACAAACAAGGCAGCTATATTTTGCAAGAAAATTTGAACCTATAATAAATCAAGAAATAATTACTAGAGTAGAACAATACATAGGTTATACTGATCATTATTTAATTAATAATTTAGATGCATACTGGCAAAATCTTTATGATATTGATGATTTAACAGCTCCCACAGATGATACTATTCTCACTCATGCAGGCAGTATTGTTCGTTTGAATGCTAAAGTATTAAGTGCAGAGGACTGTCATATTCGAGTGGGTGAAATTATAGAAGTGAATGTTTATAAATATGCTGATGTGTACAAAGGGAACTTAATATTACACAAAGCAATAATAAATAATAAAGAAGTATTTTTAGAAACTTGGTATAAACCAAAGCAACATTTAGATTTAAATTTTGAGAATCGAAATGTTGACTTTATAAAGAAATTTAAAGTTAATTCAGAGTATGATCAAAAAGAAATGACTTTTAGAAACTTAGGTAATATCTTGGGACCTTTGTCAGAACCTGTGTTACTGTACCAGTTTACTGCAAATTTTGATAAATATACTGGAAACTTTACAACAATTTGGTTAGATCCAACTGGTATGGTGGCAGACGTAAATATTATTCAAAGAGATGAGAATAACCTTACTAATTTTATTAAACCTAACATAAAACAACCATTACTGCCGGGTATTTGGAGAGTGGGTTTGTTGGATCAATCAAATTTAATTGCAAAAACAAAATTCCTAATAACACCATTAGAATACTTTTCTGGGAAAGAATTAACTCATCAAGAGGCTACATTAGTCCATAGTGGTTCACAAAACTCATACAAAAATTTTACATATATAAAATCTGTTCATTTCTTACCTGATCAAGACGAAAAGAATTTGTTAGCCAAAATATCCAATGCTAATATCAAGAGAATTAATGATGACTTATTAGAATGGATAGATAGTTTAAATTTAGAGTTTTATAATGTGTTAGGTTCTTGTATAATCAATCCGGACACCAATATTAATAAACATGTTTCATGTGGTAATTACAAATTTCAGCAATGCTTGTTATCAGATTGGAGTTCTTATTCTCCTGATCCAAAGGGTTCCATTGGAAAAGCAGATAAAAAATCAGGTCGTTTAAAAAGAATTTGATATTGTATACTGCAAAGTATTAATTTTTATAATAATAAAATAAAAATGAAACCAATGACAAATAAAAATACCTGAGTTGTGTTCATTTAAAAATTCTTGTCAGTTAATAAAATAATAGATTTAAATAATTATACTGTTACTATTACAGTAGAGATTTTATTTTATGTGTTTTGTCTGGTTTGTGGCTGTTGCCCTGGCGGTTGCGGGTTCGATTCAACACATGGCAAACGTTTGTATTGAACATACAGAAGTTTGCCATGGTCTGGGCGTTTGTGCTTGTGTATTGTGTGTTTCCGGACCCCCGACACAGGAGATAGCACTAGTGGGGCCGTTGAGTGTGAGTGTGCGGCGTTTATTTATATCTATATGAAATCCAAGAATTATCTATACGTATATAATAAAGCTGAAGAGTTTGATTGTTTGTTTGAACGCGCTAATCTCAGGATCTACTGGATAGGGATGTGACATTAATGTAAAAAAATCGATTAAATAAAAATCGATTTTTCTTGATCACATATTAATCGATTTCTCAAAAATCGATTTTTGGTAAAAATAATAATCGATTTTTGCGAAAATTTCTATTATTCAAAAATCTACGTGCTTTTCATATTCCAATAAAATTCATATCAGATTAAAAATCAAATAAAAATTATTATTAAAAAAATATAACCAATTCAAAACTAAAAATCAGAGTGAAAGTTCAATTAAACTTTCAAGGTAAGGAATAAGGTAACCAAATATCATTATTAATACAAATTTTCAGTACCATTAAAAGTTTTACTGTAATAAAAATAAAACGATGAGCATCCCAACAAAATGACAACCTTATTGTCTCAAAAACTAAAATAAAAATATATAAAAATAGTAATGCGTACAAAGTACACATGTCTGAAGTGAAACTTCTTTGGCAAACTAATTTTAAAAAATAATAATAATAAAAAAACGAATTTAAAAAAAAGTAGTTGAAAAAGAAAAAGCTAACGTCACGCGGTTTTCCCAGTGGCTTTGCCACGTTACCGGTCGCTCAAATTTTACCCCTCATGCACCTAAGGAAGTTTCACTTCAAAAAAATTGGCATAAATATTTTTTTTAAATAAAAAAATTAAAACGAAACGATAATTAAATAAAATTGCGTGCGTACAAAGTACACATATCAGCAGTGAAACTTCTTTGGCAAACTAATTAAAAAAATAATTAAAAAGAAAAAAGTTAAAAAACTAATTAAAAAGTAAACGTATACAAGTAACAAGTATTAGCTTTCGATTAAAGTAAGAATCATCGAAATCGGTGCACCGAGTAAAAAGTTATGCGGTATAATATAACGTAGGTTGACGAAAAAGTAGTCACGTAAATACGCATTATTAGATATAATCATATAACTCTAAAAGTACTTGTCAGATCTCAATTAAATTAAAATGGGACCACATGACACGCAACACCTTTCAATTAAAACAAAATTGATCGAAATCGGTCCACCCAGTCAAAAGTTCTGAGCTAACATACATAAAAAAAAAAAAAAAAAAAAACATACGTGTCGAATTGAGAACCTCCTCCTTTTTTGGAAGTCGATTAAAATATGGTAATATGTGGAATATGTTTTTGTTGAATCATAATATTGATTTTTTTCCATTCGTACCTCCGTTAATCCATAATAAAATATTTATAGTTACGAATATTTTCCAAATAAGTACAATTTTAAAAGCGATCTTTTTCTTAGAAAACTAAGAAATTTTAACGAACTACCTATACCAAAGTAAACTTACATCACTTGGGAACATAAAAAAAATAATTAAAATATTGAATTATTTTTAATACCTTTTGTATTAAATAATTAAAAGATAGTATATAATACCACGCATCAAACGCAGTAAATCAGTCGAGCGCCAGCGCTCTCAGAGGTAAGGTCTATGTCAAATTCAGCGCAGCTGTCTCTTTTTTTTATCGGTCTCGCTCACACGCGCCAAGCGTCTGTTGTTATAGTGGATACACCGCATTTGATACTTTCATTAAAATAAAAAATATGCGAAAATTATTATTTAAAATCTTTTTTCTCACATTATCAATACAAATAGGCATTTAAATCTGTTTGTCTTGTTATTTGTTAATAAATCTGTTTGTCGGTGTCATTGAGCTTATAAAAGAATTAAAGCCGGCAAAATTGGATGGTCTACTTGCATCCAAAGTTTTTATTGTGCATAATAAAAGGCTATTTTATTTATATCGTAAATATTCGATTCATTAGTAAACTCAAAACACAAAATCAGTTTAAAAAAAATTATTTCATAAAATTGATTTTTATTTTTAATGTAATTGACTGTTGTTATATAACATACTTGAAATTTTTAACAAAATAATTATTTAAAAAACATTTTACAACATAGTTATTAATTTTTAATATACATTAAAAAATATCAAGATTTTTTTTGGTTGTATAGTGCGACAACAAGACCGCGCAGCTCGTACGATCGTGCGCTTCGACCATATTTACCTAAACTTGCAGAGTCAAAAATTGTGAAATGGCTCTTAACACTAATTTCAATTCGGAACGGGCGATTTCGACGAAATCGCTGTAATCGATTTCATCGCATTTCGGAACGCAGCCATAAACGTAGGTACGTCAGAGTCAAACAGTCACACGAAAGCATCACGAAAGGCGCGAAAAATTGACGTTGACGGTTGACTGTTGAGTATTTTTTTTTTATTTTGCTTTGATTTTGAGTTGAGTCTTGAGTGTATTGTAATTTATATGTCACTCATTGTGTGTGTATTTTTGTTCGAAATCAACAAACAATAACAATAAAGTTTGCAGTGCATTTAATTTAAATCATGGATTTATTAGAAGATATAAAAAAAGATAAAACATACGTAAAGTATAAGTTAATGGTGAAAAATTGGGAAAAAGACTTTAAAATTAAACATTCTAGAACCCCGTCAAAGTTCGATATAAAAGAAGCTCCAGCGAATATAAAATATGCATATAAAAAGTATTTTCAGCTCAAAAGTTTAGCTTTGGAAAACTCTTTGTCCTTTTGTGTCCCCAATGATGAATCAGTTTTGTCTCCAGAAACAATTCCTCAGTTGGAAAATGAAACGTTTTTCACACAAACTGATGTAACAACTCAAGATTCACAATTGCCGGCTTTGCCTAGTGCAAAAGAACTTGACAGATTATTATCAAGTCCAAAAACAAATTTAATTCGTGAAAGTTCTTTAATGGATAACTTGTCGAAAAACTTATTTAAAAACACAAAATTTTCGCTTAGAAATCCTAGGAAAAGTATTACAGCTAAAAGTCAGGTTCAACAATCTAAAAATAATAATTCATTGGAGAAAAATTTGCTGAAACAGCCACCAGATATTAACAAGTCTGGTTCAATAGAGAATGATGTAATCAAAGATAGTGTTCCTCTAAAATTAACCAATGAAACTGGTGTAGAAGATACAATGAATAAAACATCAATTTCGCAACAAACATACAAAGACTCACATAGTAATGAATCTTCATTTTCTTTATGTGATTTCGCAAATATATCAAAAAATCATTCATTAAGACAAATAAACAGTGGTTGGGTTGAAAGAGCAACAGGTATTACTAATGATATTCAAGTTAATGATCAAGTGAAAATGTATGGGATGGGAAATATTACAGTACCAGTAGAACCAGTAGAAAAACTGTGTGATTATGTAGAAAATAGTGAATCTGATGATGATATAGTTATAAACAAAATTAAACCAGCTCTCAAAAAACAAAAGACTGAAGATATTGCTGATAACACAAGCCGACATGAAGAAGATAAAAGTGATGCCATTGACATCAAAAGTAAAAATTGCAAAAAGTTAAAATCAAATAATAATAAAAAATATGTTGATAAAAATAAAGGCATTAAAAAAACTATTGAAGAGAAATTGAATCCCCCGGACATTTCGGACTATTTGCCATTTGGTTTGAATGAAAAAGTAAATCCTAGGCACAATAATGTTTCAGATATCCTAAAAACTATAGAAACCCCTACAAAAATAGATAAAAATACCCAAAGAGTAATGGAATGTGATAAGATTGAAAAGAAAATCCAAAATGGTACTTTAAATGAAAACTTTGTTAAAATTAATATAGAAAAAAAAGTATTTGTCCGAGGTAAGAAGAATATTAGCTATTCAAAATACAAAAAACAATTGTGGAAAGATAAGAAAGCTCTCCATGCTGGAATGGAGTTTCCAGAACAAGGCAAAATATCATGCTTTAAATGTGGATCAGAAGGGCATATGGCTCGTTATTGTACAGCTCATCGGGGTGATACATTGCTTCCTTTAGATAGTTGCGAAGAACCCAGCATGTTGACATTGGAAGACATGGAAAAAATTGTTAGTGATAATAAGAAACAGGAGAAAGACAAACCATTAGAAGAACAACTGAGTTCAGTTTTATTTGAAGCTAGTAAAGTTCCTGAAGAATTTTTACAGCTACTAGCTGAAACACCAGAAGCAGCGACTGACATTCAACCTATATATGCAGAAGGTAAAGAAAATTCAGAAGAATTATATGAGGCACTAAATAAATTTGGACATAAATCATTCCGTCCAGGACAAGAACAAGCTATTAATAGAATTCTTTGTGGATTGTCCACATTACTCATACTGTCAACTGGAGGTGGAAAGTCTCTTTGTTATCAACTTCCAGCCTATATTTATAGTAAATATCATAAATGCATTACTTTAGTTATATCTCCACTTGTTTCACTGATGGAAGATCAAGTACTTAGCATGCCAGATTTTTTAAAAGCAGCATGTTTGCATACTAGTCAACAGCCAACACAGAGACGTAAAATTATTGAGTATGTCAAAAGTGGAGAAATAAATGTTCTTTTAATATCACCAGAAGCTTTAGTTTCTGGAGACACTTCTAGTGGATTTGCAGGGTTGTTTAAATCTCTACCAAAGATTGCATTTGCTTGCATTGATGAAGTTCATTGTGTTTCACAGTGGAGCCATAATTTTCGACCCAGTTATCTCATGATCTGTAGAGTATTAAGGGAAAAATTGAATGTCACATGCATTCTTGGCTTAACAGCTACAGCAAGTAAGCCAACTATTAATAGCATAATTAGTCATATCAATATATCAGATGGTTTGAAAGGGGTTTTAACAAATCCTCCATTACCAAACAATCTTCACTTGTCTATTTCTTTTGAAAAAGATAAAGATAGAGCAATTGTATCTTTATTAGCTTCAGAAAAAATTAATTCTTTCAATTCTATAATAGTATATTGTATTAGAAGAAATGAATGTGAACGAGTAGCTAGTATCATAAGATCATGTCTCTCACAGCCAGGAAAAATCAATATGGAAAAGGAAAGTAAAAAACGTAAGAGAATGTCTTATATTGCAGAAGCTTATCACGCAGGAATGTCAGCAGCTCAAAGAAGAAAAATTCAAAAACATTTTATGGATGGTTCCTTGAAAATTATTGTTGCTACAGTTGCATTTGGTATGGGCATTAATAAACCTGATATCAGATGTATTATTCACTATAACATGCCTCCAAGTTTTGAGTCTTATGTACAAGAAGTTGGTAGGGCTGGCAGAGATGGGCAGCCTGCATATTGTCATGTTTTTATGAGTGAAAATAGCAATGATAAAGATGAATTACTCAAGCATATTTATGCAAACTTTATTGATAGACCAGTAATTAGAAAACTTCTGCAGAAAGTATTTATACCCTGTAAATGTATTTCCTCAGAAAATTTGTCAAATAAATTATCAAAACATCCATTAAGATGTGAAGGTCATGAAGTAGGTATCCCAATTGATGATACCGTTGAAGAATTAGATTTGCCTTCTGAAAATATAGCCACATTATTATGTTATGTAGAACTTCATCATAAACATTACATAAAAGTTCTTAACAATGCTTACACAATGTGTAAAATTTCATCTTATGGTGGACCAATGAAAATTCTAGAAGCAGCTAAAACAAGCCCTCCTCTTGCTATGGCATACTTAATAGAAGGAAAAAAGGACTCAAATATTACTAAGAATAGTATTTTAGAATTTAATGTTATAGAAGTAGCTGCTGCGATTGGATGGGAAAGTGGCATGACGAAGTATCATCTAAAAAACTTAGAATGGACAATAAGAGATGGAATATCCAAACGATCTCACCTGAAGGTTGAATTTAATACACTTGGTTTCCGGCTTAAAAGTCCGGGTGACTTGTCGGCCTCGGAATTAGATAGTGTATTGGATGAATTACATCATACTGTAAATACTCAAGAAAAAGTAATGTTATGTCAATTGGAAGAAATTAACAAGGTATTCAAAGAATTTTCCACAAGATTGTGTGACAATATTATTTTTACTGAAGAAACACTCGAAGAAAAATCAAATAAAATAAAGCAGATAATTAACAATTATTTCACTAGAGAAAGCAATTTGCCAGATAATGTTGTATTGCAGGAACGACCATTAGATGTTGAACGAGTTACATCCGACGTCCGTGCTTTAATAGCGACCTATAAAGATTGCAAGTTTACAGGACGCAGTATAGCTCGCATTTTTCAAGGCATATCATCACCAAACTATCCCGCCTTGGTGTGGGGTAGGTGTAAATTTTGGAGGTCACACATCCATGAAGACTTTGATGGCATTGTTAGGATAGCAACACAACAAATAATCCAAATGAAAATTTAAAATATGTTTTTTTTTTAATTAATAAATTATACTTATTTTCATAAATTGTTTTATTATTATTATTATTAGCTAAATCAGATATTTGTCTCCAGCATTTTTAATAAGTAAAATGGAATGAGAATTGTATTAAGTATGTATACGTATACGTAGGGTAAAATGAGACTAATATCCTCCAAATTTATAGATCTGTTGTTTTTAATTCTAATGATTACAGTCCGGTCGCCCAATAGAAAGAAATTCGTACATCGACCCCTATATATTGCGGTTGCGCTCACACAATACGGGGTCACTTCACCTGTTCCTACGGTGTCGGTGTACGAATTTCTTTCTATTGGGCGACCGCACTATAGTTAAATTCGCATGGAAGTATAATAAGAATGGAAGTATAAGAATTAATAAAATAAAATAAAAAGAACACAACGTTTACTAATACAATATTACATCAAACAGATGCTACTATGAGGTGTTTTGTTAGGTATATTTTAAAGCATGGATAAGGGTATTACTACTCATTGTCATGGATAATTTTATTCCTCCAAATTGCTTATATGAAATTATCTATACTAATATAATAAAGCTGAAGAGTTTGTTTGTTTGAACGCGCTAATCTCAGGATCTACTGGTCCGATTTGAAAAATTCTTTCAGTGTTAGATAGCCCATTTATCGAGGAAGGCTATAGGCTATGTATCATCACGCTAAGACCAATAGGAGCGGAGTCCACGCCGACGAAGTCGCGCGCAGAAGCTAGTATTTTATAAACCTTTTGAGCATTACGTTGTTTATGCAACTCAACCGACTGCGTAACTGCAATTGAATAACAGTAGATATGTATGCCACAAACGATTTTAAAATTTCCTACAAATAAATTTAAACTTTTTAAAAAGAAATTAGTAGATAATTAAGATAAAGCATATTATTTGGTTGAAGAGTAGAGTTAATGTGGCAAAGTGCGCCTACCGGGCAAGTGCACCTACCACAAATATCTCGAAAACTACCGATTGGATAATAATAGTGACACTATATATCGATGCTACAAACTAAATCATAGTTCTTGGTGAAAGTCACAGATGGCTCTAGTCATGTGAGTTTGAGATACGCGCCATTTTATTTTCACTGATATTCAAAGTGGTGAGCAGAGATGACTATGGGTTGATCATCTTCGTAAATCTCAAGAAATATAGTTTTTACCAACATACGAGTGAGGTAAATGCACAATTTAAATATTTTTCTTTAAGTTTCTGACTATATCTCACTCCTATCTAGTGAAATTTATATATTTTTTTGCAGTTAAATATTCTAACTTAAAATTTATATAGTTGGGGAAGTGCGCCATACTGACTTTTTATATGGCGCACTTCGCCGCAATCCAGAGGTTACAAACTTTTTAAAATGTGTCTTTGTTACAAGTCTTTATTTAACTTGCAATGTTTCTTTGCTTGTTTGTATGGTCGAGTCAAATCTTGCAAATTAATTTGAAAAAGAAATCTTGAATGAACACGTTGGTCCATTTATGGTCAATTTGGGTGAGAATGCTATTTTTATGCATGACAATGCCCGACCTCATACATATTGGATTGTGAGTGACTACCTTCAAGAGATGAAAATTACTCGTATGGAGTGGCCAGCACGCAGCCCAGATGTCAATCCGATCGAGCATGCTTGGGACTAGCTAGGGAGATGCGTAAAAAAATTACGCTTCGTGAGCTCAAAATTGCTCTCACAGAGGAATGGGAGAATATTCCCCAAAATCGTACAAAAAACTTGGTGTACAGCATGCCAAACTGGGTAAACGCAGGAATGGAAGCACGAGGAGGCAATACGAAATATTAAAATTCGAGAAAATCGTAATGTTGTTCAAAAATGTCATGTTTCCCATTTTACTTAACAACTAATTTCAATGACTAACTTCTTATTTCAGTCCGTTTATAATACCAAATAAGTAGTTCCATTTACGATGGGAATACCATGGGTATTCCCATCGTAAATAAAAGAAATAATTGTGTTTGCTCGCAAACGAAAAAAAAGCGACTTCAATTACATCGACAAGTAATACAACGTAATAAGACGAAAAAATAGTCAAGTAAATACGCGCTATTAAAGATTACTTAATAAGTTGTAATCAGTTTTCGATCTAATTTAAACAAGACTACAAGACAAGTATAAGCTTTCGAATAAAGTAAGAATCATCGAAATCGGTACACCGAGTAAAAAGTTATGCGGTATAATATAACGTAGGTCGACGAAAAAGTAGTCACGTAAATACGCATTATTAGATATAACTCTAAAAGTACTTGTCAGATCTCAATTAAATTAAAATGGGACCACATGACACGCAACACCTTTCAATTAAAACAAAATTGATCGAAATCGGTCCACCCAGTCAAAAGTTCTGAGCTAAAATACATTAAAAAAAAAACATACGTGTCGAATTGAGAACCTCCTCCTTTTTTGGAAGTCGCTTAAAAATATACTTGACACTCGATTATCAATATTTGGAAAAAAGGTTCATAGCCTCTGACTTAAGATTGTATGGCGCACTTAGCCGAAATTTGGTTTTAAGTACACAGATTCTTCTAGAATGTGGCTATGAAAAAAAATTAAATGTCATTCGTTTTGTTGCTTGTTTTCTTATAATAATATAAGGCTGTTTTTATTCTAATGCTATAATATTACGTTTTATTAATACATGGCGCACTTACCCGATTTGTCGCAAAGTGCGCCTGGTCAGACTGTTTTCAAATTTTATGCTAAAATTCATTTATTTGCTGTCAGATTCTAATGACACGACATTGGTTGTTGTTGCAAAACATCACAGATCCTTATGGTACCATGACTTAGTATCACTCGTGAACTTAAACACAAGAAATATTGCACCAAAGTCAACTATGAAAAAAGTATGGCGCACTTTGCCCCCCTGACTCTATATGAAGAATAAAGATTTAGTACCTGGGTGACCGAGCCTTGCTCGGTATTTTCATTTTATTTTTTGTTTTTTTTTTTTCTCGGTATTTTTATATTTTAATTTTATTTAAATAATAAATCACGAGTGAAATTAAAAAAAAAAAAAAGAAAAAAAAATTATCTGGAGACTGAGATTCGAACCCGGGTCAACACGATTTGACACCCGTCGATTTCCTAATTACGCCATTAAAGCTATGTTGACGCGTAGTGAAATTAAGCTTCGTATTCTAATGATATTTTTTCATTGCTTAAAAACAGGGATAAAACGACATTTTTTTTAAATGAATCCTAGCTAGATCAATTTTTCGCCTCCGAAATCCCCTGCATACTAAATTTCACGAAAATCGTTGGAGCCGATTCCGAGATTCAGAAAATATATATATATATATATACAAGAATTGCTCGTTTAATAGTATAAGATAAAAGTGGCCATGTATTTCATGCAGGATTTTACTAATTTCATAATTGAACACATTTTTTAAGAGTATCTGGAGAGTTTCTTGCCAATTTTTCTTTGCAGAATCTACCTGAATTTTACCAGTATACGAAAGTTCAAAGGGATATAAGTAGGGGAGAGCGGGGCTGAAAGTGCCGATTTTGACAAATCTTTATATAATTCGGATAAAACAAGTACTATGTCTGAAAGTAGTGGTCCATCCTAAGCCAAATTTAGTGTACATTACGAATTTACCAACAGAGTTTGCAAATTTCTAATAGTTTTTAAGAAAAATTGATTTTTTTACATAGCGGCGGCAAGGCACTACCAACCCCGCTTTGGGGCAAGTTGTGCCGTAGCTGAGGTTAGTTGTGCCGTTAAAAATGCTACGTGTTTTACATGAATAAAAATTAATGTAGAATTAAAAAGACATCAATTTTATAATAATATGTTTATTCATTATACTTTTGACTGTAAATTAAAAACAGTTTTTATAATTTAGTTGTTTGTAATATATTTTATTGACGACTCGTTGGCGCAACGGTGACAGCACTGGTTTATGGCTGTTGTGCTGGCGGTTTCGGGTTCGATCCCAGCACATGACAAACATTTGTATCGGCGATTCAGATGTTTGCCGTGGTCTGTGTGTTTGTGTAGTCCTTGTGGGTCTCCCCACCGTGCCTCGGAGAGCACGTTAAGCCGTCGGTCCCGGTTGTTATCATGTACACCTGATAGCGATCGTTACTCATAGTAGGGAATATATCCACCAACCCGCATTGGAACAGAATTAAGCTCTGATCCTTCTCCTACATGGGGAAAGAGGCCTATGCCCAGCAGTGGGATAATACAGGCTGAAGCGATGCAACGCGATGCGAATATATTGCATTAATAGTATAATAATAAACTCATCACTTCAGCCTATCGCAGTCCACTGCTGGACATAGGCCTCCACAAGTTCCCCATAGGTGTCCCCAAGTTGCCTATAGCCACCACGCTGGGCAGGCGGGTTGGTGACCGCATAGCTGGCTTTGTCGCACCGAAGAAGCTGCTGCCTGTCTTCGGCCTGTGTATTTCCAAGCCATTAAGTTGTATGGTTATCCCGCCATCGGTCGGCTTTATAATTTCCAATGTGGTAGTGGAACTTTGTTATCACGAGAAGAGAGGGGGTGGCTATATTATTTACTGCCGTAGCCACACAACATATGACAGTACCATTATTGTTCATCATCAGAACTATCGTCGTCTTACAAAACTCTCTTAGTCAATTTTTTTGTTTGTTTACCTTTTCCCTTTACCTTCTTTGTCACTTTCTTTCTTCTTCTTTTTAGTAGCCTGTTCTTTGGCCAAAGCATTTTTCCCTGGAGTGTCCGTAAGAACAGCTGTCTTTATTTTACGTCCTTCATTATGTCCAATAAATTGGAGAGGTGCTTTAGATAGTGGTTTTATTAGCTCTGATGCGAAAATTCCTGTATCTTTATCTCCTGTGTTGTTATTATTGATGACGGATTTAGGGAGCTGCAGCAAGTGATAGGCTTCTGCGAGCACTGACGTGTCTTTTGTAGTTGATTACCTGATGGTTCACTTGTATAGTCAACACTGCAGTCGCTTCGCCCAGATAATTGCTTTAGTATGGATTGAGTAGTCTCAATCTCATCATTACTGCCCACATAGTTTGACTCATCAAGATATTCAGGAGAACATAAACAATATTGAAATAATATAGGCTGCTTAGGGGTTGGTTGTGCCGCGGCACAATCAGCCCCACATGAACGGCACATTTTACCCCGTTTTTGAGAGTGTGCTATTTTGTCTCTTATATAAAAATCACTCTGCCCAAAGCATTAATATTATGCTTCAGAATAAACTAGGATAAATAACAAATATTTTACTAAAACTCTCATTTTGAAAGCACCAAAAATGCTAGTTTACGACCAAAAAGTATCGAAACGAAAATATTTACTTTTGTGGCCCTGGAGGACCATCACATGCACTGCCACTAGGTCCGCGTCGTTGACAAAATTAAAATGGCAGCCGCGAGTGACCGACTGTTAGGCATTACGCGACACACTACGATCGTAAATCTATCTCTTTCTGTTTTTAAGATATTCGCGTCGGCACAACTTACCCCCGGCACTTCCAGCCCCGCTCTCCCCTATATAGATACATAAGTATTCACGAAAAATTAACTGAAAATTAAATGTGAAATTCAATGCAATCGCACTTAAAACACAAAGCACGAAAAATAGTGCATACCTAATGACTAATGAGTGATTGATTAGGTACTGGCAAAGGGGTACAACTTTACAAATATCGGTATTCACGATTTTCGTAACAGAGTTATATCACTGTATCAAAATTATTTTCGTACCTATAGCAGATAGAAGAACATGAATTTGACCAAAAAAAAAAAAACAATTTTTATTTTGGTCTAAGATCCGAGAAGGTAAATCTTCCCTCATCTGTTAATTAGATGAAACAATTTTTTATAGGCTTATTTCAATATTGTGAATTTATAAAAAAAACCGCTGCCACCCTACGCCTGCTACAATTGATAATACTTAATTAGTTAATCAGTATTTTTTTATGATCTTTTCCCTCTCATGTTAATTACATGTCGTAAGCTAAAACCGGCAATATTTTATATTATATACCTTACTGTAGTAGGCACCCATCTCTATGATTGCTATACTTACCTGCAGCCAGGTCAGAAAAGGTAGATAAATGTAGATTATTTCCCTCACATGTTAATTAAAAAATCCAAGTACAATAATAAACGGCGGCGAATTCTAAACATAATAATGTTTGGCTGCCGTATTAAAAGCTGCTGCAGCCAAAGATAAATATGGTCTAATATCCGAGATTGCTAAATATTCCCTCATCTGTTAATTAGATGAAACAATTTTTATAGGCTGATTTCAATATTGTGAATTTATATAAACAACTTCTGCCACCCTAAGCCTGCTACAATAAATAATACTTAATTAGTTAATCAGTATTTTTTTATGATCTTTTCCCTCTCATGTTAATTACATGTAGTAAGCTAAAACCGGCAATATTTTATATTATATACCTTACTGTAGTAGGCACCCATCTCTATGATTGCTATACTTACCTGCAGCCAGGTCAGAAAAGGTAGATAAATGTAGATTATTACCCTCACATGTTAATTAAAAAATCCAAGTGCAATAATAAACGGCGTTGAATTCTAAACATAATAATGTTTGGCTGCCGTATTAAAAGCTGGTGCAGCCAAAGATAAATAGTAAAAAGATAACATTTATGATGACTATGGGAGCTCATTGCGAAGAGTGAGATAGAATAATACTAATTCCTTCAACGAAAAGAGACAGCGTAAAATTCATGCGCGCGCATCACAGGCTCGTTTAAACATACTAGAAAATTCGCGAATTCGAAATTTCGAAAATTTAAGAAAAATGTATACTAGAATAGAGAGAGAGAGAAGATGAGAATTTGAGTAAGTATAATAAAGATAAATCAAAAAAATTGCTCCAAATTTTCAAGTTTTTTTTTTTTTTTAATTTACGGAATAATGCGCAATATTAAAAAAATATATAATATGCTTTTGAGTTACCCTTACCGTGAAATTTTCTTGATGGTTCAATTATTAATTTTTTTTATATAGTTCTTTAAATTATAATTCTGATACGGTGAAATTAATTTTTTTTTAAACAAAAATATTTGTTTCATTTATTATTATACATACCATTATTATAAACATATTACAAACAGAAAATTAGTGAAATCAAATTTTGTTGGAAATAATTGTAAGGCGAAAATCAATTATTTTAGTCCGGGATCCCTAGTACATTTTTTTCACCTGATTAGAATCAAGCTAATTTTCCGGGAGTAGCTTCATTTTGATGAGATGAACAAAAAATTCCTCTACGAAAATTCTCGATTGTGGTAGGTAATAGAGTTAGCAGGAGATAGAGCAGCAGTGACCGTAGGACCGGGATAACGTGCCACGCAATTTGTAGGACAATATTACCATTAAATTATATAAATATGTATTTACTAACTAAAAGAAAAAAAATCAGCTGGTTAGTAATAATATTTGATTTGATGACAAAAAAAAAATCAAAAAATAAATAAATTTTTGATCGTTGATTTGATGACAAAAAAAATTGATGACCTCGTTCGACCTCGATCAATTAGATGACCTCGTAAGGTCATCAAAAATTATTACTAACCAGCTGATTTTTTTTTCTTTTAGTTAGTTAATATTTATATAATTTAATATTGTCCTACAAATTGCGTGGCATGTTATCCCGGTCCTACGGTCACTGCTGCTCTATCTCCTGCTAACTCTATTACCTACCACAATCGAGAGTTTTCGTAGAGGAATTTTTTGTTCGTCTCATCAAAATGAATGTACTCCCGGAAAATTAGCTTGATACTAATCAGGTGAAAAAATGTACTAGGGATTTCGAAAATTTCGAAATTTCGAATTTTCTAGTATGTTTAAATGAGCCTGTGATGCGCGCGCATGAATTTTACGCTGTCTCTTTTCGTTGAAGGAATTAGTATTATTCTGTCTCTCTCTTCGCAATGAGCTCCCATAGTCATCATAAATTTTTTCTTTTTATTATTTATCTTTGGCTGCATCAGCTTTTAATACGGCAGCCAAACATTATTATGTTTAGAATCCGCCGCCGTTTATTATTGTACTTGGATTTTTTAATTAACATGTGAGGGAAATAATCTACATTTATCTACCTTTTCTGACCTGGCTGCAGGTAAGTATAGCAATCATAGAGATGGGTGCCTACTACAGTAAGGTATATAATATAAAACATTGCCGGTTTTAGCTTACTACATGTAATTAACATGAGAGGGAAAAGATCATAAAAAAATACTGATTAACTTATTAAGTATTATCAATTGTAGCAGGCGTAGGGTGGCAGAGGTTTTTTTTATAAATTCACAATATTGAAATAAGCCTATAAAAAATTGTTTCATTTAATTAACAGATGAGGGAAGATTTTGTTATATTCCGGATCTTAGACCATTTTTTCTGATTATGTACTTATCTTGTTAAAATCACAAAAAGGGTACCCATATGTAACTCCATGTCACTTATCACAGGGCGCACAGAATTTTGATTTTTTAGTTAATCGTTAATGGGTATGTAGTTCAAATATCATGGTTTTATGTTTACAATTAGATACCTATATTATATTCCTCTCATCCTATCTTTCCCCTTCCCACTCCTTGTCAGTTGTCACACAATGTCACTGCTCCTCCCTCCTTAACGTATGACGTAGTTTATGGACGATCGCTTATAGTTTGAAATGTAGTGGACCTGATGATTCTTAAATTATATTTTGAACTATAGTTCCCTAAAAAATTCTCGTTGGATGATATAAAAAAAATTTAATAGAAGGAAGTAAATTCTCCAAAAATTGTTAAGTCAGTCCAGACTTACTTGCTTAGGTCCATCCTTTCCTTGGATTTTTTTTTTTTAAATTTTTACCATTATTTTAAGCTTATTTTAAAATACTGTTTAACTATATGTAAATAAATCAGAACAACATACTGTGTGTCATTGCTGACGCCCCGTGGTTTGCTCGTAACTCAAATCCACGACTATTTTGGGATTCAAACTGTAACGGCGGAAATTGATCGTTACAAGAAAAACTACATGGAGCGTCTTTCTTCACATCCTAATCCACTAGCCTACCAGTTGACGACCTCAAGGCCTGTAAAAAAGACTGAAGAGAGCTCATGTGCTCCCTACCTAAAAGAGGGCTGCAACCCAATCCTGCAGTCACTAAACGGTAAACGCCATTCCTCTTCCAACAAATTTACTTATAGTCTGGCGACTGATTGTAAATTACAAAAAGGAAAAAAAATGTAAATAAATACGAACAATAATGCAATACAATTTCTATAGTGTTTCTATGTGAAGGCCTTTGAAAACTTTTATTTACGTTATCCCAGTCGAATTAGCTATAAAACAGGCTGAGATTTACAAAAATTGGAAGCAGCAATTTTCCCTCGGAATTCGTTGGGAATGGGAATCGTAGGAAATTTAATTTTAAACAACTTTTGTAATAACTATTTTTCGTGTGAAATTGAAAATAAACGAGTTATTCAAGAGACAAAAAATAACCCTTTAAATCAAGATGGCGGATGAAGCAACAAGTCTGGAATCCCTACTTTTTGAATTTAGAGTACCAGTGACACCCCCAACGAATTCCGAAAGAAAATTGCTGCTTCCAATTTTTGTAAATCTAAAATACTAATTCGACCGGGCTATATGAAAAAGGTTTTAAATACATTCAATGTGGAATGATAAACACAAAAATTATATGGCAAAACAAAATTATATTTTAATAGATTATATAGGTTACTTAAGTAAATATTTATAATTCTATTCTTTTGCTAACAAATTATATAATTTGTGAAACAAATTTTTAACCACAAGAAACAAATTAAAATACAAAATTTATAATTAATAATATGCCTCAATGGCAAACCTTATTTTGAAGAAATAAATAACAATAACAAAAAATAATCTGTTGTTTAGAATATTTAACAAAACTGATTTGTAAAATTAAGGTTATATAAAAACAAATGCAAGAATTATTATGATACACATTCAATGGTACCTACATTTTAGTATAAAATAATTATTAGCAATAAAATAAAAAATTCAATAATTAAATACAACAATGAGAGATATATTGTTATTCGAAGTAGGTTAAGATTTTTTAGACTAACACAAGCAGTCGTGTTAATCTAGTATATTTTTACAGTTACGAACTATTTATAAACTTGATGATTTCTTATTAGTACAAATAACATTTTAATACGTTTCTGGTAGATACTTTGAATTACCCACATACATAGTAATACTATAACTAACAACAGAATATTAAACCGAGAGAGAAACAAAACTGTTGTATTGTGCAATATTTCGTTTAAGGATGTCGGCACATAGACCCAGAACTCGTTCGAATCTGAAATTAACAAAATATGTTTTAAATTAATAGACCAAATATAATAATTCGAAACACTTTCGTAAAATAATCAACGTCAAGCCGAAAACTGGAGGCAGGGTAAGTAGACAGTTACCAGAAAAACATAAAAAAGGTGTGTGTGCGGTAGAACACACACGATAGAAGTGAAACTTCTTTGGCAAACTAATATAAAAAAAACTAATTTAAAATTAGCGGCGGGTCCTTAACTGTCGTTTTCGTTTTCTGTTGCATCCGGTTTCAAATCACAACGATTCTAAAGAAGTTTCACTTCAGTCAGCGCTCTGACAACTGAGCTATGGGTCCTCATCTAGCCGTGTCGAAATTCTGCACGTCACGTCAGAGGGCGCAGGTTCAAATCCCGCTGGGTCCAAAAATTTTGATATGATTTAAAATCTTTATAATTTCCTCATGTGTGGGTAACACAAAAATAAAAATAAAAACTTCATTTTTCTGTTTTTTTTTTTTTTTTTTTTAAATTGTAATCTTGAATCATTCTTTTGTTAATGTCAAATAATCATAACTGAGCCCTTTTTAAATAAAATATAAATTTTGTGCTCTATCATACACTCAAAATTATTACGTAATCCAACTTTATTTAACGTTTATATTTCTCGGTAGTCGGACGGGCCCAGCCGCCCCGCCCCACCTCCAGCGCGTTAAGTACATGGTATATAGTAAGTTCTAGTTAGTAGTACGTACCTGGCGCGGTCGAGCTTGACGCACTTGAGCGGGCCGGCGGCGCGCACGGTGGCGGCGCGCGGCCGGTCCAGCAGCAGCGCGATCTCGCCGAAGTAGTCGGACGGGCCCAGCCGCCCCACCTCCAGCGCGTTAAGTACATGGTATATAGTAAGTTCTAGTTAGTAGTACGTACCTGGCGCGGTCGAGCTTGACGCACTTGAGCGGGCCGGCGGCGCGCACGGTGGCGGCGCGCGGCCGGTCCAGCAGCAGCGCGATCTCGCCGAAGTAGTCGGACGGGCCCAGCCGCCCCACCTCCAGCGCGTTAAGTACATGGTATATAGTAAGTTCTAGTTAGTAGTACGTACCTGGCGCGGTCGAGCTTGACGCACTTGAGCGGGCCGGCGGCGCGCACGGTGGCGGCGCGCGGCCGGTCCAGCAGCAGCGCGATCTCGCCGAAGTAGTCGGACGGGCCCAGCCGCCCCACCTCCAGCGCGTTAAGTACATGGTATATAGTAAGTTCTAGTTAGTAGTACGTACCTGGCGCGGTCGAGCTTGACGCACTTGAGCGGGCCGGCGGCGCGCACGGTGGCGGCGCGCGGCCGGTCCAGCAGCAGCGCGATCTCGCCGAAGTAGTCGGACGGGCCCAGCCGCCCCACCTCCAGCGCGTTAAGTACATGGTATATAGTAAGTTCTAGTTAGTAGTACGTACCTGGCGCGGTCGAGCTTGACGCACTTGAGCGGGCCGGCGGCGCGCACGGTGGCGGCGCGCGGCCGGTCCAGCAGCAGCGCGATCTCGCCGAAGTAGTCGGACGGGCCCAGCCGCCCCACCTCCAGCGCGTTAAGTACATGGTATATAGTAAGTTCTAGTTAGTAGTACGTACCTGGCGCGGTCGAGCTTGACGCACTTGAGCGGGCCGGCGGCGCGCACGGTGGCGGCGCGCGGCCGGTCCAGCAGCAGCGCGATCTCGCCGAAGTAGTCGGACGGGCCCAGCCGCCCCACCTCCAGCGCGTTAAGTACATGGTATATAGTAAGTTCTAGTTAGTAGTACGTACCTGGCGCGGTCGAGCTTGACGCACTTGAGCGGGCCGGCGGCGCGCACGGTGGCGGCGCGCGGCCGGTCCAGCAGCAGCGCGATCTCGCCGAAGTAGTCGGACGGGCCCAGCCGCCCCACCTCCAGCGCGTTAAGTACATGGTATATAGTAAGTTCTAGTTAGTAGTACGTACCTGGCGCGGTCGAGCTTGACGCACTTGAGCGGGCCGGCGGCGCGCACGGTGGCGGCGCGCGGCCGGTCCAGCAGCAGCGCGATCTCGCCGAAGTAGTCGGACGGGCCCAGCCGCCCCACCTCCAGCGCGTTAAGTACATGGTATATAGTAAGTTCTAGTTAGTAGTACGTACCTGGCGCGGTCGAGCTTGACGCACTTGAGCGGGCCGGCGGCGCGCACGGTGGCGGCGCGCGGCCGGTCCAGCAGCAGCGCGATCTCGCCGAAGTAGTCGGACGGGCCCAGCCGCCCCACCTCCAGCGCGTTAAGTACATGGTATATAGTAAGTTCTAGTTAGTAGTACGTACCTGGCGCGGTCGAGCTTGACGCACTTGAGCGGGCCGGCGGCGCGCACGGTGGCGGCGCGCGGCCGGTCCAGCAGCAGCGCGATCTCGCCGAAGTAGTCGGACGGGCCCAGCCGCCCCACCTCCAGCGCGTTAAGTACATGGTATATAGTAAGTTCTAGTTAGTAGTACGTACCTGGCGCGGTCGAGCTTGACGCACTTGAGCGGGCCGGCGGCGCGCACGGTGGCGGCGCGCGGCCGGTCCAGCAGCAGCGCGATCTCGCCGAAGTAGTCGGACGGGCCCAGCCACCCCACCTCCAGCGCGTTAAGTACATGGTATATAGTAAGTTCTAGTTAGTAGTACGTACCTGGCGCGGTCGAGCTTGACGCACTTGAGCGGGCCGGCGGCGCGCACGGTGGCGGCGCGCGGCCGGTCCAGCAGCAGCGCGATCTCGCCGAAGTAGTCGGACGGGCCCAGCCGCCCCACCTCCAGCGCGTTAAGTACATGGTATATAGTAAGTTCTAGTTAGTAGTACGTACCTGGCGCGGTCGAGCTTGACGCACTTGAGCGGGCCGGCGGCGCGCACGGTGGCGGCGCGCGGCCGGTCCAGCAGCAGCGCGATCTCGCCGAAGTAGTCGGACGGGCCCAGCCGCCCCACCTCCAGCGCGTTAAGTACATGGTATATAGTAAGTTCTAGTTAGTAGTACGTACCTGGCGCGGTCGAGCTTGACGCACTTGAGCGGGCCGGCGGCGCGCACGGTGGCGGCGCGCGGCCGGTCCAGCAGCAGCGCGATCTCGCCGAAGTAGTCGGACGGGCCCAGCCGCCCCACCTCCAGCGCGTTAAGTACATGGTATATAGTAAGTTCTAGTTAGTAGTACGTACCTGGCGCGGTCGAGCTTGACGCACTTGAGCGGGCCGGCGGCGCGCACGGTGGCGGCGCGCGGCCGGTCCAGCAGCAGCGCGATCTCGCCGAAGTAGTCGGACGGGCCCAGCCGCCCCACCTCCAGCGCGTTAAGTACATGGTATATAGTAAGTTCTAGTTAGTAGTACGTACCTGGCGCGGTCGAGCTTGACGCACTTGAGCGGGCCGGCGGCGCGCACGGTGGCGGCGCGCGGCCGGTCCAGCAGCAGCGCGATCTCGCCGAAGTAGTCGGACGGGCCCAGCCGCCCCACCTCCAGCGCGTTAAGTACATGGTATATAGTAAGTTCTAGTTAGTAGTACGTACCTGGCGCGGTCGAGCTTGACGCACTTGAGCGGGCCGGCGGCGCGCACGGTGGCGGCGCGCGGCCGGTCCAGCAGCAGCGCGATCTCGCCGAAGTAGTCGGACGGGCCCAGCCGCCCCACCTCCAGCGCGTTAAGTACATGGTATATAGTAAGTTCTAGTTAGTAGTACGTACCTGGCGCGGTCGAGCTTGACGCACTTGAGCGGGCCAGCGGCGCGCACGGTGGCGGCGCGCGGCCGGTCCAGCAGCAGCGCGATCTCGCCGAAGTAGTCGGACGGGCCCAGCCGCCCCACCTCCAGCGCGTTAAGTACATGGTATATAGTAAGTTCTAGTTAGTAGTACGTACCTGGCGCGGTCGAGCTTGACGCACTTGAGCGGGCCGGCGGCGCGCACGGTGGCGGCGCGCGGCCGGTCCAGCAGCAGCGCGATCTCGCCGAAGTAGTCGGACGGGCCCAGCCGCCCCACCTCCAGCGCGTTAAGTACATGGTATATAGTAAGTTCTAGTTAGTAGTACGTACCTGGCGCGGTCGAGCTTGACGCACTTGAGCGGGCCGGCGGCGCGCACGGTGGCGGCGCGCGGCCGGTCCAGCAGCAGCGCGATCTCGCCGAAGTAGTCGGACGGGCCCAGCCGCCCCACCTCCAGCGCGTTAAGTACATGGTATATAGTAAGTTCTAGTTAGTAGTACGTACCTGGCGCGGTCGAGCTTGACGCACTTGAGCGGGCCGGCGGCGCGCACGGTGGTGGCGCGCGGCCGGTCCAGCAGCAGCGCGATCTCGCCGAAGTAGTCGGACGGGCCCAGCCGCCCCACCTCCAGCGCGTTAAGTACATGGTATATAGTAAGTTCTAGTTAGTAGTACGTACCTGGCGCGGTCGAGCTTGACGCACTTGAGCGGGCCGGCGGCGCGCACGGTGGCGGCGCGCGGCCGGTCCAGCAGCAGCGCGATCTCGCCGAAGTAGTCGGACGGGCCCAGCCGCCCCACCTCCAGCGCGTTAAGTACATGGTATATAGTAAGTTCTAGTTAGTAGTACGTACCTGGCGCGGTCGAGCTTGACGCACTTGAGCGGGCCGGCGGCGCGCACGGTGGCGGCGCGCGGCCGGTCCAGCAGCAGCGCGATCTCGCCGAAGTAGTCGGACGGGCCCAGCCGCCCCACCTCCAGCGCGTTAAGTACATGGTATATAGTAAGTTCTAGTTAGTAGTACGTACCTGGCGCGGTCGAGCTTGACGCACTTGAGCGGGCCGGCGGCGCGCACGGTGGCGGCGCGCGGCCGGTCCAGCAGCAGCGCGATCTCGCCGAAGTAGTCGGACGGGCCCAGCCGCTCCACCTCCAGCGCGTTAA
The DNA here is from genome assembly GCA_905220545.2 of Melitaea athalia. Lineage (NCBI taxonomy): Eukaryota > Metazoa > Arthropoda > Insecta > Lepidoptera > Nymphalidae > Melitaea > Melitaea athalia. The sequence continues at coordinate 9,524,660 of HG992190.1, forward strand.
GTACATGGTATATAGTAAGTTCTAGTTAGTAGTACGTACCTGGCGCGGTCGAGCTTGACGCACTTGAGCGGGCCGGCGGCGCGCACGGTGGCGGCGCGCGGCCGGTCCAGCAGCAGCGCGATCTCGCCGAAGTAGTCGGACGGGCCCAGCCGCCCCACCTCCAGCGCGTTAAGTACATGGTATATAGTAAGTTCTAGTTAGTAGTACGTACCTGGCGCGGTCGAGCTTGACGCACTTGAGCGGGCCGGCGGCGCGCACGGTGGCGGCGCGCGGCCGGTCCAGCAGCAGCGCGATCTCGCCGAAGTAGTCGGACGGGCCCAGCCGCCCCACCTCCAGCGCGTTAAGTACATGGTATATAGTAAGTTCTAGTTAGTAGTACGTACCTGGCGCGGTCGAGCTTGACGCACTTGAGCGGGCCGGCGGCGCGCACGGTGGCGGCGCGCGGCCGGTCCAGCAGCAGCGCGATCTCGCCGAAGTAGTCGGACGGGCCCAGCCGCCCCACCTCCAGCGCGTTAAGTACATGGTATATAGTAAGTTCTAGTTAGTAGTACGTACCTGGCGCGGTCGAGCTTGACGCACTTGAGCGGGCCGGCGGCGCGCACGGTGGCGGCGCGCGGCCGGTCCAGCAGCAGCGCGATCTCGCCGAAGTAGTCGGACGGGCCCAGCCGCCCCACCTCCAGCGCGTTAAGTACATGGTATATAGTAAGTTCTAGTTAGTAGTACGTACCTGGCGCGGTCGAGCTTGACGCACTTGAGCGGGCCGGCGGCGCGCACGGTGGCGGCGCGCGGCCGGTCCAGCAGCAGCGCGATCTCGCCGAAGTAGTCGGACGGGCCCAGCCGCCCCACCTCCAGCGCGTTAAGTACATGGTATATAGTAAGTTCTAGTTAGTAGTACGTACCTGGCGCGGTCGAGCTTGACGCACTTGAGCGGGCCGGCGGCGCGCACGGTGGCGGCGCGCGGCCGGTCCAGCAGCAGCGCGATCTCGCCGAAGTAGTCGGACGGGCCCAGCCGCCCCACCTCCAGCGCGTTAAGTACATGGTATATAGTAAGTTCTAGTTAGTAGTACGTACCTGGCGCGGTCGAGCTTGACGCACTTGAGCGGGCCGGCGGCGCGCACGGTGGCGGCGCGCGGCCGGTCCAGCAGCAGCGCGATCTCGCCGAAGTAGTCGGACGGGCCCAGCCGCCCCACCTCCAGCGCGTTAAGTACATGGTATATAGTAAGTTCTAGTTAGTAGTACGTACCTGGCGCGGTCGAGCTTGACGCACTTGAGCGGGCCGGCGGCGCGCACGGTGGCGGCGCGCGGCCGGTCCAGCAGCAGCGCGATCTCGCCGAAGTAGTCGGACGGGCCCAGCCGCCCCACCTCCAGCGCGTTAAGTACATGGTATATAGTAAGTTCTAGTTAGTAGTACGTACCTGGCGCGGTCGAGCTTGACGCACTTGAGCGGGCCGGCGGCGCGCACGGTGGCGGCGCGCGGCCGGTCCAGCAGCAGCGCGATCTCGCCGAAGTAGTCGGACGGGCCCAGCCGCCCCACCTCCAGCGCGTTAAGTACATGGTATATAGTAAGTTCTAGTTAGTAGTACGTACCTGGCGCGGTCGAGCTTGACGCACTTGAGCGGGCCGGCGGCGCGCACGGTGGCGGCGCGCGGCCGGTCCAGCAGCAGCGCGATCTCGCCGAAGTAGTCGGACGGGCCCAGCCGCCCCACCTCCACTGCGTCCCCGCCGGAGCCGCGCTGCTGCAGAACCACCGCCGTGCCTGTAACGCCCGTATTGACTTTAGACCAGTTCCTATTCGATCTCAAATAATATGTGTTCGAAATTCAACGAATTGTAAGCTCATCGATAGTATCAATTTGTACGCACTTGTTTTCGTAATTTGTGGACTAAAATAAGGTCTTATCAATATCGTTCCTTTGAAAAGTTTTACATGTTATGCCTCTGTTCAAAAATGGGCACATTGTTTATTTTATATGGGCACATTATTTTTATATTAATTATAGAGTATAGACTTCAAATTGCGTTCCTTCAAATGGAGAGTTCAAGGGGGAGTTTCGGATATGGAAACGAAACCTTTTTCTCGTAGACACGTGTTACATGCTCACGAAACCTACCTATCAAAGTATCTGGTCTATTTTAATGAAAGTCATTAGACTTTCATTAAAATATTATAATTTAATAATTGTGTTTGCTCGCAAACGAAAAAAAAGCGACTTCAATAACATCGACAAGTAATACAATGTAATAAGACGAAAAAATAGTCAAGTAAATACGCGCTATTAAAGATTATTCAAAAAGTTGTAATCAGTTTTCGATCTAATTTAAACAAGACTACAAGACAAGTATTAGCTTTCGATTAAAGTAAGAATCATCGAAATCGGTACACCGAGTAAAAAGTTATGCGGTATAATATAACGTAGGTCGACGAAAAAGTAGTCAAGTAAATACGCATTATTAGATATAACTCTAAAAGTACTTGTCAGATCTTAATTTAAAAAAAATGGGACCACATGACACGCAACACCTTTCAATTAAAACAAAATTGATCGAAATCGGTCCACCCAGTCAAAAGTTCTGAGCTAACATACATAAAAAAAAAAAAAAAACATACGTGTCGAATTGAGAACCTCCTCCTTTTTTGAAAGTCGCTTAAAAAAGGGCTAGGATTCGTTTTCACGTGGAACGTTATTTATAACACCTACAGAACCGCAGTTAGGAAGTCAAACACCTCTATATATTATCAAATAAGTGAAATATTTATTTATAATAAAGCATATAGCAGTACTAGAAGGGATATTCCAAGGACTGGACTGGACAAACAAAGGCATATGGATAAATGGAAAACACCTGAGCCATTTCAGATTCGCTGACGATTTAGTCGTCTTCGCCAAATCATCCTTAGAATTAGAACAAATGATGCAGGATCTTAATAAAGAAAGCAAACTAACAGGCCTACATATGAACGCCGAAAAAACAAAAATAATGTCAAACAGTCTTCAGAAACCAATCCAATTAGAAGAAACCCAAATTGACTATATTAGAGAGTATATTGTGCTGTGTGGTTACGGCACTAAAGAATGTAGCCACCCCCTCTCTTCCCGTGGGTGTCGTAAGAGGCGACTAAGGGATAACACAGTTCCACTACCACCTTGGAACTTAAACAGCCGACGGATGGCGGGATAACCATCCAACTGCTGGCTTTGAAATACACAGGCCGAAGACGGGCAGCAGCGTCTTCGGTGCGACAAAGCCAGCCCTGCGGTCACCAACCCGTCTGCCCAGCGTGGTGACTATGGGCAAAACACATGAGTTCGCGTCATAATGTCGGGCGCGAACTTGTGGAGGCCTATGTCCAACAGTGGACTGTGATAGGCTGTAGTGGTGGTAGTGGTGGTGGAGTATATATATCTGGGAAAACAGATTTCATTCAGTAGAAAGAAGGATTTCGATCTCGTGGAGGAACTTTTGGGCACAAAAAGATATACTGAAGGGAAATTACAGCATAGAATTAAAGAAAACGGTGATGGAAACATTTATCCTACCATGCCTCACCTACGCATGTCAAATCTGGATGTACACAAACAAAGTTAGAAACAAACTACTATCAACACAACATGCAATGGAAAGAAGTATTCTGAGACTAAAAAAGATACAAAAAACTAAGAACAAAGATATAAGAGAAAAAACTAAACTGACTGATGCTCTTAAGCATGCATTAAAACTGAAATGGCAGTGGGCAGGACACATGGCTAGAAGTACAGATAAAAGGTGGGCCCTAAGGACCACAATATGGTCGGGTCCACTGGGAAAAAGATATGTAGGTAGACCAAGGAAACGATGGGTGGACATGATAATCTCAGTGGCCGGTGAAAACTGGCCAACTACTGCAAAAAACAGGGAAAAATGGAAAAAGTTGAAGGAGGCTTTTACCCAGAAGGGGTCCAAGCATTAATTTAGCTATGTAATTATAGAACTTGTATAGAGTAACTGCTATGTAGATAATTTGTTTGGAAAAATAAAGCTTTATTATGTTGGATGTCACTCCACCCGTTTACTATATAATACATACATATAATATAATAAATACTTATGTAAAAATTATAATAAATTTACATATACTTACATATATAAATATAAGCGGGTGGAGGATTACACCCCGGCAGGGAGATCAAACGGCCGGGGGTTAGGGCTGTAGGCTGAGAAACCGGCGGACAATCCTAGCCGAGTCGAGTAACACCGCCCTCTGCATCCTGACTGCGAGCGAACCGTCCCGGATCCCCAGTTGCCTCAGATGGTGAGCGAGGCTAACCGGGATCAAACCGTTGGCAGATATTACGATTGGGATGATTTCAGCGGACCCTACACCCCACATGTCGACAATCTCGTGCGCCAGATCTAGATATTTACGTTTCTTTTCAGTTTCGGCTTTCACGAGGTTCTCGTCATGAGGGATGGTGATGTCCACCAAAAACACCCTCGACTGTGCCCTGTCCATCACCACGATATCAGGCTTGTTCGCCAGTATCGTCCTGTCTGTGGCGATAGGCAGGTCCCAGTAGAGCCGGACTCTGTCGCGTTCGAGTACTGGCACCGGTGTGTATTGGTAATAGGGCATCCTCTGCTCCAGGAGACCGTACATATGAGCAAGCTCTTGGTGGAGAATCTTGGCCGCTTGGTTGTGCCTGTGCAAGTACTCAGTGTTAGCAAGCGCAGAACAACCCGAAAGCACATGCCTGAGTGACTCACCGGAATGACGACAGGCTCGACAGAAGTCGGGAGTGCCATCCTTCAGGATGTGCTTTCGGTAGTTGTTCGTCTTAACTACCTGATCCTGTATTGCACAGACAAAACCTTCGGTTTCCCCAAAGAGGTCGCCGAATCGCAGCCACTGCTCGGAGGCCTTACTGTCCACGTGAGGTGCGTGGAGCGCCCTGTAGAACCGTCCAGGCAGCTCTTTCTCCATCCATACGGTCTCCCGGTCAGAGGTGCTCAGTACGACCGGTTTCTGCCAATTCTCGTTGGCCAAGGATAGGGGGGGGTCAGTCCTTTGTCACACACTACAACATCACCATGCATAGCGCTGTCCCGTCTCGTTTCAAAGTAGGCCCTGAGGCTGCACACTTCGCGGTTATGCATGCTCTTAGCGCAACATTACATTTAACATGCCTCGGCCACCACACTTCCGCGAGATGTACAGTCTCATGACCGACGACTTAGGGTGGTGCCTGCGATGGTGCGTCATAGTTGTGCGGACTCTTCTGTCCAGGGCGTCAAGTTCGGTCTAAGTCCATCTGAGTATGCCAAAGGTGTACAAGAGAGTGGGCATGACCCAGGCGTTATAGGCTCGGACCTTGTTGGCGCCCGACAAATAGCTCCGAAGAACTTTTGTCAGCCGTCCAAAAAAGACTTCGCAAACTGCCTTTTTCATGTCCACCTCCTTCACCCCTATACATTGTGACATACCCAGATACTGGTAAGATTCAGCTTCGGAAAGGGTCTTGAAGGATGTTAGCTCAAGGCTACATTGCGCCGAATGAGTCACCTGACCCCTGTCTACATGTACGACTGCACACTTATCCACTCCAAGCTGCATCCTGATGGAACCGCTGAATTCCGTGGTGATTTTCAGCAGTTCCTGCAGGCGTGCAGCGTTAGGTGCCAGCAATTTGAGGTCATCCATGTAGAGGAGGTGGGAGACTTTAGTACCTCCTCTCCGAAACTGAAAGCCTGTCCCCGAACGCTCCAGTAGGGTACTCAGAGGGTTTAAGGACAAGCAGAACCACAGCGGGCTCAGGCAACCACCCTGGAAGATACCCCTCCTTATCCTTATTGGGTCATCCGCACCCGTCAGTCGCTCGCCCTGGAGACAAAGGATCGTACTCCATTGCCCCATGCAGACTCCGAGGAAGTCTCGAACTGCCTCGTCAATCTTGTACAGCTCGAGGACCCTCAGGAGCCATGAGTGAGGCACCGAGTCGAAAGCCTTTTTGTAGTCGATCCAGGCGGCCGAAAAGTTCCGACGGTTGCGTCTGACAAGTTGGCCCGCCACGGAGTCAATGAGGAGGAGCTCCTTTGTACCGCGACCGCCTCCACGACATCCGTTCTGAGCTGCAGACAAGATATTAAACTCACCAATATGTCGTGAGATCTTACAGCTCAGAACGGACGTCTTGTAAATGGTGGTTAGACACGTTATGGGGCGGTAGTTGGTAGCATCAGTGGTGTTGGTGGACTTAGGAGCTAAGTGAGTGATCCCGGTAGTGAAAAGGTTCGGGAGTGTCTTCCGATCTATTGCCTCTTGGTATTGTCGAGCCAAGGTCGCATGGCAGACCGAGAGCCCTTTCAACCAATAGTGATGCAGACCGTCAGCCCCCGGACTTTTCCAGTTCGGAGCCCGCCGGACCGCACCACTGACGTCCTCCGTAGAGATAGCGATCGGGTTCATCGGTTCGATTTTAGCACATGCGTCCTGTACCGCCGCAATCCAAGGGCCCTCCTCATGCTCCACCTCCACTGACCATATGTTACGCCAGAAGGCGACGAGGTCAACCGTATTCGGTTTTAGGGAAGCAGAGCATGGTATCGGATTCTCCAGCTTTCTATAGAACCTTTTCTAATCACTCACGAAGAGGCGATTTTGTCGGTAGCGCTCAACTCTCTCGGAGTACCTGCGAATACGCTTTCCCCATGCCGCAATTCTCTGCTTCAGGCCGTCGATGCGCTCCGTTAGTCTATCAGCTATGTCAGGCTGGTCGAGGCTGACGCCTAGCCCGTCGAAGGCCATTCTAACGGAGCGCACAATCCTTGGCCTTGTGTTGCCCGACCTGAAGGCTAGCAGCCTACCAATGAGGGCCCTGGCCAGGCTAATGCGGCGTTCTATTCTTCTCTTCCAGGCTGGTACATCGCTATTGTTATGAGTAGCGAGTCCAGGCTCCTGGGTCTTGGCTCCGACAAGGCGAGGCACCGCCAGAGCGGCACCGAAGAGAATAGAACCCGTATCCTCCAAGCCAAGGCTGCCTTCCAAATAAGGAGGTAGCAGCCTGTCGGCTGCCTCAATGGCACTCCGCGGCGCAGCATTTAGGGGGAGGCGAGAAAGTCGCGATCTCAGTTCCAGAGGAGCGCCCCGAGTCTCGAAAATCGCCTATTCCAAGATCCCTCTCATCTGCTCTACTTTTTGGGCGACTGCTCCCTCAGTGATCGCCTCCACAGGCGGTTCGCTACGAACGCTTTCTTGTTGCGTTGACACTGCGTCGCGCTCTGCAGACACGGGTTCGTCTTCAGGAGCAGCCTCACGTCGAAACCGTTCGAGCTCGGCGGCGTCGAATACGCCCTTTCGTTGGATGTACCGAGCTCGATCTGCCAGGTTCTGTTCCGTGACAGTTACAGTTGGCTCAAGCAGCAGGAACTCGCGGTGCATTACTGCCCGGTAGACAGTCCGTCCGGTTTCCCGTCCCACAGCCAGGGCTGTGAAAATACTATAGAGTACGCCCGCATGACACTCTCGTTCATCTTCGGTGTCCATCTCATGCGAGGTACTCCACCAGCGGCGGGAGCCGAATGCTGAGTCCCTTAGGGCTCTGTCGGCGCCAAGCCATCTGGTGGGGATGGTGGATTAGCCGACCGGTCAGGTGGTGGTGCCGGTCGGCGGGGGTGGCTGGCGGCCCACATGCTGCCACGTCCAGCACCAGCTCCAGACGCGCCCTGGCGTCCCCCAGGCAGCGGCCCTATGCGCTTTCCAAATTTGTCCTCCATCCATTAGTATTTTGAGTGCTAATGTACTCACTCACTATTATTATTATTATTATAAAGCATTATATTTACGTATGTTTTACCTTCAACAATGATGTAGAAATCATTCCCGGGCTCTCCTTGCCTCACGATAGTTTCACCTTCGTTGAAAGACACCGGCTCCAGTGCATCGGCCACTGTGAGACGCTCCCACTTCTCTAAACTCTCTGGAATATATTTTAGTGTGTTTGTAAATGCTTTGTTTCCAATGGGCATGACGACAGTATCAAAAAATCGTCAATTTAATCATTTTAGAGGAACACTCATATTTAAAACATTCAAAATACTAGTTTAGTTTTATGTAAAATAATAAGATTATTGTGATTTTCGATAAAATAAAACATTAAAATACTGCAATCGGCCATTTTGATTGAAACACAAATTACAGCGCATGACGTCACAAAATAACATAATATGTCAGGCGTTTGAAGTCAAAGAGTAAAGTAAAAAGGAAGGCCCACTTTATATTGTGACGTCAAAGCCGACGCCATGACACCTGCAGCCGTTTTGCCGCTTTCATTGAAAACATATTAGAAAAATAGTTTTAAACATCCTTAAACTTATTTTTATTACCGAAATATAGGTATTTTCGTAAATAGTAAATGTGTACCCACATTATGAAAGAGGTTTTCAAAATCTTTCGTCATGCCCATTGCACATAGCATAACATTGCAGGAATTAAAAATTTGAACTTTTCGTAACATCTAAATACATTTTTGCATTTTAATGAAAGCGATACATAAGGACAGTCACTACTATGTTATAAAAAAATAAGTTGAGAGTGACACATATAACATACTAGCTTCTGCGCGCGACTTCGTCGGCGTGGACTCCGCTCCTATTGGTCTTAGCGTGATGACACATAGCCTATAGCCTTCCTCGATAAATGGACTATCTAACACTGAAAGAATTTTTCAATTCGGCCCAGTAGTTCCAGAGATTACCGCGTTCAAACAAACAAACAAACAACGAAACAAACAAACTCTTCAGCTTTATACAGGTGAGGCGTAATTAATGGATAATCCTTTACCTGCAGCTGGAGAATATCATAATAGATCAGAAAAACACAATTCATGTTTTGTAAAAATATCATGGTTTTTTAGTTATCGGCCATTTTTTTAAAATCTAGAAAAATGACACCCTTGCTCACTTATTTTGTTGTCACAGTCGCAAAAACATGAATTATGTCTATAAGATTTTTATTTATTAAACTTGAATAGATGTACTATCAAATGTTTTATGTCATTTTTGTGCTGTTGCCTAATTTTTTTTTTCAAATGCAACCGAAAGTTTTTTTCTTCTTTCAAATAATTTTCCTTTGTGTTTGATCGCTCATATCTTAAAATAATTGTGTTTGCTCGCAAACGAAAAAAAAGCGACTTCAATTACATCGACAAGTAATACAACGTAATAAGACGAAAAAATAGTCAAGTAAATACGCGCTATTAAAGATTACTCAAAAAGTTGTAATCACATTTCGATCTTATTTAGACAAGACTATATGACAAGTATTAGCTTTCGATTAAAGTAAGAATCATCGAAATCGGTACACCGAGGAACAGTTATGCGGTATAATATAACGTAGGTCGACGAAAAATTAGTCAAGTAAAAACGCATTGTTCGATATAATAATTGTCAGAACTCAATCAAATTAAAATGGGACCACATGACACGCAACACCTTTCAATTAAAACAAAATTGATCGAAATCGGTCCACCCAGTCAAAAGTTCTGAGCTAACATACATAAAAAAAAAAAAAAAAAAAAAACATACGTGTCGAATTGAGAACCTCCTCCTTTTTTGGAAGTCGCTTAAAAAATGTATGGAGACTTGAATGACCAACTCACGTAAAACTAGTCTATTTAATTGAGATTGTAAAAAGGTATAACAGATAGTATTTGATCCTTCGGTTTCAAAGACTTTTTATAATTTATAAAAATAGAACCCATTTATTGTTTTAATCACAGATTTTTTTTAATTTTATTTTAAATTTATTTTATTCATTTATGAATTAAATTTAACGGAGCTGAAAGAAAATAACGTTATCTTTGCACAGTTTATTAAAGTCTGGCTAACGAAAGATGAGACTCGATTTTTTTGCATACTTTTTAAATGACAACACTGTGGGTTCCCATCATCGGGTATATTACCTCTTTAATTGGGAAATAACTAGCGGAAACCTACTAAGAGTTAAACATACTTTATTTAATTATCCTACGGGTGTAATTTTTATTATTTTAGACTGCAGATCGACAGTCCTGTGACTTCCTAGTAAAGCTAGGACGTGGTCCGACGCTAATAATTTTTTTTTTTCATATATAATATTTCATTTCATATCAATATGCACATGCAGACATAATACATACTTATACTAAACATATACATAAACAAAATTTTACATACATACAAATATATAATACATATAAAATACATCTTGTTTAAATTATTTCATCATCTTTAAAATTATCTTATTTGTTTTTTTTTTAAACTATTACTGGCCAACATTAATCTTGTTATATACATTGATAAATTTCGGCGATTTTAACAGAGATTGGGAAGAATCAGAATCAGAGTATGGTAATACTTTAAAAGTCACAAATAAACAAGATGGCGCGTCTTTGAAGTTGCCAGGGTGTGGTTTTTTTAAATTTGCCGCGTTTTTTCAGTCTCATCTTTCGTTAGCCAGACTATAATTACTTTCATAATAAGTGTTCAAAATGACACAAAACACAAAAAATTCCACTGAGAGTACCCATTTTTTGTACCCGCTTTATTACCTTTTTTATTACCGCTCCGACGACGAAAAACAAAAGACGGAAGTGTTGTCTCATTCTTTCATGCAATGGGTGAAAGAGACACACAAAAGAATAACATCAATGTTTGTTTGCGTAATTGTTTGTCGGCGTATTGTGTGTGAAGTTTTAGACAGTTGCTAGAGTCAGTGTGGTACCATACTACTTCCACGAGATACGTTTTGTTAGTTAGAATTTATTATTATTAATAAAGTGCTGTGACCTCAGACTTGAATTTTCTTGAAGACTTTGTACACTTTTATAATGAAACGGATGAAGCTTCTCGCGTTTTAAAATCCTGTTTCAGTTCTTGTTGATATAGCCTGTGCGGCTTGATATTTTTTGCAAGGAGGTGGTAGGATCAGCTTCAACCTCAGCAAGGACTATGTCATCATCGTGTTGGCGTGGCCTCCCGCCGCTACTACCGCCGACACCAGTTCCAGGAATTCTGCCTTCCTTGTACGCATTATGCAATCTTAGAAATACCCGGTAGTCGGGATGACGGGCGTTAGGAAACTTTGCCCGATAGATTTCTGCGGCTTGACTTGCATTACCACCACACTGACCGTAAATAAAATTCATTTCTGCATACTCCGCGGGTGTGTACACAAATCGAGGCATTGCACTCGACGCGAGGTATGTCTAGGCTAAAAGTCCAAATCACTAGCAATAAACAAGTCCAGGGTTAGAGCACAAGATCAATATTTGTATCACGGGACTACCAAGTCCATATCACTGACTAAAATCAAGTCCGAGATCACAGCACTTTATTAATAATAATAAAATCTAACTAACAAAACGTATCTCGTGGAAGTAGTATGGTAGAACACTGACTCTAGCAAAGTAGCAACTGTCTAAAACTTCACACACAATACGCCGACAAACAATTACGCAAACAAACATTGATGTTATTCTTTTGTGTGTCTCTTTCACCCATTGCATGAAAGAATGAGACAACACTTCCGTCTTTTGTTTTTCGTCGTCGGAGTGGTAATAAAAAAGGTAATAAAGCGGGTACAAAAAATGGGTACTCTCAGTGGATTTTTTTTTGTTTTGTGTCATTTTGAACACTTGTTATGAAAGTAAATAATAAACTGTGCAAAGACAACCTTCTTTTCTTTCAGCTCCGTTAAATTTAATTCATAAATTAATAAAATAGATTTAAAATAAAATTTTAAAAAAAATCTGTGATTAAAACAATAAATGGGCTCTATTTTTATAAATTATAAAAATTCTTTGAAACCGAAGGATCAAATACTATCTGTTATACCTTTTTACAATCTCAATTAAATAGACTAGTTTTTCGTAAGTTGGTCATTCAAGTCTCCATACATTTTTTTAAGATATGAGCGATCAAACACAAAGGAAAATTATTTGAATGAAGAAAAAAAACTTTCGGTTGCATTTGAAAAAAAAAAAATTAGGCAACAGCACAAAAATGACATAAAACATTTGATAGTACATCTATTCAAGTTTAATAAATAAAAATCTTATAGACATAATTCATGTTTTTGCGACTGTGACAACAAAATTAGTGAGCAAGGGTGTCATTTTTCTAGATTTTTAAAAAATGGCCGATAACTAAAAAACCATGATACTTTTACTAAACATGAATTGTATTTTTCTGATCCGTTATGATATTCTCCAGCTGCAGGTAAAGGATTATCCATTAATTACGCCTCACCCTGTATATTAGTATAGATTACAGTGGACCCCCGCTAATCCGGCCCCCGGCTAATCCGGCACCCTCTGTAATCCGACATGGTCTGTTTTAATATTTTGCTAATGCATGATTGAACAAGTTATAACTTATACGCACTAGTACTATTGTGCTCGACGTGTAGGGTATTGTTTTGGTTGGGTTTACGACTTGTTATTTATATGTCGGGGAATCAATGCAGATAGTTATTAATGTCGGTATCTGCGATGTTGTCGAAATTCATCTACCCACACTCATTCTATTATTCGAGTCATTCTGTCGTCGGCTAAGGCAGTCTTGGCTCTGGCGTGGCACGGTGCACTTGTGTATCCTGCTAGTAGCTTAACCTCGACTCTTCTAATAGTTAGTCTGTGTACACGAATTAATTGTTGCTTATTTAGTTAGACAGCGTGAGCAACTCGAGCAGTGAACGGTGAGCGCCGATGCGCATCGTCAGGAGGGCCCTCCTTAAACCTACACCCGGGGTCGCAAGTCCCGGGCACTGCTCTGAGTTTGTCCCTCTGCCACGCGATAGACCCGGCGCCCGGTCGGTGAGTCCATTGAATACTAATTAGTTAATCTCCACCCCGTTAACTAATCTGTGTAACTATCTTGTGTTAAATTACATTGTTAATTAACGAGTTCGACCCTCCGTCGTCCTCTCCTCACTTCTGATCTCCGATATATATTTACTCTGTTTTGACAACTCAAACCCGGAATACAAATAAAATATTTTTTTAATTAAAGTATAAACTGCGGCTTTTATCACTTTTAGGATATTATTAAAAATCTAGTTTCAATTTGATATGATTATAAAAATGTTTATAATTTCCTCATGTGTGGGTAACACAAAAATAAAAATAAAACGAATTAAAGATAGCATGGTATCGTCTCTTGTCAAAAGAATTCATTGTAATATGAAATCTTTGAGTAGCGGGGTCTGTAAAGAATCTCGCTATAGACGGCGCCAAGGTTTGCTTAAAATCCAAAATCATCATATCAATAATTTCGACCTAGCTTGATGTGGATCCATAGCTCAGTTGGCAGAGCGCTGACACGGCACTCAGAAGGCGCGGGTTCAAATCCCGCGAGATCGAAAAATTTTGATATGATTTTAAAAATGTTTAAATTTCCTCATGTGAGGGTAACACAAAAATAAAACGATAGTCAAAACAGAGTAAATATAAATAACAAGTCGGAAACCCAACCAAAACAATACCCTACGCGTCGAGCACAATAGTACTAGTGCGTACAAGTTATAACTCATTCAATCATGCATTAGCAAAATATTAAAACAGACCATGTCGGATTACAGGGGGGTGCCGGGTTAGCCGGGGGCCGGATTACCGGGGGTCCACTGTACTTAAAGATATGAATTGTCTGAACGCGTCAAAGCACGTACTGAGGCAGAAATGGGTATTGTCCTTTGACATACATAATAAAGTATGATTTGTACTTCTGAGTACATATATATATATATATATAACATATATGTCGGCGCGAGTTACTCTCCGATGCCAAAAACACGTTTCTACGAGTTTCTTCTACTTATATCAGCGCGATATTACTTTGTACAAATCGTGATTAAACCTCTTTGTTACAACATATAACACCTATTTTCGTGATGTACGAAAATAGATGAAATATAAGACGAAATGTTCTTATATCGTTCGATTTTACGAAAAAGGAACAATGCTTTTATGTTTGGTGCGGTGTCTGTAGCTTTAAATACGGTTACGACCAGGGGCATGCAACTGTAGTACATTAATTAGAAAAAAAGAAATGTATGGAAACTAGCGCCGTCTTTTGGTCAATACCCCTAAATTTAAATGCTAGTGCCAAAACGTAGTACCTAAAGTCAATAACAGATGGCGGTGTACGGAATTAAATCGCGCCAACGTTTCGTCTTTCGCGTAACATATAGGTCAGCGGCGAGGCAAAATCTAATAAATAAAACATGTGTTTTTCATTGTAAAAATATCTCAAATTATTAAATTATTAAACGACAAATTGATTAAATAAATGGTCAATTTGGACAATTTGTGGTTTTTCAATAATCACAAAATCCTCAATTAAAATATATTGTAAATAAATTATGCCATCTATGGGTCCAATGAGAAACTAGTAACATGCCATCTAGTGGCCGAGGCCCGTAAACTTTTCTTGTAAATCTTGAGTTGCTTATCTATCTCTAGTTAAAAGTGTATAATCTATGGTTACGACGGTCGCGCTAGGATTATTCTTATTCGAGTCGTCTTACTATAAACATTAATATTGATGGAATATTGATGTTAGAATTTGTATAGTGTAACGTTTAAGTTATTGTTAAAAGTGCTGTAACATTAAAAGATTGTTATGCATCCAAAATAGTTTCATTACAAGATAAGCAATCAAAGTTATGATATAAAAGATAGTGGCGTCATATTGCTGATGTCACTTTATTAAGAAGCCTACTCTGGAGACCCTTCTTCGATATCAGAAGTGCTAAGATAAATCGGACACTATTCCGATTTGATTCACGTCCTCGTCAGCTCGAAGTTTTCCTGATGTTGTTTCTTGAAGCTGTTGTCTTAGGAACAAAAGATGAACTGCAGGAACTTATCTAAATGATTATGATTGAGGTTGAAGACCACCGCTCAATTATCGTGCCGATAAGTAATACCTGCGTTTGATTTAATTTAAGAGAAGTTATGGAAGCTTCATAATGCTTGTGCAGTTAATATAAAGAAACAAAAGTGTGTTCGCAATATTTTTCATACACACATCAACGTCGCAGTAATGAAATTTTGTTGAAATACAAACAAGATAATTGAAAAATGCTATTATACTCCGTGCGCTGTAGGATGGTGCGGGTTACAGATGCCAATATGACGTTGACACACATGACTAGGGATGTGCCGTTATGTAATTCATTTTTATCATTATCGATACTCGCAGCATAAATCTAGCTCTAATTTAATAGTGTTATGAAAATTTGTGTGCTATTCAGTTGTGCAATGTAACTACGTGTATAAAATTGTCAATATATATATTTTATGGCTACATAATAATATCTTTGTACTAATATAAAATTATCAAAATCGGGTTTATGATTTTTTTCGTGAAAAAATGTTTACTCTATGACTCTATGGCGTGACGGCCATTTTGTTTACTCGTGCGATGCTGTCAGTACGAGTGCTAGCGCCTTGTATGTGACACGTATTTATTGATTTTCATTGTTTGTTTTCATTTTTGTTAAATTGTTACTTGTAATAGTTTGTTGAGTTTGTTCTTTATTAATTTGTTAACGCACCCTACCATTCGGTACAAGTAAACCCCCAAACCAATCCAACCGCAAAAGCGAGTTGGTGAAGTGGTTGAATGAAAACGGAGTTAAAGCAGATATAAAAATGTTAAAGACAGAGCTTATTGCCTTAGTACGGCGTCATAAGCCACCAACTCCTACCTATGCTTTGGACGAAATGGCAAAAGAAAAAGGCCACCAGCTCCTTCGACTACCACTCTACCATTGCCAATATAACGCTATTGTGCTGATTTAGGCCCAAATAAAAGGTAACGCCGTAAGAAATAATACATCGCCACCATTTACGGCAAATAAGATGTTGGCCTTATTACAAGAGGCCAACAACAGTTGTTTTCTAATGGTTACGCGAATTTTACTCATTGAAATGAAACAACTTTTTCGAATTGGTCAACCACGGTCACGGGAGGACTCCCCCCCGTGACCATGGTTGCTGTAAACTTGTAAAGTATCCGAAACGTCGGGAATTTCAATGGTCATCAACAATGTTCAACCCGAAGATTGGTCGAAGTTTGTGAATAAAATAAAAAGGGACATTATGTCTGATTGGGATCGTGACATCCATATTGACAATATAATGGACTCATCGTTAAAAATATCCGTCACAGACACAGATGATGAATTTAGTGACAATTCAGATGTGTGATACGTTAGTTTAGACGAATAAATTCAATTTTTTTATATATGTTCTGTTGTTTCATTAATATAATTATATACTACAATCCCACCAAAAACATTCTGTAAAAAAACTAGCCAAGTCTCGATGGAGCTGCTTGTTTATCTCTAAAAAGTAATGAAATCTAGACAAAGTCGTACCAAGTCTAAGGTTCATTACTGCGATTTCTTTATTATTATAGTTAATGTTGTGTGACGTGGCCGTTGAAGGGTACACAAGGATACAAAACTAAGAATATTATCCCATACTGGTATTGGTAATTGGACACTAGTGTCTCATTTTAGGCGGTTGTTGATAACACATGCATTCAGCATTGACAATGCTGACTTCTGTTCTCTTATTTTTGGAGCGTCAAATCGACCACCAATCTAACATAAAATAGACGTACAGACGGACTTCTGTCAATGATTAGAAGTCCGCTGGTACTGGAAATAATTTTTTATACAGTTTGTTTCAGGCTTGCCTATACAAAAGTATTATTGAAATACGCAGCTTTACAAGCCTACAATTGACTGGTTATTCAATCAACGTTTTCCAAGTGGCAATTTTCCATCGTCAATGGGTAGCGGTTCTGGCGACAGATTGGTGCAATGGTGTCATGTAGCACCTGGTTTTGTACCCTTGTGTACCTTTCAACGGCCAAGTCACACAACATTAACTATAATAATAAAGAAATCGCAGTAATGAACCTTAGACTTGGTACGACTTTGTCTAGATTTCATTACTTTTTAGAGATAAACAAGCAGCTCCATCGAGACTTGGCTAGTTTTTTTACAGAATGTTTTTGGTGGGATTTCACTGCTTTTTGTAGAAAGTAGAAACGTGGGCATATTCAGGCATATTGATTTATTTTTTAGAATTTCTCATTTGACACATTTTTTTCTTTTTAGTAACAGTTTTTTTTTATTATTACAATACGAATCTTTCTTTTCCTTTCTTCCGGTTCTGATTCTTGTACTTGACGTGTTGGTATCACCACCGCTCTTAGTCCAATGCATTATATTTTGACCAAATTTTGAGCGAAATTAATATTTTAGTGTAATTTGTTTAATGTTTAATTAAAATTAAGTTAATCGTTCGCCTATTTTTTCTTGTAAACTTGTAAGTATAAGTATAAAAGCCAGTCTAGTGTCATCCAGAGTTTTCCTTTAATTTTATTTATATGCGTATTAAAAGCAGAAGGGGAGGCATTCGCCCAGCAGTGGGACGCTATAGGCTAGATTAAATTAGAAGATGTGATCTGATTTTTGCAATGACAGTCGATTTTTTTATGTACCAACGAGCTGGGCCTCGCGGTTTCACCCACTTTGATTTTAGGAAAAAATAGCCTTCCTTCTTCTTAAAGCATAACCTTTCTCTTTAAATAGGCTATCCACCTCAGAGGAATTTTTCAATTCGAACCAGTAGTTCTTGAGATTAGCGCGTTAAAACAAACAAACAAACAATTTAACTTTCAGGTTTACAATATTAGTATAGATTAGTACAGATTAAGATATATAAAACATATCTTTTACACTTCCGCGACGAAAATATTTAGATATATGACTGACTGGATTGACCGAATAATCTGGAATTTTTCAAGGAGACCAATCAATTGAACTTTTTTTTTGTATCTAATTCAATCAATTGAACTTTCTTTTTTTGTAATCTAATTCTTTTGTACATTTATCATTTGTTGTATATTTAAGTAGCTTTATATATTTTCCTTAGTTTACACTAAATAAATTTCGGAACGCACGCATAAGTATTTGACAACCAATATGTATTATGTCAATCCGTTTTCATACTGACATTATTATACATTTTTAAAATCTAAAATACGCCACTATCTGTATATTGTGGATATATGTTGTCGATTCGAAACCTTTATTTAAAAACGTTCTTTAATTTTAGGGGAGAGTTTAGCATATCAACGGGATGAACATTAAATGTTTGACAGTTACGAAACACGAACATTATACATCATACTTCCATACAAATTTTCATTCCCACCTTTCAACCCCTTACACCCTGTTTTTCGCATTACATTTTTTGTAAAGGTGGTAGATATATCGATCTCTTCTAATAGTTTGGTTGGGCTCTTGTGTTTTCTAATCAGTGTCACCAGGTACTCCAGATCTTCGATTATCCTAGTTTTTATAGTTTTCCATTTATGTAGCCATTAAACCCTAACTATGTACCAAATTTCAGCTCTCTGAGTTTATGGGAAGTACTAGTTCTATTTTGATGATCATGAGTGAGTGAGTGAGTGTCGTAAATGCGAAACTTTGCTTTCGCTTAACTTCGGAACTAAATGACTTACAGACTTGAAATTTTGGATTTTAAGTATGTGATTATAGCTTACTAGCTGACGAAAATTTCAGCGTTCTGGTCTTATCCAGAGGTTCTCAAATAGGGGCGTGAAAATGCGGCGAAATGGTTCGAGTAAAGGATGGTACGGCAGTGTTTGCTTCGCGCTCGACTTGGCGGGGGCACTGCCGTGCCCCCCGATTATAATATAATACTTTTTACAATAATAATTGAACTACGCCCAATATACATTTTATATTATAAAAAACATCGACTATCTATCGTAGCAGTACATCCCATCACTAAACACGTCTATGGCGTTACGTTATACGCATAACACTTTTCTTAATTTTTCTTTTCATTAGATTTTATTTGTAGACTAGAACATTCTGGTTGGGTGTAATTTAATTTACTACAGTAATTAATAATTTACTATATTACAAATGTGGTACAGCTGAAATACTAAGTCATAATATGTAAACCGCGGTAACTTTCAAGAGTGAAACGAAACGTTACTGAAACTGTCACCCGCACCATCCTACAACGCACGAGGTATAGAATTTACTTCTTAAGAAATGACATAAGATGAGAATTTTGATTGTGTGAAAATTTATGCTGTCGCCTAGCAACCATAGAGTATCTAGCAACGTTGATGACTAGTGACGTTGCGATTGACGTTTTACATTGCTTTTAAATATTTATGTTTGAAGACTTTATAATTAAAAATTAAAATGATAATTGATGTCTACATGTCTGCCACGAAATGCGATCACTTATTGCTGTAACTAACTCTACTCGAAAACAGTAATCAAATTATTTTCGCTAATAATCAATAGGAATAAAACTTGTTTACCAGCAAACTATCTACTATGAAACGTATGTCACGCCTCAGTCCAGAAGTGAGAGTTACGTCTCTAGAATAAGGAATAGGCCGAGCTAAAAAGCAACTAACATCACAAGGAGGAGGAATTAAATCACCGAGTCACGCAGATGCCAGAAGTCAAGATGCAGCATTTCACAAAAGGCGACTATGTTTGGATACAAAACCAATCTAACCAAAATTTAATGCATATTAAATTTTCAGAAATCTGGATAACATAAAAGGGAGTTCACGGCAGAGATAGGCTGTGACATGTGGCACATTACCAATTATGTCATGCACCGTGTCGGCGTATCGAGGTGACCGTGAAACTGTGTCGGCGGAAGGAGAATGCTGAGATTTCTCAAAGTGCTACCACAACTGCTTCAGTTGCCATCCACATCTCGAGCTGGTCAGCCAGTCCGAGTGGTCCACAACGACAAGCACTCATTATCGCATTAAAAGCTGAGTATAAATTTACTTAGTTCACCACTTAATATCTGCGAAAGTTTACCCCTTATAATATCTACGAAAGTTTACCTCTTAATATCTACTAAAGTTTACTTCTTAATATCCACGGAAGTGGTACCACTGAGCTAGTGCTACCCTTGTACTAAGACCACGAGTTTTCAATACCATTGAGATGCCTCATGGAACCATAACTAGACACGTACCTACATGCTTTAATCTGAAGAGTGATACCTCTGAGCTAACCACGTGTTACCCTCGTGCTAACCACGGGTCCTTGATGTATCCACATGAGAACCATGAGATACCGTTGGGACGCCTTGTGGAACCGTGTTAGACACGTATACTCCACAGATCTACGAGAACTTTCAACATTAATAACCTAGACATTATGACATAGTTATGAGTGTAGTACTCATAAGATCTATCCATATTTATTTACAAGAAAGGTGCATGAGAGATTTCTTTGTGTACTGCTTTATATTACCATTTGAAAATAACTATTATAGATTACTACATATTTGAAATGGCAACATGTGTTGCTTACAGATACCTGCTCCAAAGAATCAATTTTATTTTCAGATTTCGAATCATTCAAGACCAGGCTGGTGCAGAGCGCGCACCGCCTGTCAGAATGGCCGTGTCGGCGCGAGTTACTCTCCGATGCCAAAAACACGTTTCTACGAGTTTCTTCTACTTATATCAGCGCGATATTACTTTGTACAAATCGTGATTAAACCTCTTTGTTACAACATATAACACCTATTTTCGTGATGTACGAAAATAGATGAAATATAAGACGAAATGTTCTTATATCGTTCGATTTTACGAAAAAGGAACAATGCTTTTATGTTTGGTGCGGTGTCTGTAGCTTTAAATACGGTTACGACGGTCGCGCTAGGATTATTCTTATTCGAGTCGTCTTACTATAAACATTAATATTGATGGAATATTGATGTTAGAATTTGTATAGTGTAACGTTTAAGTTATTGTTAAAAGTGCTGTAACATTAAAAGATTGTTATGCATCCAAAATAGTTTCATTACAAGATAAGCAATCAAAGTTATGATATAAAAGATAGTGGCGTCATATTGCTGATGTCACTTTATTAAGAAGCCTACTCTGGAGACCCTTCTTCGATATATATAATCCTATCATTGAACATATAATTTGTCCAATTACAAGGTACTCTTTTGAAAAAAATTCCGTACGATAGGGGGTCTTAGGCAGTACTCTATAATCTGACAAATTCGATAATCCGACACTGCCCTGCAAAACGTTTGTCGGATTACCGGGGGTCCACTGTATCTACTCTATAATCTGACAAATTCGATAATCCGACACTGCCCTGCAAAACGTTTGTCGGATTACCGGGGGTCCACTATATCTGGTGAAAATTGTCTGCGACGTTATTAAATCTGGCGGTATGATATTGTCTACAATATTGTAGGAAGGTCTCATTGGCATCGTTTGGGTGCAGGACCCCGATAGTAATCAAGTAACAGAACTCACCCAGTATGGAGACGCGCGAGAGGAACTCGTCATACATGCGCCTCTTGCGGATGGTGGAGCCCATGAGGATGCGGCGGTAGGAGTCGCGGTCGAGCCCCCACAGCTTGAGCGGCGAGCGCGCGCGCACGGTGGCGGCGCGCGGCGTGCCGTAGATCAGCGCCAGCTCGCCGAAACTGCCGCCCTCGCCTATCGTCGTCACCACCTCGCCGTTCACCAGCACCTACACCCACTCACTCTAAGTATTTATTAAAGGTTTCGCCATTTCGCAACTAAAATTATCCATCTTAAAGATTAGTGAATGTACAGTTGGTCTAAGATCCGAGAAGGTAAATCTTCCCTCATCTGTTAATTAGATGAAACAATTTTTTATAGGCTTATTTAAATATTGTGAGTTTATAAAAACAACCTCTGCCACCATAAGCCTGCAGCAATTTTTTTTTTTTTTTTAGCTTTTCCCTCTCATGTTAATTACATGTAGTAACGGATCTTAGACCAAGTGTAATGTCATAATTTTTACTGAGATGGGCTGATTTGGTTTACAGCTAAGGAAATTTTAATATACACTTGAGAGCAAAGAAATCGCACACCCCCTGCATTTTCATTTTGACCACAAATATTTTTAAAATTTAATGTTGTTTGCGAATACAACTTAAATTAAAATAAAGTACACATTATTAGCTTTTTAAAGCCCAAAGTAAATGTACAAGAAGACATTATTATGGAGCTAAATGAGCGAAACCTGAGA
Organism: Melitaea athalia; assembly: GCA_905220545.2. Classification (NCBI taxonomy): domain Eukaryota; kingdom Metazoa; phylum Arthropoda; class Insecta; order Lepidoptera; family Nymphalidae; genus Melitaea; species Melitaea athalia. The sequence goes on from HG992190.1 coordinate 9,546,786, forward strand.
TCTAAAAATATCTTAATATCAGGCATAAATGAATCTACGTCTACTGATCCAAAACAGAGACAACTTCATGACAAAAACATGTCCATGAGTGTTATAAAAACTATATATGCAGATTGTCCTCAGCCTAGATATGTATTTCGAGTAGGAAAATACAAAAAAGATAAAAACCGCTTAGTCAAAGTATGTTTTGACTCTTCGGATATTGTTCTTAATATACTTCGAAACAAGTCGAGTGTAAAGAATGAGGTGAATAAATTCTAGCCAGATCAAACACCCCAGCGACAATCATATATGAAATACCTTAAAGAAGAGCTTGACAGTCGAACAAAAAACGGTGAAACAAATCTCATCTATACTAATATAATAAAGCTGAAGAGTTTGTTTGTTTGTTTGTTTGTTTGAACGCGCTAATCTCAGGATCTACTGGTCCGATTTGAAAAATTCTTTCAGTGTTAGATAGCCCATTTATCGAGGAAGGCTATAGGCTATATATCATCACGCTAAGACCAATAGGAGCGGAGTCCACGCCGACGAAGTCGCGCGCAGAAGCTAGTAATAAAATAATTATGTAAGAGGCACTCCTAAAATAATTTCCACTCCGCCAAAAAACTAAAAGTAATAGGTTCTAAAGACGACAAAACAGATGAATACTGGGACACTACCACTTTCCAAATTAGCAAGAGCTGTTCCGATGTAACAGTAACCAATAAGTCTCTAAAATGCTTGTACGCAAATGTTCGTAGTATTACTCGGCAAGGAAAGTTAGACGAACTAAGATGTATCGTGCAATCTTTTGGAAATACTATTATTATTCATTTAATTATTATAACAGAGACATGGATAAACTCAGAAGATGAAGCAAATAGAATTCAACTGCCCGGCTATACCCATTACTATAATTTTAGACAAGAGATCAGAGGTGGTGGTGTCTCCATTTTCGTTCATAATAGTCTTCAACATAATTTTATTGAAAAACACTCAAGTGATGGCAATCATTATCTTTGGATTCATATAAATAAATTCTGTATTGACATAGGCGCAATATACAAACCCGGACGCACAAACCATACAGAATTCTTAAAATTTCTAGAAACGCAGCTGGAAAAGCGGAAAAGTGCTCTACTACTTGGAGATTTTAATTATGACTTGCTAAGCGATGAAAAATCTGTTAAAAACTATAAAACTACTTTAAAAGAAAGCGGCTACAACATAATAAATAAAATTCATTCCGACTACTGTACTCGTGAAACTGATAAAACAAAGACTATCCTAGACCATGTATGTACAAATTTAAAACAGAACAAGTTTCATTTTGCTATAATAGAATCCAGTATGTCGGACCACAAACTGATATATTTTGAAATTAAAAATTATAGAACGAAACCTTTAAAATCAGTAAAATATCAAGCAATCGATTATGAAAAACTCTACACATCTGTCAAAAGCTATATCAAAGAAAGTGACGAATCTAATTATTCTGTTTTAGAAGATTGTATAATAAAAAGCATAAATCAGAGTAGAATAACTAAAATAAAAAAATGCAACCCAGTAAACAAAGATTGGATTAATAAAAGTATCATTACCGGAATAGACAGAAGAAATGCATTGTGGCTAAAATTTAGAAGGAGTCCTACCGATACTAAAATAGAACAAGAGTTTAGGATAATGAAAAAAAAACGTGGCGCAACTCATACAAAACAGTAAAACTGAATATTACTGTAAATCTTTTAAAAAATGTCAAAATAAACCCGCTAAAATGTGGTCCCTAATAAATACTCTAAGCTGCAAGAAGTCGAAGGAAGCTACTGCTCCAACTAAGCTAAAAACCGAAAAAGGATTCATCAGTGATCCAGTAGAAATATGTGAACATTTTAACAAGTTCTTCTGTACCATTGGCGAGACACTGGCTAGCGCAATACCTACTACATATCATAAATCACAAGTGTTCATAGGTACCAAAGTAGTGTCATCAAAGCTGTCTCAACTATCACCGGCGTCAACTGATGAAATTAATAAGATATTAGATAGCCTTAACTGTAATACGGCCGCTGGCATAGACGGGATAAATACTAAAGTTATCAAAAGCATTAAAACATTAATCCTCCCCAATCTTACCAATTGTATAAATAACTGTCTGGAACGTGGCATTTTTCCTGAAAATCTAAAACTGTCCAGAGTTACTCCTATTTTTAAATCAGGTAGTAAAAATGATCCTGGAAATTTTCGCCCTATATCGGTTCTTCCTGTAATCTCTTAAATTTTTGAAAGAATTATATATAATCGTTTAGAAATGTACTTAAACTCTAACAATATGATATCACATAATCAGTATGGCTTTCGAAAAAAATCAAATACACTTTCGGCTACAATAGACTTAATTACAAAACTTAAAGTAAATATAGACCAAAAGAAAATAGCTTTAGGTATTTTTATAGATCTAAAAAAGGCATTCGACACCGTAAGTCATGAACTACTTTTAGAAAAAATTACAAATTTAGGAATAACTGGAAATGCATATAGTCTACTCAGATCTTACTTATCAAACCGTAGTCAGGTAGTGAAAATTGGAAATTATGTAAGTAAACCGAAACTAGTTACATTTGGCGTCCCTCAGGGATCAATATTGGGCCCCATGTTATTCCTAATATACATAAATAGCATAAATGACATAGGTTTAAAAGGTAACGTAACTTTGTACGCTGATGATACATGTCTTTTTTACTTTGGCAGTTCAATACATACAATTTATAACAGATGCACAAAGTGACTTAAATTTACTTAATAAATGGTTTCAATACAATCTTCAGCAGAGAGACTTTGAGCAGGTATAAAAGGCTAAAAAACCATATTTTTTGAAGATGATGGTTTATTAATACGAGGTATTGTCCCCCCTAGCCTGAATAACAACTTCCATTCGATGTTTCATTGTAGAAATAATTTTTTTTACAAAGTCTTGCGGTATGCTGTCCCATTCTTCCTTAATTGCGGCTTGGAGCTCTCTTAGACTCGTAGGCGGTGCGTTTCTGGCTCTTACTCTTTTTTTTAGTTCGTCCCATAAGTGCTCAATAGGATTGAGACCTGGGCTTCGAGCAGGCCACGCCATAACGGGTATTTCAACCTCCTCCAAGTACTGGTGTACTATAGCGGCGGTGTGTGGTCTTGCGTTATCTTGCATTAAAACAAAATTTTTGTCGATAAATCCGGAAAAAGGCACGACATGTTCTTCCAGGATTTCCTCGATGTAACGTCGGGAAGTCAATCCTCCCGATCGACGATCGGTATCGGTCCCTGTGATGAACACAAGTTCGGTTTTCGCTTCCAGTGATATGCCTCCCCAGAACATGCACGAACCACCGCCGTATGAGACCCGTTCGGAGAGGCAACACTGAGCAAAACGCTCACATGCCGGGCTAGCATGCGCGCCACGACAAAAGTTTGTCTACCCCTTTTCTCGTATTATCTCTTTATGTCTACAGTAGCTAGCATGCGTGCACGTGATACTCTTCTCGTCACGACAATTGAAGAGATAACAAGAAATTTTAGTTATCGTAGTTTTGTCGAATTTTGACGTGATTTTGACGTTTTAAGAAGATAAACTACTCGTTGTCAATATTAGAAAGACTACGATAAACGAAATATATTAAAATTATAAATATTATTATAATATCTTTTGTATACCATGGCGTTTCCGTTCCGTTTTGTCTTCGTAAGAGAATTATGTCTCTTGTATTGCGCATGTTAGGGTAATCGAGAAAATACTCGATGTAGACATTATCTATCTCTCTCGTCAAGAGATTATCTCGTTGTACGCATGCTAGCCCGGCAGATCTTCGATAGACTCTACTCCGTCCGTCGTTACCATGGAGACCTCCTGGTTTCGTCAGAGAACAGTACTGTCTTCCATTGATCCATTGTCCAATTTACGTGATTTCGTGCAAACTGAAGGCGCGCTTGTCTGTGCACTGGGGTCAATTTTGGGCCAGTTGCTGGTCTGTGCGCTGTTAGGCCTCCTTCGGCTAGTCTTTTCCTAACCGTCCACCGACTAACTTCCACTTCTCTAACTTCCTGTAGCTGCTGTCCGAGTTGAACTGCATTCAACCGGCGCTTTCGTAGTGATGCCGTCACAAGAAAACGATCATCGCGCTAAGTTGTCGCACGTTTTCAGCCCGTTCCTGGTCGCCTGGTAAAGCTACCGGTTTGTTGATAACGCTGGTATACACGTCGAACGGCATATTTGCTCAAATTTAACTGACGAGCCACTTGACTTTGGTTCTGTCCAGCTTCAATTAGTACAACCACTTGAGACGCTGCTTTTGGTGTGAAATCCATTTTCTTGTTCGGAGTAATAACGTATTCGGTAAATGACCTTTCTGACTGCGAGTTGGTATGCAAATGATATCATTTCAATCATCCCTTAACCTTTTATCCCTGCTTAAAGTCTCACAAACCGTGCTACCTGTAACGAGCAAATTTAGGTCATTCTATTGTTTTGTTGTTATTGTAATGATTTCGAAGGTCAAGGCTAGATATTATAGGTTTTTAGAAAACTAATAATGTGTACTTTATTTTAATTTAAGTTGTATTCGCAAACAATATTAAATTTAAAAAATATTTGCGATCAAAATGAAAATGTAGAGGGTGTGCGATTTCATTGCTCTCGAGTGTATTTTCAACTTATATTAACAATTTAAACACTATTGAGACTATATTTGAGCACTGATCATCAGTTGATAAAAAATGGTAGCACTATAAGTTTCTTTCTAATCATACGATACTTTAAGATCTAAGAGACATTGTTTGACTCTTTTCTTTCACAGTGATATATTTTCATATTTCCACAAGATCCATTAAAAATAATAAATTTCTTAGGGTTTTAAGTTACTAGTTAATTTAGAGTGTAACTGTGACAGACTTCAAAATATGAATTTAACATCGCCATTTTTGAACAAGAAATATTATGATAATAAAGAATTTTAATTTTGTAAATCTGTTACTTTCAATGTTTCTATGGTATATATATTAGGTATCTACGCCATTTAAGCTCCTCTAAAGTATAAAGCAAATTGCTATACAGGTCTATTATAACAAAAAAAGATTTATATATAAAGTACTCACTTCAACGTCACCAGAGTCAATTATATAGAAGTTGTCTCCTTCGTCACCTTGCCGAATTACAGTTTCACCTTGCAAACATTGCACTGGAAACATGGCATCGAACATATCCGCACGCTCTGATTCGTCCAAGTGTGTAAATAAAACATTGGATGCAATTGCTCGTGACAACGCACCCATAGTTTTGTAATCCTTTGGCACTACCTAAGAAAAACCAGTAATGTCTGTGATTTTTTTGAAAATGATTTATTTATAAGTTTATTCTGTAATAATTGTGTTTGCTCGCAAACGCCAAAAACCGACTTCAATTACATCGACAAGTATAGATAGTTCAATCAACGAAGACGCGCCCCACTATTTATCGCGAGGGGAAACAGTGGGGTGCGGGGAGTTCAGTTCGATCATTAGTCTTGAGTCGACCACGGCTCAGTGTAGACGTTTAATATGGTCTGCGTCGCTGCGTATCGTGACCCATCGGAAAGTTGCTCTACTTTAGTTTTTTTTTATAATAATAAATATATTATATTTATTATATTATAATAAATATCTACACAATACAGACATGTTCATCTGTTCCTAAAGTAAGCAACTTAATACATGGTAACAGCCGACTGTTATAGCTACATTTTTGTTTTCGAACTTACTTATTTAAACTTACTTACAAATAATACATAATTATATGAACTAGTGGTCGCCCAGAGGTCGAAATTCAACCATAATTAAAAAATTTAATTCAAGAAAACCAAATAAACCTTTTTAAAAAAAATTTAACTTGACTACAGACTTTGACAATCAACAAATACATAGTAAAATATGGGCGTGTGAGTGCTGTAGTGTGTGTAATGCTTTTTTTTAAAATTTAATGTATAATTTTAAGAAAATATTAGCATTCCGCACTCCTTCTCTATATAAACTATAAGTGTGCGAAATTTCATACTTCGTACGCACAATTTCCGTAAAAAGGGGTACAAAGTTTTTGCTTCGCATACTAATAGATAAATATATAGATAAATGAATAGATAAATATATATATATACATTACGCCCAGACTCCGGGTTGGAATCGAACCCTCAACCCACAACCCTCGGAGCAGAAAGCAGGGTCACTACAAACTGCGCTAACGGACTAGAATTGTATTATTTTTATTATAATTAGGTCGGTAATAAATATAAATTATTTAAAAAAGTTATGTATATTGACATTGACAGATAGGAAGAAAATTGGTTTGAAGCTTGAATAAATTATCTACAAATATTATCAAGTAATTTATATTATTATTACAAAATAGAAGACGAGTAATTGAATTACTTTGATTTAGATTTTAGTTTTATCATAAATTTCTGTGATTCATCGAGCTGTGAATCAAATATTTCTGAATTAAATGACGATTCCGACTAATTTAAGGTATGATAATAGGTAATTACTACCTGCTTCCTTTTTCATAAAATCGTATACTTTCAAGATTATTGGTCTTGCCTAGAAAAATCAATTTAATTGTTATAATAGATTCTGTTAATCTGTAATAACGTTATTAGAGTTTTTTTATTTGTTTTTTTTTTTAATGTGTAATATCAAAGTGTAATTGAGTGATTTTCTTAGGTTATTAATAAATAAATTATTTCCATAAAGTCGTGTTTTATTATAATAATTTTTAGATACATTATTTCTTTTTACTAAAATATTATTATTAAACAATATCACGATAATTCATTCTATAAAGGACCATCGCGACTTATATTTTATTTTTTAAAGTAGATGAAATGAAGTAGAGCATATTTCCAGTCCGTTGTAAAATTTTCTGTCATTTAACTTTGTGTGCGTGTGTGACATTGTTACTCGTTGCGTAGTAACAGAACTCACATTCTTGTACTTGACATTGCACACTTGCACTATAAATGATTGTGGAAAAGAGTGGGGCGCATCTTCGTTGATTGAACTACCTATAATACAACATAATAAGACAAGTCACAGTCAAGTAAATACGCATTATCAAAGATTACTCAAAAAGTAGTAATCAGATCTCGATCAAATTTAAACAAGACTACATGACAAGTATTAGCTTTCGATTAAAGTAAGAATCATCAAAATCGGTACACCAAGTAAAAAGTTATGCGATATAACACAATGTAGGTCGACGAAAAAGTAGTCAAGTAAAAACGCATTATTAGATATAACTCTAAAAGTACTTGTCAGATCTCAATTAAATTTAAATGGGACCACATGACACGCAACACTTTTCAATTAAAACAAAATTCATCGAAATCGGTCCACCCAGTCAAAAGTTCTGAGTTAACATACATTTAAAAAAAAATACAACCGAATTGAGAACCTCCTCCTTTTTTTGGAAGTCGGTTAAAAAGCTAATGGTAAGATTAAATTGAAAAATACGTCAATCTAATAGCTCTATTATAAAGAGGTAAGGTTTTATTTTTTCACTACTTGAATGCTACATTGTCACTGAGTGACAAAGGCTATATTTTAACAGGACAAAACGGAACAGCCAAATTCGTGTAATCCACGCTAGCGAGAAATGGCATCTTAATAACTAACTAAATAAGCTTATGTGATTTGTTACTAATCTGTAGATAACTCAATTACCTCAACTACACTGGCTGTGAAAATTGGTTCATTTTAAAAACACTTTACAGAAAAAGAAGTTAAGTTGGAACAAAAGGTAGACTTAATTCCTGATGATATTCTTCATGCTATTACTTTTTTTTTTTGAAGTTTTATCTAGATTTATTTTATACTTATTTATAAAGGTATAAAATAAACTATCATATCCAGAGTAAACATTATGATAGAAATTTCACGTGCCCAACGATTTTATATTTGTCTGATCAATACCCCAGATTAATGAGAAGATTGGTGCGATCTGGTAGCTAGGACTTACCGAATTATTTTATAGCTTTTAGTCCATAACCTAACTACATCATTTTTATTGCAATAAAACCGTTTAACATAAAACATTTTTTAGTTTATTTTATTTTCAAGTTTTTAGTTTTATTGAGTAGTTTTTAGATTAGTAATAAATATACATACACAGCCATCCGCCAACCCGCATTGGAGCAGCGTGGTGGATTAAGCTCCGATCCTTCCCCTACATGGGGAAGAGGCCTATGCCCAACAGTGGGATATTACAGGCTGAATCGTGATCGATCGTGATACATACACAGTCTAATAAACTATATTCTACCAATCAAGCCCTTTCATTTGATTCCCATATTGAGGTATTTGTGGAAAATATGTAATCCACCATTTTGTGGCGGCAGCCATCTTGGATTTTTCATAGTGAGCCCTATTCTACCAATCAAGCCCTTTCATTTGATACCCATATTGAGATATTTGTGGAAAATATGTAATCCGCCATTTTGTGGCGGCGGCCATTTTGGATTTTTCATAGTGAGCCCTATTCTACCAATCAAGCCCTTTCATTTGATACCCATATTGAGTTATTTGTGGAAAATATGTAATCCGCCATTTTGTGGCGGCGGCCATTTTGGATTTTTCATAGTGAGCCCTATTCTACCAATCAAGCCCTTTCATTTGATACCCATATTGAGTTATTTGTGGAAAATATGTAATCCGCCATTTTGTGGCAGCGGCCATCTTGTGTTTTTCATAGTGAGCTGTATTCTACCAATCAAGCCCTTTCATTTGATACCAATATTGAGGTTGTTGTGAAGTTATATGTAATTCGCCATTTTATATTGGCAGCCATATTGGATTTACAACCATAAAAAATATATTATGTTGTATTGTCATCAAGATTAAGAGTGTGTGCCAAATATCAGATCAATATGTCATCAGGAAGGGGGTAAAATTCCAATTACTAAATTTGACCCAAACACAAATAAATAAATAAATAAACAAACTGGTCAAGCTAAATAAAACCGTTTAAAAAATCGGCCAAGTGCGAGTCGGACTCGCACACGAAGGGTTCCGTACCATTGACTAGGTACATTTATTGTAATAACGGGCAAAAAGCGGCTAAAAATCATTTTTATTGTATGAGAGCAAAAATAGGCAAAATGACGTTTTTTGTATGGGAGCCCCCCTTAAGGCGACTAGAACAGCTAAGTAACCTTCAAGAACGGACACACACATTTACAATATCGACGTGAACGCCATTTAACTATGGCGCTTATAAAAATTAACTCGACAGCCGTTTAGCGAGATTATGCCCGACCATGCTAATAGATGGCGCGAAAAAATTTTAGAGTTTGACGGACGGCTGTCAGTTCGCATACATTTAGTTTTTTCGATCGCAATTATTATAGTCCGGGATTCCTAGTACATTTTTTTCACTTGATTACTATCAAGCTAATTTTCCGAGAGTAGCTTTATTTTGATGAGACGAACAAAAATTTCCTCTACGAAAACTCTCGATTGTGGTAGGTAATAGAGTTAGCAGGGGATAGAGCAGCAGTGAGCGTAGGACCGGGATTACGTACCACCAGTGGCGTAGCGTAGGGGGAGCGGGGGGGGGCGCCCCGGGCGGCACTTTTTAGGGGGCGGCAAAATTTAACAATAAATAATAACAATATTTTGAAAATATTTGAACCATTTTATATCATTTTTATCGGAACTATACATTCTGACCGATTGAAAGGATCACGGAATTTCTCTTTACTTATTTTGTGGCGAAGTCGGTGAATCCCTTTTATTTTGTTTTGACCCGTTTGTGACTTACTTAGTCATAAACGGGAGTTAGTCTTACCTATGGATGAACAAGCTTAGCTCGGTTTATATCGTGTTTATTGGAAATTTTATTTACATCCCAATTACATACTTATGGAATGTCAATAATATTTTTCGATCTTACCGACATAATAATAAAAAGAAATGAACTGGTTATTCAGATAAAAAAACACGAGTGCAATTAGAAAAAAAAGGGAAAAAGAAAATCGATCTGGTGACATGTGGATTTGAACCATGGGTCATATAGTTTCATGACCACCCGATTTTCCACCTGATAACTTAATAGATTATGGCAAAATTTACTTTCCTATTCTAATAATGTTGTATTTTTTCATTATCTGAAAACACGGGTAAAACGAAATTTTCTAAAAATTAATCCTAGCTAGATCATCATACAAATGTTTGCCGTGGTCTGGCTGTTTGTGCAGTCCTTGTGGGTCTCCCCAACGTGCCTCGGAGAGCACGTTAAGCAGTCGCTCCCGTTTGTTATCATGTACGCCTGGATCGTTACTCATAGTAGGGAACATATCCGCCAACCCGGATTGGAGCAGCGTGGTGGATTAAGCTTTGATCCTTCTCCTAAATGGGGTAATGGTCTAAGAAACGTGGAAGAGCGACCTTTACCGATCTGATAACTCGATGAGACATATTTTTTATCAAATGTAATTTATGAACAAATATGCCTATGATAACTTGCCTATCGAAAAGTGGTCATAGCTACTTTTAAGTTAATTAATTTTAATTAATTTTTTTTTCATCACCTTCACTCATATGATAACCGAATGTGTTTTGTCTCAATTGATAGTTTTTAACACACAGAATATGTCTAGGTAGGCTTGTCTACTTATTTTTGGTCATGGCTACCTGGCAAGTAGATGTGAACAGGTAGGTCAATATATAACTATATTCGATACTACATCTACCTGTAAGATATTGTAATTACAAAACCAATCATATAGGCTTGCCTGCAAAAAAATAAAATAAAAAATAGCATTGACCACTTTTCGATAGGCAAGTTATCATAGGCATATTGTTATAAATTATATTTGATAAAAAATATGCCTCATTGAGAGATCAGATCGGTGAAGGTCGATGTTCCACGTCTCCTCTACTATAAGAGGCCTATGCCCAGCAGTAGGATATTACAGACTGAAGCGTAATCGTGAGTTTTTTTTCTAAAAAGGGAGGCAAACATCTTAACCTTAGGGGCCGTCTCCACGAGCGAGCGTCTCGCCGGCGATACGCCCAACTATCGTCGGGTCGTCTCCACGAGCGAGCGAGCGTATCGCCAGCGTATCGTCGCGTATCGCCAGCGTATCGTCGCGTATCGCCAGCGTATCGCAGCGTGTCCGCGACGGATTTGACGATGCGTTGTTTATTGAAAGAGTTCAGTTAGATCATTAGATGCCAGACGAGAGCGAAATAAGTAGTGTATTTAATAAAATTTATAAAATCCCTCTTTTTGCGTCGAAGGTTAAAAATAATATAATTCTTCATTATGGATGTAGTGCTCTGGGGTGCTTGTGCAAGTACGCTATTGAATATGCAGTTATTATTATTAAAAAATTAATTCAAAAAAACTAATTAAAGAAACGAATTTATAAAACAAAAAAAAACTAATTGAAAAAAAGAAACAAAAAGTCAACGTCACGAGGTGTTCCCAGGCGGTCACCCATCCAAGTACTGAGCGTCATGATGCTGCCGCGTTACCGGTCGCTCAAATTTTACCCCTCATGCGCCTAAAGAAGTTTCACTTCAAAAATATCGATTTTTTTTTCGATACGATACGAATTTCTTAATAATAAAAAATAAAAATAAAACAAAAAAATACATCAAACTCCGATATTGATATATTTAAAAATATCGATATATCGAGAATCTGATATTTAAAATAATTGTGTTTGCTAGCAAACGAAAAAAACCGACTTCAATTACATCGACAAATAATACAATGGAAGTAGATGAAAAAAATTAACAAACGCACTAGTCGTCACTACGATTTTCGAAAGTTCTACTCGATTTCTCTGGGATTCCATCATCAGATCCTGGTTTCCTTATCATGGTACCACCCTGGGGATATCAACTTTCCAACAAAAAAAGAATTATCAAAATCGGTTCATAAACGACGAAGTTATCCCCGAACATACATTAAAAAAGAATATATACGGTCGAATTGAGTAACCTCTTCCTTTTTTGAAATCGGTTAAAAACGCTGTGTTTGAGAGCGCGCTCGCGGCGATACGCCGGCGATACGCTCGCTTATTGCCACTCGTCGCATCGCCGGCGATACGCTCGCTCGTGGAGACGGCTCTGGACGGCTCCATAGAGAGTGTATAGAAATAGGTGGCTCGACGATACTATCGCCGGCGATACGCTCGCTCGTGGAGACGGCCCCTTAGTGTATTAATATACCGGGTGAGTAAAAAATATGGAAACCCCGAAAAATTCGGAAAACCGCACAGGTTAGTCGTGAAAAAAAGGTCAAACCTAGGTAACATTTAACGAGGAATCCAACGGTGACCTTTTTGTTTCTGATTTTTATTTCTTTTAGTTAGTTAATATTTATATAATTTAATAGTACTATTGTCCTACAAATTGCGTGGTACGTTATCCCGTTATCCCGTGAGCATAGGCTCACTGCTGCTCTATCTCCTGCTATCTCTGTTAGCTACCACAATTGAGAGTTTTCGAAGAGAATTTTTTTGTTCGTCTCATCAAAATGAAGCTACTCCCGGAAAATTAGCTTGATACTAATCAGGTGAAAAAAATGTACTAGGGATCCCTACCTATTACTTTTTCCGATTCGAACTGACATCCGTCCGTCAAACATCTAAAACGCCAAAATTCATTGTTATCATTGTTATGACAATCAATATTTAGTAATAATAAAATATTCTTACCTTTTAATATCGTTCATATTTTGGGCATTTGTTTTATATGAACGTTTTTTACTTTTCGTGACGGGTTTCGCTTTATTTCCCATATTGAAAATAATTAAAAACAGTAAATAATCTTATGCGAATAATGCGGAAAAAACGAGCAACACGTCCGTTTAGCATCAGGCCTTGGCCGAGACTGTCTGTACACGGGCATTACGCACCCATGCGCACGTATTATGATTATTTATGCTCAAAAATAAGGAAACGTGTATTTATAAAAATCTATGATCAAACGAAATAATTAAAACACTATCACGATAGTATGTTGCTTAAAGAATAATTTGACAAAATATCAGAATTATAGCCTGTATATTAACATGGTTTTTACCCGTTAAAAGATATTTTTAGAGGTATCTTTGTGATTTTTTTCTATCGTATCAAATTTAAAGAATCATGTTTTCAACACACTATCTATCTAGCATATATCCTGCAGAATATCATATATTTTTCTGTTATTTTTCACTGCAGTGGATCATATACTTTTAGGCGTTATAAAACATCGTTTTAGCCATTGACATATTATCCTATACACGCGTCATACACGAACAACGGAGCACCTAAAATACGTTAATACGACTTGTAAGCCACAAATGCAGGTATTGCGCATGCGCGTGCGCGAAAGGAAAGAAAAGATAACGATACGTGTTGTTAGAAAGAGAAAAACATACATTATTCGTCACTCGCGCGAGCCAATGAACGAGCGTTTGGGCACTCACAGGAGATTGGGGCAAAGTGAACACACGAGTTTTTTAAACAATAAAATAATAATATTTTAATATTACGGAACTGAGTAGGTGTTTTATTAAAATAATAAAACAAGACAATGCGAATATAAAATCTTTAATTTTCAACTTGTGTCATCATCATCATCATCTGCTGCATTGCTTTATTTGGCAACACTTTCATTATTCTTGAAAACAAATCTGCTGCTTCCGCTTTAATACATAAATCATGAAACTGGTCTTCGCCTACACTAATAACCTTCTTTAGTTTTACGATACTCTCTTTTAAACTTTTACATTTTTCATTTAGTCTTTTATTTTTCCTTTTTAAATTATTATTATCCTTCAGGAGCTTTCTCTTAGACATCATTATTCTTCGCATTTTCACTTTTAAAAATGTTTTTCTTAGCGTATCGAAAATTGACTCTAAGTCACTTATATTTTCATTTTCCAATGAGTTCGGCGAACTTGGCCTCGAAGGAGCATAATATGAGTAGTTGGCAGATTGTATTGCAGCCTGAAACAAAAAAAAAACACGTAAAACACATAAAATTTCCTGCTCAAAATATGGAGCAGCCCGACTGGGGTAGTACCTCGACCTTACAGAAGACCACAGCTAAATAATAATAATAAAAAAAACGCATCTGCATAACCTCTGGATGTGCAGATGTCTATAGGAGTCGGTAGTCACTAGTCATCAAAAGGCTTCGACTACTCATTTGGCCTCCTATACTACAAAATGGAAAAAAAAATGATGAACTATTATTTTACCTTAATTAAAGGAACTGCTATTTTTTTCAATGTTCTGCTATTGTTTTTTGTATTACAAATATCATTTGCCAAAAAATGATCCGAGCAGACCGTAGAGTAGCTAGTCGGCATCCAATCATTTTCACTCCTTCGAGTCCTAATTATCGCTAACCATTTTTCCCTAATCACTCCGTCTTTAGGAAATCTAAAATGAAACAAAAACGATAATGATAACATAATCATAATAATAAAAAAACCGGTCAAGTGCGAGTCGGACTCGCGCACCGAGGGTTCCGTACAAACCTGCAGGTATATAAGTAAAAGTTATGGTATTTTGCTGCTAAATGAAATCCGTAACATTACAATATGGAAAGTTGGAGAAGCATAAATTTAAGACAAAGGTATCTTTATCTTTTCATTAATCCTTTTTATATAAAATAAAATAAATAAATAAAATAAAAATCGCCTTTATTTCTATTACTATTAAAATTTCAATTAATACTAGCGTAAGTATTCTTAGTTTAAACATATGTATATATATTAACCTATGTATATATTTATTCTATACTCGTATAATTAACTCGTCTACATGTTTATAACATCACTTAATTAATATTGGTAATAGTAATAGTCGCCTCTGCGGCGTAGGCCTCTCCTAAACATTTCCATGTATCCCTTTCCCGTGCTTTCTGTATACACAGCGGTCCACACAATTATCTGGTTGAAGATATCTCTCCACCTTTTAATTGGTCTCCCTTTTTTCCTTGACCTGTCTTTTGGTAGAAAAGTTCTTTTATCGAAGTTATTTATTTACAAATTTTTTAGTCACTATTTAGAAATCTGGTTCAAAAATACTTTATTACTATTAAGTATTAAATTTGAACCATATTATATATAGTAGATATTTATTTATTATTTATTTATTTATTTAAATAGTCCCACAGATGATGTAACATTTATTTTGTAATTTAATTCGAGCCTTTTTGACCTTTGTACCTGTTTTCAAGTTTGTATAAAACATGTTTTCCTAAATTTATTTTTATTATTGTCTGCTATTGTTTAAAATTAAACATATATATTTTTTAATGTCTAGAATTCTCATTACAGTGTTAATATTACTTGATTTCATTAATCATTTCAATACTGTTGATTTTGACTTACTACTAGCTATACCTACTTGGTTCTCTTAACATATCTCCTAAGGTGTCTGACTGGTTTCATAGTTACTTGCATGGTCGCCGGCTACGAAAACATATTGAAGAACTTTCTTCATTCTGGTCTAGAATCAACGCTGGCGTTAAAGATAAATATATAATATGTACCTCTTCGCTTAAATGATATCCTAACTTTGAAGATACCTTCACATTCGTCTTCCTTTTATTCTAAATCTTTCACTATTGAAGCTTATCGTCTTTGGAACTTATTGCCACTGTCTAACGCGCTCAATCTTTAATGAAATTTGAAAAACTTGTTAAGGACATTTCCTTATGATAAGTACATTTACTTATCATATTAAATTATGTTAAGCAACTTTATTTTATTATTTATTATTTTTCATGATGTTACGTTATGTTGTTATGTCATTCGTCTTAATCTATCAATTTGCTTATAGTGTATATACGTATGTATGTATGTATTTATATATTTGTGTATACATAATATGAGTAAACTTATATGTACATATGTGTCATTAAATATAGCATCTATTGTTATATAGTTATTTATTTATATCTGATTTTTATTTTATATTGTTCCTTTTTTACAAAATTTTGCGCCCTTCACCTAGTTTATATGCAAGTCCTCTGCCCAAAGGTTGCTTGGAAGAGATCGCTGTGTTAGCGATAAGGCCGCCTGTTGCAATTGATGCAAGTTTATTGTTATAAATTCTATGTATTGTTCTTTTGTGTATTGGTGTGCAAAAAGAGTTAGTAAATAAATATTACTTTGCAAAGTTTTATAATTGAAAAACAAAGCAGAAATAAACAACATTACACATACTATTTCTGTGGTTGCGATGTAACTATACATTTAAGGTTTTCGTAATTTTTCCTGTATCTGTGCTATAAGACGTTAATTCATACCTGAAGATTTTAGGTCGACGGGAAGTATTCTTTAGATTTTTATTCCCTTGTCAGTTGTATGCTAGTTTCAATACATGCGGTTTAAATTGCTGTTTCTTTTGATATCGTGGACATAGAAGTTTGATTTTATTACAGCTTAAAGTTATTATAGACGTGAGTATTTGATATGAATTTCAATTTAATACTTTTACGCGTTCAAGAGAAAAGTGGTATTAAGTGTAAAATTATTAAAATATTTTTTTTATATGTAGTAACTAAAAATTTACACTTTTCGCAATTTTTCCTGTATCTGTGCTATAAAACGTTGCTTTGTACCAAATTTCAAGATTCTGACTTCACGGGAAGTACCCTGTAGGTTTTGATTCCTTTGCGACAATTTTCGATGAAAATATGCGGCTTAAATTGGTTTTTCTTTTGATATCGTTGACATAGAAGTTTGATTTTGTTACAGCTTAAAGGTATTATAGACCTGAGTATTTTATATGAATTTTAATTTAATACTTTTACGCGTTCATGAGAAAAGTGGTATTAAGGGTAAAATTATTAAAAAAAATTTTTATATGTAGTAACTAAAAATTTACACTTTTCGCAATTTTTCCTGTATCTGTGCTATAAGACGTTGCTTCGTACCAAATTTCAAGATTCTGACTTCACGGGAAGTACCCTGTAGGTTTTGATTCCTTTGGGACTATTTTCGATGAAAATATGCGGCTTAACTTGGTTTTTCTTTTGATACCGTTGACATAGAAGTTTGATTTTGTTACAGCTTAAAGGTATTATAAACTTGAGTATTTGATATAAATTTCAATTTAATACCTTTACGCGTTTATGAGAAAAGTGGTATTAAGTGTAAAATTATTAAAAAAAAATTTTTTATATGTAGTAACTAAAAATTTACACTTTTCGCAATTTTTCCTGTATCTATGCTATAAGACGTTGCTTCGTACCAAATTTCAAGATTCTTAGTTCACGGGAAGTACCCTGTAGGTTTTGATTCCCTTGAGAGTGTCGAAAATTTGCAGCATAAACGGCTGTATCTTCTGATTGCCTTGGCTTAGAAGTTTCATTTTTTCACAGCTTTAAGAGGCAGCAGATCTGAGTATTTAATATAAATTTCAGCTTGATGCCTCCACGCGTTTCCGAGAAAAAGGGTCTTGACAGACAGACGGACAACAAAGTGATCCTATAAGGGTTCCGTTTTTACCTTTTGAGGTACGGAACCCTAAAAATACCGTATATTAAAAGTACTGCTGCCATTATAATATGCCCCAACCTCCCCGATCCGTATGCTGTAAACAACTGATTTGGCGTGCCGTATTCAAAACTCGACTTCGAAGTCAATGTTTTAGTAATATAAAAATAACAGAACTTACCTATGAAATGAGACGGTTTTCTTATCCCTCACAGTAGCAGTGTAGTTTTTACACCACCTATAGACACAGGAAGGCATTTTTTCCACAAATAGGTCAGCGATAGCGACATTAGCGACATGTAGCCATGTAGTTTCACAGCGGGCAATTACCTTCAAACTGCCTTGCCACTATTGAGCGCGGGGTAACGTATCTACCTCTTTTGGTTTAATCTAAGGTTTTAGCTCTTCTAGTCGCCTTAAATATTTATTTTATTTTAATTTTATTATTTACTAGCTTGTGCACGCGACTTCGTCCCCGTGGAATAGGACCACCCGATTTTGAAACATTCTTCATTAGTGCTACGCTCCTATTGGTCTTAGCGTGATGATATATAGCCTATAGCCTCCCTCGATAAATGGGCTATCTAACACTGAAAGAATTTTTCAAATCGGTCCAGTAGATCCTGAGATTAGCGCGTTCAAACAAACAAACAAACAAACTCTTCAGCTTTATTATATTAGTATAGACTAGCCGACCCACGCCCACTTCGTTGGGCGTTAATTATCTTTATGATGCAATTATGTTGTGTAGCTCTTAGTACTGTTTTATTAGGTTCATTGTTAAAATTTGACGTATAAAATCGTGATAATATCGTGTATTTATTATTTTAAATTACAGAACCAAATAACATACTTCACTACATAGTATAAAACAAAGTCGCTTTCTCTGTCCCTATGTCCCTTTGTACGCTTAAATCTTTAAAACTACGCAACGGATTTTGATGCGGTTTTTTTTAATAGCTAGAGTGATTCTTGAGGAAGGTTTGTGTATATAATTTAGTATACTTTTATGTAAATTAGCAGAAATACGGCGATAAATGTTGAAGAAGTCGCAAAAAATCGCGCCAACTGGGAGCTTTCCACGCAAACGCCGCGTAAACTAGCAAAGATACAGTGGAGTAATGTACTAGCGAATTCTAAATTTATAAAAATGCTACAAAAAAGTCCGCGATAGCATATCTCTATCTCTTACGGTTGACAATAACCACTTTTATGTTCAAATTTTTAATTAAAAACATTACGTTATTTTCCAAGCTATTTTCTTTAGTTCAGTATTAATCCTTATCCAAACAAATATTTTAGTTAGCTTAGGAATTTAATGCAGATTAAAATTGCCCTTTACACTATATCAATCAGATGAATAGGTTTTCAGATATCGTCGTTAGAAGTAATTAACAGCGAAACATTTAAAGTTCGGCGCCTACTATGCCTGCACATGCACATCTTTATCTTTATACGTAGTACCTATAAAATTAAGTCACTTCCAGCCGTCTGTATGCTTAGATCTTTAAAACTACGCAACGAATTTTGATGCAGTTTTTTTTTAAATAGATAGAGTGATTCAAGAGGAAGGTTTATAATTATGTATAATACACGCATAATATAGTAGAAAAACACTGATAATTTTAGACTAGAGGTTTCTAACGTATCTTTTATTGTTGAAAGTATTTAGTATCATCATTGCACCCGTGCAAAGCCGGGGCGGGTCGCTAGTTATAAATAAAATGTTGCTCCAACGCCATCTATCAAAAAGCGAAAAAACTTCGTCGTCGATTGACCAAAATAAGGCTAAATAAAATAAATAGATTTTTTTTTCGTACAATTACAATAAAATATAGCCTATGTCACTCCTGAATAGTGTAGCTTTTTGTTAGTGAAAGAATTTTCATGATCGGATCAGTATTTGCGAAGATTACTCCCGATATACAAACAAAGTTATAAACTTTTCCTCTTTATAATATTAGTATAGATTATTATTAAAGTAAAAATACAACTGAGTATTTTGTGAATATTTCAAGTGCCTACCTGTTGCCATTATTGATATCGAGCAAAAAAGGGCAAGAAAATCGCGTTTGTTGTATGGGAGCCCCCCTTAAATATTTATTTTATTTTGTTTTTAGTATTTGTTGTTATGGCGGCAACAGAAATAAATAATTTGTGAAAATTTCAACTCTCTAGCTATAGCCGTCTTTGAGATACAGCCTGGTGACAGACGGACGGACGGACGGACGGACGGACGGACAGCGAAGTCTTAGTAATAGGGTCCCGTTTTTACCCTTTGGGTATGGAACCCTAAAAATGGACGGTTTTAACCTGTATTTTTTGACACAATAATGTGTATTAAATTTATGAACTACAATTACCCCTACACATTTCATTATTGATTATTGAACTACATTTGCAGAGAATATCTATGTCGAGAGCGAGACTTAACAATTTTATTTATAACTAGCTGACCCGGCGAACTTCGTACCGCCTAAGTATCTGGCCACGGGACATTCGCCGAGGCGAATATCCGCTCGGTGCGAATGGCGAAGCGTCTAGCGACTGAAACAAACGCATAGCAATGTACGTAGCAAGCCACGCGCAACGGCGACCGGCGAAGCGACCGGCGAAATGTACCGGACGAATCGCGCGAGCGACTTGCGGCGCGACGGGCGAACAAAACAAAGGCATGAATCAGTACGGCGCACGCCACGGAGTCGAGCGATATTCGCGGCGAAAATGTCGCTGAGTATCGCACTTCCTTACTAGTCGCGGCGGCGAACTTGACTACCCGCGTGGCCTGCAAATCTTGCCGCGCGAATGGTCGCCTCGCCCGCCGCGCCGCCGTTCGCACCGCCGTTCCCCGTGGCCAGGCGGTAACAGTCCATTCCTTAATTTTTTATTTTTTTTAATACTTATCCTTGCCGTAACCCCTCCACTAACACTTTTAAGTATTATTACGAATCTTTTGTATGGGAATAAGAAAATTGTTGTTTTTAGACTTTTTCAGGGAATTTTTCTAAATTTTTCTCACCGTAAGAACCATCCTCGTACTTCAAGGAATATTATAAAAAAGAATTATCTAAATCGGTTCAGCCGCTCTCGAGATTTGCGCTTAGCAATACATTTAGCGATTCATTTTTTTATATATAGAGAAAATAGAGATATAATTATAAATATATATTTATATTTATCGCATTCATTTGTCAAAAACATTAAAATAATTTATTATTACATTACGATACACATGATAGATAACCTTAAAAATGCTTAAAACCGAATAAAATCATATCAAAAGTTTCGCTTTGGCGGGTACATCGTTTCATAGCTTAATCGCTAGAGCACCGACACGGTATGTCGGGGGTGTGGGTTCGAATCCCGCTGGATCGAAATTTTGATATGATAATAAAAAACATTTTAGAATTTCCTCATGTGTGGGAAACACAAAAAAAATATATTTCATGATAACCTTTTTAACATAGCTTGTTGCGTCTTCTTCTGTAACGGGCTCAGCACTGATGCCACCACGGCGGCGCGGTAACTGTCCGCCCGGCACTGGTAGCGGTGACAACTCGCCATCTGCCTCACCCTCTGATGTTGCTGCTGCCGCAGCAGCAGCTTTTACTTGTTCCTATAAATATATTATAACTATACATATATAACATCTTCTGTAAATACTAACAATGCATGTCATTTGCCTTATGCACAAGAAAAGCATATAATATGTAAAAAAACAGGTTTTTTTCTAATCATCATCTTCCCGCAGTCTGTATGCTTAGATCTTTAAAACTACGCAACGGATTTTGATGCGGATTTCTTTAGTAAATAGAGTGATTCCAGAGGAAGGTTTATATGTATAATACATGCATAATATTTTATGCCATTAAGTTTGAAAAAAGAAGACATTGAATTTTCAAGTAAAAGCTAAGAATCCAGTGTGAAGAACTAGATGAGGTGTCTTTAGATTAAGACCCGTTGACTGTTTATCGGCATATTTTTGTTACAGAAACAAAAAAATAAAATAACCCTAACCTATCTAACCTCCGACCGACCGACGCGGATCTTAATCTAAAGACTAGCCCTAGTCCCTAGATGAATTTGAGAATACTATTGATATCTAATTTTAGATAACTTTATATGTGAGGAAAATCCATTTAACATGTCGCTCCGTAAAAACAAAAGCACCTCATGTCAAAATAGGCAAATTATACAGGAGCGGCATTTGAAAAAATAATTTAGTTCATTTTATGATTTTTGTATAAACTATGTGTCTTACGTAGATTTTGTTTGGTATCAAAAGAATAAAGATGCATAATTGAATAGCCTTTTTTTTTTATTTGCGCGGCGCCTTCGAATTTGTCGCGCTGCTGTCACGCGTTGTTATTTACATACATTTACAACGTCGCGCGTCAGCAGCGCTGCAGACGCGCTGCCGCCGCGCGGCTAATTTGAAAGCAATCTTAATCATACCTCGAATGGACTCTCGAAAAAATGTAAATAAGTTAGTTTTGTATACGAACTCGTATATCGATATATTATAGACTTTGACTTCGAGAACATTAAAATTTTAAAAATTAAACCACCATAATTAGAAAAAGTTGAGTTTTATTTTTAGTTATCAACCTCACAAACGTTAACGTTAACGTCAATTTAAGAAAGAAAATGGCACATACTAACTTACTACATAGTAAACTTACTACATAGTAAACTTGCTAAGGGAAAACAAAAAATAGTTAAATCTTATCATGAGATCATCAATTAAGTGTAAAATTAATATGGGTGCTAATTAAACAGCCATCTTTTTAATAGCATTATTTGCCTCTGAGAATCTACATTGTCCTCTAAATTAATAAGTCAGCCACAATTAACGAGCGCCTAAATTACACTATTTTAGCCACTAGTTATCTTCTATATAAGCCACTCTAAATACAACTCAGCATGGTGGTTATTTTTTAGCATCTAAATTTGTAACATGCATTCAGACAATGAACTTCTAAAATATTAATATATGACATCAAATAAAACTTTCTATTAGCTTCTAATTTTTTAACCTTTTGAACGCCAAAGACACATATACGTGACAAGCACTTGCGAGCTCTGTGCGCCAACGTCGTCTATATGTGACAAAAAACCCGGACCACCAAAATATGAAATAAAATTATTAAAAAAATATTTTTAGTATTTTAATTCAACATCTCTCAAAATAGAATATCCCTGCAACATTTGAGTATAAAAAACCAGTCTTTTAGAGCTACACGTACTGAGAAACATTGAAATAAAAACATGCATTCTTATTCCACGTAAATGATATGTCCTATACGCCGTTGTCGTCTATAGCAGACCGCTAGTGATGTGACGCAAGAGGCACAAATATAAATGTAAGATATGAATTTATATATTATAAATCTAGTTTAACCTCTATAAGACAAAAGTTGTTTAAAATCCTACTAGACTAAAAAACATAGATTTACAACAATCTTTCCATTACAAAGGATTTTTTAAATATATTCTATTTTAATAACAACTTCTATATTTCATTGAACGAATTTCACGTGAATTACATTACTTTAAACTAATATTATTAGGATTTTTACGAAACTTCTAAAAACGATAGCAAAAAAGAAACGAAATTTTAAAACGCAATATTTGCATAAACTTTTTAAAAACATTCCCACGATTGCAAAAAACATTTTTTTCTATAACTTTTGAGAATTCCATATAATTTATGGTCTCAAAAAAGATTTTTAATTTAATTCTCACCTTTATCGCTGTACATCAAGAGCCATTATTGTTTGAAAGTAAGGAGTTCTGTCAAAATGCAGTACAAAATGTTTTATGACCGGTGCGTCTATTGTCTTCTTAAATGAGTAACAATAATGCGCAAATAGCCGTTATTGCGAGATGTTAAGGAACATTATGACATAATAAATATTTTTATTATAATATTGTATAGTATTGTAGTTTTACTTTGTTAAAGCTGGATTTAATAAATAGTAGGCATATTTAGGTAAGTAATTTAGATTTTTTAATATATTGCAGTTTTATTACTCCCTTTTCAATTATTAAGTATATAATAAAAAAATTGCAAATTTGAATTCGGTTATTTTTTTTAAAATTACTTTTCATTTATATGTATATACTATATAGATTCGATTCGAAATCGATATACAGCGTGCGGCACACACAGCACATCTCTAACATGTCTCTATGAAAGTATTAAAACCGTAGGTCAGCTGCGCCGTAGTCTTCCAGTTGTGACAATGACGTCATGACGATAGAGAATGGTGTTGTGCTTTACTATGATTTTTTTTTGTAATGTTTGTTTTTTATTTATGTTATTGTAAGTATATATAACGAGTGCAAGATAATACAAGAAAAATATTGAAAGAATAAACCATCCTAGATTATATAAGTAGTCATTTATTGCATAAAAATCAACATAAACAAGTCACTTTGTGGTACTCGATAACGACTCTTGGCAGCTCTATTTTTTTCGTAGGTATTTTTGTTTAATTTATGCCTTGGCGTACAGGGCACGGGAATGGATTTGAGGCGTGGCGCTCAAAAGGTTATCTCGGTATTTAAAAATGTAACTCATCCCACATTAATTGATCGTCAAAATTTAGCTAAAATTGCCATCAAATAGTAAATTATGGCCACTAATATTAAGAAGAAAACCAGAAACTATTACGAAATAAAATACTTTATTTTTGAAAAATCAATTTGTTTATTGAAATATGATCATTTTACTTAAAGTAATTAAGAGGAACATGTACCTAGTAGGTAAAGATACCTAACCAAAAGAAAATAAACTGATCTTTAACCGACTTCAAAAAAGGAAGATGTTACTAAATTCGACCGTGTATACATTTTTTAACCGACTTCAAAAAAGGAGGACTACTTACTCAATTCGACCGTATATATATATATATATTTTTTTTTTTATGTATGTTCAGGGATAACTTCGTCGTTTATGAACCGATTTTGATAATTCTTTTTTTGTTGGAAAGGAGATACCCCAACTTAGGTACCATGATAAGGAAACCAGGATCTGATGATGGAATCCCAGAGAAATCGAGGGGAACCCTCGAAAATCGCAGTGACAACTAGTGCATTTGTTATTTTTTTTGTCTACTTACGTTGTAGTACTTGTCGATGTAATTGATGTTGGTTCTTTTTTTTTTTTTGTTTGCTAGCAAACACAATTATAATCCAAACGGTTGCGCATTTGCCTACAATTGTGGCGTCACGTTTTGTAGCTATTTTAAGTTCAGTGTTTTTCTTTAAACACTCTAAGATTGATTTCGGCTTTAGATGGAGATCTGATTGGTGCAAATGGCGGGTCGTTGTCGTCTTGCGCGCTCGCGCCTAATCATGCATTGGCTATTTTCACGATAAAAGAATATGATGTATTATTTTACATGCTAAGTTATAATAAATGATATCATCGATGAAGGCTTGAATTATATTTTTTGAGGACCTTGTTTTAAAGCTGTAAAACGTTAAATGGTAATAAGATGTAAAATTCGTGGCTGAATTAGCAAATTATGTGGCAAATAAAAATACGAAGGACAAGTAAAAATAATTGGTGATCTTTATTTGAGGCTTTTTATAGAATGTTTAGTTGGCGTTGTAAAAAAGACGAATTAGTTTATTAGAGGCTATTTCGTTTTCCCGTTGCTTAGTTATAAAATAAGAAGGTAGGTCACGTGGCCAGTAAAAAATTCTGTAGCTTGACTTATTATATCCCAATTAATATTACCTATATCAGTTACTTTTATGTAAGAGTTTTATGCATCTTCGTTTTTATAGCTTAAAAGATTTGTTTCGTTTTTAACTTAAATTTATTGCTCTTACCTACTAATATAGGTCTTGAATGCACAGACAAAAACTACAAATACATTCGGACAAAACAACATAAAAACTACAATTAATTCTTTTTTATGTAAAATAAAATGTATTTAGCGAACACTTTCAAATACAAAAATACCATATTTTGAAATATGTTACTATGTTAAGAAGAAATAATTATAATTATTTTTTTGCAAAAGTATGTAACTTAATTCAAAATATGGCAGTATTGGATACAAAAATAAGAGAAAAAAATATCAAATTTATAAATGCAAAACTACCCTATTTCAAAATATTGTACTATTGCACATAAAAATGATAAAATACTTTTGTGTATGTGATCTGCAATACCAATATATTTTTGTATGTGGCACTTTTGAATATATAATTTCACCTGTCTTTTAGTAGTTGTTTGAATATGGTAGTTTTTCTAATGAATGACTGTTGACAACTCATGAACTCACAATGTGGTTCTTTTGCGCGGAATTTAGTTACAGAAACAGTACAAAACAAAACTAACGTGTGTGCGTTTACGGGTGTTTTTGATCATAAAATGACGGCTGTTTTAGCAAAATATTAAAGTTTCACCGTTTAAGATGCATTTTATGCAATAAAAACATTTTTGATATTTTTTGAATTGTGTGACTTTTGTATTTAAGGGGCGATGTGTTCTCTTACATTTAATAATTCATGAATAGTTTAATAATCATAGCAAACTAGTATTATAAACTGCAGAAAACCTGAAATATCTGTATTCTATTTGTATCAGGTGACCTTCAACTTATAATGGAATATTACAAATTCCATCGTTATAGAACTGAAGATAAGACCTAGAGTTCTAATATAACAATATTAATGTTAAGCTAAAGGTAGCATTGATGAACTAAAGATACTATTTTATTCCACAAAAAAAAGAACATTAAGAAGTCAAACAGCTGCTCTAATAGAATATTAATCTCTGCATTTTTTTAGGTTAGTCTGCAATAATACTTCATCTTACCATTTTAATTTATAATCACCTCAGCACATTCAATTATTTGAGCATTTAATACTCCTATAGATGACAAGTACATAAACATAAAAAAGTACGACTGCGGTTGTACTCGCGAAACTTTTCTTCGAAAATAGTAAAAGTTACGCAGTTATTAAATATAGGATTCAGATAATATTTATAGTTTAAATAGATCGCTTCTCGACAATCTTGTGCGTTTCTATTTTAAGTTAGCTGTCAACTGAAGTATCATATGAACAAAATTTCTGGTAGGTACCAAATAATGTTGGGACTTCAAAATTAAAAAAAAAAAATAGATAGAAACATTCTTTTTCTCACTGTTTGGTGATAAGGTAGTTTGTTTTTATGATTATTTGAAAAAAAAAACACTTACTCTTTCTAACTTTTGAAAATATTGCCTTAAAAAGACTACTGGATTTTCAGGCTTATGTAAGCAAAGTTGAACAATGCATTCTTTTAATAATAATTGTATGTTATGGTTCTGAATATAATTTTCACACTGTTGTAAACATTGTTCCTCTTCAATTGAGTCCATTTCTACAGCATTATATTATAGTAGGTACATTTGGTTGTTGTTATTACACCATATTATACTTATCTATGGTTAATGGTTGTTATCAAGTTGCACAGAGTAATTTGAACATACTTTGAATGATTGAATATACGACGGATGGGTATCAAGTTGTTCCACTACGTTTGAAAAAGTACTTCAAAATGTTGAATTTCTAATAAAAAGCCACAAAAAAATATATTTTGGCAAAATAAACACGCTTTCATGCCATAAATTAAATTAAATTTTAAACCTTTTTTATTACCGCGAAAACGCTACAGCCATTTTGGTGACGTAATATGTGCAATAACCTAGGCAATAACACTAGGCAATAACAAAACTAACCCCGGCTCCACACGTTGGCCCCAACATAGGCCCCAACGCTACTCGTCCAACGTGTGGATCTAGAAAATGGCATTCGTCCCAACGTTGGGGCGAGCGTTGGTAGTTCGCCGGCTCGTGTCGGTTTTATCGAAGGAATCTGCGCCAACGCTCGCGATCCGTCCACACGTTGGCGCGTAGCTCAGTTCTGTTGCAACACGCAGCGAGTGCGTACGTCGAGCGAGAATGGCTTCCTCATCCACAAAATCGCCACCGGCATGGATAAATTAAAAAATCATATAATTTGTTGAACTTTTGATAAAGTTCAATAAATTCCATGACTTTTTCACATCCAATAATTTGGGACGCTACTCGAAAGGATCATAAAAATAAAAATTTATTGATTGATTGATGCATGGCGCACCATTCAACAGAATATGGGAATGAATTTCTCAATTGAAGATTTGAAAAAAAAAGCGAGAATCATTAATGAGCACATATCGCCTTTACAGAAAAAAAAATTAGTGACTACTCGATCTTTGACGTGGATTTTTATTTTTTCTCAGTAACAAATATAAATGTGCACTCAGTACTATAAAAGCGCTCAGAGCAATTTCGATTTGTATATCGGACAGTCATCTTCACATTGGCCCTGACGGGACAGAACTAGTTTGATAGCCAACGTGTGTACGCCTCTCCGAATTTGCAGTCCAACGTTGGTACGAGCGTTGGGGCCAACGTGTGGAGCCGGCCTAACAAAAGTGTATGACGTTTGACGTATGTAAGAGAGTAACATAACCTCTATGCATAACCTACAATTACTATGATAGCCATCAACAAATTAGTAATGAATGCATATTATTTCAGTTGGAACTAGGGCTTGTTACCGGTACCAATTACCTTTATAAAATACCGGTAAATAGCGTTAATTTTATCCGATACCTGTTTTACCGGTAAAAGTTTTAAAGGTAATTCGGTACCGGAAACGATTTTTAACGGTAATTTTTAACGGTAAATAGAATTTTAACGATACTGGTACCGGTACCTCTGACATCACGATTAACGATATTTTTATCGGTACCTCTACGACGTTGCCGCTCCGTGCAAAGAAAAAATGTTCAACTCGAAGCTGCGCGGGGGGGCTGATAAGAGCGGCAACAGCGCGTGACATTAGATTATAACGCTGTGAGATCAAAAATAAAGAAAAGTTACTATTAGCGTAATAATTTCGGTACCTATAAAGGTAACAGTAGTAATTACCGGTACCGGTATGGATAAGTACCGGTAAAAATAACGTTAAACGAGTTTTTACCGGTAAAAAAATTAACGGTAAAATGGCTCCAAAGTACCGGTATTTAAAGTACCGGTACTCCATAAATAACGATACGTCTGCCGAGACAAAGTACCGGTACCGAATTTTTACCGGTATTCCAAGCCCTAGTTGGAACAATATATGGATTATACGAAAGAACACAACTATTACTCCTTGAAGTTAAAATTGATAGATATTATTGATATAGATAGCTGTTGAAAGCACTGACAGAACTTTGTTATTGCCCGTATGACGCATGTATGATGTCACACCATGGCGGCTCGTGTTTTAGGTCACGTGATATACAGATTAAAATATGCGACTTTTAATTTCAATATAATAAATCAATAATGTGCTTTTATATATAAATTTCTATATAAATTGTAATTTTTATCAAATTTTATAATTTATTTTTCACTACGGAAAGTAACCCCCCTACCCCAGCCTATACAAGTATATTTTTTGTTTTTTTTTTTTTTTTTTTTATGTTATGAGTACGGCAAACAAGCATACGGCTCACCTGATGGTAAGACCGTAGCCTATAGACGCCTGCAACACCAGGAGCATCGCAAGCGCGTTGCCGACCCTATCCCCAATCCCCCCCAGGAGCTCTGGTCACCTTACTCACCAACAGGAACACAATACTGCTTGAAAACAGTATTATTTAGCTGTGGTTTTCTGTAAGGTCGAGGTACTACCCCAGTCGGGCTGCTCCATATTTTGAGCAGGAAATTTCCTGCTGTGCCCTACCTCAGTTAGTAATAATAAAAGTCAGTGTAATAATAAAAATACTGACCGATGTATTTTAATTAGCTCTATCCAAAAACATCGCCAGCTTAAACTGCTCCACCTTATATTTCTAATGAAAAATCAATAAAGATTTGGGAAAAAAAAAAATTATCTTAATTTTGATACAGCCATATCTTTTTAAATAAACAGTATTTCAAACTGCTCCAAACTGCTCTACATCCATATAATACTGCTCCATAGTAATTTTTATCGGCTCCGCTATAGTATACTTATTTGTTTATTAATCACATAATATAAATAAAGGTATCAACAATATTACAATATTTTACTGTTCTACTTTTCACAAACGCTTATTTCACTTAAATTCAGTCTTAATGTTAATACTAAAACACAATTTTCAACTATTGAAATTTCAAGTTAGAATTAATAATAGTTTTTTTATAACAATAGCACTAACGTTTAACTTTGAATGATGGCAACTGCTTGTCGGATAGAACAACACTATTTTTCAAGAGATCATTTTTTTCAATCCATCGCTTTTGATTTTGAGCAGTATAGCAGTAAGCAACGTAGTGGCCTATTTGACTATCACCCATGGGTGGTATGTATCGTATTACACCTCCAAGGATATAAATTTGTTGTTGAATTGTGATTTTTGTTGGTATGTTGTTAAATTCTGTATATCTATTTTCAGATCTTTAGCATAACCTGAGCTGGCATACGCATCATCAGTGTCAATGTATAGATAAGGACCGAGCAAATACTTTACCTACTGATGCACAAGACTGATGACACATTTGACAATATAGAGATCCGCGCCTGCGCGCTACCCGCTTCAGTCAGCTCCACAGAGTACATTGTAATGTCAGCTCATTTATGACAAAATGAATTTTACTTATTTTACAGTTAACTATAGCGGAGCCGATAAAAATTACTATGGAGCAGTATTATATGGATGTAGAGCAGTTTGGAGCAGTTTGGAGCAGTTTGAAATATTGTTTATTTAAAAAGATATGGCTGTATCAAAATTAAGATAATATTTTTTTTTCCAAATCTTTATTGATTTCTCATTAGAAATATAAGGTGGGGCAGTTTAAGCTGGCGATGTTTTTGGATAGAGCTAATTAAAATACATCGGTCAGTATTTTTATTATTACAAAAAATATACTTTTATAGGCTGGGGTAGGGGTGGTACGGAAAGTACCCTATTGAGAAATAAATTGAGATCAGTGTTGCCAGACTTTTTTATCCGAAGTAGCCTGGCCTTAGTAGCTCTCTTAATTTGGGGGGGAGAAATCATTTTTTTAACTTTTTTATTGCCAAATCGTTTGTTCGTCGTTTGTTCGTCGTTTGTTCGTGATTGTTCGATTAAATTTATTGTTTGTTCGTTGCTCATTTTTTTATAAATAATGTTCAAAATTTTGAGCTCTCTTAAGTTGGCGGGGAGAAATCAATTTTTTTAACTTTTTTATTGCCAAATCGTTTGTTCGTCGTTTGTTCGTGATTGTTCGATTAAATTTATTGTTTGTTCGTTGTTCATTTTTTTATAAATAATGTACAAATTCAAATTTTGAGCTCTCTTAAGTTGGCAGGGAGAAATCAATTTTTTTAACTTTTTTATTGCCAAATCGTTTATTCGTCGTTTGTTCGTGATTGTTCGATTAAATTTATTGTTTGTTCGTTGTTCATTTTTTATAAATGAAAAAGTCAAAATTTTGAACATTGTTTAACTGGTAACGGAAAAATTTCCTACGTTAGGTTTTCCGGTCAATAGAACCGATAAGGGGCTCCGTATAGACTGGGCGTTTGTTATCCATGTTTGGCCCGCAAAAATAGGTAGACGTACGAAATACTCTCATGAACTGTGCATACGCAAGGGTAATACTGGTATGCCAGGGCACAGCATACATGCCAGTATTACTTGCAAATGTATCCGCAGTGTGCCAGTTACTCGTACATGCCAGTAACTTTCATGCCAGCTACTTCCCGATTTACTGGCATGTGTATCCCTAGCATTATGGCTGATTTACACGGAGGCAGTGACTGCCGGCAGTGCTCACGAGTGCTGGCGCCGAAAACTGACTTCGACAATTTACACGATGGCAATGGTAACGTCAGTAGTCTTATGGTGCACACACGTCTGTAAAGTCAGTGCGGATAAATGAATTCTCGAAAACAGCAAAAAGTCAGAGATATAGAATAATAGAGGTATAAAATTAATATTTATGCACAAAAAGTATTATGAGATGTAGAATAAAACTTTTTTTTTGTAAATGTAGTTAAATGTAATTAGTAGTAAAATGTAGTTATTTTTTTTTTAGTATAACAAGTTTTAAGCATACTGTAAAAATAATAATTTGAATATACCGAGTAAGATCTACGGAAAAATAAAACAATGGTAAACAGTTTGATGGATTGTGCCATGATACTAAAACTTTTCTGTCTTTTTAAAATGATATAAATAATTTTATATTCGGGTCATTGCAGATATGGAACATTTTATAAATTTTTATTTGACTATTTACTTTTAAAAAAAATATTAATTATTATTTTATATCATTTAAAAAAAATATTATTAATTTTTATTTTACATAAGTTTGTTATGATGCGGCGTGGGCACCCTACACTGACGCGGCAGCGACTGACTTCGCTTCGGCATTTACATAGACGTGGGCGTTATTTAACGTAATCGGTTTCAGTAACTAGTTACGAAGCTAATAACCGTGTACGTAGTTTCACCGATACGAATGTAACGATTATTTTACGTACGCAGTTTTATTAAAAACTTGACACAACGACCGGCGCATAAGCGTTTTAACAGATTATTACAATACGCAGATACGCTTACGCGTAGGATAAAAAGAGATGGCTATACAGTACTATAGGTCCATCTTTGTTTTCGAATATGCTCATGCGATTTTGTACGCAATTGCTATAAAGCTTAAGTTTATTTTTAATACGTACAGCTTTATTAAAGAAATTTTAATTTCGAACGTGTTTCTATGCATTAATACTTAGTAATTGTTTTTAAATATCTTCGAATTTACTATTTAGTATTAATTAAGACAATTGAGGAGTGATTATTATCGATTAATGTTATTGTCTCGCGTTGAAGTATTTACTAAAAAGTGTCGGTTTATTGTTGTATTTTTGGTGACAGTTGCGCTAGCGTGGGTGGTGGGGGTAGCGGACTGACGCCGAAAAATATGGACCGGGAATTTAGAAGTCAGTACTGAGTACTGACGCGACACTCGACAGTGCTGTACTGTCTTGAAAACAATTTACACGATGGCAGTGACAGGTCAGCACTGACTCCGTAGGAAACTGCCGGCAGTCACTGTGCGTTTTCCAATTACAGAGCATAATGCGACTCAGTGGCGCACAATACTAAACCACTGAGCCACCACTGAACTGGTATCCATTGCAAGCACACACACGGAAGCCCTACTTTTGAGAGTGCTCGTTGTGTGAAGCGTTGCTGTAGCTTTGGAACTTTCAACCATCTTTCAACGTTGAGGATTGAGCATTATACCGCATAATGCGCTTTAGTGCTGATATTGGAAAACGCACACTGACTCCGTGTAAATCAGCCATTAGTCCGAGAATTTATCCCTTGTTTATCCCTAATACGGAAAGGCAAGAGACATTAAGTCCATACAGCCTGGTCTGAATTTATAAATTTCAATCCGATGTAATTAACGGCCGAAGCCACGTCTGAAGTCAACGAATGGCGGGAAGAGACTCCTAATGTAATATAGGGTAGTCCTTTGGATCGTTTAACTTGAAAATAATCATAAAATAACATAATTCACTTCATCAGTTGTATATAATTTATTATAAACATTTGTCATTTTTTGTTTAGACATGGCAATTTCGTTTATTGATCGCGACGGTTGAAAAATTGAAAATTTATTTCTGGCAGCACCAATTTTTCGTCGTATAATCGTTACCTATCGTATTGTGAATTTGTGAATTTATGAGAAAAATGGAAGCCGAGAGTGTGGAAGCCGGTGGAACAAATCACTTACAAAATGTATTATCTGAAACAGAAATTGCAGTCATACCCAATACTGTTACAGATAAAATTAATGCATTTATTGACAAAAAATTTGAAGAATACCTGACCTCTAAAGCATTATGTGAAACTAGTAAATCACAAATAGGTAAGTACCGGTCTGGCATGTCTTTTTGAAAACTTTAACTTTTCTGCGGTATAATTCAGTCACATGTTATTTTTAAGTACAACACCAAACAAAAATAATATTAATTATTTTAGTTTTAGAAAATATTAAAAAGACAAACCATACATATTTTAATTTTATCCGATATGGCGAGTAAAACAAGTTAAAAGTGTATTAAATATTTACATTAGTACCAGAAGCATTAAATGTTAAATTAAATTCCATAGGCAGTTTATTTAATTGATGATATATCCATTTACTGCACGTGAATGTTATTTTTTTATTACTACCGCATTTTCAAAAAAAACGCAAACAAATTTGCATTATTTTTATTATCCAATCAAGTAATTATATTATCATGAAATATATAAAAGAGACATACCATGACAGAGAAAAAACAGTTACATTCATTTATTATGCCGAAGGCTAAAATTACATCCTGGACCGTGATTTAGATGTTCATATTTTTTCTGTAGTACTCGTATATAGAAAGCTTTTTGTGAATTCTCAGGTTTCAGAAATCATTATTATTATTATTACTATTATTTTTATTTTTACTTATTTACTGTCATTATAAATTTTGAAGTTAGATAGGTTAGGGTTATTAATTTTTTTTTTGTAATGAAATTATGCCGATAAACAGTAATTAGTATGAAGTTAGATAGGTTAGGGTTATTTATTTATTTTTTTTGTAACGAAATTATGTCGGTAAACAGTCCAATTATGAAGTAACTCTGACGTTTTTTCTGATTAATTTCTTAGTCTTCATTTCCGCTCGTACGACTTGCACTCCCACAAAGCCTTACACAACACAGTTTCCTGCCCTAAGTTAACAACTCTTACAACGTAAACTAAGCTTCACTCAGATACTGGCAAATCCTTCAGGGAGCCAAAGTAAAAGAAGAAGAAGAAGATAGGTTAGGGTTTTATTATTATTATTTTTTTGTAAAGAAATTATGCCAATAAACGGTCGATGGTGCAGGATTTAAATTTTAACCATGCCGAATACTAAATTACTATTTCTGTAGTTGTTAATGACTGTCAATAACAATGTGAATACTATTTACATTTAGCTTCATTGAGTAACCTAAATATTTTTCTTTTTCTCATGTATATGTTGAAAATGTCACTGCCAATCTAATGTATTTAAAAGTATAATGGGCATGACGAAAGATTTTGAAAACCTCTTCCATATTGTGGGTACACATTTACTATTTACAAAAATACATATATTTCGGTAATAAACTTAAGTTTAAGGAACTTTAAAACTATTTTTCTAATCTGTTTTCAATGAGAGCGGCAAAACGGCTGCAGGTGTCATGGCGTCGGCTTGACATCACAGAATAATGTGGGCCTTACTTTTTATTACTTTACTCTTTGGAGCGCGCCTGACGTATAAATTATGTTGTGACGTCGTGCGCTGTAATTTGTGTTTCAATCAAAATGGCCGATTGCAGTATTTTACTGTTTTATTTTATTGAAAATCACAATAATCCTATTATATTACATAAAACTAAACCAGTATTTTAAATTTTTTAAATATGAGTGTTCCCCTAAAATCATTAAATTGACGATTTTTTGATACTGTCGTCATGCCCATTTGAACTGAATTTATTTTAAATAATAATTATAGTATTATAACAATTGCAATTCAAAAGTAAGTTAATCATGTCCATGTAAAGTTGTGCCAATGATACTGTCTGCCACTTTTCTGTTCAATTGCAATTCCCATTGTTTGGGCTGAAAAATTACCAAACCTGCTTTTCTCAAAGGTGGCTATGAATCATAGAGTTAAATCTTTTAGAAAATTAGTCTTCTACTAATCTAAGTTTTTAACTGTAACTAAATCTGATATACTTTAATGTAAGTGAAGAATGTTATCATTGTTTAGTAGATTAATTTCCCGTAGCTTTCCTTTAAGGTTGATATGGTACTTAGTAACACTACTACCTTGACCCTGGCGGCAAAGCTTAGCTGATCTTTTTTTTTTAAAGAGGCTGCATTGTTTAAAAGAATTAGACTCCGTACTGAATGGAAATCTGTGTTTAAAGTACAGTGGTGGTTGTTACGTGACACATACTTAATATCTATACTAATATATAAAGCTGAAGAGTTTGTTTGTTTGTTTGTTTGTTTGTTTGTTTGAACGCGGTAATCTCTGGAACTACTGGGCCGATTTGAAAAATTCTTTCAGTGTTAGATAGCCCATTTATCGAGGAAGGCTATAGGCTATGTGTCATCACGCTAAGACCAATAGGAGCGGAGTCCACGCCGACGAAGTCGCGCGCAGAAGCTAGTCTTTTAGAAAATTAGTCTTCTACTAATCTAAGTTTTTAACTGTAACTAAATCTGATATACTTTAATGTAAGTGAAGAATGTTATCATTGTTTAGTAGATTAATTTCCCGTAGCTTTCCTTTAAGGTTGATATGGTACTTAGTAACACTACTACCTTGACCCTGGCGGCAAAGCTTAGCTGATCTTTTTTTTTTAAAGAGGCTGCATTGTTTAAAAGAATTAGACTCCGTACTGAATGGAAATCTGTGTTTAAAGTACAGTGGTGGTTGTTACGTGACACATACTTAATATGAAAACTTTTTGTATCTGTCGTGTAGTTTTTTTGTCAGCATTGCTGGTTTTGAACCTTGGCACAATTTTTGTTCATTGTAAGAGCTTATACCAAAGTTTATAATTATCTAGTCGCCATTATTAGCACAGTTGGTCTTCCAATTTTCTACACCATTGGTAACACCAGTTACTTAGACTGAATTTGATCCTAACATTTAAAATTTTTCATAGGTCTTGTAACTAGAAAAAATGTGTGTCGAGTGACAGCACAATTTTTTATTTCTGTCACATGAAATAAAACATTGATTTGCATATTATATCTTCTGTACTTTGTGAATATGTTACAAAATTATAAGAAACTACTCTATGATACATCTTCTTCTTTCTTCTTCTTCTTCGCCCTCGCCTCTTCCCGTTACGCGGGGTCGGCTTTCTTAATAATTCGGCGCCATTTACTTCGTTGGTAAGCATCGTCATCTCTAAGGCCATGCTTTTGCATGTCCTTTCGGACATTTGTCATCCAGGTAGTTTGCGGCCTACCTCTCCCTCTCCTTTTTGTAGCTATGGAAAGGCACTTTGTCACGATATGGTCATAGGGTCCACGCATAACATGTCCGTACCACCTCAGCCTGGACACACTAATTTTCTCAGTAATAGGTGTTACTTTGAAACTCCCCCTTACGTGTTATCTTTGAGAGTAACTCCACCCGCCCAGCGTAACATGCGCATTTCAGTGGTATGAAGTTTTTGCTCATGGACTTTTTTCGAAGCCCACGTTTCACTACCATAGAGTAAAACAGGCCTCACAGCTGTTTTATAGACCTTGCCTTTGGTTCTTATTGGCATTTTTGGATCGCAGAGGACTCCCGTTAGTGTACGCCATTTATCCCACCCAGAAATTGTTCTGCGCGTAATTTCGGCTGTTATCCATCCGTCTTTTGCTAGAACTGATCCTAGGTATTTAAATTTGTTTACTCAAGGTAAAGCTACGCCATCCAGTTTGACTTCAGCGCTTGATGGTATAAATTCATCGGGATTAAAGTTGCATACCACGTACTCTGTCTTAGTTCTGCTTATGCGTAATCCGTTTAACTCTAGAGATTTTCTCCATTGCTCCAAACTTTCTTGTATCTCATTTATACTGTCTGAGATGAGCGCAATATCATCCGCATATAAAAGGTTCCATGGTGTGGGTTTCTGGATTTTCTCGGTTAGGTAGTTCATGGTGATATTAAACAGCAAGGGACTTAGTGCACTTGCTTGATGAACTCCTACTTTGACATAGAAGCTCTCCGACAGGCCGGATGGACTTCTGACACAAGATTGTACATTATGATACATGTCCATAATGAGTTTTATATAATGTTCAGGGATATTTTGAGCTCTCAGAGCTTGCCATACTCTATGATACATCAATATTTTAATTAGTCCTCTCTATGCAAAAAGTGCTGAGTCTTTATTCTGTGGTATATTATGCTTAGTTTTTTGTTTAATTATTTTAATAATAGGATCCCAAGCAGGTGGTAATGGCCAGCCATCTTCTCTATTGAAATATGTATGTTTTTTAATTTCAGTAGCCTCACGGATCATTTTTGGTTGGAATTGGTATTCTTTTGCGAGGACCTGTGGTTTATCAAATCTAATATTAGGTATATATTAGATTTGATAAACCACTTGACACTGTTTAAAGTTATCTGTACTTATTATATTCTTTAACATGAGTTTTAATTGTTTTTTTTTTTTGGCCTATATAAGAGATACCACAGTCACAATCAAGCTTGTATACTCCTGCATCTTGTAAGGATATAGGACACTTGACAGATGGTAAAAGATGACTTATAGTTTTTGGTGGCTTGAAAAAAGTTTTTATAGAACCTTGCTTTAGGATGAGGTTAATCTTGTTAGTGACTCCTTTCATGAAAGGTAGCACAGCAGGTACTCACTCGACGGTGCACAGAGGAGTATTTACACTAAAAACCTGGCCAAAATTATTTTTTTTTAAATATCATGTGAATATAAAATAAATAAACACTTAGAGTACTTTTTAATATGTTTATTCGTTTAAAATATTAAAATGGTCATAATCATCATCATGATCATAATTTATAAAAAAGTGCTTAATTTTGAAACAAATTAGTCATCAAAGTCTAATTCATCGTCGTTTTTATCATCTTCATCGTTGTCAATTTTTTTCTTCTTAACTTGCAATGTATGTATATATATTGTATCTATGTATGTTTGTTCGGGTGAAATCTTGCAACTCAATTTTGAAGCAGATATCTTCAGCCAATTGAGCAGAAATTATTTTACTTTTAATTTATTACTAAATTCCTTCAAATGTCTGGTAAACAAAATGGC
Source organism: Melitaea athalia (assembly GCA_905220545.2). Classification (NCBI taxonomy): domain Eukaryota; kingdom Metazoa; phylum Arthropoda; class Insecta; order Lepidoptera; family Nymphalidae; genus Melitaea; species Melitaea athalia. The sequence continues at coordinate 9,585,170 of HG992190.1, forward strand.
GGAAAAAAGCGGAACATTTTCTTTTGTTAATCCCTTTATGAAGGTCTCTACTTTATTTTACGTAACAGTTAACTACTCGGAAGTACCCGGAACACCTACAAAAACACTATTGTTTACTTAAATTTATCAAAAAAATAGAGTATTTTTTATATTTTTTATCAATAATTAAATAAAAAAGGATCAATGTGTCTACAGATTAAATGTAACATTATTATTAAAGAACATACTTTCACCTTCCATACAAAAATTTTTTTTACACAAATTGCATATTAAACATATTAAAACACCACGTGTAATTTGTGTCAAAATGCGAGCCTTGATAAAACACAGATGACGACCGACGGCGACGACTGAGTTCCGACTTCTTGTATGCCGTTCAGGGTAAACAAAAAAATGCAAAAGTAACGGGATATCAAAAATAATTTATCCAGCTACTAGAAAGAGATGGTTGCACTGAATTTTATAATACTTTGCATTTTTTACTTTTGGCCAGGTTTTTAGCGTAAATACTCCTCTGTGCGGTGGCTGGTTTCACACATTCACTCTGATAAAGACGCGGTATCTGAAGCTTGTAGTTTCACAGTACTTGCTCGACATGTTGAAGTTTGGTCTTCAGGTATTGCTCATCACAGATCCCTTACGCTCTCTGAAACAAAGATTTACCCACGGTAGCTAACTGTGTTGGATAGTGGTGAGATTCGCCATTTAGTTACCTATCCGTATGGGTTATTCCAAAAAAGGAGGAGGTTCTCAATTCGACTGTTTTTTTTAAATGTTTTTTTTATGTATGTTCACTCAGAACTTTTGACTGGGTGGACCGATTTCGATCAATTTTGTTTTAATTGAAAGGTGTTGCGTGTCATGTGGTCCTATTTTAATTTAATTTATATCTGACAAGTACTTTTAGAGATATCTAACTAGCTGACCCCGCAAACGTTGATTTTCCATATATGTTATTAACCCCTGCAAGTCATGCAACCCCCTATTGTGGGTGGGATTTCGTAAAACCCGTTCTTAGCTGACCTCTACTTGGCGAAAGGAATATTCCTACCAAATTTCAAGTCTCTACGCCTTATGGTTCCAGAGATATTGTGATGAGTTAATATATGGGTGGAAATCTCTTTTATTGTATTGTTGTTTTGCCGTATATGTTATTAACTCCCGCAACCCCTTCTCGTGTGGAATTTCGTAAAATCCGTTCTTAGCTGTCCTCTACTCGGCGAAAGAATATTCCTACCAAAATTCAAGTCTACGCCTTATGGTTCCAGAGATATCGTGATGAGTCAATGGGTGGAAATCTCTTATATATATATGTACTCAGAAGTACAAATCATACTTCATTATGTATGTCAAATTTAGTAAATTAAACAACTCAATAGATAGCTTACGTTTTATTATAAACTTAACTAAACTAAATTAATTAATTGAGGTAGGGCACAGCAGGAAATTTCCTGCTCAAAATATGGAGCAGCCCGTCTGGGGTAGTACCTCGACCTTACAGAAGACCACAGCTAAATAATACTGTTTTCAAGCAGTATTGTGTTCCTGTTGGTGAGTAAGGTGACCAGAGCTCCTGTGGGGGATTGGGGATAGGGTCGGCAACGCGCTTGCGACGCTTCTGGTGTTGCAGGCGTCTATAGGCTACGGTAGTCACTTACCATCAGGTGAGCCGTACGCTTGTTTGTCGACTTAGTAACATAAAAGAAAAAAAAAAATTAAACAAAAAATATGCAATAACTTTTCATTAGAAAATAATTGTGTACTTACAAACAAATGAATACCCTACGCGTCGAGCGCAAAATGTAGTACTAGTGCGCTGTGCGTACAAGTTGTAACTCGTTCAATCATACGTTAGCAAAATATTCAAACAGACCATGTCGGATTACAGGGGGTGCCGGATTAGCCGGGGGCCGTGTAGAAAATAATCTAGATAGTAGGTAATTAGGTATTATACCATTTTACAAGCTTTTATTTAACTTGCAATGTATGTATGTATGTAACTTTAATGAATGTTTGTTCGGGTGAAATCTTGCAACTCAATTTTGAAGCAGATATCTTCAACCAATTGAGCTGAAATTTTGTATACAGGTTCAATTTGGATGACAATGCATGGTTTGTATGTATGCGTGTATGTATGTATGTTTGTTCGGGTGAAATCTTGCAACTCAATTTTGAAGCAACCAATTGAGCTGAAATTTTGTATGCAGGTTCAATTTGGATGACAATGCATGGTTAACTTTGTGACGTCATTCTAAATCCAATATGGCAGCATATCCACGAGTGCGGACTAGTTATTTTTGGTGCACTTCTACAATATGGGTATCAAATGAAAGGGCTTGCTAAGAATAATTCGAATAAAGTGACGTCATAACCGACTAAAAAGTCAAAAATAAATTAAAAGTAAAAAACCTTTTTAAAAAACAAGCTTTTATTTGAATGCACTAAAACGAAAAAAATAAATTTTTACTTTAAAACTTTTACTATCTACTTATAAAGTCATTACACATAATCTATATGATATAAAAGCTTGTCGCGAAATTTGCTTGTAAACAAGTAAATTAAATAAATTGATATTGGTTTTAACTATTAAAATTTTCAAACTGTGGAAATACGAGTACTCATAACTCGCGACAAGCTTTTCTATCATATAGATTATGTGTAATGACTTTATAAGTAGATAGTAAAAGTTTTGAAGTAAAAATTTATTTTTTTCGTTTTAGTGCATTCAAATAAAAGCTTGTTTTTTAAAAAGGTTTTTTACTTGTAATTTTAGATTCTAGACTAAATGCGCCAACTTTTTTAATTAACTTGCTATAATAGCGTAGTACATTTTTTTTTTCAGTACAGTCAGTTAAAGTTTGATTACGTAATAATTTTGAGTGCATGATAGAGTATAAAAGTTACATTTTATTTAAAATGGACTCAGGTATGATTAAATTTTAGTTTGTAATTTACAAAAAAAAAAAATTATTCAGGATTACAATTCTAAAAAAAAAAACTAAGAAAAATAAAATATTATAGTCGTAGTACTTGAAAGTTCGTCACAGGGTATCAGTTTTATCGAATTTTTTTTTTTGAAGGCTTATAAAATGAAAAGTACAGGACTTAAATTTATTTTTATATTTTTCTGGTAACTGTCACTACTTACCCTACTTCCAGTTTTCGGCTTGACGGTGATTTATGGGACATTCTGTATATAGATAATGCGTATTTACTTGACTACTTTTTCATCGACCTACGTTGTATGATAACGCATAACTTTTTACTCAGTGTAGTACCGATTTTGATGATTCTTACTTTAATCGAAAGCTAATACTTGTCATGTAGTCTTGTTTAAATCAAAATCTGATTACAACATTTTGAGTAATCTTTAATAGCGCGTATTTACTTGACTATTTTTTCATCTTATTATGTTGTATTACTTGTCGATGTAATTGAAGTCGGTTTTTTTCGTTTGCGAGCAAACACAATGGGCATGACGAAAGATTTTGAAAACCTCTTCTATAATGTTTACTATTTACGAAAATACCTATATTTCGGTAATAAACTTAGTTTAAGGTAGTTTAAAACTATTTTTCTAATATGTTTTCAATTAGCGCGACAAAACGGCAGCAGGTGTCATGGCGTCGGCTCTGATCATACTCTGACGTTACGCTATATCAAAGTCAAGGTCATCAGGCGCGTTCCACCTAAGGCCGCTGAAAAGTGAAAACCGAAAACAATTTTTATGTGCTAAAATACGCCTTTAGAAAAATTTTCTAGGCGTCATTCCGAATAAAATGAACTATCACACATAATTTTAAGAGCAGTATTTCTATTTTCGACCATTTTCAACTTATCGACTATACTACTGAGTGGTTTTCAGCGGTCAGAGTTGTGGGTCTTAAGTGGAACGCGCCTCACGTTTTATAGTGAGACGTCATGCGCTGTAATTTGTGTTTCAATCAAAATGGCCGATTGCAGTATTTTAATGTTTTATTTTATTGAAAATCACAATAATCTTATTATTTTACATAAAAGTAAACCAGTATTTTGAATTTTTTTAATATGAGTGTTCCCTTAAGAACATTAAATTGACGATTTTTTGATACTGTCGTCATGCCCATTATGCTTTCTATACACTGGCTTAAGCTATTATTGGGATTATGGATGACTAATACATCTAAGAAAGCTAAAGAATTATTTGCCTCTAACTCCATTGTGAATTGAATTTTGAAATTGAAATATCGGGAATCCAAAAAAAATTTAATAAACCGCGATAAAATCCGAAAAAGTTGATTAATTATAGTAAGTCTTGACTAAATTAAAAATTAATTTATTATTGTTATTATTTGATAATTAATAAATCTTACAAATTTTAAATTAGATCTGCAACTAAATTTTAAAAATTATAATTCTTTTAGATGACAAAATAACAACTGCTGAAACCACAATACTTGAGTACAAAACTAAATATGAGGATACTGCTCAGAAACTTTTAGTGGCTGAAGAAACAATTGAACAACTTGAAAAGCAAGTTGGGTCACTAAATAATGAGTTGGAAAAAGCCCGAGAAAAAATTTGTCGATTGGAAAATGAAGTTGTAACATACAAAAGTTCCAGGGATGCTGCAGTTGATGAACGAAATGATTTGACAAGGATTTTGCAAAGGCGTGATGCCGAAATTGAAAGGCTCACTGCTGCTGAAACCTCATTATCAAAACAACTTCGTGCTGCTATTGATTCTAAGTGTGAGGCATTAGCTTTAAATGATGAAATTCAGAACAAAGAACTATCTTTGCAATATAGAGAAAAGCGATTGGATCAAGAAAGAGTTCTTCTTAATTCTCAAATAACTGCATTAAGCGAAGAGGTGAATAGGCTTACTTCAGAATTACAAACAGTAAGATTAAACAACACCAGCCGATTGGTTAGTTTAGAAACCCAACTAACTGAAAAAATTGAAGAATTAAATGTAGCAAATGAAACAATAGAACAATTAAACGAACTAAAAAAGAACCTTAATAGTCGTGTTGAAAGTCTTACTCAACGTTTAATGGAGCAGCGTGAAATTGAAAATAAAATGTCAGAAAACTACAAAAAAGAATTAGACGCTAAATCTAAACTAGCTGATCTGTTTAAAACTATGAATGATGACTCAGAGGCAAAAACTACAGAACTGACAGAAGGTATAACAGAATTACAGAAGTTGTTAAATGAAGCCTCTGAAAAATATGGTGAGCTAGAAACAAAATATAAACAGGCTGAAATTGACCATGAGGAAGAGTTAGAGAAAAAGAATGAAATTATTTCTTCGTTAAAAAATGAATTGGAGCATGCTAATGATCTATTAAAAGCTGCCACAGCTCATAAATTAGAAATGGCTCTTAGTGATTTAGCACCATCTGCAGCTACTGCAAGTAAACTATTGAAGTCAGGAATGTCATTAACACAAATCTATTCACAACTGGTGAAGGTAACAGATGAGTTAGCTCAACAAAAAGAGGAAAATAAACGTCTTGATATGACAATAAATAAAATTGTTCAAGAATTAGAAGAAAAAGTTCCTTTGCTACATAAACAAAAAGCAGATTATGATGAAGTGTTAGAAACTAACACTGCTTTGACTCAGCAGATTGATGATTTGTTGTCTGAATGCAGTAGGCTAAGAGATTCTTATGAAGAGTGTGCTAAAATATCTAACCACTATAACAGAGAAAATACTAGACTTAAAGGTGAACTAGCTGACTTAGGAAGGCAAGTTTGCTTTTTGTTAAAAGAAATAGAACACAATCGAGGAGGACTACTCAATGGCGATCATGATTCATCAAATACACCATCAAATGCCGGAAATTCATCTGATTTAAACTCATCTCGAGTTATATCAAAGACATTAGTAACATTTAGTGACATTCAAGAGTTGCAAGTTAATAATCAAAAGCTGTTAAGAATGATTCGAGAATTGACAGAAAAACAAGAAGAATTAGAAAAGAACAAAGAACAATTTGAAAGTGGGGAAATGGAAAATAGGATTGAAACTTTACAACAAAGGGTTACCGAATTAACAGAAGCTCAAGAAAGGCAAACAAAAATGGTAAATGGACTGATAAGGCAACGTGACATGTTTAAAAAATTATATCATGATCATATGAAGGGTAAACGCCAAGAAATGTCATCTATTTTTGATACTTCTGATTTAGAAAAAGGGGATTCATTTGCAATGGATACTGCAACTGATAAATCTCCAAATCGTGTCAATAATGATATTTCGTCATTTGAAGCAAAATATAGAGAGTCTGAGAAACAACTAGAACTTCTTAAAGAGGAACATAAAACTTATAAAGAAGAGAAACAAGCCACTGAGAAAATGTTGTTTGAACAAATTGATAATATGCGGCAGGAAATTGCCAAATTAACGGCTGCCAATAGTAAATGTGCTTCAACATCAGAGTACAATAACGAACGCCTTAAAATACTACAAACAAATGTAACAACATATAAAAAACAAATTTCTTCATTAGAAGAGAAAAATAAGGCTTATAATACTACAATTGCCAAACATGAAGTTTCTTTGCAACATTTAAGAGATGAAGTATTAAATGCTCAAGGAAAATTAGCAGCTGCAGAGATTCAGCTCGAGAATCTAAAGCTCGAAAACAAACTGTTAAAAGATGCTGAACTGCGATTACAAACTGAGAAAGAAATAGTGAGTCGAGAGAGGCATGGCCAATCTTTACTTTTGACAAATTTAGAACTAATAAAAGCAAGCCTAGAGCGGGTTGAAGCAGAAAATCGTGCTAGAATTGAAACTAGATTAGATGAAGCAACTCGGGAATGTGCAGCTCTAAGAAGAAGATTACAAGAAGAGCAGGATAGATTTAGAGAGCTGGCAGACCATCTTGAACGTCAAACAGAAACCGCTAAGTCGCGTATGCAAGAAGAAAAAGAAGCTGCCGATTCGTTAAGGAAAGAAATTCAACAATTAAGAGAGCAATTTGTTGAAAAAAATAAAAATAATGAAGAGTTAGCAAGAAAGCTTAAAATCGCTCTATCGCCGAACACTGATGGTTCGCTTGATATTGTTAAAAAAATGAAAGACTTAGAAAACAAATTGACCGAGAAGGCTGATCAGATAAAATCACTTGTTGAGCAACTTAATACGTCGAAAGAACATATTAAACAATATTGTGATATCGCAGAAAGTTCTGAGAAAGAACTTAAAATTTTAAATGATGAATATGAAAAGTACAAATTAGAAACAGGAACGAAGCTTTCTGAGAATATGAAAAAAATACAACAACTAGAAGAAAAATGTTCCGAATTAGAAGCAGAATTATTACTTTATTCTAATGGAGACTATTCCAATGCAAACAGTGTTTTGAAAAATGAATTACAAGCTGTTAAAGAAGAATTAAATAACTCATTGACTAACTTCGACAATTGCAAATGTGAATTGGATGCTGCTCGAACTGAAATTACCAAGTTATCAGAAGCTGTACAAAAAGCAGAGGAGAAATACACTCATGAAATGATACTACATTCTACTGACATTCAAACGTTATCTCAGGTTAAAGATGAGCTGTCAAAAGCACAAAATCAACTAAATGAAACTGTAGCCTTAAAAAATAGTACAATAGAAAAAATGGAGGCGGAAAAATCATCGTGGATGGAAAGAGAAAAGATCCTTACAAGTGAGAACGAGCAATTAGTTCAGCGCTTAAAGGATTTGAATGATCAAAATTCGTTATTACATGACCAAATTCAGGCTTTAGGTACACAATTGTCAATAACTCATGCATCTAGATCTCGTTCCGAAAGTATGAATGAATCTGCAAATGACTCAAATATGAATATTTCTGTTAGTGATGATGATGCAAAATCTTCTGAACAACTATTCCAAATAGTGAAATTCCTAAGAAAAGAAAAAGATATAACAATTGCTAAGTTTGACATTTTACAAGCCGAAACAATGAGACTGCGATCACAATTAGAAATTACTGAAAAACAATTAGATGATTGTAAGTTAACCCTTGCTGCTGAAAGAGAAAAATCTGAGGTAAGTATGGTAACAGTAAATAAGCAATCTGATATTTTAAGAAAAATTGAGACATTGAATGCAGTGATCGACAGTAATAAGATATTGCGAGAAGAGCGAGACGCATTAACAAAGCGTGTCGAAGAATTAACTATTACAATTAAATCTTTGGAAGATCAATTATCACCACTACAGGACATGATAGCTGATTTTACATCCAAAAACGAAACGTTGCAATCTGAAAACACTTCATTAAAAGCCGACTGTGCAAGGTGGAGGGCAAGAGTCAATGCTTTAGTTGAACGTGCTAATAAAACTAGTCCAGAAGATTGGAAGAGATTGCAAAACGAACGGGAAACTTTAGCTAAAATGTTAACAAATGAGAAAGAAAATCTTAAAAATGTAAATGATGAATTGGGGGCTCTTAAAGTTGAAAAATCGAAATTAGAAGAACAATACAGTCTACTTTCACGTCAACAAAACAGCTTGATAGAAGAAAACAAAAAACTTAATGAAGAGTTACAAGTTCTTAAAGATGACATGGCACGTCTGACTGAGGAATTAACAAAAGTTAAATCGGAATTTACATCAGCCACCGATGGTAATACTAAGCTTACAGAAGAGGTTTCTAACAAAGAAGCCGCCCTTAATGATATTAAAAATAAAGAGATGCAAATTAGAAAAATCGCTAAAAAATATAAAGCACAGTATGAGGAACTTGTAAAAACAGTTGAAGAAGAAAAGAAAAAGCATGAAGGTGAAGCAGCTGCTGCTGGTGCAGTATTAGTGGAAAATACCAAAAAAATAGAAGAACAGTTAACTGAATTGCAAGCGCAACTAGATTTAGAAAAGGCTAATAACGAAAGACTAAAACAAGAACTTGAAGCACTCAAAACTGCTAATATGGATAAAGAAGAAAAAGCTAAACAAGTTTTAAAGCAAGCTAAAAGTAAAATAGTTCAATTAACGGAACTGAAAAATTCTCTCAGCCGTGAATTAGACGAATTGCGTAATAAAATTGGAACCATCGAACAAAATACTCGTGACGAACAAGATGCTAGGTTAGAACTTATAAAGTCGCAATATGAAGGACGATTAACTCGTTTAGAGAAAGAGCGAGGGGAGGCACAAGCAGAGAAAAATAGAGAAGTTGATGCTAGGAATAGAGAGGTCGAATCACTCATGCAAAAAGTTAACATGCTTCAAAGACAATTAGCTAACCAGACATCGGCATCTAAACAACAAGCCACAACTGAGAAAACTACTACAGATCCTCCAACTGCAAATATCAAACCGATGGCTGGTACGTTTTTAATCAATTATTTATCGTAATTTTTATATTATATTATTACTTTCATGTCATTTTATTGAATCTACATTGTCAGGTGTAGCACAGCAAAGTGTTTCGGCTAGTCGGCGCGGTGGGGAGACACCTCTAGCGTCAATCCGTCCCATGGCACAAGTGGGTCCTACTGCTCCACATGATGCACATAGCACGGAGTATATGCCTGCGTCCTCTTCAAGACCTTTACCTAGATCTGCGATAACATCCGCTGCCTCTACTGCCTCTGCTGCACCTCCCGAATCAACACAGGTAAAATGCTACGTAAATACTTCGATTATCTTATCTATCCACCCACCATCTCAGTGCCGTATGTGATATTAATAATTTAAAATTTGAAGTAAATCCATGCAGTACTCTTTGAGTTTATCCCGGACAAACATTGACTTTCCTACCATTTTATTATATTACTAGCCGACCCGTGCCCACTTCGTTGGGCGTTATAATCCATTTCACATAAGAAGGGTACGGTGAAATTTGATATGTTCCAATACACTCTCACTATTTTCAGCAAATCAGATAAATATAAATGTTTTAAAATCACCAATTAATTTCTAAGGCAAATAATAATGCTTGATTAGATTGAATTGTTGACACGGCACGTCAGAGGGCGCAGGTTCAAATCCTGCTGATTTAAAATCTTTATACAATTTTTATCTTTTTCCTTTTATCTTGTCACTCCTGAATAGTGTAGCTTTCTGTTAGCGAAAGAATTTTCATGATCGGATCAGTATTTGCGAAGATTACCCCGTATATACAAACAAAGTTATAAACTTTACCTCTTTATAATATTAGTATAGATGTGTAGATTATGTCTAGGTAAAAGTGGTATTAATTACAAACAAAAAATATACCATGTACTTACCAATTATGGTGAAAAAACTCTCACTGATTTTGTTGAGATAAGCAGTCAAAGAATGGCTTGAAACTTGAAAATTTGTTTCTGTCATTAGTGACATAAGTTTTCATTAAGAAAATCATAATCCATATTCCCTTTCTTAATGATCTTTATTTAAAATTTTAATTTTGGAAGAACTCTATTTATAATAAAAATATATTTATCACAGGATATGGATACAAGTGAAGCTGGAATGGGCAGTTCTGGTTCCAGTGACAGTACAGCTCAGTCTTCTTCTCATTCCCAAGCGCCACAACAGGTTTGTTGATCTAAATCTACATACAGTATAAAACATTTTGATTTTATGATTTAGTTTTGTGTTACCGACACATTAGGGAACTCTAACTACATATTTCTTAATATCATATCAAAAATCGACCGCTCCAGCAGGGATCGAATCTACATCTCCGACTGACCGTGTCGGTGCTCTAGCCAATTAAGCTATGGAACGATGTACCCGTTAGTTCGAAAAAAGTGACCGTGGCACCGTCTATAGTGAGTTCTTTTTACAGAATCTGGTAACTGACACGACACGGTGAGTCGGAGATGTAGTTTCGATCCCCGCTGGAATGGTCGATTTTTGATATGATATTAAGAAACATTTCAATTTTGTTCTATTCAATCCTTTATATTATAGAAGTTATGAGCACTACTTAGCAATAAAAACTTACATCATATTGTAAAAAATAAAGAAACAATAAAATTAACACTACATACGGAATTACTCGCATGTATGTTTACAGCTTTATTAAACATAGACTTATTCTGCTCAGCAGGTTTTACCTTACAATATTCGTATGGGGTCGTCAATTAATCATGTGATGTTTTTTGGCAACTTTTTAACCCGCTACTCCCCGTTGGTGATACATGATGAGGTTTTAGACTAAATCATTGAGCTATTATTACTAACGTATAGAGAAGACATCGCCGAACACTATACCCTGTTTTTTTTCGGTGCGGACTAAATTGACACATGCAAATGTCAATTTTCGAAATAATGATACCAGCTTTTTAGTGATAGTGTTGTATACCGATTTTATGAATACGATACCGGTTTTACGAATCGTATCTTTACCACATAATTTTATTATTATTTGACAATAAATCTTTTAAAAATCATGGTAACTATGGAGCATCACGGATAAAAAATTTTTTTATTCATTTTAATTACTTATTAGCTATTACACTAAGTAAATACAACAATTATTTATTTGTTATTGAAGAACAGGTACGCAATAACAAGTTTTTAACAGGAACTACACTAGGTATAGATACAAAGAATCCGAACGTTATAGGCTTTTCCATAGTATTCATGGTACACAATAATAAAACCAGTTCTCTTTTCTGCCACTGGCTGCGTTAGAATTTAGGACGTAGGTACCGACAGTGTTTCCACAATGAGGGGAAATTTCCCTTTTGAGGGGAAATCAGGGTCCAGAGGGGAAGAAAAAGGGGAAAGACATGAAAAGAGGAATCGTGGGAAACCATGAGTAAAACTAGTGCTACGTTTACCTAAAGTTGTTAATGTTATCAAAATCAGTGCCTTAAATACACGCCTTTTAAAAAAAATGTGCTCTGAAATGGACTCTGACCATGAGGCACTTCTCAAAGCGTGGCTTAAGTCAAAGAATATAGCCTTTATAAAAAAGCTCATGATCGTCGTCGATGAAATGGCCGCTGAACGGGGAGTCACCATTTTGCAACTGCCTCCCTACCACTGCGAGCTAAATCCAACTGAATTGGTGTGGGCACAGGTAAAGAGGCATGTCGCAAAAAACAATAAAACGTTTAAAATGAACGAAGTGTGAAGTCTTTTCGAGGAAGGGTTTCGTCTAGTGACTCCCCAGGGCTGGAAAGAGTGTATTAAACATGTAATTGGAGTTGACGACAAAATGTGTACTCTAGGCCATATTGTCGACGACATTACCGACAGATTTATTATTGAAGTAGGTGACGACTCTGACGAATCGGCACATTCAGGTACGGAGTAATTGCCTGATTCTGATTATTAATTTTTTTAACATTAATTTAAATTTGGACATTAATGAATACCTTAATGATGAAAAGGCGTGGGATTGAATATAGCTCGACCAGGCTATGTCTATGAACCGCCTCGTAAATAGTTAGATGCACGATTGGCTGTCTCGTGTTTGTCCTGATCATTTCATGGTCTACTATTGCGTTTTACCTTGTATATGATTTTAAGAAATTTAAAAGAGTACCGAGAGTCTTTTACCTCTGTCTTTTTTTTCTCACGGCCTACACTAGGGACATTACTTTGTGTTATTTATTGTAATATTTAATAAAACCGAGGATAAAATAGATAGGTAATGTCTACCGAGACATTAGACATTTTGACTAACTCAAGGTTGCTTAAAACACTGGGTACATTATCTAAGTTTGTAATGTACCTAATGTTAAGATATAAAAAAAATATATTATTTTATTTTATTGTTTTATATTTTGCTACCTTAACTTTCTTTTAGTATTGTTTAGTTTTTTTTTTTTTTTGTAAATGACATTTTATTTTAAATATGTTGTATCACCTTAAGGCGAAATAAATATTTTCATTTCATTTCAATTTGCATATTACTAAAATTAATAAATACTGAAGAAAATAAGTGTTTTTCATTTATCATAAATCTATACATTACCCTTACAGGTTCATTATATAATATAATACATATATAGGTATGCCTATAGGTACATTATGGTTGTCGCCACACTCTAACATTTTAAAGACAAAGATTTTTATAATTATTACTAAAAAACGATACTAGATTGTAAATTACGTAAAGTTACGGTAGCGGCACATCACTATTAATGATTCGCAAAAAACCAGCAACACAGCTTATGTCAATTTAGTCCGTACCGAAAAAAAACAGGGTATACTGTGTTCCGTTCAACTGCGGTCGGCCGGCCGCACCTCACTCAGTCGCTTGCGAATCTTAAAGCTATGCAGTCGCAATTTGGTCGTAATATTTTAAAACGAAATCGTGTAAAATCTCTTTAAATATGCCCTCGTGTGTGCTGCGATATTGTAGTAATAACTCAACCAATACGTAAAAGTGCAAAGGGGTAACTTTCCATCGGTAAGTAACTATATATTAATTTTAAATCTTAATTTAAGCAAAATGTTTAGTGGACGCCATGTTCCGTCATTTGTCATTGAGAAAAATAGCATCTCTAAGCAGCTAAGCGCTGCATGTTTTAATAATTTGTTTAGACAACAGTCGCTATGTAGCGCTGCAGCACCGACCGGGCGACCGGAGCTCAAACCACGCCCACCCCCCGCGCTCTTGCCGTCAAGATGTGACACGTTTTTTGTTTGGTATAGCTTCTCTATACGTTAGTAATAATAGCTCAATGGACTAAATACCCAAAAATCACGATTTTTTTTGCAAAGTATTGAAATTTTCGGAATATTATCTCTAAATACATGTATAATCTGATTAAATTGTGGTAAATTAAGCACCGTGATACAAACTCCTAGATAGACATCAAGTTTGTAGGTTGTTTTTTTGGTTAAGTATTTTGTTACACCTTCCTTGTGATATTTCGTGGTTTTTCCGGACCCATTCCTCCCTATGTCTGTACAGTTAGCGGCTTTCGTGGTTTCAAACGCGTTTAGTTTGATACCTGATAGATTAATTATTGAAGCTACTTCTTTTTACGCTCATGTAGTCTTGGTTCGTATTTTCTGAATAACATATCTTGTAATGATCACTCATGACAACGATAAATAGTGTTTTCAGAGATGTAATGTAAATGTTTCCAGGCCGTGGCGCTGGTGATGCCGCGCATAGAGCAGCCGAGCGGCGCCAACTCGGGCGCGCTCGCGCCAGCCGCCAGCTCGGCGCCCGGCGCACCGCCCGCTGTTGCGCCACCCCTCGCCGGTTAGTATCACTTTTACCGCGCGTCCCGCGAAAATTTTCATGCACTTATATATTATAGTTAGTAATAGATTTTTGTATAGCTTGTGTCCATTTTTGTTGCCTTATTTATTAGCATTAGTTAGTAGTATCTTATGTTTAGTATCTTTTATTATCAAATCCAAAAGCCTAATACGATTTATACATACTCAATTTTAACATTATAAAATAAAAAATAAGTCAAAATATTTAATAAGATGGGTTGCGTTTCAAAAGTTAGGCAAAAGTTATTATCGTAGTTTGATGTCGTGTTACAACAAGGAGGCGTCAGCGCGAGCCCCACGTCGGCGTCCGCTGCTGGCGGGCAGTCCGGCGTGAGCACGTCGCACGCCGCGCCGCTGGTGAGCACGTCGCACGCGGCCCCGGGAGTCAGCACGTCGCAGACGGCCCCCGGCGTCACGACCACCCACACCACTCCCGGTGTCAGCACGTCGCACGCGGCTCCAGGCGTGAGCACGTCGCACGCGGCTCCAGGCGTGAGCACGTCGCACGCGGCTCCAGGCGTGAGCACGTCGCACGCGGCTCCAGGCGTGAGCACGTCGCACGCGGCTCCAGGCGTGAGCACGTCGCACGCTGCACCCGGCGTGAGCACGTCGCACGCTCCGCCAGACGCTCGTCCACCTAAGCGGCGGTTGCAACAGCGACCGGTGACCGCCAAGCGAACTAGAGTTCAGGTACGCATTTTATATACAGCCTGACACCTGATCGGTATGAAAATCCCAAATCGTGACTGCGTAGGGTATTTTAAGATGGACTTTAATACTAAAGGAATATTGTAATGATGAAATTCCTTACTAAACATTTACTTGTACAATTTAAAGGTGTTCTGCTAATATTGTGTACAAGTTGCCATCTATTATATGCCCCCAGTAATGTAGAACTTACAACTAGTACAATAAAAATGAAGAAAGAATAGCATGCATATACACATGTATCAGGATTATAATTTTGCAATCATTTTTATATAACTGCATTTAATCCAAGTAGCTATGTATAAATATATGGATCATTCCATGTGAAATCGACAATTTTTTTACCTGACCTTCGATTTCGCAAAAAAATTTTTTTATCTATTTATTTATTTTTATCTATTTTAATATTACATCGTTTTTTTTTTTTGATTGCCTTCTTTTCTTCATTGTATTATTGAAATAAAATTGAGATGATACCTTCCTTACTATAGTCTGGCTAACGAAAGATGAGACTGAAAAAACGCGGCAAATTAAAAAAACCACACCCTGGCAACTTCAAAGACGCGCCTTATTGTTTATTTGTGACTTTTAAAGTATTACCATACTCTGATTCGGATTCTTCCCAATCTCTGTTAAATCGCCGAAATTTATCAATGTTTATAATAAGATTAATGTTGGCCAGTAATACATTAAAAAAAAAAAAAAAAACAAATAAACAAGATAACGTGTTTTTGAAGTTTTATTGCGGTTAACTCGTTAGGTACTAATCTTTTAAGGATCGTGCGTGTTAATATTGTTTAAAATGCATAAAACTATTAAAAGTGGAGTGCGAGAGGTATTATTTAGTATGATTTCCAAATATGAAGCGACGAAATTGGCGAAAGATGCGGAATTTCAACAAAAACAAGATTGTTTACGTATTGTGAAGGAATTTTTAGGTTAGTGTGAAAAATTAATGTTGATACTTGATAATTACGTACCAGTAGATCCAGAGATTAGCGCGTTCAAACAAACAAACAAACTCTTCAGCTTTACATTATTAGTATGATTTATGTATCATATATTTATCATGTATTTTATATGTATTATATAATTGTATATATGTAAAATTTTGTTAACATATATGTGTAGTGTAAGTATGTATTATGTCTGCATGTGCATATTCACGAGTTCATTTTAAAAAGATGAAATAAAAAAGAATTATTAGCGTCGGACCACGTCCTAGCTTTACTAGGAAGTCACAGGACTGTCAATCTGCAGTCTAAAATAATAAGAATAACACCCGTAGGATAATTAAATAAAGTATATTTAAATCTTAGTAGGTTTTCGCTAGTTATTTCCCAATTAAAGAGGTAGTATACCCGATGGTGGGAACCCACAGTGTTGACATTTAAAAAGTATGCAAAAAAATCGAGTCTCATCTTTCGTTAGCCAGACTTTAATAAGCGACAGTTCGTTAATTATCATGCTATATCAACTGGAGGTAACTTTTAAGCCCATATCATTTTTGAACTTCTCACATTTCAGTACAAGAAAAAGAACGTTCATAAGGCTGAAAAAATAACGTCAATAGGGGAAAAGAATTTTTTGCACTTTTTTAAAAAATAACAATTTTTAGGAGATAATCACTTAAAACTCTAAAATAAAATTTGATTCTTCAACTTTTGAGGTTATACGAGGAAATCAAAAAAATTTCATAGCAAAGTTATATAAAATATGCCAAAATTGAAATTTGAAACAAAAAAGTGGCAATTGTCATCTCATGTTCAAATTGGCAGGGATCATTGCAGAATTAGTTGGTTTTTTTAGAGAAAAAAAAGGGTCGGACTGAGAAAATGACGGTTTCGAAAAAACCAAAATATTTCATATAATATCTGGGCTTCTGAAAATTTTTTTCATATATTTTTTAAAACTTCATTTGAAAACAAACATTTTAAAAAAAAAGTTCTCAAACGGTCAATTTTTGAACGTTCTAGCATTTAAAAAAAAGCAATTTTTTTTTAAACGTAACTTTTTTGTTGAGAAAGAAAATTTGAAAAAATTCTGGAAAATGTCTTACAGGAGGTAGAAAAAGATAGAAAATTTCTAGCGAAATCGAAGGTCAGGTAAAAAATTTGTCGATTTTACACGGAATGATCCATAATTATGTAATATCATGAATATTTAAAATACTTCCTACAATATTTGAGTACTTTTTTGAATATTTAAAATACTTCCTACAATTTTTGAGTACTTTTAAACTCAAATGTGCAAGTTAGGTCTTTTTTAGAACTTTATTAACCTTTTGAGCGCCACGCCTCAAATCCATTCCCGTGCCCTGTACGCCAAGGCATAAATTAAACAAAAATACCTACGAAAAAAATAGTGCTGCCAAGAGTCGTTATCGAGTACCACAAAGTGACTTGTTTATGTTGGTTTTTATACAATAAATGACTACTTATATAATCTAGGATGGTTTATTCTTTCAATATTTTTCTTGTATTATCTTGCACTCGTTATATATACTTACAATAACATAAATAAAAAACAAACATTACAAAAAAATCGTAGTAAAGCACAACACCATTCTCTATCGTCATGACGTCATTGTCACGACTGGAAGACTACGGCGCAGCTGACCTACAGTTTTAAAACTTCCATAGAGACATGTTAGAGACGTGCTGTGTGTGCCGCACGCTGTATATCGATTTCGAATCGAATCTATATATAAATGAAAAGTAATTTAAAAAAAATTAACCGAATTCAAATTTGTATTTTTTAAAATTATATAACTAAAAAGGGAGTAATAAAAGTGCAACATTTTAAAAATCTAAAGTACTTACCTAAATATGCCTATTGCCTACTATTTATTAAATCCAGCTTTAACAAAGTAAAACTACAATACCATACAATATTATAATAAAAATATTTAATATATCATAATGTCCCTTAACATCTCGCAATAACGGCTATTTGCGCATTATTGTTACTCATTTAAGAAGACAATAGACGCACCGGTCATAAAATATTTTGTACTGGATTTTGACAGAACTCCTTACTTTCAAACAATAATGGCTCTTGATGTACAGCGATAAAGGTGAGAATTACATTAAAAATCTTTTTTGAGACCATAAATTATATGGAATTCTCAAAAATTATAGAAAAAAATGTTTTTTTCAATCGTGGGAATGTTTTTAAAAAGTTTATGCAAATATTGCGTTTTAAAATTTCATTTCTTTTTGGCTATCGTTTTTAGAAGTTTCGTAAAAATCCTAATAATATTAGTTTAAAATAATGTAATTCACGTGAAATTTGTTCAATGAAATATTGAAGTTGTTATTTAAATAGAATATATTTAAAAAATCCTTCGTAATGGAAAGATTGTTGTAAATCTATTAAGCTAGTAAATAAAGCATTTAACCTCGCACTTTTCCGATCCAATTTCAATTTTTTTTTTAGGTTAAGGGTCACTTACTGACCATAAAAACACAAAATGCTGACAGATCCAGATGGAGCTTCGATCGCAATCTTAAAGAAAAGTTAGTTAGACCTTTTTGTAGAAAATAAACTTCGCATCTTTTATTTCCTGTAAACTTTTTTGTAAAACTTACCGTTTACGATTTATGGCCCATTTAATGAACCCGTATAAAATATTGGATTAATCAATAAAACGCATCTATCCATTTTTTAAGATCACTTTATTCTCTACAACTTTTGTTTAAATTTTTTTTTCTAATGTCCATACTTTTTGAGTTATAAAACGTTTTGAGTTATTAAACGTTTGACTACCGGGCGTAAAGTCGAAAATTTCAAGGTACGCATAGAATATATGGTACAAATTCAATAAACTAATTCTTAAAAAATATGCCAATTATTTATGTACTTAAAAATTGATAGTACATTTCCTTACCTGCAATAGTAATTAACTTTTTATATTTTATTTTATTATATTTTGTACAACTAACTGCCGCGTCACCCGCCGAGCGCCGGCATTTCTACATTAAAAATTTTAGAACTCAAAAAGTATGGACATTAGAAAAAAAAGTTTTAAACAAAAATAAAGTTGTATAAAAATTGACTAATCCAATATTTTAAGAGTTATTGGCCAAAAATGAAAAACGGGTTCTTTAAATGGGCCATAAATCGTAAACGGTAAGTTTTACAAAAAAGTTTACAGGAAATAAAAGATGCGAAATTTTATTTTCTACAAAAAAAGCTTGAATAACTTTTGCCCTAAAGTGGATATTTTCCGAGATATCGGCCAAAAACTTTAAATTAAAATTGGATCGGAAATTTAGTGCGAGGTTGACAAAAAAAAAACAGCTTTATTTACTGGCCTATATGTTTATTAGTCTAGTACGATTTTAAACAACTTTTGTCTTATAGAGGTTAAACTAGATTTATAATATATAAATTCATATCTTACATTTATATTTGTGCCTCTTGCGTCACATCACTAGCGGTCACCTATAGATGACAACGGCGTACAGGACATATCATTTACGTGGAATAAGAATGTATGTTTTTATTTCAATGTTTCTCAGTACGTGTAGCTCTAAAAGACTGGTTTTTTATACTCAAATGTTGCTGGGATATTCTATTTTGAGAGATGTTGAATTAAAATACTAAAAATATTTTTTTTATAATTTTATTTAATACTAGCTTCTGCGCGCGACTTCGTCGGCGTGGACTCCGCTCCTATTGGTCTTAGCGTGATGAAACATAGCCTATAGCCTTCCTCGATAAATGGGCTATCTAACACTGAAAGAATTTTTCAAATCGGCCCAGTAGTTCCAGAGATTACCGCGTTCAAACAAACAAACAAACAAACAAACTCTTCAGCTTTATATATTAAGTATAGATTTATTTATTTACTAGCTTCTGCGCGCGACTTCGTCGGCGTGGACTCCGCTCCTATTGGTCTTAGCGTGATGAAACATAGCCTATAGCCTTCCTCGATAAATGGGCTATCTAACACTGAAAGAATTTTTCAAATCGGCCCAGTAGTTCCAGAGATTACCGCGTTCAAACAAACAAACAAACAAACAAACTCTTCAGCTTTATATATTAGTATAGATTTTGGTGGTCCGGGTTTTTTGTCACCTATAGACGTCGTTGGCGCACAGAGCTCGCAAGTGCTTGTCACGTATAGATGACTTTGGCGTTCAAAAGGTTAATTTAATGCTTGCCGTCAGGGTTTTGAACGTTCAGTAGAAGTGGAATACCAGGTGCCAACTTCATCGCGTTGTGATCAAGACGATGAAGGTGTCATCGTAGTAGATTCCGAGGAAGATGACGAGCGCTGTACTGGCACTATGTATAGGGTAAGTTAAAAATGTTTTTCAAGATTAAAAAAATTATCATATCTTAACGGCTATCCATAGCTTAACGGCTAGAGCACCGACACGGTATGTCGGGGGTGCGGGTTCGAATCCCGCTGGATCGAAATCTTGACATGATAATAAAAAACATTTTTGATTTTCATCATGTGTGGGAAACATAAAAATAATACGAATTAAGATTACTCATTTTTATCTTTGCTAAAAATTAACCAGTTAAATTAGATATGAGTGACAAAAAATACTAACGTTTTTAGGGAATTAATGAATGAAGAATATTTTTACACCTTGCTTTTTTTTCTTGTTAAACAATATGAGTGCTATCTTATTAGTATTCAAGTTTTAGATTTGTTTTAGTTTCTTGCGTAACGGTTCTTTTGTTGTATTGTTAGATACGTTATTCTTATGTTTGTTATGGCATTCAACAGCTCGCAACTCGTCTCTTAATAATTATGAAAGTTTAACATATATTTATTTTCTTTTCGCGTAGGAGGAAGGAGAGGAAGATGAAGAAGACATGGAGGAGGAGCAGGACGTAGAAGGCGGCGAGGAGGAAGAAGAGGTCGAAGGCGAAGATGGGGAAACTGTCACTCGCCCGGTATTAAGACGCTTGCTTACATAATATTGAAACTTATTTATATGACACATTTTTTCTTTATACTACTAGGGGGCTAATAAGCATATGGCCAACTTGATAATAAGCTGTTACCGTAGCCTATAGTCTATAGACGCCTGCAACACTAGAAGCGTAGTAAGGGGCCATCCATAAGCTACGTTACATGAATTTTACGACTTTTGGACCCCTCCCCTGTCCTGTCAGAAATGGTCACATTTACTTAGTGTGACGTCACATATTTTGCAATTAATTACGTCACATATATTGCATTAAACCCTAAAACCCCCTATAAATTCTTATTTCTTAAATTAAAACATTAGTTTTGACTAGTGATGTTCCGGAGATCCGTATCCGTATCCGTATCCGCGGATATCCGCGGGAAAAATGAGATCCGTATCCGTATCCGTATCCGTCACTTTTCTCGCGGATCTTTTACGGATCTTTTATTAATTTCCAAATTCAATTGACAGGATAAAATGCTGCATAATAACTTAGATTATGTTATTAAGTAGTGTAATTTAAACAAATTCCATTCAAAGTATTTTTTTATTTCTTAAAATCAAATATTTGGCACCTTTAAATGCAATTTGCAAACATAATTATATTAGTAGTTAGTATTAGTAACCATAATAATGGTATATAACTCAAAGATGGTAAATCAACTACCTATCTTATAAGATCACTATTACACATATAAAGTTTATTTTTTTTATAAATATAAGAAAATTAAAAACAAAACATATTTTTATTTTAACATCTTTTTCGGATTTTATCATTGTTTATTAAGTTTTTTAGATGGCCTACGTTTCCTGGACCTAGTTGCTAAACAAAAGTAATTCGCGTGCAATGCAAGTAGGATCGCTAGATCGATGACCGTATTATCGAAAAAAAAAAACATTTTTCGGGATTTTGGGACGGGAGAAATAAAATAAAAATAAAAATTAAGTTGCTATATAAAGTTATAAAGTTACATTTTCCACTGCTTTATATAAATAAATACTAACAATAGTTATGTTCGCTCACAAACGGAAAAAAACCAACTTCAATCACACCGTCAAGTAATACAACGTAGGTACACAAAGATTTCTCAAAAAGTAGTCATCAGATGTCAATCAAATTTAATCAGGACTACATGACAACCATCAGCTTTTGATTAAAACAAAAATCATCAAAATTGATATACCCAGGGAAAAGTTATGCAGTATAATACAACGTAGGTCGACGAAAAAAAAGTCAAGTAAATACGCATTATTATAACTCGAAAAGCACTTGTCAAATCTCAATTCAATTTAAATGGGATTACATGACACGCACCACCTTTTGATTAATAAAAAAAAAATAACCGAAATCGGTCCACCCAGTCAAAAGTTCTGAGGTAACATAAATACATTTAAAAAAATACAATTGAATTGAGAACCTCCTCCATTTTTTGTAAGTCGATTTTCCCATTACATACATATATTATTATATTATGAATAAGTAACGAAATTTTATAAAGTAATTTATTCTGTAGCTTGACACACGTATTTTGTGTTACTTTTCACAGATTTAACAATTTTTTTGTTCTATTTCACTATTTAAATATGACTTGAAATTTAAACCGCTTTCCTCAAAATTGATTCGAATTATTAACTCTGCTTTTATTAAATCCATGCACATTCGCTTACATTCTTTTGTGTAAAAATTATTCAGTATACCAAACAAGCGTTAACTATCGTTTCAAGGTCACGCGCCAACACCGATTGAGTGAGTATATAAAGATCCGTATCCGTATCCGTATCCGCGGATCTTGACACTAATTATCCGTATCCGGATCCGTATCCGCGGATCTACATTTTTGATGATCCGGCACATCACTGGTTTTGACATTGTTTTTATTTCTATTTAACTAACAATTACATAATTATATTTTGAAATGTGATGTCACTAAATTTTGGACCCTTCCCTACCTTTTGTCATACTCTGTCACACTTCGTCGAGCCCTTAACGTGTGACGTTATTCATGGATGGCCTTGAAGTGCTTTGCCAACCTTACTCTCTACTCTAGGAGCATAATACAATAATGTTGGATTGTTGTAATCTGGTAGCCAATTAACTTTTATCAGAAAATTTTTTATGTTACATATTCGCGCGGTCGTCTTCCTACAGTAAGCAACCTATATATTTATTTTTGATAAAATATATATATCATAATATATATCACCCCTAGGCTCGATGCGGGCAACGACCCCCGGAGCAGAAAGCAGGGTGACTGCAAACTGCGCCAACGGGCTAGTAAAAATCGCTTGCTTGCAGGAGTCGCCGGCGCAGAGCCCCGAGGCGGGCGGAGCGGGCGAGGCGGGCGAGGCAGGCGAGTCGGGCGAGGCGGGCGAGGCGGGCGCGGTGGGCGAGGCGGGCGAGCTGGGCGACAGCGGCGAGCCCGTCAGCGAGCCGCCCGCGCACCGCCAGGCCGAGGCCATCAGCAGCGGGCCCGAGCGTGAGCACACCAGCTGTTTATACTTAGCTAACTCATAAAACCTTTCACTCACTCATAACCACAGACCACAGAAATACTATAGACATGGTAAGGGGCGTGACGCGTGTTACCGAGCTTATGATCAGGCGATCATACTGTTAACAAACGCATCTCAGTCGTAGTACAGACGCGGGTGACGTATTTAGTGACTTAAAAAATATTAAAATGCCGTGTTGTGTAGTATTGTCGTGTCGACAAGGGAGCTAAGGTCTAAAAGTTACCCCAGGAATGATTTCCTTTCACATATAAGTACTAATTTACTGTAATTATTAATATTTGGAAAAAGCCAGGTATCTACAATGATTTTGACTTACAATTCACAATTGTGACAGTAACGACATACACTGCTGGCTAACCACTACCAATAGTCTGGGAACAACGCGCGTAACGCGCAATCTGTTGCGCAGCTATAGTTACGCTCGCTACGCACTAATTCTTCGAGTACCAGGCGTCAGTGGGCCGCCATATTATCGACTTTTACTAGTTGAGCAACGAATGCCTAATCTGTAGTTTATCGATAAATTGAATCTTTTTTTTATTATAAAAGGTTTTTTGTTCGATGTTTATTATCACGTTTAAGACATAAGTATACTATATGTACAATTCGAATTTCATTTTTATATCCATTTTTACTAGATGTTAAATTTTATTGAGTGAATGATTTTTAAAATTCACTTCACCGTGTCTTTCAGTTTATTTCATGCTTGGCTCCTACTGTTTCATCCCGATAGTTTTTCGTAGGTATATATATTTTTTTAACCCTCAGTTTCATATTGATTTTAATAAATTTCTGAATTTTGGTTAGTATCCCAACAGTTTTATAGAACTACAGTCTACAGTAATAGAAAACTACCAGTTGACTATTAATGTGAGGTATTTAATGTGTAATCAGTGAATATAGATAATAATTATTGAATTTTATTGAAATAATACTCGTCTGTGTTATCATTTATCGATAAATCTGCAATGTTTATCGAAATGCCCACGGCCCTAGCCCGGAGGCGTGTCTCATCTATGATTGTAGTAACGTGTAGCAATGCGTACACGCACACTAATTCGTAGCCAATTAGGATTAAGATTTTAATGTTGTAAATTATGTGCGAACTTTAATATAATTGTGTGGGTGTAAAAGTTGGCTACGCTGGTTCTGAAGCAAATAACGTTCGATGCCGTCTCCATATACTCCGTGCTCATAACCTTTACCTTTTATATTAATTCGCAATCGTCGCATAAAAAAACCAACATCTTCAATCAACCTCCTTACCCACTCACTACCGCCCCATTTCTATATTACCTTTTTTATCCAAGATTATTGAATCCGTTGTTCACCGTCAATTATCCTCATTCCTAACTAAACACGATTTATTTGATCCACTGCAATCGGGTTTTCGAGCTGGTCACAGCACATCGACAGCTCTTTTAAAAATTACTGAAGATATAAGAGAGGGTATGGAAAACAAATGTGTGACTGTTTTAGTCCTGATAGATTTCAGCAATGCATTTAACGCTGTCGACCACGATCTGCTTCTAGCATTCTTGACTCGTTACTCTATGTCAGCCCCTGTGATCAAGTGGTTTTCTTCATACCTTCGAGGACGGAGGCAGGCTATTCGTACCGATGGGGGAAACTCTGATTGGTGCGAAGTGGGTGCTGGTGTTCCCCAAGGCGGTATATTATCTCCTTTATTATTTTCTCTCTTCATTAACTCAATTACATCTTATTTAAAATGTCAGTACCACCTTTATGCCGATGACCTGCAGCTTTATAAACAGACTAAGATTAGCTTACTACATTCCACTATTCATTGTTTAAATCAAGATCTAATGCGTATACAAAACTGGTCATTGAACCATGGTATTGCTGTCAACGCCGCCAAGTGCGATTATTGTGGGTAGTTCTCGGCAACTGGCCTTAATTGATACAAATTCTTTACCCAACCTGATTTTTGATAGATACACAATACCTTTCTCCACGAAAGTCAAGGATCTGGGCATCATTATTGACAATTCCCTCTCCTGGTCCGATCAAGTAAATGAAGTTTCGCGTAAATTCTACTCAACATTGCATCCCTTACTGCGCTTTAAGCATTTCTTACCAACTAAGGCTAAGCTTCACTTGGTGAATACCTTACTTTTGCCCATAATTGATTACGGCGATGTGTGTTATTTGGACCTCAATCAAGTCCATTTGAACAAACTGGATCGATTGCTCAACACCTGCATTCGTTTCACTTTCGGTCTGCGGAAGTATGATCATATTTCACATTACAGATCTCTTCTTAAATGGCTACCAATCCGTGAACGTAGGCACTTGAGAATTCTTTGCTTACTCTTCACTCTTTTATCCCATCCTACTACCCCTCCTTACCTTAAATGTAAGTTCACTTTCCTTTCCGAATTACATGAAAGGCCTCTCCGCTCTTCAAATAATCTATCTCTTGCTACTCCTATTCATCGGACTGGGTTTTTGTCTGATTCATTTGCTGTTACTGCTGTTCGTCTCTGGGACATGTTACCTGAATTCATCCGTAAAGCTCCTTCACGTGACTCATTTAAGAGACAAGTTAAAAAGTTCTTCTTAGCTAAAATTTAACATTATTTGGTTTTATTGTCGTCAGATTATTATGTATTAAGTATTTTGTGTGTATGTATATATGTATGTATGTATATATGTATGTATGTAAGTATGTTTCTATGTATGTATGGATATGCGTATCTATGTATGTTTATATCTATACTCATATTTCGATAGGTATACTAATTTTTTTTTTTTTTTTTGCACACCTACAAACGTCCGATCTTGTACGTCCTAAGGTTGGCTGGTAGAGAATGCTTTTAGCATTAAGCCCGCCTTTTGTACAATCATGTATGTATTGTGCAATAAAGTATCAAATAAATAAATAAATAAACATCTAAAATTCGAGTTGCCGTAGTATAATTGAAACTCACTTAATATGTCAAGTATTTCCGTTTGCAAATTATGATTCGAAAACTTTGTTATTTATTAGTTGAAGTAAAACAGGTTCTGAGTTCTTTACCTCCTGCTAATAAATCTAATCAGTAACTTGTGTATCAGAATAGGTCATAATAAAAGTAGATATTAAATTTTGTGTTAAAAGAAACACTAAGTAGTAATAAGTTTTTGTTTCTGTCTGTCTGTCGCGCAATCATGCCAAAACTAAACAGAACAGATTTAAATGAAATTTGGTATACAGATAGTCTAAGAGTCTGAGAAAGGACATAGGCTACTTTTTAATGCGAAAAAAAGGGTGTAAGGGGTTGAAAGGTTGGAATGAAAATTTGTATGGAACTATGTTTGTGTTTCGTAACTGTCAAACACTAGCTTCTGCGCGCGATTTCGTCGGCGTGGACACCGCTCCTATTGGTCTTAGCGTGATGTTATATAGCCTATAGCCTTCCTCGATAAATGGGCTATCTAACACTGAAAGAATTTTTCAAATCGGACCAGTAGATCCTGAGATTAGCGCGTTCAAACAAACAAACAAACTCTTCAGCTTTATTATATTAGTATAGATTTAATGTTCATCCCATCGATATGGTAAACTCTCCCCTAAAATTAAAGAACGTATTTAAATAAAGGTTTCGAATCGACAACATATATCCACAATATACGGATAGTGGCGTATTTTACATTTTAAAATGTATAATAATGTCAGTAATGAAAACGGATTGATATAATATATATTGGTTGTCAAATATTTATGCGTGCGTTCAGAAATTTATTTAGTGTAAACTAAGGAAAATATATCAAGCAACTTAAATATACAATCTATACTAATATAATAAAGCTGAAGAGTTTGTTTGTTTGTTTGTTTGAACGCGCTAATCTCAGGATCTACTGGTCGGATTTGAAAAATTCTTTCAGTGTTAGATAGCCCATTTATCGAGGAAGGCTATAGGCTATATATATCATCACGCTAAGACCAATAGGAGCGGAGTCCACGCCGACGAAGTCGCGCGCTGAAGCTAGTAAATGATAAATGTACAAATGAATGAAATACAAAAAAAAACCGTTAAATTGATTGGTCTCATTGAAACATTTCAGATTATTCTGTCAATCCAGTCAAAGTCAATATATTATATAAATATTTTCGTCGTGAAAGTGTAAAAGATATGACAGACTGACAGACAGAGTGACTTTCGCATCTATAATATTAGTATGGATATTACCTGAAAGTTGGTTTGTTTGTTTAAACACGACTGATTCGAATTGAAAAATTCCTCTGAAATGGATAACCTATTTAAAGAGACAAGGTTATGCTTTAAAAAGAAGGAAGGCAATTTTTTCCCTCAAATCAACGCGTGTGAAACCGCGGAGCACAGCTAGTATATTTATATATTCGTATATATACTAGCCAACTCGAGCTCAGTCAGTCAGTCGTATGCGTAACACACCCGTCGAAGAGGCAACATAGGAAGAAACAAAAGTCAAAAGCCACCTGCGGATCGAGATACTACAAATAATTTTGTTTTTATTCGACGACGTCTTCCGAGGTCCTTGGGTTCGTAGTGAAGTACGTAGGTACGGACCTACGTAACCAGCGCAAGTTGCTATAAGGCGTACGTCGATTAAGTGGGACATTGTCCCAGGATGACAGTGCGGGCATTGGATGTGTTCCTGCCGTCCGAAACACTCATACTAGTTAAAGTTTAATTTTGTTTGCAGCCAGCGGAGCTTTATCATTAGGTGGGAGCGGTGCCGACGATGGCGACGATAGCATCGTTCCTTCCACTCCTACACTTTATGTTCCTAGACGAAATGACGGGTATGAATAAAGAAGTATATGCTATTAGTCCTAGTGAATTTTTAAACACTTGAAATGTCGAAAAATAAAAAATAAATGAACAGCAAAATGCTTGGTTTATAAATTATTTCATAATTTAAAATGGTAAAGAATGTATATAGGGTCTGAGTAAGTACTCATCTTAGAGATAATTATTCTATTTTCTAATTGTATTAAAACATGTAATTTAACTCACTAAGAAAGTGTCTATTCAGTGGGCAGTAGAAACCGGTTGCTATATTCTATTCTCTTTCTCATAATATCTGTTATTTAGACTTCAATATGTAAAAAATTAAACGGTTATGATGATCATGAGACTAAAGAATCTTTTCGAAGTGAAACTTCTTTAGGCGCATGAGGGTAATTTTTTTACGGGTGAAACGTGCAACGTTTTGATGAAACAACAACGTTTTAAATCTATGTTGTTTTTGGTAGTTAGAGCCACCTAGCGTGTACTATAGAAACTACAAAGGTTAATATCGATAGTATTACCATAGGGTAACGCTCACTTCGGTGGGTGTATCCTCTGCCCATCGGGCCGAAACCAACAGACCCGGCAGTGGGAACTGCCGGAGAGAAAAGGCCCGGGTAAGCTGGCATAGCCTGGATGGCCGTACCCAGACAGGGTCTAGGGCCTGCCAGTAAGAACCACACATACACATAGTATTACATTGCAAACTAACTGGATGGCGCTGGACTGGAGGAAACCTAAAGCTTTAGATTTGTATAAATATAAACGAGACTTAAATATTAGTTTGCCAAAGAAGTTTCACTTCTGACATGTGTACTTTGTAGGCACATACTTTTTTATGTTGGAACCCAGCCTTAGTACATATATTCTCATATGGACTCGAAAAATAAAAGCTCCTCATGTCGCAGATTCGGTGAGGCGGTTGTGTCGCCGGTGGGCGGCGCGGGTGCGGAGAGCGCGGGCGCGGCGGCGGGCGCGCGCTTCACGTTCGCGGAGGCGGGCGGCGCCGCCTCGCACCTCGACACGCACGCCGACCTCGCCGCCGCGCTGCCGCCGCCGCACGCCGCGCACGCCAGTGAGTACCTGTTATACGCATCATGTTACACACGTTCGCGGAGGCGGGCGGCGCCGCCTCGCACCTCGACACGCACGCCGACCTCGCCGCCGCGCTGCCGCCGCCGCACGCCGCGCACGCCAGTGAGTACCTGTTATACGCATCATGTTACACACGTTCGCGGAGGCGGGCGGCGCCGCCTCGCACCTCGACACGCACGCCGACCTCGCCGCCGCGCTGCCGCCGCCGCACGCCGCGCACGCCAGTGAGTACCTGTTATACGCATCATGTTACACACGTTCGCGGAGGCGGGCGGCGCCGCCTCGCACCTCGACACGCACGCCGACCTCGCCGCCGCGCTGCCGCCGCCGCACGCCGCGCACGCCAGTGAGTACCTGTTATACGCATCATGTTACACACGTTCGCGGAGGCGGGCGGCGCCGCCTCGCACCTCGACACGCACGCCGACCTCGCCGCCGCGCTGCCGCCGCCGCACGCCGCGCACGCCAGTGAGTACCTGTTATACGCATCATGTTACACACGTTCGCGGAGGCGGGCGGCGCCGCCTCGCACCTCGACACGCACGCCGACCTCGCCGCCGCGCTGCCGCCGCCGCACGCCGCGCACGCCAGTGAGTACCTGTTATACGCATCATGTTACACACGTTCGCGGAGGCGGGCGGCGCCGCCTCGCACCTCGACACGCACGCCGACCTCGCCGCCGCGCTGCCGCCGCCGCACGCCGCGCACGCCAGTGAGTACCTGTTATACGCATCATGTTACACACGTTCGCGGAGGCGGGCGGCGCCGCCTCGCACCTCGACACGCACGCCGACCTCGCCGCCGCGCTGCCGCCGCCGCACGCCGCGCACGCCAGTGAGTACCTGTTATACGCATCATGTTACACACGTTCGCGGAGGCGGGCGGCGCCGCCTCGCACCTCGACACGCACGCCGACCTCGCCGCCGCGCTGCCGCCGCCGCACGCCGCGCACGCCAGTGAGTACCTGTTATACGCATCATGTTACACACGTTCGCGGAGGCGGGCGGCGCCGCCTCGCACCTCGACACGCACGCCGACCTCGCCGCCGCGCTGCCGCCGCCGCACGCCGCGCACGCGAGTGAGTACCTGTTATACGCATCATGTTACACACGTTCGCGGAGGCGGGCGGCGCCGCCTCGCACCTCGACACGCACGCCGACCTCGCCGCCGCGCTGCCGCCGCCGCACGCCGCGCACGCGAGTGAGTACAGCCACGACACACTCGCTCCGTTCACTTCATGCGCTTTTCTTGAGACTAAACCACTATAAATATATGAGCGATGACTTACTGACGATATTTATCCAATTTTCTCATGTTCAACGCGGATCTACAACTGAGCAGAGTCCTAAAGGAATAAATTCTAATGAAATCTTGCAGATTAAAAATGTGTGTCAGTTTAAGTTTTTCATTGGCAAAGGCTTCTCTGGAAAATATTTCATCTAAAATTTGAATGTAGTCGCAATGGGTCTGGTCATCCAGAAATCCACCAAAATTTGACCAGACCAAACGAACACCTTCTAATGGTTTTTGCAAGTTTGTGAGTCAAAGGAAACCGACATACAATTAATGTACAGCTTATTATTCATAGGGAGTGAAGGAGAGTCACGTGAATGGGAAGAGTCGCGCGGTGATGAAGAAGCAACGGCTGTGAGCTCTCAGGGAAGCGAGCCATCTTCACCACATCAGGTAATTTTCACTTTCGACTTAATATAATCTAAAGATAAAAATTGCTTACAGTCCACGAGCTGATGACAAATGTTGGGAAGGTTCTTTAGGCAAGCTGAAATTGCGAAAAATTACAATTTCTGATGACGATGTAGTAGATGTGGTCCGGACGGCGACCACCGGCTACTGCGCTCAGGCATTATTACTGGTCTAGCTACTAAACGACTTTTCGGCCCATTCTAGAACTAGAGAAGAAAAAAAAAACAAATTAAAGTGGTCCAAGTTTGAAAAATAAAATTAAAAATTTTAAATGCATTTAAAAAAAAAAAAAGTAATATTAGTAAATGTCTAAAAATATCATTACAAAGCTCATTTCATCAAGTAAACACTTTTCTATCTTGTTTATTTTAAAATAACTTTTAAATATTAAATTTTAAATATTAATTTTTAAGATTGAGGGCATAATATTGATATAAAATATTCGAAAATTACTAAAATTGGAAATATCGTCATTTTTTTAATGTCCACTTCGCGTGGAATGCCCCAAATAACACATTTAAATTTGTTTTATTCATCGTGATTTAACTGTACATAACCTCAAAATTTAATTTTTTTTTTTCTGTTAAAATTCAAATTTGTTTAACAAAAAAAAATTAAGACACTGATCTAAAACAGTTCAAATGTACCTATATACACAGATATTTACATGGTTATATATGCACATACATGCATGAATTTTTTGCTACTATGTAGTAGCACCAATTATTATTTTGTTACACATTATTAGTAATTATAATGGGCATGACGAAAGATTTTGAAAACCTCTTCCATAATGTGGGTACACATTTACTATTTACAAAAATACCTATATTTCGGTAATAAACATAAGTTTAAGGAATTTTAAAACTATTTTTCTAATATGTTTTCAATGAGAGCGGCAAAACGGCTGCAGGTGTCATGGCGTCGGCTTGACGTCACAAAATAATGTGAGCCTTACTTTTTACTATACTCTTTTTAGCGCGCCTGACGTATTATGTTATGTTGTGACGTCGTGCGCTGTAATTTGTGTTTCAATCAAAATGGCCGATTGCAGTATTTTACTGTTTTATTTTATTGAAAATCACAATAATCTTATTATATTACATAAAACTAAACCAGTATTTTGAATTTTTTTAATATGAGTGTTCCCCTAAAATCATTAAATTGTCGATTTTTTGATACTGTCGTCAAGCCCATTACTAAAATAAACTAAACAATTGTTTTGAAATGCGATCAGCTTCACTTAAATAATTTACCGAGTATTTTTTTTTTTTGTTTGGGTGTCTGCTTTATAGTCCAGTCAAAATAGACAAAAATAAGTCATAACTTAGCCAAAATTCGCATAGAGCTGAAAATTGGCAGTGACGTTAAATATATCATCTATACTAATATTCTAAAGCTGAAGAGTTTGTTTGTTTGTTTGAATGCGCTAATCTCAGGAACTACTAGTTCGATTTAAAAAATTCTTTCAGTGTTAG
Organism: Melitaea athalia; assembly: GCA_905220545.2. NCBI lineage: Eukaryota > Metazoa > Arthropoda > Insecta > Lepidoptera > Nymphalidae > Melitaea > Melitaea athalia. Next base: position 9,617,550 of record HG992190.1, read on the forward strand.
ATAGCCCATTTATCGAGGAAGGCTATAGGCTACAATTATATTATCACTAGGGCTCGGATAAATATGTATTATAAAATTCAAAATATGTACATATAATATGGACCAAAAAATGTAAAATATGGAAAAAATATGGAGTATAAAATAAAAATATCTTTCATATTGTTTATTGTGAAAAGTTACTGCAGTAACAGTTACATTAAAACATTTATAAAAAGATAGCGATATGTTTAGGTAATTGAAAAAAAAAATGAAGTTTATTCATCTTCCACTAATTCTGTCTTATTAAATTGATTGCAGTACACAATCACACGCTTTTTTAAATTATCGTAATTAAAACTGTCGATTAGGTCTAAATATAGCCTTATATTGGCTGTAAGAGCTTTCCACGTCACAATAAAGGCAAATAAGTAAGGTAGGGCACAGCAGGAAATATCCTGCTCAAAAACTGGAGCCGCCCGCCTGGGGAAGTACCTCAAACATGCAGCAGATCACTGCTAAAAATGATGCTTTCAACCAGTGTTGTGTTCCTGTGGTGAATAAGGTGACCAGAGCTCCTGGGGGGGATTGGGAGTATGATCTGCAACGCGCTTTCAATGCATCTGGTGTTGAAGCTACGGTAATCGCTTACCATCAGGTGAGCCGTATGCTTTTTTGACCTACTTAAATATAGAAAAAAACCATGATATAATGGGAGCATACTTAAAGACGCCTATTTCCGTAATTGGGTAAGGCACGTCTGCAGTACCCTCAAAACTCAGTACGCACTTAACTTTATTAATTGTTTGCCTTTATTTTTGTCTAAAGTCTATAATTATTATTTTTATTTTATTTTTTTATGTTACTAAGTCGACAAACAAGCGTACGGCTCACCTGATGGTAAGTGACTACCGTAGCCTATAGACGCCTGCAACACCAGAAGCGTCGCAAGCGCCTTGCCGACCCTATCCCCAATCCCCCTCAGGAGCTCCGCTCTCACCAACAGGAACACAATACTGCTTGAAAACAGTATTATTTAGCTGTGGTCTTCTGTTGAGTCGAGGTACTACCCCAGTCGGGCTGCTCCATATTTTGAGCAGGAAATTTCCTGCTATGCCCTACCTCAGTTATATAGTTGTAGTGTTAGTAGAATATTAGTTTTTGTTTAGCTATTTCAGCAACACCGCCTTCTGCTTCAGAAACATTTTTTTTCTATTTCTTTAATAATCTTCGGGTTTTCATTTGATTGATTTGATCGGCGGCGCGGGGGCAGATAATGTGGAATAAATGAAGTTAGAGTATTAAAAATCAAATTACGACGAATAATACGCGAGAGAAATGGAACTCGCGCGTCCTTGTGGTGGCGAGAATGCAAATACGTAAAATTATATCAAATTTTTGTGAACTAATTCATGTTCTATGATATAAAAATCGAAAATATGGATGATTGTCATATTTTTTTGTAAAATATGGACGTACCCATGAAATATGGCAAAATATGGAAAATAAAAATTAGTTTTTCCGAGTCTATATGTAATAATCAATGTATAGAAGACATTCAAAACCGAAAATGGTGTAAATTAAAAATATGTATTTACATATTAATCCGAGCCCTACTTATATGTATAAAAATCTTGTGTCACGGTGTATGTTGCCAATAAACTCCAAAACTACTGAACCAATTTTTATCAAATTTTGTAAACATTTGTAATTTAGTCCAACTTAAAAGATAGGGTAGTTTTTTTCTCAATTGGACCCGGTAGGTGGCGCTGCTATCGGTATGTAAGCAATCAAATTTGGTAGCTGTTTTCCGGGCAGGACAATGTCTGCCGGGTTCGCTAGTTAATACCATCCACTATATAATTGTTTTGAAATGTTATCAATAAAAATTGTAAAAGCTTTAACTTTTTGTAATTGTATAAAAAAACTATTGGATATGGAAAAATGAAAATGTAATGTAATATATGTGTGTTGTGGCAGGTGGCGGAGGAGGGGCGGGAGGCGGAGGCGAGCGCGGCGCCGCGCCGCGCGCCGCCCGCGCCGCCCGCGCACGCGCCGCACCAGCGCTGGATGCGCGCCGCCGGTACTGCCGCCGCCTCTACCTCGCCCTCTCATACTGTTGCCGTGCTTAGCTAGAATGCCAGTCAATTTTAAAATCGAAAATATTTTTAACTCTGTATATCGGCATATATTCGCTTCAGCCTGTAATATCCCACTGTTGGGCATAGGCCTCTTTACCCATGTAGAAGGATCAGAGCTTAATCCACCACGCTGCTCCAATGCGGGTTGGCGGATATATTCCCTACTATGAGTAACGATCGCTATTCGATGTACACGATAACAACCGGGACCGACGCCTTAACGTGCTCTATGAGGCACAGTGAGGAGACCCACAAGGACTGCACAAACACCCAGACCATGGCAAACATCTGTATGGCCAATACAAATGTTGTCGTGTGCCGGGATCAAACCCGCAACCGCCCGCGCAACAACAGCCACAAACCAGTGCTGTGACCGCTGCGCCAACGCGACGCCATGGAATATATGAATAAAATAAATGAAATTAAATGAAAATATTTGTTTCGCCCTAAGGTGAATACACGCTAATTAACGAATGTCACAAGTAATAATTAATATTATAGGTTGATGATAATTATATTAAATAAAATAAAATTTATTGGTAACAAACAATTAACACTGCTTAAATGAGATAAAATACATCAATCAACACTTCAGCCTATCGCAGTCCGTGTGATATAGGCCTGCACAAGTTCGCGCCAAAAATGGCGTGAACTCATGTGTGTTGCCTATAGTCAGTAGGGCAGGTGGGTTGGTGACCGCAGGGCTGGCTTTTTTGCACCGAAGACACTGCTGCCCGTCTTCTGCTTGTGTATTTTAAAGCCAGCAGTTGAATTGTTATACCACCATCGGTTGACTTTTTAAGTTCCAAGTTGGTAGTGGAACTGTCCTATCCCTTAGTCGCCTCATACGATACCCACGCGAAGAGAGGCCGTGACTATATTCTTTACTGCCGTAACCACACAGCAGCATCAATATTTGATCTTAATATTAAATTTCAAAGCTATGATTAAAAAAATAAACTAGTGATACCACCAATCGGACGCCCACTCAGTATTGTAGAATTGTTATCATAAAATAAATAAAGTGGCATTAAAAAATAAAAAATAAAATGCGATTACTGCCTTTCACCTAAGCACGAGAGTGGACCTTCGATATGACGCTGTAGCTGGGAATCAATTTTAAATAACAACTGATAGATATTACTAAATCTTGTTTAGATTATACCCACGTAGCATAAAATGTAATAGGCCCTCATAATTAAAACATTAGTCCAGGATAAACTTGATTTTGTTTGTAATTACAATATATGTTTGCGCTTTATATCGGACTTCAGAGGAGAAAGAACCTTCGAAGTGAGAGAACTGTCTCTTACGGGTAAGTTCTCCTTAAGGCACTAGGTAAACAAATAAATAACTGACAAGACATAATGGTTCATTAATTACCATAAAATAATTAAAATAAAAAGTACTAGAATGCAAATAATATTAATGCTTGACAAGTAACAGCTATATTCGTAACTGCATGCATCAATGCCAAAAATGACTTGTCTGTTTTAACCTTGTTTGTGCAGTTCTATTGCTTAGCATCAAAACTAGGCGACATCCTTCTCTGTTCATACCCAAACCTAGTAGTTGTTTGTAATAGACTATTACTAATAGTATATTAACGTGTTTATTTGTGAGAATCCCTTACATGATAGAAAATAAGATTCCCGCATATTGGTTTTTGAAATAATAGAATTTCGATTTAAAAAAATATATAAATATATCTGTAATAGCTAATATATGTCTATGAATTAAAAATTCGTTAGGTAAATAAGTAAAGAACGTGCAAATAAAACTATACTTAAAAATACGCTATAATTTAGCAAATAAAAATAAGAACATATAAAGACAAAATATAAGAACATTTTATGTTGGTTAGGGAATGCAATCCAGCACCTAAAAGACAATCCGCAAATCCGCAAGATTGAGACCATCAGTCCCGCGGATCCGCAAGATTTGCAGGATTGTACAATATTTTAGAATTATTAGTCCACAAAATTATTTTTTAAGTCAGTAAATGAATCAATAGAATTTACTTAGACGAAACAAATAGTATAATTATATTTTGATCAGAAATAATGACAAAAATCAAAACTATGTATATTATGTGAATTAAAGTCTGAAAAAAAATATTAATGAGATTCGGGCACTTGCTTCTAAAATTGTTTTTGTAGTATACCAGTGGCGAAGCGATGAGGGGGGGGGGGGGGGGTATAAAAATTGCTGGATATATTATATGGTTTTCGAATGAGGGGGCGCTAAAAAGGTATTGTACCCCGGGCGCGAGTTAAGCTCGCTACGCCTCTGTAGTATACATAAAGTATTTAAGGTTTCATCTTTTACATTTGATCATATTTTGCTGCACATGTAGCCAGCAGATGAAAATTCGCGTTCAGATTCGAAAATGGACATTGATTGGTGCTATTTTGTCACAACGACCGAGATAGTAAACAAGGAATTTGTATACTAAGTAAGTAAGTACAGTAGACAAATTACTTGGTAAAGCATTACATAGGGAATCCCCGGATCTTCTTGACGACTGATTCGTTATTGCCTGATAAATAACTTATTTATATTGAAGGATAAACAATAAAAACAAAATGTTTTGACCAATAAATGAAGTCAATCGACCTGAAGGTACAATTATGGTATTTTCGCGTAGTATCCTTGCTTTACGATACTACATACTCTACAAGTCATGAAATAATGGTACAAATAGTATAATTATACTACGATATCCAACACTGTTCGTGCCGTACATATGTTGTTATGCGAATTCAGGCTGCAAAAAATATAATCTTGCAAATCTTGCGGATCCCGCAGGTGTAATCCCGCATTTGTAATCCCGCTAATTTTATGCGGGATCCCGCATTTGCGGGATTGCGGATCCGCGGGATTGCATTCCCTAATGTTGGTAATAAAATATAACGTACAACAAACATTATTAATATCATATCAAAAATACCGACCGTTCCAGCGGGGATCGAACCCGCACCTCACGGCACACAAACATGGTTAGTCGGAGGTGCGGGTTCGATCCCCGCTGGAACGGTCGGTATTTTCGATTAATTATATTAAAAAATGTTTATAATTTCCTCATGTTTTTTACACAAAAAATAATTAAACAAGATTAACGTATAACAATTAAATAATGTAATAACCTCGATAAACAATACTATAATGAATACATGCATGTGTAACGATTTCATGTTATTAATATTGATCAGACAGCGAAAGCGGGCCGCGCGGACGAGGCATGCGCTCCCGAGGACGGCCGCCACGAAGATCGCACTACTCGAGGTATTAAGCCAAGGCATTGAAGGTCCACGACGTGATTTGTGTATAATTATTTTTTTTTACGGACCGTTCTAATTTTGTATGTTAATTTAGCGTACTCGGTATTATAAATGTCATATTTACATATATATTTGAAATGTTTTTCATGTTTTAATTGTAAATGAAATATCTTCCATCTGTTTAACTTCTGAGTATGATGAATATAATATGACGTAGGTTATTATAATTAGGTTTCCATATACGTATCTTTTAAAAGTATTCTAAATAAAATTTCCTTTTCACTTAAAATAAAGAAACCTTTGTCATATGACTAACATTATTATTATTAATGTAGAGTGGAGAGAGATAAAAAGAATAAATTTTTTCTACGTGTTTAGTTACTAGGACAAAAATTCCAAACTTTAATATGAATACAATCTTATTGTCTTTTAATGCAGATTATTTAATAAAAGTGAAATTGAATCTATGACTGACTTTTATTCTTTTCTTCAAATATTCTAAGAAACCTAATATGTTTGCTAAATATATAAAGATTTATTTCTTCTATTTGTGTATAAAAAGTATAAAAACATGTTTGTTTTTAGAAAATGAAGTCGAAAATAAATAAATTACAAAATATTCATTTCATAACATTACATCTTTAAAAATCTAAAAATTTTATTTAAAACGAGAGTATGTCTTCAAGAGCCTGGGATTTATCTTATCTTAGGTGTGGCGCATGTATACAGATATTAAACAGACGCTCACCTTTGTATAAATGACAAAAATGTTATGTAAATGGACCAACTATTATTATTTATTTGTTATTTATCAGTATTGCTGAATAATTTTTCACACTTGAACATAAAACCTCTTGTAATTTTTTTTGTTATGTTTCGTTTTGTATTCTAATTTATATTACAATGAATGTGACATTGTTAGATAAGAAGACGCTTTAAACAAAATAACTAACAAAAAATTATATTTTGTAATTCATTTTCACTTCACTTTATCGCGCTAATCAATTAAAGATAGTACATAATTAAAATTAATAAACATAATGTTGAAAGCTTTCAGGATGGTTTTAATAATATATTGTGAGTAAATTGATCCCTGAAGCCTTACGCTCCAATAATAATAATAATTAAAAAATAAAATGTACATTTTTTAACAAAAAAATATAATTATATTTATTTATATTTTTTCTATTTCTTTACAACCGAAAATTCTTTTTTTTTAAATACATCTATGGCAGCAAACAAGCGTACAGCCAACCTATAGGACGCCTGTAAAACCAGAAGCATCACAAGCGCTTTGCCAACCCTCCCCATGAGCTTGGCCACCTTACCACAGGAACACAACATTATTTGAGAGCAGTTATCTTCTGTTAGGTTAAGGTACTTTGCCAGACGTGCTAGATTTTGAGAAGAATATAGGTTGCCGTGCCCTACCTCAATAAAACGTCGAATACCTCAATAATCATACGAAAACTATTAGAATGTACAAGAGACAAAGTATATGTCGTTACACCAATATGGTGGCGAGAACATGTACAGTCTGCTTCATTGGGCACCTTCGGTATAAAGCCGTTATCGTTGTCTATACAACACCAGGAGCATCATATGGAAGTTGCAGACCCTACCCCTGTTGCCAACACAGCGCATCTTCAGGAGCTCTGGCCTCCATCCTCTTATCAGGAACACCACTACTTGAGAGCAGTAGTATTTTATATTTGAAGGTGACAATAAGATTAATACCTATTGAGAATAGCAAGTAAAATTACAGAAGTCAACCCTTTTTAATTCACAAATCGATTCATTTGTAAATGTGTCGCATGCGTATGAATGAATATTTGTTTAATTTTTTATCATTACTTTTAATAAAATTTAGTTAACGATTTCAGATATATTCAAAAATAACGAAAATAAATTTATTCGCGTATGACACAAGTTAGTATAGTGTAAAGTAAAATTATTTATATTTTAATTCTAAATTTCTTCGAGAGACAACATATTTGTAAAAGAATATTATTATGGTAAGTACCTAAGGACGTTGTTATTTTAGTTAAGAACGATGGAGGTGACGTGGTCACTGTGCGACAAAACCTCCTTTTTTTCAAATAAAGAATTTAAAAAAATAAATAAAATGGTACCTACCTATATTTATATGGGTATGTCAATAGACACAACTAAACCCTACTATTACAATGTGCTCTGTGACTAAACCGCTTAAATTGTTTCAAGGTCCCTACATGTTTCATTTACTACCATTGTAAAATATAATTATCCATTTTAAATATCACAATGTAAATATAGTAACGGTACGTGTCCTTGATGTGTAAGAAACTACTATTACATTTGAATTAAAAATTTTAGAAATCAATGATGTAGTTTTTAAAAATTAAATACCTAACTTAGGTACATGTCTTTACTATTAATATTTCCAAAAATCAATATGTCTATATTTTTTTATTTTAAATAAATTTACTTTATTTACAAAATATGGACACTTGATCGTATGAAAGTAAAGTAAAACAATATCTTTTTACTTAGGTACTTTCAAAATTTTTGAGGCAGGATACGTGCATACAGAAGACAAAATGGTTTTTCAATAGATTTATTGTTTATTACATAAATGTTACACTCTTAACCAAACAAAGGAATTGAATACTTTCGACCATGTCAGTGAATTTTACTAAATATATAATAAAGTAGCATTTTACAAAGACGAGAGATTAAATTGCAAATTAAAATCAATATCACCTTTTTAAAACATAATACATCAATAATGCTAAGGCTTATAATTAAAACAACCATATGGGTAGAACAGTTTACATATGGCTGCGAAAGTGAATTTTTATTACAAAAAATAATTAGCCATAGACATTTTCATCGGAAAATGCAATGTAAAGGAAAAAATCTTCATCATGATGTTCCTGGTAAAGCGAGCCCATTGTTGCCGAAGTGGGAGGTATTACGTTGTTAACAAAGAAGAATAATGCATCTTCGGGGCGTAGATGAATTCGTTTTCTGATCAAAAAGTAAAATTGGCCCACGGTTAAATCAGATGGCACCAAATACTTCTTTTTGTCCAAATCTCCAAGCCTCGCTTTGGGTGCTTTCTCCACTATAACTGGAACGCGATCCGGATATTTTCTGCGTATTTTTTCACCCTCGGTCTTTCTTTTTTCGAAAGAATGTTCTTCTTTATATTGAAACTTCATTTTATCGGTATATGCTCACTGTAATTTGTGGAACGATATAACAAATTTAGTAATTACGACTTGTTTTTTGTTTTTGCGTTATTGTTTTAAATGCAGTGACGCAATCAGCTGATGTGACAACAACAGATAATACTCAATAATACTCATATACACAGATTAGCAGCGTGACCAGATTTTATTTGACGAATCTACTGAATGGGGGGGTTAAAAACTACTAAATTCTACCAAAAGAGAACGAGAAAATACTAAAAATCTATTACATTTTTTCACTGTTGTATTACAACGAAGAAGCATAGTCTTGATTATAACGATAAAACAAGAGGATGAACAAAGAAAACACTATAAATTGGATAAATCAATGTTTATTACTTAAAATTAAAATCTACAGAAATTTAAGTAGGTATTTTTTAAAATTATGATCGAGTTAAGGTTCTTCTTCTTTATGTTGGAATCCATATATTGAATTATCGTTGAATTATTCTAAAAGTGATCAAAGCCACAGTTTATTCTTTAATTTTAAAAAATATTTTAATAATAATTTTATTCCGGGTTTGTGCTGTCAAAACAGATTAATTATAAATACTGTTACGAATACATAAAAAAGGAGCTTGCGCCATCTAGCGGGGAGCGAAGGAACCACGTTGTGTGCTGTACAAACCACTTTGTTACAAAGACAACGTGAAACATCCACTCAACACTAGATGGCGCTAGAGGACTTATATAAGGTGAATGAACTACAGGTCGAGTACACGCACGAACATTCTAGAACTGTCTGGGTGTAGGCTCGGCCCGGTATAAAAAGGCCGATTGAGGCCGAGCGGAGTCAGTTCAGTTTGAGCTAACGACGAAGCGACTTCGAAGTGAATACTAGTGATCAAGAAGTGATACCAGCGGAAACCTACGACATTGGCTACGACCTCGGACATTGTTAGTGCTTACTGTGTGTACCTAGTGATTAGTGAAGTGTACCTAGTGATAAGTGTTTGTACCTAGTGCTTGTGTCGGACCTAGTGCTAGTGAATAAAGTCTCTAAAAGAGTCAGCAGGTCTTTCTCTCCAAATCGTTCGAACCCTAACACGTAACAACTGGTGTCGGAAGTGAGATTTGGAGATGCCATTGACTCCGAGAGAGAACCCCAAGGAGGGGGTCAGGACGAGGGCACAACGAACTGCGGGTGCCACTGGGGGCCAAGCTCCGCCCACTGTGGGCCAAGCCCCGCCCACTGGCCACGCCCCTCAGGCCCCGCCCACTGGCCCCGCTCACCAGGCCCCGCCCACTGACCACGCCCCTCAGGCCCCGCCCACTTTGGCTCAAGCCCCGCCCACTGGCTCCACCCACTTTGCCACGCCCACTGGACAGGCCACGCCCACCAGTGGTACCGTAGCTTCTAACGACCCTCAAGTGGCACTTCAATTAGGAAGTTTATTTGAATTAATGAAGGCAATGCAAGAATCACAAGAACGCAAGTTCAGCGCTTTGCAGGAATCACAAGAACGCAAGTTCGAGTCACAAGAACGCAAGTTCAGCGCTTTGCAAGAATCACAAGAACGCAAGTTTAGCGCTTTGCAAGAATCACAGGAAAAAGCGCTTTGGGCTATAAAAGATGTTAGTGACACGGTGTGTAAGCTTCGAAAAGAGTTCGACGAAGTGAAAGACCGAGTTACCGGGTTAGGATTGGACGTCGAAAATGTGAAAACCGTCCTCGCTGAACTACAGAAGAGAGTAATGCGCCTTGAAACCACGGGAGTTGTGATGTCTAGTGGAACTACCGGAGTGGCGCAAGGACCAAGAGTGAAAGTGCCGCCATACGACGGCACTACTTCGTGGAACGCTTATCGTCAGCAATTCCAGACTGTTGCTGCTGCCAACGGATGGACGGAAGAACAATGCATGACCGCTCTCACTGTTGCGCTCAGAGGGCAAGCTTTGTCTGTCTTGGAAGCACTGCCACATACAGGAAATGGGTTGCAAGACCTGATGGAGGCACTTGAATCGAGATACGGGGAGCGACACCTGGAGCACGTGTTCCGTGCCCAACTGCGTGACAGAGTCCAACGCTCAGGTGAAGGACTACAAAAATGGGCGTGGGAAATTGAAAAACTTGTCAGGAAGGCACACCCAGGAGCCGACACCTAGATGGTGGATGCGAATATTGTTCAAGCATTTGTGGACGGAATCAAAGACCTGGAGGTCAGAGCTGCAGTGAGGCTTCGTCACCATACCTCGCTAAAGGAAGCATTGGCGCATGCTTTGGAGGTTGAGGCTGTTCGCCATGACGTACGGCAGACCCATAAGATCCGTGAGGTCTCTGAGGTAGTCAAGGTGGTTAAGGCTCCTACGAAGAGAAGTTATGGAGTCATGTGCTACAAGTGTGGCGAGAGGGGCCATCTTCAGCTCAACTGCCCGTCGAAGGAGGTTAAGGCTCCTACGAAGAAACGTTCTGGAGTCATGTGCTACAAGTGCGGCGAGAGGGGCCATCTTCAGCTCAACTGCCCGTCGAAGGAGGTTAAGGCTCCTACGAAGAAACGTTCTGGAGTCATGTGCTACAAGTGCGGCGAGAGGGGTCATCTTCAGCTCAATTGCCCGCAGAAGAAGACCCAGAGGGCAAGGATGAAAAGGATCGAGGAACAAATAGAGGAGCTAAAAAAGCAAAGGGCTTCGTTCCCTGCCCGGGATCAAGGGAAACGAATGAAAGCTAGGACTAAGAGACGAGTTCTGGCTGACGCGGTGGAAACCCTGAAAACTGTAATCCTCCAGGCATGCAGCGGGAATAGTCTTACGACACAGGGGACTATTAACGACCGGAAATCGAACACAAGAAGCGGCTTCGAGGAAGGGTCACTGGTGTGGCTGCATAACCCAACCCGCCGGAAAGGGAAATCTCCAAAGTTGCAGACCAAGTGGGACGGTCCATACAAAGTGGTTACCCGAATGAATGATGTGACTTATAGAATTCAAAAGCAACCAAGAGGGACATTCGAAGTGGTACACATAGACCGTCTGGCGCGTTACCATGGCAGTAACAACGATGCTCGGGACGAGCATCTCTAAGAGGGGAGTAGTGTTACGAATACACAAAAAAGGAGCTTGCGCCATCTAGCGGGGAGCGAAGGAACCACGTTGTGTGCTGTACAAACCACTTTGTTACAAAGACAACGTGAAACATCCACTCAACACTAGATGGCGCTAGAGGACTTATATAAGGTGAATGAACTACAGGTCGAGTACACGCCCGAACATTCTAGAACTGTCTGGGTGTAGGCTCGGCCCGGTATAAAAAGGCCGATTGAGGCCGAGCGGAGTCAGTTCAGTTTGAGCTAACGACGAAGCGACTTCGAAGTGAATACTAGTGATCAAGAAGTGATACCAGCGGAAACCTACGACATTGGCTACGACCTCGGACATTGTTAGTGCTTACTGTGTGTACCTAGTGATTAGTGAAGTGTACCTAGTGATAAGTGTTTGTACCTAGTGCTTGTGTCGACCTAGTGCTAGTGAATAAAGTCTCTAAAAGAGTCAGCAGGTCTTTCTCTCCAAATCGTTCGAACCCTAACACGTAACAATACCAAGTTGGAAACGCAACCATACAAATAAACACTTTTTTTTAAATTAAATAATAAACCACGGCTATGATCACTTTTGAACTTCTAATAACAATCTAGTTACAATTAATAAAGGAAACTTTATTTGTCAGTACAAATTTATTTATAACTAGCTGACCCGGCGAACTTTGTACCGCCTAACAGTCGATTCTTTAATTTTTAATATTTTTTATACTTATCCTTCCCGGAACCCCGCCACTAACTCTTAAACTTTACTGTATGGTATTAAAGTTCAAATTGACTTTTAAGTATTATTACGAATCTTTTGTATGGGAATATAGAAAAGTGTTGTTTTTAGACTTTTCAGGCAATTTTTTCAATTTTCCTCACCGTAACAACCCTCCTCGTACTTCAAGGAATATTATAAAAAAAGAATTAGTGAAATCGGTTCAGCTGCTCTCGAAATTTGCACTTAGCAACAAATTCAGCGATTCATTTTTATATTTATAGAGATACGCCAACAAGGTAGACGTAGACCAGTGTCTATGTCTAAAAATCGTTTTATCGGTATTTATTCACCAAAATCGGGAGTTCTACCGATAAATCGGTAACTTTTACATCACTGGCTCACGGCACGAATGGTTACGAAAAGAATAAAAATTAAAGATAAACCTACCTAATCAATTTTTTTTCAATACATGTAGGATTCCCCCAACAGCTTTCTCTCGAATAATTAATATTAGAAAGAGATAGTTACAATCCATTCGATGAAAAGGGGAATACCCCGCATTTTTTCGAGTGGTTTGCCATATGAAGGCAAAAAAAGTACCAAAAAAGTTGCAAAGCGTGAATTCTACCAAAACATACCAAATAATTTTTACCTACTAGATACTGTTACCGGTACCTCGAAATCTACCAAAAAAGTAGAAATCTACTATTAAATTTTTATAATAAAGCTAAAGTATTAAGTAGGTATTAAATTCTGCTACGAAAAAATATATATCCGCTACACTAAAGAAAACTGTTGCCTATACTAATCAATTCTTTTTAAATTCAATAGAGTAGGTAAAAAAAGATATTCTTTTCAAACCTTATTAGAAAAAGCTATATAGGGTTATTATTACCTCTGAGTAATTATGAATCTCTTTGGCTCTATATCGTTTAGGCAATTTGGGTTATCGACAATAACCAAATTGATATGATTTGCAATATCGATTTAATATAACGTAAAATTATTTTATATAACTAAAAATATATATTTCTACTTAAATATAATAGTCCGAGATCCCTAGTACATTTGTTTCACTTGATTACTATCAAGCTATTTTTCCGGGAGTAGCTTCATTTTGATGAGACGAACAAAAATTTCCTCTAATTAAGCTGGCAATTGACGGTCAGTTTTTTGCATCAGTTTAACTGATCAGTTTTTCGCTTCAGTTAAACTGATCAGTTTTGTGCGTCAGTTGAAATATTTCCCCACACACTGGCGTCACTCCGGCTCTTCAGTCTTCAGTTTTCAACTGACCGGGCTGTTTAAAGAACGTGTAGGCAGTGGCGGCGCAAGTCCTAAACTTATTGTGTGCACGGTACATTTTGCGAGGCCCTCTGATGGTGGAAAAAGAAGGGAATAATACCACTCAAAATTAAACAGCTTTTTATTAATAATTAAGAAACAAACCAAAATTACTTAAACTTCTTTTGGACATTAAAAAAATATATATATAAAAAAAATAAAGATAAAATTAAAGAAACATAAATTTTCTACTTTTGTTTTACTGAATTCCTTAATGATTGGTTCGTAATTTATCTTAGATGCTGTATCTGTTTCAATAGATAAACTGCCAAAGCGGAGTCTTTCTTGACCCATCATAATTCATCATCATTTCAGCCTATCGCAGTCCACTGCTGGACATACGTCTCCACAAGTTCTAATTTTTATATTTTTCAATAAATACTATCATTATGACACGTCTAGGGGACACCGACGCCGACATTTTAAAAACAAAACTACAATAGTGCATTCTCAAATCTCAATCACCGCGGACGCTGCGAGCAAAATGACCTATATTATAACATACTATATATTATATTATACATTACTTGGTCTATGAAATGACGCGATTGCAGGGTTGCCATCACGAAATTTTAAGTTGCCGTGTTTTGGGTATCTGGATTGCCGTGTTTTCGAATAAAAACTACAAAATTGCCGTGTATTTACTTTACATTAACACGTAATATTAAATATGACATTAAATAATTGTGTTTGCTAGCAGCAAACGAAAAAACCCGACTTCAATTATATCGACAAGTAATACAACGTAAGAAGACAAAAAATAAATTAAAAGTAAAAAACCGTTTTAAAAAACAAGCTTTTATTTGAATGCACTAAAACGAAAAAAATAAATTTTTACTTTAAAACTTTTACTATCTACTTATAAAGTCATTACACATAATCTATATGATAGAAAAGCTTGTCGCGAGATATGAGTATGTACCTACTCGTATTTCTTTATTTTGAAAATTGTAATAGTTAAAATCAATCACATCAATTTATTTAATTTACTTGTTTACAAGCAAATCTCGCGACAAGCTTTTATATCATATAGATTATGTGTAATGACTTTATAAGAAGATAGTAAAAGTTTTAAAGTAAAAATTAATTTTTTTCGTTTTAGTACATTCAAATAAAAGCTTGTTTTTTAAAAAGGTTTTTTACTTTTAATTTATTTTTGACTTTTTAGTCGGTTATCACGTGACTTTATTCGAATTATTCTTAGCAAGCCGTTTCATTTGATACCCAAATTGTAGAAGTGCACTAAAAATAACTAGTCCGCACTTTTGGATATTCTGCCATATTGGATTTAAAATGACGTCACAAAGTTAACCATGCATTGTCATCCAAATTGAACCTGCACACAACATTACAGCTCAATTGGTTGCTTCAAAATTGAGTTGCAAGATTTCACCCGAACAAACATACATACAACATTTCTTCTTCGGCTTTGTCCAATTTACATTTATTTTTTCCTTCATATTGTTTATCTTTTGTTGTGTTTTTGTTTAGTTGTGAAATTTACACAATTTCCTTCGAATCGGATAAAGTGCTTTTAGCCAGTAAAGTTCCATTTATTGTGGAAGTAATATTTTTATTTCTTGTTTTTGTTTTGTAATAATTTTATTCCATGTTCTTGTTTTTTTTTTTTTTGGTTTAACGTGTTGAATGTATTTACGATGAGCGAAGACTTAGACCAGCCCCTCAATAAACTGGTTCAGTATAAAGGAAAGGATCTTGTTTTTGTGTTGCACTAAAATGACTTATCAACTATCGATAAAATTATTAGGAAAAATAATTACACATTGGATTGCCGTGTTTTTGAACACGGCAATGAACGTACTGCCGTGTACCGTGTTTTATCACCGAGTATACCCAAATTGCCGTGTTACACGGCAATTGCCGTGTAAATGGCAACGCTGCGATTGGTTGGAATGACGATTACACATACGGGCAGTTCGGCGCGACGCGCCGGATTGGATTTATGGTAGTCACGGAATATTTCCGTAGCGCGTCGTCAGTTAAAACTCTGGAGCGATGATTCTACACTCACGATCAAATTTTGGAGAGCTCGAAAAACTGATCAGTTAAACTGACGCGAAAAACTGATCGTCAATGGCCACCCTAAGAAAACTCGTTGTGGTAGGTAATAGAGTTAGCAGGGGATAGAGCAGCGGTGAGCGTAGGACCGGGATAACCTACCATGCAATTTGTAGGACAATATTACTATTAAATTACATAAAATAAATATTAACAAACTAAAAGAAAAAAAAATAGAAAAAAAAGGTGTGTGTGCGATTCACAAACGATAGAAGTGAAACTTCTTTAGCAAACTAATTTAAAAAAAACTATTTTAAAATTAGCGGCTTGCAGCGGCTTCCCTGTTGTTGCCTTCCGGTTTGAAATCACAACGATTCTAAAGAAGTTTCACTTAAAAAAAAATCAATTCTTGATGACCTTACGAGGTATATAGCGAAGTCGGCTACCTCTCCTCCGCTCTACCTCTCCGCTCCGGTAGGAGTAATAGTGTTCTGTGCGGCTACCTGTAGCCAACGGAGACGGACAAAATATTATCGCCGCTCGGTAAGAGAGATAGCCCCTTTGGCGCTTAATAGCCCCATCTGGCAACACAGCCACGGAGTTAAATTCAACCCCAGATTTTTTATCTACGCATATGTCACATAAATACTAAATATATGAAGTTATTCAAATAATACCAGAGGCCACCAGAGGCCACTGAACCCAACATTTTATCAATACAGTCTAAAGAGCAACACGAAGGGGAGTAGCCATAGCGTATTTTACCGATACAAAATTGTCTGTCATTTTTTGCGGGGGGAAATCTGTGCTACGCACACTTTCTCAAATTCACACACAAAAATAATCGTCTGTCACTACGAAACTCACACATACCAAATTAAAACACACACTCACATTTTCACACACACATAGATACATTCTGTGTCATAACAGTATAATGAGATGCCGCAACTACACTGACAAGTTTCGTACAGCCATTGTTGTAACAACTGTCGATACGCATTATCGATAAATTCAAGTACTTGTTTAGGGAAATTATTTTTTTAAAGTGATACAAAGGTAAGACATTATTATAAAAATGGACTTTATTTATTGAAGTGAAACTTCTCTGGGCGCATGAGGGATAAAATTTGAGCGACAGGTAACGCGGCAGCGTCATGACATTTAGTACTTAGATGGGTGACCGCCTGGGAACACCGCGTGACGTTGGCTTTCTGTTTTTTTCAACTAGTTCTTTTAGTATTTTAAATTAGTTTTTGTTTTAAATTCGTTTTTTTTAAATTAGTGTTAATTTCCAAAACCTTGTCCAACACAACCAGGAGCAAAAAATAAAACCAACAAAAAACTTTAATAATTGTAAGTTGCAGCGTTAACGATTAGTTTTTTTAAAATTAGTTTGCCAAAGAAGTTTCACTTCTGACATGTGTAGTTTGTACGCATGCACTTATTTTATGTACTACAATAGTCATCATTTCAAAAATACAGTGTGGCGTTAGAGTTGGTTTGGTGCCCTCGACTAATTTTCTTCTATTATTCGCCAACACTTGAAAGTCAGAGGTATTGAAATTAATGATTGGAGCAAATGACACTATTTATTGTGGGCGTCCAGTTTAGTCTGTTATTAAAAAAAATCCATGTATCCTTAAATTTGGATCTTTAGGAAACCTGCCAAAAATTAATATAAAACATTATGGTCGAAGTTCACACTAAGTAATTCTAGTAAAATGTGTTAATACTCGTAAGTCGTAAGTATTGTTTTATATTTAATTTAATGCAATTGTATTATAAAAGTATGTATATTAAAATAAAGTTCGCGATATAATATTTTAAATAAATCTAAATCTCAAAAATGTCTGTCTCCTTCTTTGCCTTTGCCATTTTTATCGATAATTCTATCTACAAACAAACCGGTTACAACGCTATCGCTCGGCGACCACTACTTTTCGGTAACAGACTCGGATCAGTCGCTCGACCGATCCACATATTGTATGAGGCGAGCGGCCTGTGTTGATGAACAAATCCGAAATAACACGACCGATAATATTTGTAATTTTAAAGTTTAAAAAAGGTTTAAAAAAAGTATAAAGTAATAATGTGATTAAAAAATACTTTCATATGAAAGGTAATGACATCTTTTTGTAAATTTGACGTGGCAGATCACTTTTTGCAGCAAAAACAGAACAATTCGGCATTTTTTGAAGGACGTTGATTCAATCGCGCAACTAGATTTGGTCTTTGGATTTGGTCCCCGCCAACAGGCGGGCGACACTCAATTTGCTATACTTTCTCTACCAACCTTAAATTTTTGTATAAATTGGCAGAATTGTACGTCAAAATGAAAAATTTTAAACGCCGGAAACGTCATAAACGTCAAGTATAGCAAATTATTTTTTTCCAAATGTCACATTCTATTCTAGTCTAAATCTAAACACGTGTTTTTAAAATATTTGTTCATTTTTTATGGATTCTTAAAATTTAACAATATTTTAAATGATAATCTAATTTATACTATAGCTTTATAACAGGTTTGTATTTAAATATAGTCATGGTTTTCTTATGCTAGACTAATTAATTTTGTTTCAGGAAAGAGGTTATTTATGTATGTTATGTATTTTATTTCTTTACAAAAATAATATAAAAAGCTATGCATAGGTTTTCGTGTTATTCCAATTAGTTGTATTATGTTCTACGTACATAAACAATTATAATTTCCCGTGTTATCTCTAATAACATTTTCTTAAAATTACGTATTTACAATTAAATAATGCATAGAAGGGACATAATACATAGCATATTTTTATGTTTAGTAGTTTTTGTACTTCCATTCCTTTAAAGAATTTAGAGAAGTCACTGAAACCCTATGTGCTAAATCAAAGATATGTCATTTTCGGACTACAAATAACCACTGGATCCAAAGTGTTTCTTAGTAAATTTCCACTTTGTCCAGATCTATAATATAGATCTGGACAAAGTGGAAATTGTGTACTCTTAAAATGTATTGTAAAATGTAATGTAATTGTGTACTCTTAATGAGTACTCTTATTTCCTTAGTTTGAAAATTATAATAGTTAAAATCAATCACATCAATTTATTTAATTTACTTGTTTACAAGCAAATCTCGCGACAAGCTTTTATATCATATAGATTATGTGTAATGACTTTATAAGTAGATAGTAAAAGTTTTAAAGTAAAAATTTATTTTTTTGGTTTTAGCACATTCAAATAAAAGCTTGTTTTTTAAAAAGGTTTTTTACTTTTAATTTATTTTTGACTTTTTAGTCGGTTATCACGTCACTTTATTCGAATTATTCTTAGCAAGCCCTTTCATTTGATACCCATATTGTAGAAGTGCACTAAAAATAACTAGTCCGCACTCTTGGATATGCTGCCATATTGGATTTAGAATTACGTCACATAGTTAACCATGCATTGTCATCCAAATTGAACCTGCATACAAAATTTCAGCTCAATTGGTTACTTCAAAATTAAATACAAACCATGCATTGTCATCCAAATTAAACCAGTATACAAAATTTCAGCTCAATTGGTTGAAGATATCTGCTTCAAAATTGAGTTGCAAGATTTCACCCGAACAAACATTCATTAAAGTTACATACATACATACATACATACATACATTGCAAGTTAAATAAAAGCTTGTAAAAATTACATATGCTTAAAGACCACAAATATATACTTAATGATTAATTTCATTTTTCATTGATTCTCAGATGTTAATTTGTGGGTTAAAGCAGTTCAGAGTGAAGACTTCATAAAATTGCACCAAACAAAATATTGGTGTGGGTCATACCTATGTTAAGAAAAAATAGTGTAATAAATTTCCCAGCGCCATTGAATGATATTCCTTTGAAAGATTTTACATCATAGAAAACCTAAAAGGTAAGTCTCGAGAGGTATTAAATAATTTTGTAGTAATTTTTATGTATCATATTATAGGAATAATATAATTGTAACCGCCATATAGTATAGTAACTTGTTACCACAGCCGAAGTTTTGGATTTTTAGTTCTTTTTTGTATATGTATTTTCTTAGGTCTAATACTTTGTTTTGAGAATATTATTCCTTGCTTCTACTACTATTATTCCTACTTCTACGGCTTTACTATAGGTTTGTATTTGACCATGGATCATTGGTCTCTTTGGTTGAACAAAGTAATTTTGCTTTTGAAAATAAGTTCTTAATATCTATATCAACAATAATCCACAATAGAAAAATTGTATTTTGTAGTACTTACCTATATTTTTATTACTTATAATATATTTTTATGTTTTCATTCCTCTAGAAAATACTGGGAAACATAATGTGCAATATCAAAAATGTGCCATTTGTTGGCTAAAGAGGATCCCTGGAGCCAATATATTTTTGAGCAAGTTTCCACTTGATCTAGATCGGTTAGTGTGTAAAGAATAGAAAAATACAATATTTTTAAAAAAATCTCCTCAAAATCTTTATTACAGTCAATAACTAACTGTAGTAATAAATTACTTAAAAATGCTATTCCAACACTAAATTGCCACAACCGTTGGATGACAGTCTTTTGGAAGAATTTCCTCTGCAAAGTGAAGAGAAAGAAAAATCTCGTCTTGAAAGGTACAAAAAAAAATTGCAGTAACTTTTTATATGTTTAATAGTTTATCACAATTATAAATTACCTACACGATTAACATAATTATAAAAATATGTATTTTTTAACCGACTTCCAAAAAAGGAGGAGGTTCTCAATTCGACACGTATGTTTTTTTTTTTTATGTATGTTAGCTCAGAACTTTTGACTGGGTAGACCGATTTCGATCAATTTTGTTTTAATTGAAAGGTGTTGCGTGTCATGTGGTCCCATTTTAATTTAATTGAGATCTGACAAGTACTTTTAGAGTTATATCTAATAATGCGTATTTACGTGACTACTTTTTCGTCGACCTACGTTATGTTATACCGCATAACTTTTTACTCGGTGTACCGATTTCGATGATTCTTACTTTAATCGAAAGCTTATACTTGTCTTGTAGTCTTGTTTAAATTAGATCGAAAACTGATTACAACTTTTTGAGTAATCTTTAATAGCGCGTATTTACTTAACTATTTTTTCGTCTTATTACGTTGTATTACTTGTCGATGTAATTGATGTCGGTTTTTTTTCGTTTGCGAGCAAACACAATTATATATTATTCTTGAAGTTCTTGTTTAGCTATTTATCTAGCCGTATTTCTGGTTTTTAATATGTTAATTGATTTTTATGATAAATTCTTTTTTATTTTCTAGTTTTTCAAGATATAACGAATTCGGAGAATGTGCAATGGAAAGAAAATATTTTATCTACAAGTGAGTAAACTACTTTATCATATTATATTTATTTATGTTATACGGTTAAAAGTAACAAATGTGTTTAAGAGGTACAGCATCTTGCTAGTTTATTTTTGTTCATGTAACATGTTTTTAATGATAAATAAAATTAAGATTTTTATTGATGACTAGCCTGTTGCCCGTTGGCGCAGTTTGTAGTGACCCTACTTTCTGTACCGGGAGTTGTGGGTTCGAAACCCACCCTGAGTCTGTGTGTAATATATATATATATTTATATATATATATTTATATATGTATTATTAATAAGTATGTTTATCGAAAAAAAATATATATATATGTAGCTATACCAGTCGGCTGTTACCTATAACACAAGCATTAAGTTGCTTACTTTAGGAACAGACGACCGTGTGTGTATTGTATTTATTTACACATATATTTATATTCTTTATATTTATTGTTAACTAGTTGTATGGTTAAATAGCTGCCCGGACAGACTTCGTTCTGTCTGTTATGTTTTTTTTTTTAGCATAAAAACCTTCCGTGGGATTTTTAAGGAACATACAAAAAAAATAGCCGAATCAGTCGAGCCGTTCTCCAGTTATGCGCTTAGCAACATTCATTTTTATTATATAGATTAAATGAACTTAATTATAATAATAATAATTTGCAGTTGCAAGTCTTATACGTTTTTGATGTGACAAAAAGTTTTCTTGACAACAATGTGTTAAGCTGTTTCAAAAACACTTCATCTTATACTATGTACTGGAAATTAAAATAAAATTAAGATGAGATTATATAAAAGTCATACAAATGTTCACAATTGTTCTTGTACTGTATAGAAAAAGATAAATTTTTAAATATATTTTTACTGATAGTGGCAGTACAATCTCAGTTGTAATAAATATCATATACCTAATAGATTATTGTTAGTCAAAGTTCTAAAAAATCATCTGACATAATATATTAAAGTTATTATTTATACATTTACCTATATAATATTGTCCCTTAGATATTAGATATCTATGGCTGATATACATATCACTGATAAAATGAGAGATATATGTAAAACACTTTCTGAGTAACAAATATCTTTAATATCTTTAACTCATATATGCAGTGCTTCACAACATATGATACAATGCAGTATAAGATTTTTTGATTTACTGTTTCTATAAAATAATTATGAATGACACCTTTAGAAAAAAAAATCATTTTCATCTTCGCAGTCGGGGGTAGAAGCTAGTAGTAAATAAAATTCAAATAATTTAACTTTTAGTAAATAATTAAGTATGTAAAAAAAATACCAGTATGTATGATGCATATTTAGATATTTTACTACTATTTTTCAGGTGCTGAATACACCTTTGTCACCTTGCCCTCTACTTCGCAGGCTCCACAAGGACTTACTTTTGAAAAAACACTAGGTAATAATTAATAAATAAAAATTTCACATTTTCAATTTTATTCAATGACATAAAACATTAACAGTAACATGTCTACTATAAGCATAGATAACTAGCATTTAATTTGTATGAAATTTTAATATTTTTTTTTTAATTTATCTTAACAAATTTTATCTTGTTTTTTTATGCCTTTTTTTAATAATAGGTGTGTATGTCGTCAAATATATGACTAAATAAAATTTAAATGATTTAACTTTTAGTAAATAATTAAGTATGTAAAAAAAATACCAGTATTAGATGCATATTTAGATATTTTACTACTATTTTTCAGGTGCTGAATACAGCTTGTCGCCTTGCCCTCTACTTCGCAGGCTCCACAAGGACTTACTTTTGAAAAAACTCTAGGTAATCTCTTGTATATAAAAATGAATCGCTGAATTTGTTGCTAAGCGCAAACCTCGAGAGCGGCTGAACCGATTTCGCTAATTCTTTTTTTATGATATTCCTTGAAGTACGAGGATGGTTCTTACGAAGAGAAAAATTTAAAAATTTCACTGAAAAAGTCTAAAAACAACAATTACCTATATTCCCATACAAAAGATTTGTAATAATACTTAAAAGTCAATTTCAATTTTAATACCATACCATAAAGTTTAGTGTTAGTGGAGGGGTTCCGGGAAGGATAAGTATTAAAAAAAAGTAAAAGATTAAAGAATCGACTATTAGGCGGTACGAAGTTCGCCGGGTCAGCTAGCTCAATATAAATAAAAATTTCACATTTTCAATTTTATTCAATGACATAAAACATTAACAGTAACATGTCTACTATAAGCATAGCTAACTATATAGCATTTAATTTGTATGAAATTTTAATTTTATAATAAATGATTTTTAAAAATGATAAATTAAAAAATTAATTTATCTTAACAAATTTTATCTTGTTTTTATGCCTTTTTTTAATGATAGATGTGTATGTCGTCAAATATATGACTAAATAAAATTTAAATAGACAAATATATTTTGGACTATTTTTCATTTCAGACCTACATACCTACGCAGAAGAAGTTCCTGCTGAGTCATTACACAAAAAGTAGATTAAGTTTCAAATGCTTTTGGCAAATGTAATTGATAATTTAGATAAACTTGATAGTGTTAAGTATTCAACCAATACGGGATATTACAATGAATGACATCTTTATTAATCCACTTTACGAGCTCAGGGCCCCTTAACGCTCATTTATCATACTACAGTTTTTTTTTTTTACTTTTCTGCTTCATGGCAATCTGTTTTCCAACAATAAGCACTTCTATGTCTGATTTCTCAGTATATTATGTTTTCCTCGAGAACCATACTTGTATAAAACTTTTCACACGACTCTTGATGTCAAGTGGTAAATCTTTTATGTAGGCTCGGTATGTCGCTTCTTTTTAGCCGGGCATGCTGAAGAGTGCCTTCTCCGCTCAGACCTCAGAGCGTGTGCCAGTTTGTGCCAGTTTGTGCCAGTTTGGCCATTTTTCTTTATTCGAGATCTTTTCTTGTTAAAATCTTTAATTTTGCAATGGTTATCACAAACATATTTCAGTTCATGAAAAAGGAGGAGTATTTAATCCTTGGCCATGTTAATGTTATAAAAATTAAAATATTGTATAGTGAGACTGTTTCACAAGTAATGCTCTTTATTATTGTTTGTTTATTAGATATCTGTTAATATTTTCGTATTATTTTTGTAAATCTTGTTATTATTATTGTTATTACTGTATAGTGAGATGGTTTCTTATAAGTAGGTAAGATCATCTCTTCAGAATCATGTTACTTTAGTAGATATCTACCGAAATTAATAATTTCTTAACTAATATCGTTTTCTTTTAAAGGTCACTGAAAAGTGCATTAGTTTCAAGTAATAAGTTTGAAAGTATTATATTTATTTTGGTATAATTATATCTACTACAATTGACATCTTATAATTCCTTTTTCTAAGTAATTGCAGTGTTTTTAAAATATTTTCATAATAATATGATGCAAACATTATCAAATAGATAAATCTATACTAATATATAAAGCTGAAGAGTTTGTTTGTTTGTTTGTTTGAACGCGGTAATCTCTGGTTCTACTGGGCCGATTTGAAAAATTCTTTCAGTGTTAGATAGCCCATTTATCGAGGAAGGCTATAGGCTATATATCATCACGCTAAGACCAATAGGAGCGGAGTCCACGCCGACGAAGTCGCGCGCAGAAGCTAGTTAGTTTATAAATGGATAAACTTTTGATCTTGTTCATTTATTTGAGTTTTCAATTTAGTTTTAAGAACTATACTTCTTAAGGTAATACATTGCTTAAACAGAAGGTTATAAAAACATTTTACGGCCCCGCTTTGCCATACTTGTCTGTAAATATTTAGTTCTAAAGTTTTAATAATAATATAATTATAAAAATTGATTTACTTCAGACTTCACTTCCATAAAAGTGTTATTAACAGTTTTATAACTTAAAAAAAAACTAATGTTAGTATGACACGCTCAATGTACATACTCCTGTAATTGTTATTTTGTGTGAATTAAAATTATTATCAAAAATCAAAACAAAGCATTGTAAATATATATAACATTAAAAAGAAATTTATTTCAAATATTGTTAATATAAATTAGTACAATTTTTTTAAATAAGTAATCCAGACAAATTAGACGTATAATGTATATTATGTAAATTTGTCCTACAGGTGATATCTTAAAATAATTCAACGCATTTTGCAGTGAACATTGAGAGCGATGCGAAATCGTGAACATTTGATGTGTTTTAGAAGTTTATATTCTAAGATTTTATTTATTTTGGTATATTATTTAGGATCAAGTATTTTTGTAACGAAAAGAATGTGACACATGTTTTGTACAAATTACTGTATCACTTATAGATATAAAAAAGGCTATAAGAGAAAATTTTAGCAATAAGTAATAATATGTTATAGTATGCAAATAAACTGACAAACAATTCATTAAATTATAACTTATAATGTTATTGTGAAATATTGTAGATAGGATGAGGCATTTATTAAGATAATTACAGTTTTTTTTTTAATGAGGAGTATCTAATCCTTGGCCATTCTAATTTTATGAAACGAAAGTGTTTGTCTGTTTATTTGTATACCGTATCCATAAAAACTGATATTTTGATATGGTCTTGAAATCATCTTATTTGTTATTTTTTATTATTGTGTAGTGAGATTGTTTCTTATAAGGCTCTTCAGAATTATGTTTCTTTAGTAGATATCTATCGAAATTACTATTTCTAACTGTAATGTTGTTTTCTTGTAACAATCACTGAAAAGTGCATTAGTTTCAAGTAACAAGTTTGAAAGTAATATATTTATCAATTTTTTAAATGTCTACTACAATACACGTCATAATTCTTTTTTCTAAGTAATTGCAGTGTTTTTAAAAAGAAATTCATAATAATATTATGCAAACATTTTCAATAGATAAATTAGTTTATCCGTTTGTTTTGAGCTTGTTCATTTATTTAAGTTTTCAATTCAGTTTTACGAACAACATTTACATTTTTATTTCTTGCATTAGAAAGCCCTTTCATAGGTTACATTGCTTAAACAGAAGATTATAAAAAAATATTATATAGCTCCGCTTGATCATAATTGTACCATTATTGACTGTAAATATATAGTTCTGGAGTCTTGCATTGTAAATATGTATAATATTAAAAATAAATTTATTTCAAATATTGTTAATATAAAATTTAGAAAAGTTAGACTTATAATAAATATGTAGATTTGTCCTACAGGTGGTATCTTAAGATAAATAAACTTATTTTACAGTGAACATTAAGAGTGAAATGAAATCTTGAACATTTGTTGTGTTTTAGAAATTTATGTACTGAGATTTTTGCCATAATTTTATTTATTTTGATATATAGGCTAATTAATATTTTTAGAAGAGTAAAATATAAATAATAAAAATATATTTTACTAAAAGGCCTTTTATTTAAATTAAAATTTATAAAATTATAAATATGAGAACCCTGTAGCCAAAAGTATCGATAATTTTATCGACTAATTTATCGACCTTTTTCCACACTAGTATCGACTTCCGGTACGATAAAAAAATTTCACAACACTAAATTCCATCATTACCAATTTAACGAAAAAAAAATTTAGAGCAACCGTTAAGTTGGTACCAAATGTATAGTAAACCTTGAACCCGGAGCTCAACCGTGTCTATGAAGTGACACCTCTTTCTCTTTATATGCTCTTTGCCCGCCAACTTAAGAGAGCTCAAAATTTTGAACATTATTTATAAAAAAATGAACAACGAACAAACAATAAATTTAATCGAACAATCACGAACAAACGTCGAACAAACGATTTGGCAATAAAAAAGTTAAAAAAATTGATTTCTCCCCGCCAACTTAAGAGAGCTGATTTGATTGTACCAGTGATGTCAGACGTA
The DNA here is from genome assembly GCA_905220545.2 of Melitaea athalia. Classification (NCBI taxonomy): domain Eukaryota; kingdom Metazoa; phylum Arthropoda; class Insecta; order Lepidoptera; family Nymphalidae; genus Melitaea; species Melitaea athalia. The sequence goes on from HG992190.1 coordinate 9,644,465, forward strand.
CCATTATAATGGTACACGTACCATTATTTAGCAATATTTAGTGTCACGTACCATGTACCATGACGATTAGTCATGGTACATGGTACGTGATATACATACGTACGTACAGCAATTAATTCGAATATCAAAAAAAAAAAAAATGGTTTGTTTTCTATTAACGGTACACGAAATTGATATATAAAGGCCATAGGACGATAAGCATACCGAATCGGCCCCAGAAAGGTATTGGGCTCATAATTTCAGGAAATGTTGGTACTCATAAGATACTTTGATGCTGCAAGTTTCAGATTTTTATCTATTACCGTTTCCGAAAAAATCCGAAAATAATGAAAATCAGTAAAAAAAAATTTCTCAGCACCGTGTGAATCGATTGATCTAAATACCGGATATGTTGTGGGGCATGATGGTACCTTCTAAGAAAAAAAATATGAGTAATATTGGTTCATAAGAACCTTAAAAAAAACGAGGTTATTTTTTTAATTTTATTTTTTAACCATGTTACGATAACGATAACATTATGAATCTATTTTTTTTGAATTCCTCATTTAATTTCCAATGAAATTATGATCTTGGATTTTTTTTAAAAACGGTACGCCATATTGAAAAAAAATAAAAACTTATTTTTTATTTTTATTATTTAACTCTTGTACTAGCGAAAACAACAGAATAAATTAGAACCACTCATATAAAAAAATCGTTTTTTATTTAATAATTTCAATATTAATATTTATTATAAACTATTAAAAATGTATTAATTATATTAATCTTTTAGCGATAAAAATCTTCTTATGGTCTAAGATCCGGGATTAGCAAAATGTTCCCTCATCTGTTAATTAGATGAAACAATTTTTATAGGCCGAATTCAATATTGTGAATTTATAAAAACAGCCTCTGCCACCATAAGCCTGCTGCAATTAATAATACTTTAAAAAAAACTTTTTTTATCTTTTCCCTCTCATGTTAATTACACGTAGTAAGCTAAAACCGTCAATATTTTATATTATACATTATACCTTACTGTACTAGGCACCCATCTCTATGATTGCTATACTTACCTGCAGCCAGTAACCTCAGTCAGTCAGAATTTTTTAACCGACTTCAAAAAAGGAGGAGGTTACTCAATTCGACCGTATGTGTTTTTTAATGTATGTTCGGGGATAATCGGGGGTAATAAAAAAAATTGTAAAAGAAAAATAAAAAACCAAAAAACAACCAAAAACTTGGTATTTTGAATTGTTCACATGAATTTTGAGGTAATGGGAAAAAAGTGTAAATACAAAACTTTATAATTATTTTTATTATCTACAACTTTGCCATTTAACTTTTTTCAACAGGACTTGTTGTTTAGCCGGAAATCGAGATAAACCGTTTTTTTACCCTTACCCCCCCCCACTTTCCAACCTCACATCGCTCGTAATTTATTTTCCTTTCATTTTCATTGTATTCTCTTCCTTTTCCAATGGGTTTCAATCCTACTATAATTTTTTTCCCTTTTTACCATTTTCAAAGGCTTATTAAAAAGCACTGGTCTACAGACTGAGTACAGACTTAGTACAAGAGTTAAATAATAAAAAGAAAAAATCAGTTTTTATTTTTTTTCAATATGGCGTACCGTTTTTAAAAAAAATCCAAGATCATAATTTCATTGGAAATTAAATGAGGAATTCAAAAAAAATAGTTTCATAATGTTATCGTTATCGTAACATGGTTAAAAATTAAAATTAAAAAAATAACCTCGTTTTTTTTAAGGTTTTTATGAACCAATATTACTCATATTTTTTTTCTTAGAAGGTACTATCATGCCCCACAACATATCCGGTATTTAGATCAATCGATTCACACGGTGCTGAGAAATTTTTTTTTACTGATTTCCATTATTTTCGGATTTTTTCGGAAACGGTAATAGATAAAAATCTGAAACTTGCAGCATCAAAGTATCTTATGAGTACCAACATTTCCTGAAATTATGAGCCCAATACCTTTCTGGGGCCGATTCGGTATGCTTATCGTCCTATGGCCTTTTTTTCCACTAATTATAGGCTGCGATTTCCGACAAAATTTACACATTAGTGTTGGCGTACCATGTTTTTGTGGCCAGTACCATTATTTTAGCTAGTTCGGTACCATGATTTCTAAGTGGCCGTCTAACATCCCTGGATTGTACTTCTATAATAGTGACTTGTCTAAATTGAAGGTGGCAACACTGTCATATAAATGGCAACATTTGATTGGCTTCTTTTTAGCTCACTGATACGATTATAAGCGTTTCATTCGTTTATTATTGTAGTTTTCGCGTTTTCGAATTTTTACTGTTGTTATCTTCACTTTTAATTTGATACTTTAATACAAAATGCGTAAAAGAAAGTCACTTAAGAAGGCGGGCGATGAATCCGACGGCTCAGAGCCTGGGGCTGAACCAGAAGAGTTCCAAGATTCAGGAGAGGACTGGACGCCGGATGCCGATTCGGTATGATATAAATGATAGAGATATTGTTATTGATACAAACATATTACTCTAATTATTACTAAGACAATTCTAGTATGATGTCAAAATGATAATGGCGCGTGGTTTGGAAATACTATTTAACGCAATTAACATTAGGTTAGGTTGCTCCGTCTGACAAACTTTTTACTGAATTTGTTAGTAAGTTGGTTATAAACATATTCTTCTTTAAATCGAAGTATTGTCTTATTGGCCACATAAGCGAAATTATAATACACTGATTACTGCTAACCTAAAGTAAAATGTTTAATTAGGTTTTAAATTTCTGATCACTTTAATCGAATATACAGGTGCCTAACTGAGTCAGTGTACTATTATTTTTCAAACTATTCGTATAAATTCACATTTGGTATAAGTTTTTCAATAATTATGTACTATTACTCAAAAAGTATAGTTTACTATTGATTAGTCTATGTAAACATTATCATAGCATTTGGTTGATTTGATTGTAATACATTTATGAAATCAACTTCTAAGAACATTCATTTGCTAAAGAATTACTTAAAAGTGAAAAATCAACGTCATTTATAACTGTCAAGAATAGTTGTCCGAGTTCAAACTTTTAACTCAATTGGTAAGCCTTTAGACAATAGTATTCCGATCTTATGGGGTTTTTGAAAGGGTAGGGGGGAGGGGGAGTGGTGGATTACCCTCTCGTGCCACTCCCACCCCCAGCAATCTCATGATTATAGAGATATCACGTTTAAAATTTTTAAGGTAAAAATTGTTTAAAGACTTACCGAATACCTAATGTTATACCTATTTTAGCTCCAATGCTGCGGGAAGTGCATTCATACTCCGTTCCGTAGCTTTTAAAACACTTGCACATTATAATAATACATGTATGTACGTAAAAACTATCTGTAACACTTTTATACATTGTATTATTTGTATTTACGTAAAACTATCTTTTGATTGACAAGAGTAATATACGACACGAAGCACAGATTAATATGAACTGACATAAACGATAAAACGACGTAGAGTCGTAGACGTTTTCGTTTTATTATCAGAACAGGCAAAAGTCTAAGACCATGCAGCCTATTCAGTCAGTTTTTTTTTCAGTATAATTTTTTTATATGAAGGCAAAACCTATTTAATCGTAAATCTTTTCAATTTTGAGCTTAGATAAATTAGATTATCGACATCATTTCGTTACAAAATAAAAAAAATAAAAATAAATAACCCTAACCTATCTAACTTCAAAATTAGATCGTTTATCGACATAATTACATTAAGAAAAACATTGAACCTACCACCTTTGAAATTAGAATAACACTTGGCTCCGGCGCGGAAGGAGGACAACCCTCGCCCGCCGTGCGAAAGCGCATGAACGAATGCGTAGGGAGCGGAGCGGAGCGGGAGCTTATCCGCTCCGGGCTCTCAACAGAACACTAGGGGAAAGACAGACCAAGACCACGTGGATAGTGGGGTGCCCCGATTCGGTTTTGGGTATTTTTCGGATCTCTATATCTATATTCAAGCACACAATCTTACTTATTTAATTAGAAAAGTTAAAGCAGCATATTTCGACAGTAATTTAGGCATAAATTTATAAATAAATTTAACAATTATTAAAAATGAAGTGAAATATTGAATATTTTTTGTAAGACAGTAAATAAATAAATATAAAAAATTATACTGAAAAGAAACACGACTGAATAGGCTGTATATAGTAAACTAAAACGTGTCATGTTTTTTACTTCAATATATTATTTTATACGGTCATATATTTAGTAAAAATTATTAAAAATGAAACGAAATATTGAATATTTTTCGTATATGAGTAAATAAAGTATATTTAAGTAAAAAACATAACATGAAATAAGGCTGTATGGAGTTTGCCTTTTACAGACTGATATTTAAACAAAAATAATGCAGGTGGGAAACTTTACGTTTCGCGTCATTTTCGCATCGTTAAACATCAGTATCACAGTACATTGTATCATTTGTTAAAATAGTGTGTAAAAATATTAAAATAAAGTGAGAGACTTTTAAAGTGAAGTTAAGTGACGTTAATTATAATATCTAAACTAATCTGTGCGTTTATGTTATATGTGAGTTCGTATCGTTAATTACTCGTGCAATCAAAATCGTTTATTTTACGTAAATACATGTAAAATAAAGTGTTAACATGAGAGAATAGGCTGTATAGTAAACGAAAACGTGTCTATAATACGTAATATCTAAACTAATCTGCGCGTTTATGTTATATATATAAGTTTGTATCATTTGTTACTCTTGGAATCGAGATAGTTTATTTTATGTAAATACATATAAAATAAAGTGTTAAAAGCGTCTTTAAAGCTACGAAGCGGAACATGAGTGCACTTCCAACAGCGCCGAAGCTTTAATAGTATAAATAACATTAGGTATTCAGTAAGTCTAAACAATTTTTACCTTAAAAATTTTATCCGTAATATCTCTATAATCATGAGATTGCTGGGGATGGGAGTAGCACCAGAGGGTGATCCACCACTCCCCCTCCCCCCACCCTTTCAAAAACCCCATAAATTGCAATACTATTGTATAAAGACTATCCAAAGTTACCTAGGGTATAAATAAACCTTTGTTTTTGAGCAGTGCAAACTTAGCACCCCATCTAAGGATTTTTGAAATAAAAGTTACCTTAATCGATAGGTCTACGTTAAGTCCGTATAGGTCCACTAAATTTTTCGTTAGGTCCGCTATAGTTTTTTAATAAATAATTTTTTAAATTTAGGTAAAAAAAAAATGCAATTTTAGCACCCCATCCAAGGATTTTTAAAATCAAAATGACCTTAATCGATAGGTTTACGTTAGGTCCGTATAGGTTCACAATAATTTTTGTTAGGAAAATTTTTCGCTCTTTTCGATTCCGTTATAAAAAAGGGGTTACAATAAAAAAAATGAGGTTTACCTTAAACTAACCTTGAAAATGAAGTTCAAGGTCAAATCTGAGGTCACCGTTGAATTCCCCGTTGAAAGTTACCTAGAGTATGACCTTTGTTTCACAATGAACCCGTGCGGCTTTCCGAATTTTCCGGGGTTTCCATACTTTTTCTTCACCCGGTATATATGTAATTGAAATAATAGTATAAAATTTTGATTTTATTTATACTAGCTGTACCCGCGACTTCGTCCGCGTGGAATTTAACAAAAAAGTTAAAAAAAAAGTTCGATAAAATGATCTTTGATATTCTTTGATTTCCTTCAATAGCATGAGCAGGCGGTCGAGCGATGCGGGGCAGAGGGGATGGACTCGCCCGCGCCGTAGGCATCTCAAGGAAAGAACGCTCAACGCTGGCTCGCCGAGCATTAAATGTTTCGCTGCTACTTACTTCTAACGACGATATCTCAAAAACTATTTATCTGATTAATATAGTGTAAAGAGCAATTTTAATCTGCATTAAATGCCTAAGCTAAATAACATATTCATTTAAATAAGGATTAATACTGAACTAAAGAAAATATCTTTAAAAATAACGTAATGTTTTTAATTAAAATTTTGAACATAAAAGTGGTTATTGTAAGTCAACCCTAAGAGATAGAGATATGCTATCGCGGACTTTTTTGTAGCATTTTTATAGATTTTGACTTCGCTAGTACATTATAAAACGATATCTTTGCTAGTTTACGCAGCGTTCGCGTGGAAAGCTCCCCGTTGGCGAGATTTTTTGCGACCTCTTCAACATTTATCGCCGTATTTCCGCTAATTTACATTAAAACATAATAAATTATATACCTAAACCTTCCTCAAGAATCACTCTTTCTACTGTTGAAAACCGTATAAAAATCCGTTGCGTAGTTTTCGAGTTTATCGCGTTCAGACAGACAGACAGGAGGACAGAAAGACGCGGCCGGGGGACTTATTTTTATAATAAGTATAGATTACTTCTAAATTAATATGTATCTATACTAATATAATAAAGCTGAAGAGTTTGTTTGTTTGATTGTTTGTTTGTTTGTTTGAACGCGCTAATCTCAGGATCTACTGGACCGATTTGAAAAATTCTTTCAGTGTTAGATAGCCCATTTATTGAGGAAGGCTATAGGCTACCTATATATCATCACGCTAAGACCAATAGGAGCGGAGTCCACGCCGACGAAGTCGCGCGCAGAAGCTAGTTATGTATAAAGTAATTTCATATTTGCTATATAAATTTTATTTCTAGAATGAACAGCCTGCTCGGGGAGGTAGAAAACGTACATCAAGGGGTTCTTTAAATAATTCTAAAAAGAAACGTAAACATTCATCATCTGAGGAGAGTGAAGGAGAAGGAGAGGAAGATGAAGAAGGAGAAGACGAGGAAGGAGAATTAGATGAGGAAGAAGGCTCTGACGATGAGAAGAACGGCTCTGATGGAAACAAGTCCGATTCAAGTCAATCAAAAGATATACCAAAGCATTTTCACGTAAGAAATTATAGTTATATTATGTTTAAAAGAATAATAAAGCAATCTTTGATTTAAGTCATAATTCTCATGATGTTTAAAATGTTAATACAATTTATTATATCTTAATAGTATTAGATCTGGTGTGTTATTTTTGTTTTCTTTTTTTAGTCTGGTAACTTTGTTCTGTTAAAATCTGATGTGAAATGGGATGGTGATACAGTTATTTCAAAATTGGATGAATTAAACCTGTGGAAAATTGACGGAAAAGCTTTATTACAAAAATTCATTCCAATGGAATCAAATGGAAAGATATTACATAAATGTACATGTGTGGTTAGTATCATTAAAGTATACTCATTTCTTCTATGAATAATAGTATGAAATAGTAAATTTAATAATAAATATATTTTTTAGTACTCAGGATGGAATGTTGACAACCGTGACAATTATTACCCAATTACTGAAATTTTGGACAGAAATCCACGTACAGATTCAAAGGAAATATGTGTAGCATTAGATCTTAATGATCTTATCAAAGTAAGAGACAAGTAACATGTGCAGTTTTTTAATTAATTCAACTAGATAAGTCTAAACAAATGTAACAAATAAAATTTTTTTTGGCACTTCATTCCAGTTTACTTTGTATAATTCATTTTTAAAATGGCAATTAAATGTTCATTCAATTTAAAAAGAGGTTTAATTTTTTTTGTGTTGTTATTATTAAAATTGCTTTGTTTTTAAGTTAGCTTATCTATATCTATACTAATATTATAAAGAGGAAAAGTTTATAACTTTGTTTGTATATACGGGGTAATCTTCGGGGGGATCATGAAAATTCTTTCACTAACAGAAAGCTACACTATTCAGGAGTGACATAGGCTATATTTTATTGTAATTGAACAAAAAATTCAGTTTAAATAAGAAAAAGATAAAAATATAACTCCAAAATGGTATACAGGGTGGGGATTATAATACAACGATAACTTGGACAGCGTATATGTAATGACATTCCAAGCCCACATACAAAAAATCAATAAAATACATCCAGTAGTTTAGTCACAAATTATGATTTTTCATTTTTTAAAATTTCTACGTATGTATTAGACTAAAGACCTGACCTACCCTAAAACCGGCGGTTAACGACTCAAGGACAGCTATTATTATTTTTAAAATCATAGATTAAGAAATGGAATATTGCATCGACTGCCACAAAAGGCACAATTTTTAATCATTGCCATTTAGTGACAGTTCGCAGACCAAATAATATTATAATAACTCATGTTTTAAAAAAAATAACTTATTCAGTATCGGCTACTGATCAGTTCTGCATATTAAAAAAAAAAATTGATGGTTTGAGAAAATTTAAATCAAATAGTTTCTTATTCAATTTAATTTTAAATGCGTAACAATTTATTTTAATTTACTTTTCTAACTTACTATTTTTTATTCAATCAAAATAATGAAGTTTTGTAGGTACAAGCACATACCACTTCTACGTGACTTTGCCGCGTAGAAAGAAGGTCACGACCGATCACCGCGCGATGACGCGTGTAACAGGTCAGTGATCCTGTACTTACAAAAATGATGTTATAAAATTTTATTAAGGGGCTCCCATCGCTCAATGACCTTGGCGATTTCGTTTTTATACAAGAACTAGATGGCGCCACCACCTATCAAAATGCGTACGTAATTACTACTATAAAACATCCACACATTGGAAGGAACTGATGATCTAAACTAAAAGAATTTGATAAGAATTTGATGTAGTGGGGATAGAATGAGCATTCGCTCGTCTCATGTAAATCGACCATAACAGAAACCAAAGACTGACTTGTAACGTTAGTTTGCAATGTATCATTCGCGGCGAGCGCCGCGTGCTCCACTCGACTGTCGGTTTTTTCGCGAATCCCTTTGAGTGTTACATTACAAGTCAGTGCATGTCTTTCTGTTACTGATATAGTTTTTCTTAAATGAGTGTCTTGCTTTCCCACTAATGGTCCAATTAAATTAATGAGTCGGCCAAAATCTGTCGACGACATTTTACAAAATTTCTGTATTGACCGGTAAACTCTTGGTTCAAGAATATTAATTAAATTCGTACCACCATTTTGGTTTTTGGTTTGGTAGAAATTGGATATCCAATATCGTTTTGTTCTTTTCTTCTTTTTAAAATAACAATAACTAAATTAATAAAGCATACACAACCTCTACGTCTAACATTATGAAACAAAATGGATGGAACACTTAAGAGCCAAGAGTTCGAATGATACATTACAAACACACGTTACAAGTCAGTCTGTGTTGCCGTATTGTAACAAGATCGCCTCGAATGATACGAGTACTTTACAAACAAACGGTACAAGTCAAACTCCACCTTTATGATCCGGAGTTGAAAGAGCATTGCCTAAAACAAGAAGAGGCTATAGTCAATACAAATGTTGTCGTGTCGGGGATCGAACCCGCAACCGCCCGCGCAACAGCCAATCGCAACCCAGTGCTGTGACCGCTGCGCTAACGCGGTGTCTCGTTAGCCTAAATAATTTAATTCGAATTAAAATTTCCTTGCAATTTAAATATAAAAAACTACATTTTTGAAGTGAAACTTCTTTAGGCGCACGATTCAGCCTGTAATATCCCACTGTTAGGCATAGGCCTCTTCCCCATGTAGGAGAAGGATCGGAGCTTAATCCACAACGCTACTCCAATGCGGGTTGGCGGATATATTCCCTACTAAGAGTAACGATCGCTATCAGGTGTACATGATAACAACCGGGACCGACTGCTTAACATGCTCTCCGAGGCACGGCCGGGAGACCCACAGGGAATGCACAAACACCCAGACCACGGCAAACATCTATATGGCCAATACAAATATTTTTGTGTGCGGGGATCAAATCCGCAACCGCCTGCGCAACAGTCAATCGCAATCCAGTGCTGTGACCGCTGCGAGTCTTTAGGCGCATGAGGGGTAAAATTTGAGCAACCGGTAACCCGGCAACGTCATGACGGTCAGTACTTGGATGGGTGACCGCCTGGGAACACCGCAACGTTGGCTTTTGTTTTTTTCAACTAGTTTTTTTTTGTATTATAAATTCGTTTTTTTATTATAGTTTTTTTTGAAGTGAAACTTCTTTAGGCGCATGAGGGGTAAAATTTAAGCGACCGGTAATGCGGCAGCGTCATGACGATCAGTCCTTGGATGCGTGACCGCCTGACGCGCGAGTGCGTGACGTTGGCTTTTTTTTTTCAATTAGTTTTTTTTTGTATTTTTTTTTTGTTTCCCAAAGAAGTTTCACTTCAGACATGTGTACTTTGTACGCACGCAATATTTTTTTTTAAACCTGGGGGGCCTGATTCAGCTTTGCCGCCCCGGGCCTCTGATGGGCTTATAAAGCCTGATTTACACCAAGGCAACAACGTGCGGCATTGTGGCATGCGGCATTGACGCATGAAAAATGTCGCACGTTGTGGCAAGAACCTTGCGGCACGGCAACACCTTGCGTCATGTGGCAGAGTGTCGCAGCTTGTATCCGATCACGATGGATTCCGTGCGACAATTTTTGATGCGTCAAGCCAGTTTCTAGGTTATGTTTTGATTGTACTTATTTATTTTATTTACAAAATGAGATAAATCGGACATGGAGTGGTGTAATGATAATTATATTTGTTAGCAAACGAAAAAAACCGACTTAGATCACATCGACAAGTAATACAATGTACCTACGTAGACGAAAAAAATTAACAAACTCACTAATCGTCTTGTATCTCTAGAAATTGTACCCTTACTACAGAAAATCTAAAAAAGAAATATATAAAATCTACTTTTTTTGTGTTTTTGTCTGAAGAAATTCTAACCTATCTCTATCAATCAAGTAGGCAGACTAAAATTTGACAGCACGACGCTTAAAAACTGTTGCCTTGGCATAAAATACGCTGTCGCATGCCACATATGCCGCAATTTGTCGCATGCCACAAGATGGCGCACGCCACAATATGTCGCATGCGACAATGCCGCACGTTGTTGCCTTGGTGTAAATCAGGCTTAAGCTTTTCTAGTCCGCCACTGCGATCACATCCTCTCTATTCTCCATGGATCACATTATATCATTATATATACTTACTATACTCTATGATCAGGATCCTTAGATAAAGTATTCTATAGATTTGACACATAATTATTATTACCAAGGTAGAACGTGATGGTTACATACAAAAGTCATCAAGAGTGAGAGAGACGCACATATTGTTTTTTGTCCCTATCACCGTTCATGGGTAATTTCTGTTTGCCACGAACTAGTTTGTGGCAGACAATCGAGGTGTTTGTAAAACAAATGAGAATCTGAGTTAAATAAAAAGACATTTTGTGAAAGTGAAGTGTTTTAAGGATTGCTGAGTAATTGTTATATTTACTAAAAATGGTAAATTGTTGCGTTGTTGGCTGTAAAAGCCGTACTGAACGTAAATATGAAAACATAACATTTCACACGTAAGTAAGCCTCTTTTTATATTGTTTTTTATGGTTTACTTTCGTCTAAGTATATGAATCTTAAATCATATAAAACAACATAATATTAGCGGAAAAAAAAAGAGTATTCTCAATCGAAATATAAAATATTTTTGTATTATTACCTGACCAAATATAAAAGGTCGTCTATGGCTCAATTCGAGGGGCTATGGCAATAACGGCAGCCATTTTGTGAGTATTTTAAATTTTGCTGGATTATCATCACTTTTAGGGATACCACAATACGAAGGGTAAAAGTTCCCGGTTTAAAGGGTAATTTAAAGTAACTTTTCTCGTTTGATTATTTTATTTGTTAGATGAAACTTAATTGGTTTAGTGATAATTTTTATTTAAATTAAATATGTTTCGTGTTAATTTTTATAGATTTCCAAAAGACGAAACTGTGCGAAATGTTTGGATTGCAGCGACTGGACGGCAAAATTGGCAGCCCACTCAGTACACTCGCATGTGTTCTATCCATTTTAAAGCCGATTGCTTTCAGAAAAAGCAACAGAAGATTTATTTGGCAAAGTATTCAATACCGACATTAGCAATTCATGTAAGTTAAAAGTTTATAAAGCCGCAATGCTTTATGTGAATGATTGTATTTCATACTTGTTTATTAAAACAATGTACTTACTGTAAATAATAAACAATTCTCAATAAATAATTTTACATATTTTCAAAACCATATCGCGGGCTTCAAGCCAGAGGGGCGTATAAGCAATAACGCGGTACGACTTTCTGGCATGAAAATAATATCTGACTTCAGTTAGCCTGAAAGTATTTTATTAATATTTTCTAAAATAATTTACCTACAGTTAAGAAAAAAACGGAGGTGATGTATCGATAAACTTAGAAATGATTGACGTAATAAAAAAAAAACGCATTTTGTTTATACGCCCCTCTGGCTTGAAGCCCGCGATATACTTTCAATGTTTCAGATTGCAAGTTCTGGTGAATTCCATCCTCATGAGATCTTTCAATTCAAAAATGTGCCTATAAATCATCTTTGGAGTACGAGGTGAGAACTACAACTATGTTTAAAATAGTAATACAACATAGCTTTCTAGGTACATAATAGTTGTTTGAAGATCATTTTAATTATTGAAATCGTGATTTGAGCATAAGTGGTTACAATTTTTTTATTTCTTTTTCAGAATGAACCTTCAACATCAAAATCTATGCACAGCAAACACATAAACTGCCAAATTGAAACAGTAGTTGTAATTAAAGCCACCTGCAAAAAATATTTGAATGGGAGAATTCATTACACTACAAAATCCATGGTGAACAAAGGAGAATATGTACGCAATATAAATAATAAACTTACCTTATTTAAAGGTCAATGAAAGTAATTCTGTTGTCTGACATTAAAAATCCTATTTTCTGCTTATAGTATCTACTATTACCAGGCCTGTCTCACTCCCGTGTAGGTATCGAAAACGCACCTACGCGCGGCGGCCACTCCAAGGTGGCTAATCTAGCAGGGACTCACGAGCGAGCAGTGAGTGACGCACGCGCGAGATTCGTTCGCCGACTGATATAAAATGGAACAATTTAATTGCTTATACACGGATTCCAATAAAAAGTTTACGTTTTCTAAACCTCCTAAGGACGCTGAGAGATAAGATCTACTTTAAAGTATTTGTTATTATTATGAAATTATCATTCATGATAGGTATAGGTACTACTACTGTACATGTTAACATAACAGGTATACTACTCAAGATCATTTCAAGAGTAAACTCCTATTTTTTAGAAACAATGGTGTATATTTCGCACGTGTTACTGGTATTTCATACTTTAGAGTTTCTTGGGTTTAGGACAACCCTGAAAGTTGTTAGAAAAGGTAAGAGTTACGCGATAGAAAGAGAGGCAACTTCTAGGTGCATAATATGACGGTAGGTTTTTAGCGCTGTGCGATCTGAATTGAACTTTATTGTAACGTATGAAGAGTCCCTATTTCTTTTACTGATTTTCTGAAGTGAGTCTTCTGTACTTGTACTATTATGTATTCTGTGCTATTAACAGAAAGTAGGATTTTCTTGTAGTAGTATTTCATAATTTCTTCTCGAAAAAAAGATGTATATTTGTACATTACTTTTGTTTTATGATTGTGTACATTATCATTTGTATTTAAAAAAAAATAAAGATTTTGATTACTGTTATGTTTTTTATTGTAGTATTTATTATGGGTCAGTCAGTCTAATAATGTAGGGAGTTTATTTTTATGAATATAGCCACCCCAAAATACGAATGTACTCTATGTCTGTCTCTTACGGGTGAACGCTGATGTCAAGTCTATAGTATTCTTGGTCTTAGTCAGGATCACATTCACACTTTTTTTGCATCTGGCAGCCCGGTCACTGGTGTTGAATGTTGATCGGTGAATATTATTGAATAAGTGAATTGTTTAGGCTAGGCGCGCACTAGTGACTTTTTGTCACTGTCACCGCGTCCATCATCCCTAATGAAGGTGTGCATGAGGTGTGCGCATTTGGATGTGTGACAATTCGGTGACTTTTTGTCCGCGGAGGACGCCAACATGCCCGTGGCGCAACAAAATTTCACGTGTCATATGTACGTAGGTTGGCAAACATGGTGTAGAACTTTCCACTTATTAGCCTATCACTCCAAAGCGGGTGAACCCAATACTTTTTATTATTGTATTTTTTTCTATTTCTAAAAACGAGTTCACAGACAACCGTCTCTTCGAGATCCATCTTATCGAATGCATGAAACTGTCACTGCAAGTGCGCGCAGTCACGAAAGTGACGGTGACGTGACAGTGACAAAGAATTTTTTGTCACGGTGACAAATGTCACTAGTGCGCGTAGGGCCTTAGCTTCCCTACTATTTAACTATTACAATGTATGAATGTACTCTGTAGTCTGTGGCCTTAGCCTTATTTTCCCTACTATTACAATGTACTCTGTGGCCTTATTTTTGGTTTATCGATTACAATATTTACATTAGAAATAGATAATTTAGATATTGTAAATAAATAATAATAGACGCAAATGGTTACAATATTAAACTGATTACTATAATGTGTTACACTATAACATTTTAAAAATGTGTATAAATTAGAAATTAACTGATATTCGTCAATACATTTGACAAAATAAAGTAGTGTATGTATTTTTGAATATGGATATAAATATTCAAGGTAATAAATAGTTTTTACTTGTGAAATTATTTTTCACTGATATTTTGTTACTGTTCTATAAATTTCTAATATTGTATACAAACTTTCTCTTGCATCTGCTTGTGACTTTTTTAAATTTCCAAAAAGTAAAAGTACTCCAAAAAATGAATTCTACAATAATCGAATTTTCAGTTTTTTTAACGTGTACTTAAATATATAAAAACAAAAGAATACTGACATCGAGATGCTTTTATTTCTAAATATTGTTGTGGGTTACAGAGCAAGACTGTGCTATTTGCTTGCAAAAGTGTCATCACCCAACTCGACTACCATGTAGCCATATATTCTGCTTCCTCTGTGTAAAGGTAAGTATGTGAGATAAAATTAAAATGTTAAAATGTTTGTAGCATGGAGAGCTCCACGAGTCCACGAATATGTTAAACAACAGAGTCGAACATTAAACCAAATTTAACCAAATTTTATAAGACATAAGTATAGGATATCTTGTCTTTGTAGAGTATGAAAACTTGCACCCTTTGCAGTGAACATTACGTTAAGTTTCTTGCTTTATTTTATTCACATATTAACAACTCCATGGATGATAATAAAATTATCATAGGAGATATTCTATAAATTTATATTTGCTTACTTTGCCTTGAATGGCAATACTTGCTTATATATAAATTATTTACCAGAGAGAGAATCACTTTACTTAAGATTGTAAATTTTACAATGCAGTTCTGTTTCCTAAAGTCCACCAATTTCAGAGTTGTGCAAAACCATAATAATGATCACTATCACATTAAATTATTACAAATTTTATGATTTGCCATTATTAACCCATTCTGCAAAATTCTTAATCTACCTTATAGTTTGTTATGTTTTTTATGCCTTTAGAATCTACATTTTTCTATTTACATTTTTGAAATCGGGTGTTAATGTAAAATACATTAGTATGGAAATACCTCCATCTATACTAATATTATAAAGAGGTAAAGTTTATAACTTTGTTTGTATATACGGGGCTCTCGGTAGAGAGTAGTATATTCTTTGATACGGGGTAATCTTCGCAAATACTGATCCGATCATGAAAATTCTTTCGCTAACAGAAAGCTACACTATTCAGGAGTGACAAGATAAAAGGAAAAAGATAAAAATATATAAAGATTTTAAATCAGCAGGATTTGAACCTGCGCCCTCTGACGTGCCGTGTCAACAATTCAATCTAATCTAGCATTATTATTTGCCTTAGAAATTAATTGGTGATTTTAAAACATTTATATTTATCTGATTTGCTGAAAATAGTGAGAGTGTATTGGAACATATCAAATTTCACCGTACCCTTCTTATGTGAAATGGATTATAACGCCCAACGAAGTGGGCACGGGTCGGCTAGTTATCTATAAATAGAGTAATAAAATTATTAGAAGCCTTATATTTATTTATAATTTTGCATTTATACTGTAGGGTATTGCAATACAGAGCAAGAAATGTGCCATGTGTCGTATGGAAATACCTCACGACTACTTTGACCATCCGGATTTGATAGAAAAACCATCACTTGAGGACATAACTACAGATGGTGATACTGAAAAATATCAATGGTACTATGAAGGCAGAAATGGTATATATTTATATATTCTTAAATTGTTCTATATTTTAGGTACTTATACAGTTATACTTCGGTTATAGGTATTGGATTTTTTAAGAAACTGTCAAAAACTAATATATAAACTGAACTGTATGACTAGTCCGTTAGCACAGTTTGTAGTGACCCTGCTTTCTGATCCGGGGGTTGTGGGTTCGATTCCCACCCCGAGTCTGGGTGTAATATACATATTCATTTACATATTTATATATCGCTGTCCCCGGGCAATAAAGCGGTAATATCAAAAATCAAATTTTACAGGAGAAATAAAACAAGCTAATTTATTTATAGTGCAGCGTACAGTGATCCAAAACAGATGTTCAATATGTCAAATAAAAGCTAATTTTTTTACCAATTTAACCTTTTAAAAATAATTTTAATGGTGTAAATATTAATTGAAATAATTGAAAAAATGTATATTACAATTTATAGATGATACTATTTTAATTGTAACATCATTAATAACTTTTATAAAAACACCAACCACTGAGATTCAGGAATGTAAGAAACTAATACGACGTAATTTCTACTTTAGATTTCGAGCGTATCAGCCGATTACCACCTTCTTCAGAAAAATTTTAAAGGCGTAATAGCATTGTACAGAATAAAATCTCTTGTGATTACTCAGTATTAAGTGTTTACAGTTTATTGATATGATACGTTTATTTCCAAAAGCGCGGTTATATTTATTACTGTTACTCTTTGTTTAAAAATTTAGTGTAAAGATGTTCACCGGTTTTTTGTGTTATGTTTTCTCCATGCAATAAAACTGTTATTGTCATTTATTCTAAAGAAATATTAATACGAAAAATCTGAAAAAAATACGAGTGATAGATTGATACTCAGAGAAGCCAAAAATCAAATAACATTAAAAAAGGCGTAACTGGCGTTTACCGCTTCATTGCCCGGGGCCAGCGATATGTATTATACACCAACCACTGACATATCAGTTGACTCTTATCTATAATCTTTGTTAGCCACTGTTTTTAATATTTTTGTCAAAGGCTGAATATTACTGACTTTCTCAATGAAGAAAGGCCGGGGGTCTTATCACGTGTTGTCTTGATTGTTGTTGTTTTGTTTTTGCTTCAAAAGTAGAGATGGGCGTAACGGCTACATTTTGATATTACGTTATAACGTTACACTACTTTTAAATCACTTATTATTTTTTACGTGATAATATTTTTTTTTTTAACCAACTGTGAAACCCTTGTGAAACCACTTTTTTTTTGGGTTTTTTGACCTGGTAATTACAACCTTTAGGTCAACTCTTATTATTTGTGAGATTAAATGCATATTACATATAGGATACTTAAAATGAAAGACTATCTGTATACAAAATTTCATCAAAACGGTTACAGCCGTTTCTAAGATATCCAAAGTATAAGAAAAAAAAGGTGTGTGTGTGATTCACACACGATAGAAGTGAAACTTCTATGGCAAACTACCACTACCACTACCACTAGAGCCTATCACAGTCCACTGTAATGTGTTATCCCTTAGTCGCCTCTTACGACACCCACGGGAAGAGAGGGGGTGGCTACATTCTTTATTGCCGTATTTTTTAATTAGTTTGTATGGCAAAAAACTAATTTAAAATTAGCGGCTTGCAGCGCGGCTCGTCCTTCCCTGTCTTTTTGCCGTTGCATCCGGTTTGAAATCACAACGATTCTAAAGAAGTTTCACTTCAATAAATACAACAATTACTCGTTTACAGATACAGGATAAAATAAACTTACCGCTATTTTCATTCCTGTTATTTTCTCTAGTTATTTCTTCTTAAATAATTAAATGCTTTTGTTTCATATGTTTTTTTAAATTCGTTATAGTAGTTTTGAATGAAAGTATATTTTTACAATATTTACATTCCGCTTTTTTTGCAATTTCATCCACTACAGTAAAATAATTCCACATTTGTCCTTTTCGTGGCATTTTACTCTACTCACTAAACAACTATACTTAATTATATAAACAACTATACTTAATTATATAAACAACTTAATTAAAATTATTAATTATATTTAGTTTCTCAAAACGCAACACCGCAATCGTAAAATTCGTAAATAAACTCACAAAAATGAACATCATACGAGAACAAACGCGTTGTCCATACTGACAATTTAACCGTTAAACAAAACGAAATAATATGAAAAAAATAAGTCTAACGTGTAGTATAGTATAATAAAATAATAATACGAACAAACAAATTTTTAAAATTTATTTCAAAAGACATTGAAAGGAAAATAGTTCTTATTCAGTTACAATAGAATACAATTGGACATGGGACTAAGCTAAGATATTATACGCAACGTGAATGTTCTGGACATTCAAAGGAAAATAGTTCTTAGTCCGTTACAATAGAATACGATTTGACATGTGACTAACATATTATACGATGTTCTGGACATTAAAGGAATTTTGTGACCATAGAGTACAATTTGGCTCTGTGTACATTTGAGGTAAAGCAGTAAAAATAAAAATATTCTTTCAAACCTTACCTGGGAAGCGTGATATTATATCACGCTTCCCAGGTAAAAAAAATAATAGGTGATAAAATGATTTAAAAATAATAGGTGATTTTATCCGCTACCTAAAATAACGAACACCTCTATTCAAAAGTATCGTTAAGTTCAGCAAACATATTTGATATTGGATCCACCAACCAATAATTGAGTTTAGTCTGTTTCTGACTTCGCGATGTTGTACCAGGGCTGTTTCTTTGTCTTTTACGTCTGTTCAAGACTCTTTGGTTTGTGTACCAGTTGCAGGTACTTCAGTTGGTATGCCGTTGAAAAAATTGGGTCTAGGACTATTTGTAAACAATCCTTTTTGAAAGATCTGCTAAAGTGGGTTTTGGAGTCGTTTTTTTCTGTACTGTTACATTTTTGGAACGAAATTGGCCCCCTCTGAGGCCTGTTCCAAGGAATAGAGCTCAAGGGGGGGGGGGGGGATTTCCACAAGTAGTGGCACCCTCCTGGGGTAATTCTGTTTTGTATTCCGCCATTTCATAAGGTTAGCTGATTCACAGCTTTGTCTTTTCTGTCGGGATGTGATCCGTTAGGCCGCGTCTTACCAGACTATAGAGGCACAAACATGCCTGCTGGTTTTGGTTCATTATAACATGCTAGGAATTTGATTTCCCTATTACCTGCAGCCAGAAAGCTTGGGATCTTAAACAAGGTTAAACGATATTTTAGGGTTGAATGTCGGTCACCTCCTCGTGGTGCACCCTGGGCAACGGGACGGGCAGCAGTATCGCAGTCGCGGTACTGCTGCTCGTCGCGGCTAACCACTGACTCGAGGGGTGCGCTCCGGGTACTGCTCGACCCGTGAGCGCACTAGAGGGATGGGGTGGGTGGGTTCACTTGCCCGCCCTGTAGCGCGAAAGCGCGGTTTGCCGGCTGGGTTGTGCTGGCTCCCTGGAGCCTTGCCCGGTTGCTGGTGCAATCCGGCAGACGTGATGTGTGAGGGCCGGGCTGTGCTGGCTCCCTGGAGCTTTAAGCTCGGTTGTTGGTGCAGTCCGGCGGACCCTTGGGGTAGTTGCCGGGTCGTGCTGGGCTCCCTGGAGTTATGCTCGGTTGCTCGGTGCGATCAGGCATTGGAGGTCGGGCGGGCCTGACCCCCAACGCCATGATGCTGGGCGTTGGAGGTCAGGCCTGCCTGATTGGAGGGGGGGACGCTCCTGGACATGTGTCCCCATTCTGCAGACGGTAGACTGGTCCGGTTGAGCGTCCCCTAAGTGGGGTGGCCGGCTGGGGGTCGGGGGATCCTCGGCTGGCTTGAGATCCCACGTCGGGAGGGGTGGTCTTGTGGGTGCCGCCCCTTTGTGTGCCGGGGCCCGGATGTTTACATTCGGGCCAACCGCCAGGGTTTTTGGTCAGTAGGAGTCTGACATAACCCTCTGGTGCCCCCGCGCCGGAGGGTATCCATGATGGATTTTCCCCACGTAAAAAAAAAAGGTTAAACCATATTTCACGCCTGGACAGCTTCTAACGCTGTATAAAGCTCAACTCCGATCATGCATGGAATATTGCAGTCACTTGTGGGATGGCTCAGCTAAATATCAACTCGCCACACTGGACTCACTGGAACGCAGAGCCAAGCGGCTAATCTGTGACGCCAGTTTGGTGGAGTCTCTTCACACTCTGGCTCACCGAAGAAAGTCAGTCTATCGGTGTTTTACAGATCGTATTTTGGGGAGTGTGCCCTGGAGCTGCACGAGCTCATACCCATATTTCCTTTCTTCCATTGGAGTTACAGACGAACCGCGGGCTTTCATCCCCGCCTGATTGACATACCCTTCATACATACAAAGCGCTTCAAATCATCATTTTTAATGCGCACGGCCAAGGGGTCGTTCAAGTATTACGTAACGCAAATTTTGAAGATTTTTGACCCCCCCTCCCCCCCATGTAACGCGCCGTAACGTTTTCCTGTACCCCCCCCCCCCCCCCTCCAGCCCATAAACGTTACGTAACACCCCAACTGACCATTTTTACCCAAATGTCACAACTTTGTTGCGAAAACTACCGAAAAGTCGCTTAAAAAAATCGCGTTTGCGGTAAATATAAATATATATATATACAAAAAGGGATATAAACGAAAAGGGTTGCCAATTTGGGAGATTTTAGTACACTAGTTTTTTTTATTTAAATAAAAAACAACGTTACGTAACGAGTTGTTCGAGACCCCCCTCCCCCCCTGTAACGCATCGTAACGTTTTACAAGACCCCCCCTCCCCCCCTAATTGCGTTACGTAATACTTGAACGGTCCCCAAGGACTGGAATTCTCTGCCGGCGTTTGTATTTCCGAGTACATATAACCGAACTTGTTTAAAGCGCGAGTGAACAGGCTTTTTCTGGGCGAGCTCGCTTCATCTTCGACCTCGTCTCTGCTCTTGAGCTAGACTGGGGTCAAGAGTAAGCCCATAGTATAATTTAAAAAAAAATACCTACCATATCTGGTGGGCATTCCTCTATCCACCACCTAGGGACACAGTCGATGGGAGTCCAGCAACAACTCCACACGACTCTGTAAAATTGTGACGAGGATTTTGATTAAAATTTTGACTGACAAGTTAAACTTATGTGTTGGTTTGACTGGGCAACCATAAAAAAAAACTTAACATGTTTTATTCAAAATCCTTCAATTTTCGAAATTATCCGAAACTTGTATAATTTCGGTTACAGACAGTGATTTTGTTATGGATATCCGATAGTTTCGCATACAGTTACAAAGCTCCGTAACATCTTTACATACGTTTTATTATTTCAGGGTGGTGGAAATATGATGAAAGAAGTAATATAGATTTAGAAACTTCCTATAGTTCTGGAGATACAGAATGCTTGCTTCTACTGGCAGGCACTATATATTGTGTAGATTTTAACAATATGATACAATTCCGTCGCAATGATCCAACTAAAAGACGAAAAATAAAAAGGGATGTACCAACCTTGCCTTCAAAAGGTAAATAGTTTAGTAATATAATTATGTAGTTATTACATTATGTCCAACATTACTTGTACTGCTACTTAAATATTATTGAATATGTAATTTTTAATTGCTACTTCTTAGGTATTGCAGGAATTAAAAATATTGATTCAACGCATCAAGTAGTTCCAGAAACAACAAATGATTTTACAGAAGGTCAAGAAGCCGAAGAAAATCAAAACGATACCCCTAACTTAGTACCTGATAACACTAGTGCAAATACTCCCTCTTTGTCATTTGATGATCTTACTGATAGTTTAAGGTGAAGTTTACATTTCAGTCTGTATTGATTCTATGTTTTTAAAAAGTTAGTTGTTTTAATTCATTGATATTATTTCAGACAGTTTAATTTACATGAAGAAGAATTGCCTACAGATCAAGATGACGACTCGCCAACCTCGGGAGACACTTGAGTGAAAAAATTCTTAAAAGAACACTACTAAGAATTATTTAAAGATTATATTTTGATAAATTTAAAATAAATCTACATACAATGTGGGGATGACAATAGACCGATAATTGAAAACACCGTTAGTACTATACTCGGCGCGGCGAACCTTGATCCCTATGACACTGACAGCTAATGTCACCATATAACATTGTAGTGGCGTCACCATTAAATTGGGATCATATTGGGGACGTTTAAAAATGCCATTTATAATTTTTACGTAGCTTTATACCATTAGTAATTATATTCCGTTAATATTTTTAACAATTCTTAACATTTACAAGAAGTTATCTCAATCTGAATTTATGTTTACGTCCTGCAAAACTTACGTCGTGTGACGGTTATCGACTAGGGCGGCAGTATCGATAAAAAAATGTCGGTAATGGAAACGAATGCACATTTTTTTTTCATACTCACATTTTAGTTCATATATTTATTTATTTATTTATTTATTTATTTATTAGGTTAGCCAACAGTTGTTTACATCGATACATAAATGTAAAGAAATAATATATATATATCACACATAAATGCAACAACCACTTATAAGCTAACACCGCATGCACGAATCATAGTTGCACTTAGTAAAAACAGTAAATATAATTAAAATTTTATCAAAAAGGACATTATATAAATCAAATAAAAGAATCCATATAAATGTTTTACATTAAAAAACATTAAATGAATTCAACAACTCGTTGTAAGCTTATACTTACACAATTTATGATTGCATCAGATACTTAATACAATAAATAAGTAATAACAATTAATATCAAATAAAGTTTTAGACTCACATTAGATCACATCATAATTTCATCATTACAATATAACAGTTTCACACAGTAAATCAAGAACAGCAACACACAACAACAAGACACAACTCTTCACGTTTCACAAATTACCGAAATATAATAAATAATTTTAAATAACCAAGTCACATAATAAATAAATTAAAACTTAACAAGATCATCAAATCGCATTCCATTATCAAATTAACTGACATTATATAAAAATGATCTTATTGGTGGGTAGATTTATGCAGCAGTGACCGAAGTGCAAAAAAAAAACATGCATTACGAACGACTGGATATGACATGGCACTTAAGAATAACACAAGTCACATAAATATAACTTTTCTTTCTCTTTCCACTTCTTTTCATTTTTATACCTCTTCTGCTTTTGTTCTTTACAATTTCAAATTTCATTTGTTTATCCATTCCACGTTACAATAATGAAGATCATAACTCAAGTTAAAAAAAGAGAAAAAAGAAAAAGAAAAAAAAAATAATAAAATGAATAAAAGTTTAAAAATAGTTACATGATTGGCAACGTATGTAATTTATTTATTCTTCCTAAATTCATTATTTAATATATCAAATAACGTATGTTTAGAATTAAATCACTTTTGTAAAAAAAAAAAAAAAAAAAATTAAAATTTATATTTATAGTTTATCTCTGCATGCATAACAATTTCGTACAACTATACCTAAAACAATATTTAAAATTAAGATTAAAAACAGTAAAAAAGAAAATATTTATATAATTATGTATATCTATAATTGGATTTTAAATACTGCAAGACAGCTTTATAGAATATTCCATAGGAGTCAAAGTTGATATCAACCATATCACTGCAAGAGTTTAAAATTTTGCAAAGCCGGCAGACTGGCGAATTTGAACCCAATACTGTTTTTCGCAAAGGAGGGCAGAGAGGAGTTATGGTACTGCGAGGGATCCTAGATGGGACGCGAAATCGTAAGAGACTTAGCAAACATGCACTATCTATCATTCCTCTTACTAATTTATACAGAAATAACAAATCAATCAAATCTCTACG
Organism: Melitaea athalia; assembly: GCA_905220545.2. NCBI lineage: Eukaryota > Metazoa > Arthropoda > Insecta > Lepidoptera > Nymphalidae > Melitaea > Melitaea athalia. The sequence continues at coordinate 9,668,423 of HG992190.1, forward strand.
CAGTGCCAAAGAGGCAATATTAAAATATTTCAGCCGAGATTCGTATGATCGCAACTGACTGGCCTTTCGCACAGAATAAGCAAGGTGCCAGAGAAAACGTTTCTGAACACGTTCAAGTTTCAAGCAGTGCGTTGCATAATGTGGTCTCCAAACCACACTGCCATATTCCAAAATACTTCTAACTAAACTATTATAAACTAGGATTTTGGTTGAAGTATGACGGAAACCCTTTACATTTCTAATAACAAATCCCAAAGTTTTGGTTGCTTTACTTACTATACCATCAATATGTGGAATGAACGTAACTTTTTTGTCAAAAACAATACCCAAGTCGCGAACCATTTCTACCTCTTTTAACAATTCTTCACCAATGTAATAATTTGAATTAATAGTACTGAATTTCCGCGAAAACTTGATGTGAATGCATTTTTTTGTATTTAAATGCATTCTGTTACACTTACACCACTCCAAAAAACGTTCTAGATCTGATTGAAGTAGTTTCGCGTCATGTTCACACTTAATGACCCGTGCAAATTTTAAGTCATCGGCATACATAAAAACACGCGAATACAGGAAACTACTAACGACGTCATTTATAAACAAGTTGAATAAAACAGGACCTAAGTGCGAACCCTGAGGAACTCCGGAGGATATTGATATATATATTTATATATATATTATGGAATGGAACAGAATATTACGATCATACCATATATATTATATTATACCCAACAAAATTAAAAAATAACAGCTATAGGACAAAATGAAATGAAACAAAATCCGTTAGGATTTATACCTGAAACTGTTGAAATGTTAAGAGGAGGAAATTTCGAACGACCCGAAATTTATACTACACTCATAGGCGCATGATTGAATATACAGCATTATAATCTCGTCATAATCTCATTTACAGAGTAATAGCTCCTAAACTATAAATGCAACGGGAAAGAGTTTCCAATAAAATTTATAGGAAATTTTATGCTCTACGATTTATTTACCACTATTTTTAATTTATCATTGACCATTAATTAAATATTTAGCAAAAACCATATTGAGAAAACTTTGGAGCGCTATAATTAACAACCTATGTGTTAAATGAAAAAAAAGTTTCAAATAAAAAAAGATGGAAAATATTATAATCTACAATAATGATCTGAACACTTTTTGTTGTACGATGCGCGGTTCGCGAGATATTCGATAAAACAATATATCAGGTCTAATAAATACATTGCAAAAAAACTCCCCGGCGCTTGGGCTAATACAACAACAACATAATGGACATTAAAAATGCACATTATAATATTTTTTAAAACATGTTTACCAACGTGGCTGAATGTAAGCTACGCCTTTGTCTAAAAAAAAAATTATCGACAAGACCAAAGACACGACCCATCACTAACACGAACTGTCATAGGGATCAAGGTTCGCCGCGCCGAGTATAGTATAAAGAAGTATTTCAAAACCATCAGATAAGTCCTAACATCAAAATAAAAAAAAAAGATTTTTTCATACAAACTAATTCAATTTAATTTAATAAAATTTTATAACATCATTTTTGTAACTACAGGATCACTGACCTGTTACACGCGTCATCGCGCGTGTAACAGGCGCGTGACCTTCTTTCTACGCGGCAAAGTCGCTTAGAAGTGGTATGTGCTTGTACCTACAAAACTTCATTATTTTGATTGAATAAAAAATAGTAAGTTAGAAAAGTAAATTAAAATAAATTGTTACCTACGCATTTAAAATTAAATTGAATAAAAAACTATTTGATTTAAATTTTCTCAAACCATCAATTTTTTTTTAAATATGCAGAACTGATCAGTAGCCGATACTGAATAAGTTTTTTTTTTAAACATTAGTTATTATAATATTATTTGGTCTGCGAACTGTCACTAAATGGCAGTGATTAAAAATTGTGCCTTTTGTGGCAGTCGATGCCATATTCCATTTCTTAATCTATGATTTTAAAAATAATAATAGCTGTCCTTGAGTCGTTAACCGCCGGTTTTAGGGTAGGTCAGGTCTTTAGTCTAATACATACGTAGAAATTTTAACAAATGAAAAATCATAATTTGTGACTAAACTACTGGATGTATTTTATTGATTTTTTGTATGTGGGCTTGGAATGTCATTACATATACGCTGTCCAAGTTATCGTTGTATTATAATCCCCACCCTGTATATAAAAGAGATTTCCACCCATATATTGACTCATCACGAAACCATAAGGCGTAGAGACTTGAAATTTGGTATGAATATTCCTTTTGCCGAGTAGAGGTCAGCTAAGAACGGATTTTACAAAATACCACCCACAAGACGGGGTTGGGGGGTTAATAACATATATGGCAAAACAACGTTTGCATGGTCAGCTAGTATTTTGATAAAATTAAAATAAATTGGTAAAGTAGTTTCGAGACAAAGTTTAAACTGTTTTAAATTAATGAAATTGCACTCTTGCAAGTTAATTTAATTTCAATGTTGAGACAGTAGAGTACAGTAGCCGGCCATAAAGTATGCATATCGAACTTTGGAAAGACAAAATCGGCTAATTTGAACTTCGAAGAGCGTTGTCTCTGAGTTCTCTGACGCACATTAGTTATGTGACGACATATCGGACGGTGTAAGTTCCCAGGCACTTTCTTATTTTTGAAGGAAAACATCTATACAAATAAATAAAATTGGAGTGTCTGTTTGTAATAGTAAAATAACCGCTTTTTACTAAATGCATATTATAAATGTATACACAGTACATAACATTTTTTACAATTATTGTCTGTCTGTCTGTTTGTTCTGGCTAATCTCTGAAACGGCTGGACCGCTTTTCACGGGACTCACTGGCAGATAGCTGATGTAATAAGGAGTAACTTCTTTATTTTGGAAATTTATTTAACTCTGCGAACTGAACAATAACTTTTTTGTTAAATTCCACGCGGACAAAGTCGCAGGCTCAGCTAGTATAAAATAAAGCAGTATTATTAATGTATACAATAAACCGTATATATATCGGTAGGTATATAATAACGGTATGGTATTAACTAGCTTTTTTTAATTACTGATTATATTTAATAGAATATCGTAAAAAATATGACATTCATACTGCCAAACACCTTCTGTTGGCAAGATTTATTGCCAGGCACGAATTAGATTATATTTTAAAATCCGTAAAATATAATATTTGCAAATTTAAACTACTATATTTTATATATTTTGTCAATCAGAAAGTAAAAGTCTGGGTTTGGGGAATCTTGACATAATTATAATGCGCTTCCAAGTTGAAATTAGCAGATTACCTCTTTCCAATGGTCGATGTGCATTATTAATTTTGCCGGGTACTGTAGCTGCTAAAATATTTATATTTTTAATTTCATATTATATGAAATATAAAATTTTAAAAAAGATAAATTAATTTGATGTAGGTATTTGTATACTATAAATATAACACATTGAAAAAAAAAAAAAGTCAAGTCAAGTAAAGTAAAAAGATAAATTGGTAGTGTTATGTGAAATAAAATTATAGTTATAAATATATTATTGAGGAACTGTTATAGCTTGTTTTAATTTTTTTTAATAACTTTAACCACCTTGATTAGTGCAATGATTAATTTTTTTTTCATTTATAGAATAGGATTTGCACGGGTAGAATAATGTTCTTAATAGAGCCTTTCCTCAGACAGAACTTAATGCATACTTTAGGAATTTAAACAAATTAAAATATATATATTATTTTCTTTATAAAAAATAATATTGAGTGCAGTTATTTTTCATAATGAGGTGAATAAAATTAGTGGCGTCTATTAAATTTTTTGCCCGGAGTACATGATAACCCATGACGCTCTTAGCAGAGGTGATTTGTCACAGACGACGAACTCAGATCCTATATTATAATATGGCCTTAAAATAGCCAAATTTTCCACAAAAGATTAACATAAATAAGAATCACAATTTTAGCAATTAATTCATGCAATATGAAATAAATTTAGACGCCGCATTGGCGCAGCAGTCACAGCACTAGATTGCGATTGGCTGTTGCGGGTTCGATCCCCGCACACGACAGCATTTATATTGGCCAAGCAGATGTTTACTGTGGTCTGGGTGCTTGTGCAGTCCTTGTGGGTCTCCCCACCGTGCCTCGGAGAGCAAGTTAAGCCGTCGGTCCCGGTTGTTATCATGTACACCTGATAGCGATCGTAAATCATAGTACGGAATATATCCACCAACCCGCATTGGAGCAGTGTGGTGGATTAAGCTCCGATCCTTCTCCTACATGGGGAAGAGGTCTATGCCCAACAGTGGGATGTTACAGACTGAATCGTGATCGTAAAATAAATTTATCTAAAAAACAATATTTGCAGTCTAAAGCAATATTTTATATTCTGCTTCAAATGGACCTTGTTGTTTTAAATAGGCTAACCAATAAACTGACATTTGTATACAACTTCAGTGACAAAAAATGTATAGTCCACCTCATGGTTACTTGAGGAGCCCGATATTCATAGGAGCTCTTGCTACCTTTCTTAACACATGAACACAACTACTTAAGAGCAGTTTTAATCACCTGTGATCTGCTGACGTCGCGTTGGCGCAGTGGATTTCGATTGGCTGTTACGGGTTCAATCCCTGATCCTAATAGCGATCGTTACTCATAGTAGGGAATATATCCGCCTACCCGCATTAGAGCAGCGTGGTGGATTAAGCTCTGATCCTTCTCCTACATGGGGAAGAGGCCTATGCCCAACAAGTGGGATATTACAGGCTGAATTGATTGATCGATCGATCTGCTGTAAGTTTATGTCCCTTTTTGGACTACAAGATGTTGAGCAAGATATTTTCAGCTATGTCCTACTTACACAAAACATATTGTTAAAATCAAGTAGGGAATGGGTCAGAAATATTAGGGACAGGCAAAGGAATCTAATTTTTTCCATCATAATATTTATCTAGTTTCAACTACCAAAAAAAACAATTTTTTTAATAGTGTTTATTTAAGTGCATTTAAAAATTAATTTTACAACTATCTAAAAATCTTTTGTTGATTAATATAATTATTTATACATTTTATTACCATGGTCTTACTTTACTTTGACTTGCGTGAGTTAATATATAGGTGTTTAAGGGTTTTGGTTTTCTAGCCATTTGTTTGTGCCTGGGATGCGCTGGACAGATGATATAGAGCCTCTCTTGCCTCGATACAAAGTAGCAGGATTTACAACGCCGCCTGACTATACCTTTTACTTTAAAACCACAACTTTGATTTATAACTGGAAGACTCGCTGGTAGCAATTTTTCTTTTACATTTTGTATTATGCAAAAATTCGCAGATATTATATTAAAACTGTTTCTCGGGATTTGTGTCGTTAAAACTGTTTTAGCTAGTGAAATTATTCTCTGCATGGTTTCTGCAAAACAATGTTAATTTTTTATATAAGGTTAATTTTTAAAAGGGTTTTTAATAAATCGTAAAAATTTAAATAATCTGAAAATTTAAAAATGTATTTACTAACACAGTAATTATTACCCTTAATTTTTATTTTAAGGATAAAGTTATTATAAAATAATGATTTAGATTTCTATTCTAAATATTGGGTTATAAATTATAATTAGAACCACAAGAAATCGAAAACAATTCAGAAGGAAAAATGTCAAAATAATGTCAAAGTCAGTTCGAGACTCGAGTATTTTTTAATTTGGTTCCTCGGACTAAGGCCGCGGGCACGAAACTTGGCGACAGCGGGGCGACGGCGGTAGCGGGGCGACGCGACATGGAGCGATCAGACAGCGTTATCTCGGGCAGGCTCGAAGCAATCTGGCGGGCGTAGGGCTGTTGATATTTTTTAAAATATCGGATTCAAGATATATCGATATTTAAAAAAAAAAGTAAAAGCTAGTATGTAGATAAATAAATTAAAAGAGGAAAACATAATATTGGGTGTTACGTACACTTGTAAGTGACATGCATATTATCTACATTATTTATATTATTGTTTAGTTTTAAATTTTTATATATTATATGTTGTGTTCTTTTCAAATATTTAAATAATATAGTGTAAATAAATTTCTGTAGATTAAGTTCATAATGATGTTGTAGTTTAAATAATTAGCGGGAAAAAATAAAAAAATAAGACATGTATTTAAAAAAACGATTGCGCTTTAGACTACACGACTGAAGCATTACGAAACGTTAGTCTCTCTCTCTCTTTCTACTTTCACTAACCTATGTCTTCCTCTCAACTTCCGCTCGCCTCAACCGATTACACTTTTCGTAACGCTCTCGTTACGCACTCACCAGCTTATTCCCCAAGTCAAGCATGCGTAAAGTTTTACTTCAAAATATCGAGCGTCAATATATACATTTCAATATCGAACTATCGACATATCGTCCAAAAAAGTATTAGGCTAAGCGCGCACTAGTGACTTTTCGTCACTGTCACCGCGTCCATCATCCCTAATGAAGGTGCGCGCATTTGGATACGTGACAATTCAGTGACTTTTTGTCCGCGGAGGACGCCAACATGCCCGTGACCCAACAAAATGTCACGTGTCATATGTACGTAGGTTGGCAAACATGGTGTAGAACTTTCCACTTATCAGCCTATCACTCCAAAGCGGGTGAACCCAATACTTTTTATTATTGTATTTTTTTCTATTTGTAAAAACGAGTACACAGACAACCGTCTCTTCGAGATCCATCTTATCGAATGCAAGAAATTGCACTGCAAGTGCGCGCAGTCACGAAAGTTTGGTGACGTAACAGTGACAAAGAATTTTTTGTCACGGTGACAAATGTCACTAGTGCGCGCTTAGCCTTACTAATAAATAACGCGTCGCCGTCGCTCCACCGTTGCCCGTGCATCGCTCAATCGCCCCGCTCCGCCGTCGCCCGTTTCGTGTCCGTCGCTATACTGTGCAATGCTTTTGAATACATCGCCGTCGCCCCGCTACCGCCGTCGCCCCGCCGCCGCAAGTTTCGTGTTTGCGGCCTAAGAATCAAAGGATTTTCCCTTGATTCTTAGTCCGAGTTTGGTTCGTACATGGCAGCAACTAGCAAGGTTTGGAATACCGTTAAAAATTCGGTAACTTTAATTTTACTCGGCACTCGGCAGACATACCGCTATTTATAGAATAACGATACCTTAAATACGTTTACTTACTTGTAACTACTAATATATACTTGTAACTTTAAGCCTGATTTACACCAAGGCAACAACGTGCGGCATTGTCGCATGCGACATATTGTGGCGTGCGCCATCTTGTGGCATGCGACAAATTGCGGCATATGTGGCATGCGACAGCGTATTTTATGCCAAGGCAACAGTTTTTAAGCGTCGTGCTGTCAAATTTTAGTCTACCTACTTGATTGATAGAGATAGGTTAGAATTTCTTCAGACAAAAAAACAAAAAAAGTAGATTTTATATATTTCTTTTTTAGATTTTCTGTAGTAAGGGTACAATTTCTAAAGATACCAGACGATTAGTGAGTTTGTTAATTTTTTTCGTCTACGTAGGTACATTGTATTACTTGTCGATGTGATCTAAGTCGGTTTTTTTCGTTTGCTAACAAATATAATTATCATTACACCACTCCATGTCCGATTTATCTCATTTTGTAAATAAAATAAATAAGTACAATCAAAACATAACCTAGAAACTGGCTTGACGCATCAAAAATTGTCGCACGGAATCCATCGTGATCGGATACAAGCTGCGACACTCTGCCACATGACGCAAGGTGTTGCCGTGCCGCAAGGTTCTTGCCACAACGTGCGACATTTTTCATGCGTCAATGCCGCATGCCACAATGACGCACATTGTTGCCTCGGCGTAAAACAGGCTTTATATTTAACGTTAAATAACGTTATCGGTAATGTTACCTATTACTACGCTAGTACGCTCTCTCGTACAGTGTGAGCAGCTCGCATATACTTACTATACTCTATGGCAGCTCGTATCTTAGAATAATAACGTGCGTTATTGGCTCATAATTATAATATAAATAATATGGTGTTCGAGTCCTAACTACGTTCCTTCAAATGAGGGGTTCATTAGGTATTATAATATAGATCAAGTACCACGTGAAAAAAAATCTAGCCTTTTTTTAATCAATAAAATACATATATAAATTACACACACTACCAGTGCTATGTATTTGACAGACACACACACACGCTTGACGCTGCACGCATAGGTATATGTACAGCATAGAGAATAGTAATACTGTAATATATGATGTACAGTCAATCGGGGTAACTTTGATTGACCAGGTAACTTTGACAGTCAAATCGCAAAATTGTTTTTTGATTTTTACCTATAAAAATGCTACAAAAAAGTCCGCGATAGCATATCTCTATCTCTTATGGTTGACTTACAATAACCACTTTTATGTTCATATTTTCAATTATACATTACATTACGTTATTTTCAAAGCTATTTTCATTAGTTCAGTATTAATCCTTATCCAAATGAATATGTTAGTTAGCTTAGGCATTTAATGCAGATTAAAATTGCCCCTTACACTATATCAATTAGATGAATAGTTTTTGAGATATCGTCGTTAGAAGTAAATATTAAAAATAAAATTAACGCGCAACGAAGTGGGCACGGGTCGGCTAGTTTATTATTAAAGTAAACTAGCTGCCCTGGCGAACTTCGTACCGCCTTTTTTTTCTTAAATATAATAATTACATATACCAAAATAAAATATAGCCTATCTTTCAAGTTGGATCAAACTGCACACGGTGTGCAAATTTGATTAAAATCGGTTAAGTGGTTTAGGAGTCCATTGAGGACAAACATTGTGACACGAGATTTATATATATTAAGATATACCTAATACTCTAATACCACTCGGCGCTTTAGCCAATTAAGCTATGGAACGAGAGATTTTTTTTCAAATTTTATACACAAAATACGAGAAGACTATGTCGGAAGTGTCGGAACCACGCTAAACTTCTGTACATAGTTTATAGTATAAAGGTGTGGTCGGCAACCTTTTGGTAGGCAAGGGCCACGAGGTGGCCAAATAAACTAAAGGCGGGCCGCACTTATGATTTAAACCCTAGACTCTACCTGATACCTACAATATAATTGGTCATATCCCATAGAAAAAATGAAAATGCTATTAAAATTTTTAAAACATATGGAATTTAATACGTACACGTAATACTTACATTATACAGCACAACAGCATTTTTGTTGTATGGAATTTTTTTATGGATCTAGATGCATTTTCTACCCTAATTCTAAATTTGTACTCAGATTTTTGCTAGCAGCTCTACATTTTGAGATATGAAGGGTAGCTATTTTTGTCAAAAAAACATGGTTTCCCGTCATATAACAATTTATTTAAACAACATTTTCTTTTATGTAACTTTCTTGAATAAGTTGGAGTTTTACAACTATTCTGGATAATCTAACAGTAGTCAGCCATCATACTTTTACTCCAATAGCAATGGTAGCGCTCCTCCGTGAAGCGAATATCCTGATGAAAGCGTTCTCCCTGCTTCTCGCTTAAATGTCCAAGATTTACAGAAAATCGATCAAGGTGGCTATAAATGAAATGCATCTTACTGCTCATGTTGTATCCAAGGTGCTGAACGTATTATGGCAACTGCTTGACGTGGTCAGGAAAGTCGACGGACTTCTTATTTCCCGAAAAGTTTTTTACAAGCCAAAAAAACTAATTCCAGGTATTTTTTCAGCAGTTGTCATACTTTCAGTAAAATTTACATCGTTTATTAATTTTCTAATTTGTGGTCCTTCGAAAATTCCAGCTTTTAAATTCTCAGCACTCAATTTTGGAAACGATCTGGGTATACAGTGGCGTGTAAAAGTTTTGGGCCACCCTGTTTTTTCCATATAACTGACAAAATATTTTTTTCTTTCACTTGTTCTTTGTTCGAGTTGTTTGAGAGGACCATAATAAAGATTATAACGTTAATAATTATATAAAATATAATATTGTACAACGGTAAATGACTTTCAACAGTGTGCAAAAGTATTGGGCCACCGCAATTCACGAATTTGCCGGACCTTACTACACAAGATTTTTTGATATTTTTTTCTCATTGGTTTCTAAAAACGCTATGCAAAAGGAATATGTGAATAATTACTATTATTTCTGCCTCAATGCCGAAAATTTTTAACAATAAAACTTGAAATATGAAAACATTAAGCTCTGTGAAATTTTGTTCAAACCACATTCAAACTTTATTCAGAAAAAAATTTCACACGTTTTACACACTATATTGGGTATCCAGTGCTTGTTGTTTGTTTCCAATGGCCGTTGATAGTAATGCATGTAAGCATTTTTAACGAAGTCTGACACATTTAAACAGAATTTTTTGAAAGTATATTTGCCACAAATGTAACAAAATCTATTTGGATTGTTTACACAGGTCTTTCTAAACGCACGTTCATTTGTAAATGACTCGGTACTTCCTGAATATCACAGGAAAAAAGGTTTGCAAAAATCTTCTTTGCTTGAAACTTTTCAAACTCACCAAATCTGTCGCTGAATGAAAAATGTCACATCATATATCTGCCAGTTTCGTTTTAATTCTACGTGTTACGCGATCGCGGTTCGTTCATGCATTTATGTTGATATTTATAACTTATTTACAAAACATTCGTGGGCCGCAAGTAAGACCTCCGCGGGCCGCATGCGGCCCGCGGGCCACGCGTTGCCGACCACTGGTTTATACAAATATTATATTTCACTGAATAGGGTATAGCAGGAAATATTCTGCTCAAAATTTGGAGCAGCCTGTCTGGGAAAGTACCCCAACCAGAAGAGCATATCCAAATAATAATACTCTCAAGTAGTGTTTTATTCCTGTGGTGAGAAAGGTGCCCAATCTTTTGGGGAGGGTTAGGGGTAGGGTCGGCAACGCGCTAGCGATACACACACACACACACACACACATACGCGCGCGCGCGCGCGCGCGCACACACAAACACACACACACACACTCACACACACACACACACACACACAAAATGACGACATGCTACAGCAAAAGTAAAAGATAGACAACACTTTTTGAAGTACTATAAAAGTGTTGTGATGCGTGTGCACGCTATGTATACCTCGCGTCATGTTAAAAGAACGCTGAAAGAAACTGTTTGCGCATAATCGGCATAATATGTAATTTCGCACACTAAAGTACTAGGCCTATTGTTTTATTTTTGAATTAACCTTTCGCTCGCGGTTTCGTATAATGATTATTGGTAGGTACATTAAAAATATAGATAGACCTCATACCACCATATAGACCGATAAATCGCCTTTCCGTAGCTTGAAGGCCAGCGTTCTTTTTACGTGACGCGTTAACTATACGCGCCTAAACACCGACGGTTTGCGAGTTCAATTCCCGCTCGGGATAGATTGTCGATTGGGATAGATTTGTATTTGTTTCCGGTTTGGATATCTGTTCTTGTGGGTCTCTCCACCGTGCCTCGGATAGCACGTTAAGTTGTCGGTCCCGGTTGTTATCATATAGGCACACCTGATCGTTACTCCGCTAACCCGCAGTGGAGCAGCGAGGTGGAGTTAAACTCCGACCCATCTCCTATAATAGGTACCTATGGAGAAAGAGACCTATGCCAAAAATCGGATATTACAGGCTGAGTCCAAAGTGCCATAGGTGTTAATTAATAATTATGTGCCTACACAAATAAAAAGTAGGTTACAGCGAATGAGGGAAAACCGTTTTATTAGGACGTTAAAAAATACTTATATGAAAATGATGCCAATTTTTTTTAATATCTACTACGTCAATTACTTTAGTGTCAATATTATGTCAATGCAATGACAAAATAAAATTCTTAACGAAAATTGAAGTTTATAGAAAAAAAATACTAAGAATAACATATTTATCTAATCAATAATAACAACTACGCATGAACTTTTGACTTTAATTTACATAATATATTTTATAATGAGCTCAGAAGCGAACGTCAACACACAAGCAAACGTTGTATCGAAAATTAATATGTCTAAAACTATCGATAAAAAAGTGACGAAGACAATAGTCACGTCACCACATATTTATAAACCTGTTGGACCATATAGGTGAGGTCATTTTTATTACGGGTAATTTTAAACCACGTTGTTTTTCCACGTACTTAGTTTTAAAGCAGTTCATAGAGGCTCCTCTCATACACTATTTTTAAAACTATTTAAGGTACATCGAATATCATTATTTTTTTTAACTTAAGAAGCACATACATAAATAATTCTTTGTACCTATGTACCTATACATGAAAATAGTGCATAAAAATAGCAACGTACCTATTTGTAACAACAAAACACGTAAATAACTTTTTTTTTTTTTTTTTAATACTAGCCCCCGCACGTTATGCGAGTCGGTATCTACAATTTCTCTTTCATTCCAGTTCTATCAATCATGCCTCTCGTACTTTCATTCTTCATACTAATTTCTTTCTTTCATTCATCATCTTTCGCCGATCAGGGTGGATGGTTCCCTTCTATTGTTCCTAAGCTACTTTGTTATCATTATATTTACTATGTTAATTTTTCCAGGGAAAAGAAACAACTTTTTCTTGTTTTACTTTTCTTTTTACAAAGTGTTCCGCTTATATCTAACTTTATTTATTTTCACTTTATAATTTTTTATCTACTTATTTCAATTACAATTTTTCGTTATTTTACCTGTAGGTTATTCCAGACATTATTCAATATTATACTTTTACAATGATATTTTATAATTTCTTAGTTGGGGCAAGGAAACAACTTCATCGTAATTCTTATTTTATAGTTTACATTAGTTTTTACATTTCTGTCTCTTCTTTTTGGAGATATTTACTATCGCCAATGGAAATGCTGATTTATTTTTATATTACAATATTTCTTCCAATTTAGATTCAGTTATTTATACGTTTTTCTAATTACTTAATTATAATTTAACTTATTATTACTATGGGTTCATTTTACTTCCTGTTTTTTTTTTATATTATTTATTTAATGAGGCTTATTTTAACAATATTTACTAAATTTCTTGAATCTATAATCGAGTACAATTTTTAAACCTAATTTAACATATTCTGAACCTATTTAATCGATTTACATATTTTCTTATCCTACACTATCAGCTATCTTATGCTACTACCTTATATACAATTATATAATTGTAACATATTTGCTCGCCATTTATTAACTACCATTATCCATATTTCTGCGATTTGTGATAGGACAAGAAGCATGCTGCATCTTCCATAAGTCGCTTCCGTGCACCCCTAGATACGTCTCTATTGCATATTTCAGAGGACGCGCGCTATTACCCTCTTGTTCTACAGGAACTTTGTTCTGCAATAAGCTCTCAGGTTTCTTCCAGATACAGAGTCCCTGCAGGACTTTTATTTTATTAAGATAAAATTATTGTTTTATATTTATAAACAATTAGGTACTTTTAATAAAAATGGGCTTTAGCCAAGATGTGTGTGGTTGGCTAAATGATTGTATGTATTTATGACAGAAGGGTATGACAAGATTAATAGGAAATCGCACAATCATTTACAGTTATAGATACCTACACTTACTCGGAGAGAGTAGAAATTGTGTTATCAAGTTTTCTTTAGCAAGTATATGTGACATGCGATTAATGGGTCAAGAAAAGAACTCATACAACCAAATTTTAAAGTTTGTGTATGTAGGTATAGTTGTTTTTTTTTGTATGTGGACAAGTGTAGATGTGTATGATATCGTCTCCGCTTTCGTCTCATATGTTGTACCTACCTATTCATATGTTATTTAAATACAGACCAGAAATGCTTATTTGTTATTTCTATTTGTTTAATAAAAAATTCGGGTTCTACTTATGTTCGTTGTTTCAGAATCTTGGCATTATAAGATCATCCGTTTTTGATATAGGTGCATAAGTATGTACTCTATGTACCTACTGTCCCATCACAAAACAATTTAGTTTCGAAACGCGTAATATGGCTGATTTACACGGAGTCAGTGACTGTGAAAAGTGTTGTGTATCTTTAAGGCCCTGCGCGCACTAGTGACATTTGTCACCGTGACGAAAAATTCTTTGTCACTGTCACGTCACCGTCACTTTCGTGACTGCGCGCACTTGCAGTGACAGTTTCTTGCATTCGATAAGATGGATCTCGAAGAGACGGTTGTCGTTGGACGTGAACTCGTTTTTAGAAATAGAGAAAAAATACAATAATAAAAAGTATTGGGTTCACCCGCTTTGGGGTGATAGGCTGATAAGTGGAAACTTCTACACCATGTTTGCCAACCTACGTACATATGACACGTGACATTTTGTTGCGTCACGGGCATGTTGGCGTCCTCCGCGGACAAAAAGTCACCGAATTGTCACGCATCCAAATGCGCGCACCTTCATTAGGGATGATGGACGGGGTGACAGTGACACAAAGTCACTAGTGCGCGCCTAGCCTAAGGCTAGGCGCGCACTAGTGACTTTTGCTGTAGGATGTCGTCGTTTTGTGCGTGTGTGTGTGTGTGTGTGTGTGTGTGTGTGTGTGTGTGTGCGTGCGTGTGTGTGTGTGTGTGTGTGTGCGCGTGTGTGTGCGTGCATGTGTGTGTGAGTGTGTGTATTTTGATATTTTCGGACCAACGCTCACCACAAGATCCAGGACCACAGGACCACAAGATCAACGCTAAACCGCGTTATGCCAAAAGAAGCTTCCCTTTGTCTTTCTTGAAACATACGAATGTGGTCGCTTGACGAATGAAACTGCAGTTACCATCGTTAAAATTATGCTCAAAAGGAATCTCACGATATAATCATCTCTCATATTATATAGGTACTAGCTGACCCCGCAAACGTTGTTTTGCCATATATGTTATTAACCCCTGCAACCCCCTCTTGTGGGTGGGATTTCGTAAAACCCGTTCTTAGCTGACCTCTACTCGGCGAAAGGAATATTCCTACCACAAGTCTCTACGCCTTATGGTTCCAGAGATATTGTGATGAGTTAATATTTGGGTGGAAATCTCTTTCATATAATATATAGACTAGCTGACCCCGCAAACGTTGTTTTGCCGTACTTATATGTTATTAACCCCCGCAACCCCCTCTTGTGGTTGGAATTTTGTAAAACCCGTTCTTCTACGCCTTATGGTTCCAGAGATATCGTGATGAGTCATTGGGTGGAAATCTCTTTTATATAATTATATAGATAATATATGTCAATGTTTAGGTCACAGAAGACATATAATTTGCTGGGTAAAAAATTCAACGAAAGGATTTCTTCTCTGGTGGAAAAATTTGTTTAAAAAACGAGTGTGCTTTAGACCACACGACTGAAGTAAAACTTCTTTAGCAATAGCCCTGAACAATATAGGCCCACACCTACGTATCCTGGCTATGAGAGAAAGAGAGAATAAAAATGTGTGCTCGCACCTCTCTCTCTTGCTCCGTTCGCCATTTTTTGCCCAGTTTCCATTTTTTATTACAAATTTACGAAACGTAAAGAAAACCCCATTTTTCATTTATTTAAAATTAACATCCACGGGCTCTAAATGCATGCCTTTTGTTGAACATGCATGATAATACCACAGGCGATTTATTATTCGCACTACAAATCGACAGTCCTGTGACTAGCTAGTAAAGCTAGGACGTGGTCCGAAGCTGACTGTTTACATACACTCACACTCAACATGCACACAGACACATACTTACATTACAAACTTACACGTTTACATTTATATAATTATTTATTCATTTCTACATATATACTTGTCCCTTACCTACAGGATTGTACTTTCTTTGTACATCACACACTCCACTGGTGTCACTATTTCATAGGCTTGGATACCCCACGCCTGCCCTTAGCATCTTGAGCAAAGCCCTTGCCAGCGACATCGCGCTTGTAGATGGTTCTTTTTAGGATGTGTTCCAAGATGGTTTTCGTTGAGGCACCCATCGCTCGCCGGCTAACGAACGGTCTTTGTCTGGATGACGATGCTCCGCCGCAGGTTTGACCTTGTGCTTCATGAATGGTCATGACTCGCGATCCTTCGCCGGTGCCATATCCCTGGTCTATTAGGATTTTTTTCTCTTCCTGTGTATAGACCAAGTATAGGGTGTACTTGTACCGCTGAACTTCTGGCATTGCCGCGCCAGTGTATCCATTTATTCTGCGGGAGTGGATGATGAGATTGGACGAGTACATATTTAAGTAAACCTCGCAGATGGCATATAGAACATCCATGGGACACCGGTATGTGCAAGACAACTCATGTGAGATGTTGGCTGCCAGAGTACCGCATTTCGAACAGATTTTCCCTCTCTATATAAGGTAAGTGGTTGACATGACACACAAAAATCGGTCCCACCGTTTCGGAGGAGTAGGTATGGTAACTAACGTCGTGACACGAGAATTTTATATACATACTAGCGACCCGCTCCGGCTTCGCACGGTTGCAAAATATCTATGTTCCTCTACTATATTATGCATGTATTATTGGTAGGTACATATAAACCTTCCTCTGGAATCACTCTATTTACTAAAGAAATCCGCATTAAAATCCGTTCCGTAGTTTTAAATACATACAGGTATCCCAGGAAAGACTGTCAAGCGAAAGTCCAGAGCTAGAACACCCCCTGGGGATTCCGAATCACCCCTATTGTATGTTCCGCGATTTTGCATAGTTTTCGAGTTATGAATTTTTTAATGTGTTTTTGAGAATTTTCCACCTGAACAACTTTAAAAATTTCTAAAAAGAAGTAGAAGACATTTTAGAATTTTTGTTTTTGTATCTGAATTGTCATGATTTGTAGCTTTCCGCTTTTAACTTTGATGAAAATAATGAAAATCTAAGTGAATTATCGGACTGTCGATAGTATTATAATGCATGTTTAACAAAAGGCATGGGCATTTTGAGCCCGTGGATGTTCATTTTAAATTTAATTTTTTTTAATAATTTGTATTTACTGGTATTAATAATTTGTATTTTGGTGGAAAATATCCTGTTGGCTACCATGTATATGTATTGTCTACTGTATTGTTTCAGCCAAGCAATCCTTGCAGATAAAACTCTCTATGTATCTGGAGTGCTGGGCCTCGACCCTCAAGCTCAGCTTGTATGTGGTGGCGCAGAGGGACAAGCTCGGCAAGCACTAGAGAATTTAAAACATGTCTTAGAAGCAGGTGGTTCGTCGCTCGAAGCGGTTGTAAAAACAACCATACTACTAAACAATATCGATGATTTTCAAGCTGTGAACCAGGTTTACGCACAATGTTAGTATATAGTTTTGTGTTTGCTCGCAAACGAAAAAAAAAACCAACTTCAATTACATCGACAATTAATACTCGTACAATGTTCAACTGAGGTAGGGCACAGCAGGAAATAACTGAGGTAGGGCACAGCAGGAAATTTCCTGCTCAAAATATGGAGCAGCCCGACTGGGGTAGTACCTCGACCTTACAGAAGACCACAGCTAAATAATACTGTTTGCAAGCAGTGTTGTGTTTCTGTTGGTGAGTAAGGTGACCAGAGCTCCTGGGGGGGATTGGGGATAGGGTCGGCAACGCGCTTGCGATGCTTCTGGTGTTGCAGGCGTCTATAGGCTACGGTCTTACCATCAGGTGAGCCTTACGCTTGTTTGCCAACCTAGTTACATAAAAAAAATAAATGTAATAAGACGAAATAATACTCAAGTAAATACGCACTATTAAAGATTACTCAAAAAGTCGTAATCAGATCTCGATCTAATTTAAACAAGACTACATGACATATATTAGCTTTCGATTAAAGTAAGAATCATCAAAATCGGTACACCGAGTAAAAATTTATGCGGTATAATACAACGTAGGTCGACGAAAAAGTATTCATACGCATAGTAAGTAAATACGCATTATTAGATATAACTCTAAATGTACTTGTCAGAGTCAGATCTCAATTAAATTAAAATGGGACCACATAACACGCAACACCTTTCAATTAAAACAAAATTGATCGAAATCAGTTCACCCAGTCAAAAGTTATGTGCTAACATACATTAAAAAAAATACACTCGAATTGAGAACCTCCTCCTTTTTGGAAGTCGGTTAAAAATAAAGAAATTATTTATAAGTTAACCACTAGTAGATAACGTTCTGTAACTTGACCAATTTTTCTAAAGTTTGTGAAGTCGTTTTATCATAATTTATTTAAAACACCACCAGTGTTTAATGATCGCCACAGTGGATTGCAAATCGTTACAGCACAGAACA
The DNA here is from genome assembly GCA_905220545.2 of Melitaea athalia. Classification (NCBI taxonomy): domain Eukaryota; kingdom Metazoa; phylum Arthropoda; class Insecta; order Lepidoptera; family Nymphalidae; genus Melitaea; species Melitaea athalia. The sequence continues at coordinate 9,686,636 of HG992190.1, forward strand.
TAAATTATTATAGGTACCTATATATAAATAAAAATTAATTACATCCGATTTTTATATGTTTATAAACTGTATTTTAATTTGTCAAATTGGCAAAGAACTGCTGATTATGACTTGTATAGGCCAAACTAATTTTCGTCATGGTCTGTAATCTTTGGGCTTGTTTTGTGTGTGTCTGTTTAGTATTTGACGTTTATTTATCTTTTTATTTAAATAACTGTCGCCAGGTGCATATTTTAAACCGAAAAAGCTACATTCATATCTAAACAATTTTTTTGCTTATATTTAATGAGAACTTACTCACTGATATACAAACTAAATAACCCAGTCAATTTGTACTCTGAAGGGCCGCTGCAGTGCTGGCGCTGGTGGGAAAGTTTTGGGGTAGTTCTGATTTATTTCATTCTATATGTATTTTGGGGTGCTGAATCAGAATCTGAGGTTTGTGGGCAAAATTTTGTGTGTCAATTTTTTGTCTAAAACTCGAAAACTATTAAATTTTAGTAAGTGCTTTGCTTACAGAAATTAAAGTACATAAAATTTTCTATAAATATCACTTTTTGGTTTTTTTTTTTCGAGATCAACCTCGGTCTCAAATACGAGATGAAAATTGGCAATTTTCAGCGGTCTCTGCAAAACCCACTTTTTACATTCCAAATTTTTTATTAGAATGTTGTTATTTGATAAATTTCTCGTAGTTTACTGCACAAGTAATTAAAAAGAAAAAAAAAGTATCGTAATTATTAAAATTCAGAATCAAAAAAGGTACCGTAAAATGCTACAACTTTGCCAACACTGCTCAACATTGTCTAAATTCATTAAATTTTTGTTTTTGAGAATTGTTTTTAATGTCTATAGTATTACTAAAAGCAAGTCGGCAATGCATATGGCACCACTGAATTAAACTACATGCGAAAATCTATACTAATATATAAAGCTGAAGAGTTTGTTTGTTTGGTTGTTTGTTTGTTTGAACGCGGTAATCTCTGGAACTACTGGGCCGATTTGAAAAATTCTTTCAGTGTTAGATAGCTCATTTATCGAGGAAGGCTAGGCTAGGCTAGTATAAAAAATAAACTGTCAGGGACACTTCCAATGTCAGTCACGATACGCGCGTTTTACCGGCTCGAGTAGAAATTTCATTTTGTGAATATTTAAGAGGGCGCATAACGCGAGCAAAAAATCAGATTTCAACCGCGCGCCCGTGAGTAATTGATGAAACAAAATATACACAAAGCCTCGTGTCAGAGTGCGATAGACGATATATTTTTGAGCGCATTACGAATGTAAAAAAATCGGCCAAGTGCGAGTCGGACTCGCGCACGAAGGGTTCCGTACCATTGACTAGATACATTGATTTTAATATCGGGCAAAAAGCGGCTAAAAAATCACTTTTGTTGTATGAGAGCAAAAATAGGCAAAAATGACGTTTTTTGTATGGGAGCCCCCCTTAAATATTAATTTTATTTTAATTTTATTATTTATTATTAAAGTAAAAATAGAACTGAGTATTTTGTGAATATTTCAAGTGCCTACCTGTTGCCATTATTGATATCGAGCAAAAAAAGGCAAGAAAATCGCGTTTGTTGTATGGGAGCCCCCCTTAAATATTTATTTTATTTTGTTTTTAGTATTTGTTGTTATAGCGGCAACAGAAATACATAATTTGTGAAAATTTCAACTCTCTAGCTATAGCCGTTCTTGAGATACAGCCTGGTGACAGACACACGGACGGACGGACGGACGGACAGCGAAGTCTACTAAGACTATTACTAAATAGGGTCCCGTTTTTACCCTTTGGGTACGGAACCCTAAAAACGACAAATACCTTATTTTATATAATTATAATTCCGAAACTAAAAGTAATTACATTAAATGCCTAGGCATAGCCTTTACTCATATTTAAATGTAATTAATTATCAAATTTTTGTCTTAATGGTCATAACCATATCGAGTATAAAAAGAAAAAATATAAAAATTAGAGGTTACTTCGTGATTATATTTTATCGAGGAAATTTCCTTATTTTATGTTTTTGATATGGGTTAACCCTTGCAAATATCACGTAGTTTGTCATATATTTTTATTTTAAGATTTGGTCTGGAATTTTTCATGTCAAAACAAATAGAAGATTGGTAATTATGCATTATGCGCGCTCTTAAGCCTTATGTACTAAAGTATTATGCTGTATAACATGCTCTTTTATATTTTTTTACTATTTTTTCTGTTTAAAGTAGTATTTTAAACAGGCAAATCTTGGTGGGCAAAGTTGTATTAGGTTTTCGAAAAAATCGACACAACATTGCCTAGGGATAGGGCTACTACTTTTCCTTCGTACGCTCATTATGGGCTAGTCTTTAGATTACGGCCCGTCGATTTATGGGGTTTTGGGGAGTGGAGGGCGGAGGGGGGAATGGGTTACTCCCTGGTACCTACCACTCCCACACTGTGGAACCCCATGGTTATGGAGATATCCATGGTCAAAGTTTTGAGATTAGAAAAAGAATTTAGAGCTATTACAATACCTTCGAGCTCCGCGTCTGACTCCACCTTAGGTTCCTATTTGTAATGTAAAACGAAAATATTCTTCATTGTTGATTTTATTTATATGATATTTTATTTTCTTTTATTTACCTATCATGGGGCAACCCTACATCAAATTCACTTTTGTATGCAAAATTGGAGAAACCCGCACAACTTTGCCTAACCATATCTAAAATAATATTGTATAGTAATTAAAGACTGTGAAAAATACCGTGGAAAAGAAATTATAATATCATAACGAGTATCAAAACTTCTGCTTTGATACTTATTTATTTCAAAAGATATTTGGCTCAATCAACTTTTGTTTGTCCTGTGAGTTCTATGCTTTGTCCCTGACCAATAATCGCAGTTCTAAAAAAAATTAAGTGGTTTGTTGGCATATGTCGCATTTGTCTTCTTATTAAGCAAACATACGAGTAAATTATTTTAACTAAATCATAATTAAACTGGAATTTTAATGGCTGTCTAGGTGCAAAAACGTCTGAATTAGTCTTTTTTTGTTTGTCCCCCAGTAGCTTAGTACAATGAAACATTACTTTATACAAAAAAAATACTATATGGCAATTACTTTCGCTTGTACATAATTATTCATTACAATGTCTACTATGATGCTAGCATATAGATTTTTGTTTGCTTCATAATTTTAACGAGTTTTTTGGATGTTCATTTTTGTCCCTATTATATTTTATTATCCTGACTTATTCCGGAAATCGGTAAAAAAGTTCCGAAACCAAAACATACATGGAGATTAGTGCCTTGGAGAACAAGTCGATGGATTTGGTGACAAAATTCATCCAGCTGCCATTCTCATTTCATCTTGGCTGCGGCGTCTTTTGGCCGAGTGTGGTTTGAGAAAGTGCGTGGCTTTTTTGTGTGTCTCTCGGACAACCAGCACAAAAGCGTAACTATTTGATGTATCGTAGTAAATTGAAGTGAAATATATTCTATTTAATCTATATTTACCACTGCGCGTAAGACCTAATTCAAAATATCATTATTTATTACCAGGAAGCACAAATACTGATAAATGTCTCTCGGACAACCGTTGTCCAGGAGACATTTTGGTTGTCCGAGAGACAATAATGATAGAATCGGCATAAAGCAATACTTTTTCTTTTAATAATTAGTCACTGAAGAGCATCTTGCAAAGGCTAGAGCATTTATTATTGTTTAATATAAATTACTAAATAAAATTATATATATATTCCCGGTAGGTGGCACTGCTATCGGTATGTAACTCCGAAACTACTGACCCAATTTGTATCAAATTTTGTAAGCATCTGTAATTTGGTCCAACTTGGGCGATAGATTAGTTTTTATCTCAATTGGACCCGGTAGGTGGCGCTGCTATCAGTATGTAACTCCGAAACTACTGAACTAATTTATATCAAATTTTGTAAGAATCCGTAATTTGGTCCAACTCGGGAGATAGGGTAGTTTTTATCTCAATTAGACCCAGTAGGTGGCGCTGCTATCGGTATGTAACTCCGAAACTACTGAACCAATTTATATCAAATTTTGTAAGCATCCGTAATTTGGTCTAACTTGGGAGATAGGGTAGTTTTTATCACAATTGGACCCGGTAGGTGGCGCTACTATCGCTATGAAACTCCGAAACTACTGAACCAATTTGTATCAAATTTTGTAAGCATCCGTAATTTGGTCCAACTTGGGAGATAGGGTAATTTTTATCTCAATTGGACCCGGTAGGTGGCGCTGCTATCGGTATGTAACTCCGAAACTACTTAACGGTTAACCAATTTTTATCAAATTTTGTAAGCATCCGTAATTTGGTCCAACTTGGGAGATAGGGTAGTTTTTTATCGCAATTGGACCCGGTAGGTGGCGCTGCTATCGGTATGTAACTCCGAAACTACTGAACCAATTTGTATCAAATTTTGTAAGCACCCGTAATTTGGTCCAACTTGGGAGATAGGGTAATTTTTATCGCAATTGGACCCGGTAGATGGCGCTGCTATCGGTATGTAACTCCGAAACTACTGAACCAATTTGTATCAAATTTTGTAAGCACCTGTAATTTGGTCCAACTTGGGCGATAGATTAGTTTTTATCTCAATTGGACCCGGTAGGTGGCGCAGCTATCGGTATGTAACTCCGAAACTACTGAACCAATTTGTATCAAATTTTGTAAGCATCCGTAATTTGGTCCAACTTGGGAGATTTTTATCGCAATTGGACCCGGTAGGTGGCGCTGCTATCGGTATGTAACTCCGAAACTACTTAAGCAATTTTTATCAAATTTTGTAAGCATCCGTAGTTTGCTCCAACTTGGGAGATAGATTAGTTTTTATCTCAAGCGGACCCGGTAGGTGGCGCTGCTATCGGTATGTAACTCCGAAACTACTGAACCAATTTGTATCAAATTTTGTAAGCATCCGTAATTTGGTCCAACTTAGGAGATAGGTTAGTTTTTATTTCATTTAGACACGGTAGGTGGCGCTGCTATCGGTATGTAACTCCGAAACTACTGAACCAATTTGTATCAAATTTTGTAAGCATCCGTAATTTGGTCCAACTTAGGAGATAGGTTAGTTTTTATTTCAATTAGACACGGTAAGTGGCGCTGCTATCAGTATATAACTCCGAAACTACTGAACCGATTTGTATCAAATTTTTTAAGCATTCGTAATTTGGTCTAACTTGAGAGACAGGGTAGTTTTTATCTCAATTGGACCCGGTAGGTGGCGCTGCTATCGGTATGTAAGCAATCAAATTTGGTAGCTGTTTTCCGGGCAGGACAACGTCTGCCGGGTCCGCTAGTTATTTATATTTTAAGAATTCACATAGAGCAGAGGAATAAAATTTATTGAAACAATAATTAAATGACGTAAAATTATTTTTATCATATGAGCGATTTATCGTACTTCAAGAACTGTTTCATAGTCTGTGGTTGTTGTCAGCCCTCCGTATGGAGCGCGCGCCGGGCTGACACAGATACCTATACCTACAGGTCCCTGCTCCGTTCCAGGTCCGTAACTTGTGAACCACTTTGAATATCGAAAAATCCTTTGGCACACGTTTTTTACACATCTTGTAGATGTGATTTATGATAGAAAAAAAAAACGATTTTTTTTCGACCCGAGAAACTAGAGACCCCCTTAAATAAATCGTTCTGCTCTATGTGAATTCTTAAAGTATAATTAATTATCTACAGTAAAAATGTTAAAATATAAAAATTGGCAAATAAAATAAAAAAATTAAAATTTATCATCGATGTACACTTAAAAGTTGATTGACCCATTTAACTAGGCAATGTTGTAGTTTCTAACTTAAGTTTGCCTACTTTTTAAAGCACAGTTTTGGTGGTTTAAATGCGTTTTATTCGTTAGAATCGACATTATTATTGTAGCTTAGAATCCAATATTGAATAGTAAGTGAAATCACTTATGACTTTCTAAAAAAACGAGTCTCTGAGATCTAAGAAAAACGAGTTATTAAGAAAAAACTTCAAAATCCGTGCAAAGTTGTAGCATTTTAGGACTCTAACAAAATAAAACTTAAAGTATCTTTACTTATGATCCTATATTAATAATATTAAAATAGTCATAAAAGTTTCTGTAAGTAATTACTTCAAGTTAAACTATTTTTATTACGAATTTTTGAATCACTTAAATCTATTTTTATGTACCTATACCTACAAATAGCCAAAAGCACTTGAGCGGTACTAGGTGACCTAGGTGTAGGTACTTCCATCCTGTCATTACGAGTTCATGATCGATGTTGGCTTGTTTGTTTATGTTCTGCAGGCAATTATAATAGGTACCATTTATGTGGTTTTAAGCACAAGTTGATTAAATAAAATTCTGGAAAATGCTTTCGTTACGTTAGTTTATGTTATCAACGTCGATAACCGAACAATAAACATCTCCCATAATTCCTATACTTCGAAGCCTCGTAACTTTTCTTCGGAAACTATCAATTAAAAAAATATGTGTACCAAACACAAGGTCGTCTGTTCCTAAAGTAATCAACTTAATACTTGTTTAAATAATCGTTACTATTAATGTAGGTACTTGTACGTATTGTGTCTATCGTAAATATTATACTAAATATATCGACATGGAAGTCGGAGCAATGTCCGCTATTGCGTTTGTAAAGGGTACAAATTATAACAACAATAGTTTATGAACTCCTAACAACCAGATAACCTACTTATTAACACGTCTCAAATATTACCTAGTACTTACGATTAGTAACAGTTAACGGCATTTGACCTTCGGTCAGATTTGAGATCTCACGTAAACTCTTACTACTCTCCATGGGCGGACCTACATAAACAGTTGCAGCAAATAAATATAATTATTAATTTTCTACTACTTATCGAGTTTTATATTCCTGTATATTTTTGCCCCTCTTTACTAAATCCGACGACCGCTCTGGTGTAATAGTGCGTGTGCCGTGTTGGCGGCGCCTAAACACCGACGGTCGCGTGTTCGATTCCCGCTCGGAGTGCATATTTGTGTTTATACGAATATTTCCGGTCTTGTTATTAGTCCTTGAAGGTCTCCACACCGTGCCACGGAGAGCACGCTAAGCTGTCGGGCCCGGTTGTTATCATGTCCACCTGATAGCGATAGTTACTCATAGTAGCCTATATAGTAGGGAATATATCCGCCAACCCGCGTTGGAGCAGCGTGGTGGATTAAACTCTGATTCTTCTCCTACATGGGGAAAGAGGCCTATGCCCAGCAGTGGGATATTACAGGCTGAAGATATATATTATATATTTATTTATCTATAACTAAGTCGGTAAACAAGCGTACGGCTCACCTGATGGTAAGTGATTACCGTAGCTCATTGACGTCTGCAAAACCAGAAGCATCTAAAACGCGTTGCCGGCCCTACCTCTGATACCCCAGGACTCTCAGGAGCTCTGGTCACCTTACTCACCAACAGGAACACAACACTGCTTAAAAGCAGTATTATTTAGCTGGGATCTTCTGTAAGGTCGAGGTACTACCCCAGTCGGGCTTCTCCATTTTTTGAGCAGGTCCAGCTGTGCCCTTACCTCAGTTAAATCTATACTAATATTACAAAGCTGAAGAGTTTGTTTGTTTGTTTGAACTACTGGTTCGATTTCAAAAATTCTTTCAGTGTTAGATAGCCCATTTATCGAGGAAGGCTATAGGCTATATATCATCACGCTAAGACCAATAGGAGCCGAGCACCATCAATGAAGAATGTTTCAAAATCGGGGTATTTTGAGAGCTTCCGCTGAGTGCGCTGCGTAAACAGTTAAAGTTTCGAAAGTATCATGTTCATGTATGATAGAATTGTTCCTATTCCACGCAGACAAAGTCGCTAGCAGAAGATAGTTAAGTTATAAGCTAAAAATTTATTTGTTTGTTTATTGTTTAAACACGCTAATCTTTGTAACTACTGATTCGCCTTGAAAAATTATTTTCGTATTATATCTAATATCCTCCCATTTGCTGAGGAAGCCCATTAAAAATAATGCCCATTTACTGAGGAAGACTATAGGCTATTTTTTCTCAAATAAACACGTGTGAAACCGCGAAGCACAGCTAGTAAGCAAATAAAGTACGTACTTAAAATTTTAGTATCTCGGGCAGCCAATTTTTTTTTTAAACATGTTATATTTTTTGTAATTTTATATCGTCTGTATTAGTTTTACATTTGAAAATAGTTATCATCAACTTGAATTATACTTCCAGATTTTACCAAAGACTATCCAGCACGAGCCACTTACCAAGTTGCCAAGCTGCCTCTAGGTGCGGCGGTTGAGATCGAAGCAATAGCTCTGAGCGGAGACCTCGTCGTAGCTGAAGCGGGTCCATGTCCCTGTGCCCGCATATAACAATAAAACGAATTCTAACTAAAATTTTTGAATCATTTGATCTCATATAAATGTGCACGAGCAAGTTATAATATACGCGCCTTACCTTTAAAATGGCAATCAAGGAATTGTTGTAATATTAGATGCAGAAAAGCGACAAGTAGTGGCTACTAAAACGGTTAATTAAAATATTTTTATCCAGACTTAAGTTGTTTAGCATTTAATCTTTTGGGAAACTAATAAAATGACATCTGCACATACCTTTCTAGATGTCTATGTTGACTAATAATGATAAATAAATATAAATTAATTTAAAAAATTTAACACACACACAAGGATATTATATTGATAAACATAATACTTATTGCACTTACGTTATACTCGGACCGGGAATCTGACCGACAGCCCCGCAACAAAACGCAGTAGGGTCACTACGAATTGCGCGTACAGTACGGGTCTTAGTCAAAAGATAAAATAGTTGACGATAATTCTTGTATATTTTATCATACCACTTGCAAATAGAAAATAAGTATTTCGAATCTTAAAAACCGTTAATAACAGTCTATGGTTGAGTGAGAGATAACATGTGAGGGAAGGTTATGAGGGAAACCAAACCCAATGAAAGTCGATCTAACACTAAAGAAGTACAGACCTCATTAGCATCAAACAAATGACAATTTTATAACAAATCTACGTCAGGCAAATATACATACATACATACATATAAATCACGCCTCTTTCCTGTAGGGGTAGGCAGAGACCACTTCTTTCCACTTGCCACGATCCTTACATACTCGTTTCGCTTCGTCCACTTTCATTATTCCTTTCATACATGCTCTTCGGTTTAGGGTACTCTTGACCTGGCCTTTTTTCAGGACGTCCCTAATTTGATCTTGAAACGTCCGCCTAGGTCTACCCCTTCCAACACTTCCATTCACACTCGCCTTATACACTTTTTTCGTCAATCGTTCTTCACTCATTCTCTCGACATGGCCGAACCATCCCAGCATCCCTTTCTCAATTTTTGTCACTACATCTTCTTTCAGACCACAGCGTTTCCTTATTTCACTATTTCTTATCCTGTCACTCAGTTTAACTCCTATCATACTTCTTAACGCTCTCATCTCAACTGCATTTATTTTGCTTTCATGTTTCTTCTGCCATACCCAACTTTCACTTCCATACATGAGTGTCGGAACCAACACCCCCCTATGCACAGCCAAACAAGCCTTGTTAGACACCTTTCGACTGCTCATAAAGGAGTGCAAAGCTCCATTCACCATGTTTCCTGCATTCACTCTTCTTTCAATATCACTCTCACACTTTCCATCACTTGTAAACTTTGAACCCAGATATACAAACTCATTCACCTGTTCTATTTGTTCATCCCCAATCACGATATTGCAATCTGTCACTGCCTCATCTCTTTCAAACACCATCACTTTCGTCTTCTTTACATTCATCTTCATTCCCTTTCTAACAAAAGCTCCATTCATAGCAGTTACCATCTCCTGTAACTCCTCGGCCGAGGACGCATACTTGGTCATCAGCATAGAGAAGACATTTGACGAGTAACTCATTCATTCTCAACCCACTTTCATTCTCTTTTAGCTCTGCCAAGCAATTGTTCATGAATAGATTAAACAGCCACGGTGACGCTACACATCCCTGTCTAAGTGTCTAACACCTTTTTCGATATTAAACCATTCAGTGTACGCCCCGTTTATCCTTACACAATACTGCTAACACCGTACCGGGACAATGCTGACCACAATTCATTCCTCACCACTCTATCATAGGCCTTTTCTAGATCTACGAATGTGCAATAGACCTTCTTGTTTTTAGCCAAGAACTTTTCGGCTATGCACCGCAAAGAAAAGACCTTAACCGTACATCCCATTCCCTTCCTAAATGCTTGTGCATCCCATACTTTTTCGTCTGTTTCATTAAAATATCAATATATGTATATCTCTATTTCTATTTATATAAAAATGAATCGCAGAATGTGTTGCTAAGCGCAGATCTCGAGAGTGGCTGAACCGATTTTGCTAATTCTTTTTTTTAAATATTTCTTGAAGTACGAGGATGGTTCTTACGGAGAGAACAATTTAAAACATTCCCTGAAAAAGTCTAAAAACAACCATTTTCTATATTCCCATACAAAAGATTCGTAATAATATTTGAAAGTCAATTTGAACTTTAATACCGAACCATAAAATTTAAATGTTAGTGGAGGGGTTCCGGGAAGGATAATTATTAAAAAAATGTAAAATTAAAGAATCGACTGTTAGGCGGTACGAAGTTCGCCGAGTCAGCTAGTATTTATATAAATATCATATATTAAATATCAAATATCGATTTCGCAATAAATAAGCCAAATTAAGGAGGTTATTAATTTGCAAGACAGTCAATTATGTAAAGTATTGCTTAATGTGCGTTAACCCGTACAAACTAAAAAAATTAACTTTTTAAATAAATTTGACCGATTTTCCAAATTGATTCTTGACAAGGAAGTATAGTAAGTTCAACTCATCTTTGCGCGCGGCGCTATGTGTAGGTAAACCTTGTATTTATACAGTGACTTTGTTGCGTGACAAGGGGTACAGTGAAGTGAAAAATATAAATAAAGTTATTTAAAAAAAATTAAAATAAAAAATTATATCTCGGTGACGAATAGTATACATACATACATAAACTCACGCCTGTATCCCGGAGGGGTAGGCAGAGACAAGATTACCACGATCCTGACAAACCTAAGCGAAAACGCTTCATCAACATTCATTAGTCGTTGCATACACGCACGCCGGTTTTGGGTACTTTTTATCTTGTCCTTCTTTAATACTTGGAATAGTAACTATATGGATTTAAAAAATAATAATAATTTGTTAATACATGTTTATTGAACATATTAATCTGTATCGCTACTAGAAGAATAAAATGATGAATTTTCGGATTCGCTGCTTTCACCAAGGTTAATTATTATTTCAGATTCCATATCAAAAATTCTTCTTCTTTTTTTACGCGTTGACAAGTATTACGCCACATCTCTTCATTAATTTGACTTAAACGATCATTTATTAATTTCGTTAATGTTCCAGTCACACTTTGTTCGATATTATGCGGAGCAATTTTTAAAAATTCCCCATACATTTTCTATCGGGTTTAGTTCAGGATAATACGGCGGTAGTCGAAGAACTTTTATGTCATATGGCTGAAGTATGGTCATCAAGCTTATGACAAATATGGTCTTCTTTTTTATGAAGTCATACAGTTTAATTTTTTTATATGTGCATTATAGGGCAAAAGAGGGTAATGGGGGTCACTTAAGCGAGAATTCAAATAAAACTTTAATTAAAAAATAAGTATTTATTGCAACTACCCTAAAACATAATTTAGTTATTGAACTATCATTAGAGATCAATTTCAGCCACTTTGGCAATCAACTTTAGAAATTATAAATGTTTAAAAAAAACAGATTTGACTCCCATTACACCAACATAGGGGTAATTGTGATCAACTTGGGGGCAATCGGAGTCAAAGCAAATCTAGTACATATCGCAGACATAACCTTCAGCTGAGTTCCATCCAGTGCACTCCGCGTGAGCCCGTAGCCCACACGAGGTACATCTGAACCACAACAGTCCATAGACCACACGAGGTACATCTGAACCACATCTCGTTGTTTCTTTCGAATTCGTCTCATACTAAGCATCTGTTTCCAGCATCTTCTGCTTCATCATCCTCATCATCCTGGCATAAGTTGTCAGTGTCAACATCTGATACAGAAGTTTAGTTCGATTTTTGTAATACTTGGCGCTTTGCCTTTTCAGTGCCCTTCTTTTCTATCCTTAGTTCTGTATTTTTTTGTCTTGTCTTTTTCCACTGTCCTTTGCCTTTCCATCTCTTTCCTTTTCTTTTTTTTTCTTGATTTTATTATTTTCTTTCTCTAACAGATTTTCTTTTATTGGTGTTGAAGTTAAAATTGTAGCGTGTTGCTTCTTTCGGCCCTGTCTTATATTTATAACAGGTGTTTTCTCTGGCAACTTGATTAAATCATGCAATGTAGTACTGATGTGGTTTGGCGTGCCAGGAACTGGTGGTACAAAATCTGGTTCGGAATCGAGTGGGACTACTAATTGGTTAGACATCCTAAGAGCTGGTGAATCAATTTGTTTTGAAGTGCTCGGAACTGGTGAGGGAATTTCTTTTGATGTGCTGGGAATCGTACTGATGAGATTCATTGCAATCTTGGATTGCAACGGTTTCTGGTTGGAGAATTTGTGCAGCAAGAAAATCTTCTTCGGTGCATACTTGCGGATTTAGTGGAAATATTCCAGTTGATCTAAACCCTGATTCTCCTTTACTAATAGACGCAACATTATTAAACGCTTTCCTAACCAAAGATGCTACATCATAAGGGGTTATTCCAGGCTATCAGAAGACCAGGAAGCCTTTTCAGTTGTCCTGACTCGTACTTTCGGCATCTAAAAATAAATAATAATAACGTAACCAAACATGCAAAGTTGCGGGCAATAGTGATCACTTGCGGGTAATGAGAGTCACCTGACTCTCATTACCCGCAACTACACTAATGATAAAAAAATGAAAATAACAAAAAATCTGTAATACACTGATATAATCTGAATTGCACATCAAAATTTTGAACGTGTCACTGAGTACGTCTAAATGTTTTAATAGCATACTGTAAGAAATTCGGCACTTATCTTCTAATTTGCATTGAAGTAAAATTACATCAGCGGAGCACAAAAACAAAACACGTTTGTTTCTCAGTGGGGCGGACGCTGACTGGCGCGAGCCGTTCCAGGCTAGGCCTAGGGCCAGAGCGGGGGGGTAAGGACACTGTTTACGCGTCGCTCGCATGTACTGTTTCGTGGATATGAGGGTGACTCCCATTGCCCGCTGACTCCCATTACCCTACTCTCCCCTAAGTAATGTTTTTTTCTGTCAACCATCTATGCATTTCTGTTTTGCGGTCTTTATACGGAGATTTAAATTTGAAGTCAGTTTTTTTTCTTTCAGCCAATATAATTATTATTAATGGCTGAAGATGCGTTATACAATTTAGCTATACCTCACTCTGATACCCCACTGCCATTGCTGTTCTCTTTCGCACACTGTTTAAATATTCATTCAATTTTGATATTACCTAATTTGGACCTGCACTGCAAATTGGATCACTTATACTAGCTGCAATATAACTATGTTTTCCTTTTTTAGAAATTCGAACACCTTGGCAATAGTTTCACGAGTCTAAAACAATCATAATACGTTCACTTTAAAAATAATAGTAAGTTACTAATACTAATGTAGGTATACATTATTTAATCATAATAAATATTAATAATATCGAAATTAGCACATTGAAAATATTTACCTGACTCCTTAAAAAAAAATCCGTGAAGAACTAGACATTTACTTTAACGACTGTACCGGTGGAAAAATGACCAATAAGAAGACGTGTTGTTTGAAATTTCGAATGCCGTCGGTCGCGTCACTGCTACACAAATTAAGGCTCAGCGCGCACTAGTTACTTTTGTCACCGTGACAATAAAATCTTTAAACAAAAGTCACTAGTGCGCGCAAAGTGTTATAATTACAAGCGCACGCACACATAGAGCCCCGCGCAAAGATGACTTGAACTAACTATAAAACGATCATTGCAATAGAAACTTGTAACTCGAATTACATCGAAAAACAATCAATTTTATAAATTTAATTTTTCAGCAAACTCGCCCTTACCAAAAATTAATTGGAGTTACATTTTGTTTTTTAAATAAAAAGTTTTTGATTTGTCTTTTGAGATAACTTTTCTGTATCTTTCATGGCTTTGCCTATACTGCTATAATTGCTTGCGAAAATGGATTATAATCCCAAATCAATTTAATGTTAAAATAAGAAATATAGCTTAGGTATATGAAAGTAATTATTTCAATGCACATTATGAGCGGGCATAAAAATCGTGTTAAGCTATTAACAAAATCATGGTAGACATGTTATTATACGTAAATATTATTACCTATATCTAAGTATTTTTTCGATTACTAAAGTACGTACGATCTTAATCACGCAAGCCATGGAGTTAATGTGTCGAGGCTCTTGCCCTCGAGTATTAATAGATTGTAAAACTTAATTTAATATATATTGTACGTACTTAATTAACAAATTAATAATTCATTAGTCAGTACAAAGGAAAGTGAGTTAAGTAGAATAAGTAAGATTGCTGACAAGTAAAACGTTCATGGTATTCGTACAATAATTGCGTCAAAGTGGAAGAATGCTTTACACTCGTTTAATTTGAAAAACGCAAAGGGGGTGCGAGGTCAACTGAGTGGGCAACCTCCTCCCATAACACTCGTAACGAACGATACAATCTAGTGGAGCGCGCAGTCGAGTTTAGTTCTTGTAGCCGGATAGTCAAAGGCTTGGCATTGTATAATTACAACAGGTATCTGAAAAACGCATGGCAGACATTTAGTACATTCTTCAACATGGGCTGCACCAGCAGCGCTCCAAATATGGCAGAGTCTAATACTTCAGGTATAAACGTTATTATGTTTCTAATAAAATTAAATGTGAATCTATAATATGAGGTTTAGCAATATAAGCATATTCACTGTATTTTTATGTAAAACTTCTACAGGAAATTATTATGTTTAAGTGTTAAGACATAATAGGTGTTAGACGTTCTTTGTTGTTCCATTAGCAGTGCGAAATCGTGAACGTAAATGCCTGACGCGGGGTTGAACGTTTGCTTAGCAGTTAGAGGTCAATGCTAAAAGTAGAACCAGTATTTTTTACCTTACCTTAGCTACTTGTCATCTTCGATCTTATTTGATTGAACGGATAGTTTTTTTTTTTAATGTAGGTACATAATTTCTAATCTTATCATTCTAATCATTGGCTTACAATTCGTTCAGCAGAAACAGTATTGGTCACGAACACGATCGTTTTCTCTTAGGTGACCCAGTCTCGCTCTAAAAAATAATAAATCTAGGTAAACTCTTATCGTAGAACGCATGTTAAAAAATATGATCGGCACAAAAATAATTAAGGCAACAATATAATTTTTGCCGGATCCGTTTTGGTGAAATTTGTATCCTTCAATAAAATGGACTGTCCATTAGGTATAGTAATTTATCGATAGTTATTACTATTATTAAAAATATATATTAAGGCATTATAATATAAGGACAAATATCTATTTGTTAAAGGCACTAAAACTTTACATATTTTTCTAAATAGATTCCATAATAATTATTTTTAATTCATTAAAAAATATTGAAATACATCCACCAGTTCACCTTTTCCTCTTCTACTTCAGTTCTTAATAAATTCAAATTTTGCTTGTAAAAAAAAAGAATTTATCTGAACGATAAGGAACAAAATCTTTGTATGTTGCATGTTGACTAAAATTTTTTTGTATATATCTATACAAATAAATAAAATTGGAGTGTCTGTTTGTAATATTAAAATAACCGCTTTTTACTAAAAGCATATGGGTGTATACGTACACGGTACATATACTAAAATAACATTTTTTACAATTGTTGTCTGTATGTCTGTCTGTCTGTTTGTTCCGGCTAATCTCTGAAACGGCTTAGCCGATTTTGACGGTACTTTCGCTGGCAGATAGCTGATGTAATAAGGTGTAACTTAGGCTACTAGATAAAATAAAGGCTAAATTTTAGATTATTTTTTTTATAACTGCGAATTGAACAATAACTTTTTTGTTAAATTCCATGCGGACGAAGTCACGGGCACAGCAGCTAGTGTATTTATATCTAAGCTACTGTATCTATGAAGTAAAAAACCTAAAATTACAACCAATTTTACGGTTAAACATTCAACGTGATAGGAACTACAAAGACCATTTACTTTTATGAAAATTGTAGTACACACTTCGACAGGTAGCCTTTTTTTTGTTCACACATTTCTCCACAGTTTCGATTACCTACTCTATTGTTCGTCGAAATCGACAAGCATATTTTGTACGTTTCGGACTCATTTTGGAACATAAACATATCATTATCAATGCATACCTACTAATTGCCAAACTGCAAATCGCATGGGTGTAGACCAGGGATGGCGAACCTTTTTTGATGTCCGTGCCACAAAGTCATAAAAATTCTTTTTTAAATAGGTAACGTGCCACAATAAAATTTCATTCGAAATGTTAGCGTGGTGAAACTATAGGTACGTATTTTATCCAAAATCGATTACTTTCAATAATTTCTAAATCATTTTTTATATCAACAAGTTTTTGGTTCCATATGATACTTGACTGAAATTCAACTAATTCCATTTCTAATTCATTAAAATTTAACCACTCAAGGACTTTAAAAAAATTTCCAATGCGGTATTGTATCAGGATATAAAATAAATTTTAAAGTTTCTTCGAATTCTTTAAACTGCGTTAATCATACAAAAAAATCCTGAATCAGAAATTGAATTAACATTAAAAAAAAGAAATTGTTAATTTTATTTTAACATTCACTTTCAGAAAAAAAAATTGTATTCGCAAAATATCGAAGATTTTGAAAGAATATCACGATTTAAAATCTGTAATTTGACTTTGAACGCTTTGATTAAGTCAAACGTTATAATTAGTGTTTTATTAACACTTGTAGTTTTATATTTAAGTCATTTAAGTGAGAGCATAAATCAGTGAAAAAATATAACTTTGCTAGCCATTCTACATCCAATAATTGATTGTATTGGTCAATAATGTTCTGATTATTTAGAAGTAATCTTATTTCCTCCAAATAATCTACAAATCTTTAAAAACAATTCCGCGACTTAACCAGCGTACTTTTTTTTATGTTACGAGTACGGCAAACAAGCATACGGCTCACCTGATGGTAAGACCGTAGCCTATAGACGCCTGCAACACCAGGAGCATCGCAAGCGCGTTGCCGACCCTATCCCCAATCCCCCCCAGGAGCTCTGGTCACCTTACTCACCAATAGGGATGTGAAAAAATAATCGATTTTTATTTAAATCGATTATTTTTTCCTAAAAATCGATTATTTATAATCGATTTTTGTTTTAATATTAATCGATTTTTAATAAATCGATTATATAAATTACGCGTTTAAATCGATTTTTATAAACAGTGCCATCTATGCGATGGATGAAAAAAAAACGAAGTAAGTTTCGATTTTATATACAGCGCTATCTATGCGGCGGATGGAACAACTCAAAGTAAATTCATTATTACTTAAAACGACGCCAATTTGTTCTATGTACCTATACGTGTAGTGTAGTTTCAGCACTTTCAGTGTAGTTGAATGTGAATAAAAATGTCTTCTAACCGTAAAACACCAAAAGAATTTTTATTGTTAAATCTGAAAGTTTAACGATGTAACATATATATTTTTTTATATGTATTCGGTGCTCATTGAAGTGGGTTTCTTGCGTGGTAACGCGTAGGACTTCGTCCGGTATATTCGTCGAGAGGACCGTGCTACGGGGGCGAGGTTAGCGTCGTGAGGGGTTTCGGCTTGCTATATAAGCGACTGTCGTGGCTGGACCTCTCCTTTTCATTGTCCGTTTTGCATAAGTGCTGTGGTTTCGTGTGACTTGGTTGTGGGGTCCTTGGCGTGGCGTCGGGCGGTCAGGTCGAGCAAGGTCATGAAAAACCACGTGGCGATACTTTCGGCCAGGGGCCCCACATAACCAGAGGTATCTCTCTCTGGGGACCTGGGTGTGCCCTCATACCCACCTATCATCATAACCAGTCCACGTAACCAGAGGAATCCGCCCCAGGTATCTCTCTCTGGATACCTGGGTGTGAGCGACGGACGGCGGGTCGACCCAGCCATTTTTACCGGCACCTGGAGGCATCGAAGGAAGTTACGCCGGACCACGTGGCGTGCTAGGCGTCTCCGACGTGAGCCAAGGGCCGTCGGGGTCAACCCAAGGACTCAAGTTAAGTGCTTATCTCTCCATGCACCACGTGCCAGGACTAAGGTCATAGTTTTCCAAATCTAGTTTGAATCTTTGTGGTTTAAATTAAGTATCCGGTCAATAAATTGTTAAATTGAATTAATTTTTTTATTTTCTTTCCTCTAATTCTAAATTTAATTTAATCTGTAGTTTAATTTTTCTCTTCTCTAACTTTTGAGCTCGGGTTGGAATGGTGGGACGCTCTCTAACCCCAAATACCATTTTAACTCCGCAGCATCTGGCGCCCAACGTAAATTCTCTAATATTCTCGTAATTCTTTGATTTTTTTTTTATAATCGTTGTTTGTTCGTAAATTATCTTAGATTATTTTTTTTTCTTATTCCTGGCTCGTGGTTTCTCTGGGTTCGGAAACGGTTTTGTCTGGTGTCCTTATATGTTTTGTGTATAGTGATAAAATTATTACTCTTTATTTTTGTTAATTAAATTTTATTACTGTTTCGTTTAGATTGTGTACTTATAGTTTAAAATATAAATTTAAAAAATTTAAAGTTAAAATTTCTTGTTAATATTCAAAATTTTATTTAAATTTAAAAGTTGTACGAGCATAGTCGAGGTTTTTCCATTGTTAATCGATTCTTTGTTAAAATTCTCAGTTTACCTACTTTTGTGTTAATTATTTCTTACTCAATAGTTTTGCCGTAACTAAATATTTTTAGCTACCTTGTATTAACGAATATTTTTGAATACTTTGTGCATCTTTATAATATTTTAACATTCATTTAAATTGAACTTTTTTGTTGTACTTTTGTTTCGTTTAAATTTGTAATTGTGCTACAATGACTCACCGTATTAAATTCGATGTTTTGCTTATGTCTAAATTACTTTTGTTTTTTGATGAATCGGTTTTACTTTTAATATCGATATTAGTTTTTATAAATAGGTAGTTGATGCAATTTTAGTAATGTTACCGTCAGAGGGAATTTTGGTCAGCTCGAAGTATGGCTAGTTTTATAGTTTTTTTTCGTCAGTTTCTAATTAAATTTAAATCTTTATAGATTTGATATTTTATAATGATTAATTAATATATTTAAATAGTAGTTCTTTTTCCAAAATTATAAATTTTTACTCGTATTCCAATTAGCGACGGGTGATGATCGCTTTTTATTATTTTGTGCATTTATGTGTACATGACTTATGATAGTTGTGTGGTGGGTACATCTCTAATGTACTCATGTGGATTTAATTGTTGGGTCATTCCACTGAGCAATGACTTGACTAGTGGTGTGTTGGGTACATCTCTAATGTACTCGTTGTGTTGTTATATGAGGTTATTCCACTGAGCAATAACTCATATGTTGATTTAATAAAGCCTACGCCTTATCTTTGGAACGGGTGGCGATTCCTTATGTGTAATTAATAAAGCCTACGCCTTATCTCTTGGAACGGGTGGCGATTCCATATGTGTATTTAATAAAGCCTACGCCTTATCTCTTGGAACGGGTGGCGATTCCATATGTGTATTTAATTAAGCCTACGCCTTTATCTCTTGGAACGGGTGGCGATTCCAAAAATATATATTTATATTCAAAAGCCTACATCAGGAATACGTAGTTATTTGCTTGTTGCGTAATTAGTAGCTGTTGAGTATTGTTCATTTATAGATCGTTACTCTGTGTGTTAGGGCGTTTGTCTAGGTCGACTAACGCACATTGTTAGGTGAAGTGTGCGTGATTTTGTATGTTGAGGAATGTGAGGTTTTGCATGATGAGGTATGTTAGTAGATTTATAATGGGGATGTATGTCAGTGTTGCAGTACTATTTTAGCACATAGCGCAATTTAGTATTTTCTCTAACTCTCAATTTAATTTGTTTTTTCTCTTAGTGTTTTTAATATTGAAAATTTATTAAAAAAAAATGGAAACTTGTTTATTAATAATTTAAATATTTTTCTCTTAGTGTTTGTAATACATATTAATAATATATCAAAAAAATTTTCTTGTTTAGTTATTATTAACCTAAAAAAATTTTTCTCTTAGACTTTGTAATTATTAAAATATTTAATTTGAATTCAATTTTTTCCTCTTTTCTCTATTGAGCTGAACCAAAGTTTTTTCTAGAATTTTAGAGTCTTCGGAATTTTGCCTAGAGACGCAAAATTCTTCTCTGACGGGGGGGGGGTATTGTAACATATATATTTTTTTATATGTATTCGGTGCTCATTGAAGTGGGTTTCTTGCGTGGTAACGCGTAGGACTTCGTCCGGTATATTCGTCGAGAGGACCGTGCTACGGGGGCGAGGTTAGCGTCGTGAGGGGTTTCGGCTTGCTATATAAGCGACTGTCGTGGCTGGACCTCTCCTTTTTCATTGTCCGTTTTTGCATAAGTGCTGTGGTTTCGTGTGACTTGGTAGTGGGTGAGTTCTTGTAGTACAAAGATCTTAATACGCCTTTCTGTGTTTAATCTAAATTTAATTTGTTCAAGTAAATTTAAAGAAAGTATTGTATATTTTTGTTTTGTGTCTGTGTAGTTAATATAACAGTCTTCTGTATTGATTTATGCCATGCAATGTCAACGTGTCCATGTCTCTAATGGGCCGTTTCCGTTGTCAACCCGGAGTTAGTGGAGGGTTGGCTTCGGAAGGGCTCACCTTTTGGGTGTGTCATTCCAGGGTCCTTGGCGTGGCGTCGGGCGGTCAGCTAGCAAGGTCAGCGAACAACCGCGTGGCGATACTTTCGGCCAGGGCCCCACTACCACTTAACCAGAGGTATCTCTCTCTGGGGACCTGGGTGTGCCCACATACCCACCTATCATCATAACCAGTCCACGTAACCAGAGGAATCCGCCCCAGGTATCTCTCTCTGGATACCTGGGCGTGAGCGACGGACGGCGGGTCGACCCAGCCATTTTTTTTACCGGCACCTGGAGGCATCGAAGGAAGATACGCCTGACCACGTGGCGTGCGAGGCGTCTCCGACGTGAGCCAAGGGCCGTCGGGGTCATCCCAAGGACTCAAGTTAAGTGCTTATCTCTCCATGCACCACGTGCCAGGACTAAGATCATAGTTTTCCAAATCTAGTTGAATCTTTGTTGTTTAAATTAAGTATCCGGTTAATAAATTGTTAAATTGAATTAACTTTTTTATTTTCTTTCCTCTAATTCTAAATTTAATTTAATCTGTAGTTTAATTTTTCTCTTCTCTAACTTTTGAGCTCGGGTTGGAATGGTGGGACGCTCTCTAACCCCAAATACCATTTTAACTCCGCAGCAACGAAAGATTTGTTTTATATTTTGGTTATTGAGACCACAGCGTAGTCGTTTAGTTTTTGAAGTGAAACTTCTTTAGGCGCATAAGGGGTAAAATTTGAGCGACCGGTAACGCGGCAGCGTCATGACGTTTAGTACTTGAATGCACTCATTCAAGTACTAAACGTCACACGTCACCGTCTGTTTTTTTTTCAACTAGTTTTTTTGTATTTTAAATTCGTTTTCTTTTTAATTAGATTTTTTTATTATGTTTTTAATTATTTTTTTTAATTAGTTTGCCAAAGAAGTTTCACTTCTGACATGTGTACTTTGTACGCACGCAATTTTATTTAATTATCGTTTTGTTTAAATTATTTTATCTTAAAATATTTATGCCAATTTTTTTGAAGTGAAACTTCCTTAGGCGCATGAGGGGTAAAATTTGAGCTACCAGTAATGCGGCAGCGTCATGACGTTCAGTACTTGGATGGGTGACCGCCTGGGAAAACCACGTGACGTTAGCTTTTTGTCTCTTTTTTTTTAACTACTTTTTTTTATTTTAAATTAGTTTTTTTATTGTTTTTTTTTTTTAATTAGCTTTCCAAAGAAGTTTCACTTCAGACATATTGTGTACTTTGTACACACGCAATTTTTTTATTTCATTTTTATTTTAGTTTTTGAGACAATAAGGTTGTCATTTTGTTGGGATGCTCATCATTTTATTTTTATTACAGTAAAACGTTTAATGGTACTGAAAATTTGTATTAATAATGATATTTGGTTTCCTTATTCCTTACCTTGAAAGTTTAAAGGAACTTTCACTTTGATTTTTAGTTTTGAATTGGTTATTTTTTTAAAGAATACTTTTTATTTGATTTTTAATTTGATATATTGATAATATGAATTTTATTGGAATATGAAAAGCACGCAGAATTTTAAATAATAGAAAAATCGATTTTTTTTCGCAAAAATCGATTATTTTTTACTAAAAATCGATTTTTGACAAATCGATTAATATTTAATCAAGAAAAATCGATTTTTATTTAATCGATTTTTTAACATAAATGTCACATCCCTACTCACCAACAGGAACACAATACTACTTGAAAACAGTATTATTTAGCTGTGGTCTGTTCTGTTCTGTAAGGTCGAGGTACTACCCCAGTCGGGCTGCTCCATATTTTGAGCAGGAAATTTCCTGCTGTGCCCTACCTCAATCAAACACATACATATTTACATATGTATGTGTTTGACTGAGGTAGTAGTAGGAGTGCCCTACCTCAGTCAAACACATACATATTTACATATATATGTGTTTGACTGAGGTAGGGCATATGTATGTGTTACATATGTATGTGTCAAACACATACATATTTACATATGTATGTGTTTGTACATTATTGTATAAATGTAAGCTATTGTACGAGTTTACTTCGTTTAACAATTCTTGAAATTTTCTTTTATTTAGTGCTCGTGCTGATATAAAATTGACTAATCTTGTTACGAAACTCAAAATATCATCAAATATTTTTAAACCTGCTTTGGCACATAACACTTGTTAGTGAATAATGTACTTAATGAAAATCAAGAATCGTGTGTCCAATACGTTTTACCCACCTTCGAAATCTAAACCTTACCCTAACATGTCATATTTAAAGTCATGGTTACCTTACGATATACTTTCAATATCATTGAAGTAACACGGTACAAAATTTCGAATTGATAAGACATATGGAAGATAGTCTGATCCCCTCATCCGTTATTAAAGAGCTGATGATCTTCAAACGGCTGATCAGGTCATGGTTACTTTACAATACACTATCAATATCATTGAAGTAGCACGGTATCAAATTTCGAATCGATCGGACATAAGGAAGTTAGTCAGATCCCCTCATCAACTCAAAAGAGCTAATGGTCTTCAAACGGCTGAACAGATTTTCATTAAACATTG
The DNA here is from genome assembly GCA_905220545.2 of Melitaea athalia. Taxonomy (NCBI): domain Eukaryota; kingdom Metazoa; phylum Arthropoda; class Insecta; order Lepidoptera; family Nymphalidae; genus Melitaea; species Melitaea athalia. The sequence continues at coordinate 9,710,114 of HG992190.1, forward strand.
CTAAGAACATTTGGGATAAAATTAATATCTATGACACAAAAAAACTAAACGAAAATCGGTTCATCTGTTTGGGAGCTACGACACCACAGAAGATACACAGACAGACACATTCATCTTATAACACCCTTCTCTTTTTGCGTCGAGGCTTAAAAAACCAGAAATATATACGTTTAATATTTGTCTCACATCTTATTAATTTATTCACGAACACATTTCTATCAAAAAAGGTAACTTATAAAAAATTGTTTTTTTTTTTGTGCGTGCCATCAAAATTTTCAAACGTGCCACTTATGGCACGCGTGCCATTGGTTCGCCATCCCTGGTGTAGACTGTAAATGATAATTTGTGTATTGTGATTTGTGTAGTTATAACAAGATTCAATATAATTATAATCCATATTATTCCGATTTGTCGAATTTTTGGGTAAAAAATTTAACGGAAATCTATTAGATTCGAATTGTATATTAATTTTATCAAATCACCGTATATGATTAGATATATTTATATTTTTTAACTTAAGTTTTAGTTTAACGACAGTTTACTAGGGATCTAACTTAACTTAAGGGGTCGTCCATTAATCTCTACGAGGGGGGGGGGGGAGTGTTGTGTAAAATCATGAAATATCACAACGTAAACGTACGAAAACGTAGAGAATAAGTGAAGCGAAATATACATAAATTCCATTATAGCGCGAACAAATTAGCATGTTTCTGAACGCGATGTACAAATAGTTACCTTATCAGAATGAGTTGTACAAGCAATGCTTTATTTGACGACTTAAGATTATCTAGAGCAGATGTTCCCAAACTTTTTATTTTCAACTTTCATAATTTTGCTGTTGCAGACAGTGGACCCTGACGCTCCACTGGGTCATTTTAATTTGTCACCTCATGAATTAAGGGAAAAGAGAATAAAAATTTTCTGATAACCTTTTTTTAGGCCAGTTATTCCATAATTCCATAAAATAAATAATCGAGGGAAATAAATAAATAACTACAACGCACACACACGGTCGTCTGTTCCTAAAGTAAGCAACTTAATCCTTGTGTTATAGGTAACAGCCGACTGGTATACCTACATATTTTATTTTTTCGATAAACATACATATAAATGATATAAATACTACATAATTATATAAATAAATATATATTTCACCCAGACGCAGGGTGGGAATCGAACCCACGAGCAGAAGCAGGGTCACTTGCACTACACACTGCGCCAACGGGCTAGTCATAATAATATTCGGAAATATTCAGAATAATTATATGTCCATCAAACTTTTTTTAGGTCAGTTATTCTATAATTCCTAAAAATAATTGAGTCAAAGGAAAACATGTTTCGGGTAAAGGTTGTAAGTTTTTGACTGCAAGAATTTGTTGCTAAAAACGCTGTTTTCTGGCAGAACCTATACCAGTGACTATTAGGAGACTAACAGTATTTAAGAGTAATAACAATATAAACAGACAATAATAACAACCTTTACACAGAGAAGAAGTCGTAATAGGTACTTATATTTGTGTATACGTGAGTGTAGACATGTTGTACTGAGATAAATTTTCGTGGACCCGTGTGGTTTTCGCTTACGAAATATGAACTCCAATGTTTTGGTCAATCCAACGCAGACCTCCGTCGAGTTTCCTGTGCACCTCTGGGGTGGACCCCTTTGGGAATCAGTGATATAGAGCATTATCTGGTTTCGATAGTGAAGAACTAAAATATCGGCTTGACTTCATCAATCAATTTATTCAGATAATATAATATTTTATAAGAAGCTCAGGGACAGTAAAACGTAAAAATTTGCATTATTCCATATTCAGTACAACGTGTCGAGGCTTGTAAAGCGCTGTTGCTCCACTGCCGCTGACGCTGACCGTGAATATAATAATTGTGTTTGCTCGCAAACGAAAAAAAAACCGACTTCAATTACATTGACAAGTAATACAACGTAATAAGACGAAAAAATAGTCAAGTAAATACGCGCTATTAAAGATTACTCAAAAAGTTGCAATCAGATCTCGATTTAATTTCAATAAGACTACATGACAAGTAGGTATTAGCTTTCGATTAAAGTAAGAATCTTCAAAATTATGCGGTATAATACAACGTTGGTCAACGAAGAAGTAGTCGAGTAAATACTATAGACTATTAGATATAACTCTAAAAGTTTTTGTCAGATCTCATTTAAATTTAAATGGGACCACATGACACGCAACACCTTTCAATTAAAACAAAATTCATCGAAATCGGTCCACCCAGTCAAAAGTTCTGAGCTAACATTCATTAAAAAAATACAGTCTAATTGAGAACCTCCTCTTTTTTGGAAGTCGGTTAAAAAGGTCGTCGCTTCAAATTATCGTACAAATACTGAATAAATGTTTTCAAATTTTCAGGAAAAAGTGTAATAGTACTCATGTAAATCTTTCGATACGATACCTGCCAAAAAGTACTCATTGAGTAAAAGTATCGAATGCAAAGTATCGAGTACTAAAGTATCGGTATCGAAAGGAAATGTACTCGATACCACAAAGTATCGATACTTTTTTCGTGTCCCTATCTATGAGAATAAAGTATTTGGAACATGCAGTAATCAAAAAGTACACAAATAATTTTTTTAAGCGTGTGTATACAATTATCCAACTCTGTATTTACTAAATAACGTTATTAAATAGCCTTTTACGTTGCTATTTAATCTGATTTAAGCTTACCTGTATAATATGAATGTTATATAACAGGGATGGCGAACCAATGGCACGCGTGCCATAAGTGGCACGTTTGAAAATTTTGATGGCACGCACAAAAAAAAAAAACAATTTTTTATAAGTTACCTTTTTTGATAGAAATGTGTTCGTGAATAAATTAATAAGATGTGAGACAAATATTAAACGTATATATTTCTTGTTTTTTAAGCCTCGACGCAAAAAGAGAAGGGTGTTAAAAGATGAATGTGTCTGTCTGTGTATCTTCTGTGGTGTCGTAGCTCCCAAACAGATGAACCGATTTTCGTTTAGTTTTTTTTGTGTCATAGATAATTAATTTTATCCCAAATGTTCTTAGCAATGTTTAATGAAAATCTGTTCAGCCGTTTGAAGACTATTAGCTCTTTTGAGTTGATGAGGGGATCTGACTAACTTCCTTATGTCCGATCGATTCGAAATTTGATATATATAAGATATCACGATCACGATTCAGCCTGTAATATCCCACCGTTGGGCATAGGCCTCTTCCCCATGCTGGAGAAGGATCGGAGCTTAATCCACCACGCTGCTCCAACGCGAGTTGGCGGATACATTCGCTACTATGAGTAACGATCGCTATTACGTGTACATGATAACAACCGGGACCGAGGCTTAACATGTTCTCCGAGGCACGGTGGGGAGACCCACAAGGACTGCACAAACAACCAGACCACGGTAAACATCTGTATGGCCAATACAAATGTTGTCCTTTGCGGGGATCGAACCCGCAAGCGTCCGCGCAACAGCCAATCGCAATCTATAAATTGCTGTGACCGCTGCGCCAACGCGGCGTCCATATAAGAATTATAAGATATACTCGTATATATGTATATCTATGAATATTATATTGTTTCAGATAATTGTAATGATACTAAACACTTAGAAACATCTCAAGAGACAAAAAAAGAAGAACTAAAAAATGACGACCATGATGATAAGAAAAATGAAATTGTGCTTCCTATATGTGATAATTTAGATCAAAATATACAAATATCTAGAAATAATTCTTCCTTAAACGTTCCCAATCAACAAGTGGAAAACGGTATGTAATCAAAGCAATCCAAAATTGTTTGTAGTTGTGTGTTTTATTTCTTATTTTGTTATGAATGGAATGTATGTAACTACGAGTATGTTATCCATTGCAATTTATAGCATACATATTATTATTCACGGTGTTACACAAGTTAGCCACAGTTTATGCCTTCAATGTTTGCATGATATTCGGCAGTGTATTTCTGTGTTATTTATTTTAATTATTTCAGAATAATATTTAATGCACTTAACTGTATTATTAATTTAATATCAAGAATAATGGTCTAAGATCCGAGAAGCTAAATCTTCCCTCATCTGTTAATTAGATGAAACAATTTTTTATAGGCTGATTTCAATATTGTGTATTTATAAAAACAACCTCTGCCACCATAAGCCTGCTGCAAATTTTTTTGTTTAATCTTTTTCCTCTCGTGTTAATTACATGTAGTAAGTTAAAACCGTTAATATTTTACATTACCTGTACCGTACCGTATACCTGCAGCCAGGTTACTGCTGACTGAGGTTACTGACCTGGCTGCAGGTAAGTGTAGCAATCATAGGGATGGGTGCCTACTACAGTCAGGTATATAATGTAAAATATTGACGGTTTTAGCTTACTACATGTAATTAACATGAGAGGGAAAAGATTTTTTTTTAAGTATTATTATTTGCAGCAGGCTTATGGTGGCAGAGGTTGTTTTTATAAATTCACAATATTGAAATCAGCCTATAAAAAATTGTTTCATCTAATTCACAGATGAGGGAATATTTTGTTATATCCCGGATCTTAGACCATAAGTAGAGCGCGAGTACGCGTGAAGGTATGTAAAAGTTTTAAAATCGTAAAGTAGGGTGACATTTAAATTTCTACTTACCTATGTAAATATGCGAGTAACCGTGCGTCGTCATTACCATCGTAAGCGTGCTTTTATAAATATCCTTCATGATGCCGTGGTACTACTTATGTCTTTTTAACCGACTTCCAAAAAAGGATTTACTTGACTATTTTGTCGTCTTATTACGTTGTATTAAGTACTTGTCGATGTAATTGAAGTCTGTTTTTTTTTGTTTGCGAGCAAACACAATTATTAAGCAACGTGTTTAGTGCAATACTAGCGATGCCTCGAAATTTTACTCTAAAGGTATTTTTTGTTGAAGCTTTATTTCAGGATAATAAACAGACGAAGTATGTTTTCTTCAGCTATTTATCACCGAATTTCATTGCAATCGCTTTAGTAGATTTTTTAAACGAATGATTTTACAACTAGGAAACTCAATTTTCTCAAACTTTCGCATTTATAATACTCGTGTACCTGTAGGGTGTACCACGCATTTCTGACTAAAGTTTTTTAAGTTTAAAATACTTATTTTAGAGACGAAACATATGAAAATTTGACACTATTTTCTATATTTAATGGGCAGACTGACTGCCTGCGACCACGACTGGTGTAACCTGGCCGAAACGTCAGGCCCCAAGGTAATATATTTTACCTTAAATTTTTACGCTGTGTGGCTACGGCAGTTAGAATCTAGCCACCCCCTCTCTTCCCGTGGGTGTCGTAAGAGGCGACTAAGGGATAAGACAGTTCCACTACCACCTTGGAACTTATAAAGCCGACCGATGGCGGGATAACCATCCAACTGCTGGCTTCAAATACACAGACCGATGACGGGCAGCAGCGTCCTCGGTGCGACTAAGCCAGCCCTGCGGTCACCAACCCGCCTGCCCAGCGTGGTGACTATGGGCAAAACTGTCATGGGTTCGCGCCATAAATTTCGGCCCTCAGTTCCCGGCAGCCCCACTATTCCCGGCTACGGCAGCGGCCGCGGTAACGGTGGGGCAGAGGGTGCTAGGAATCACCGGGGTACGGGAGGCTGCCACTTAAAAAAACTAGACTTAGCTACGTACAATGGACGCACGCTACGGTTGGACCATCACCTCACCGAGCTCGAAGTGGAACTAAGTCATATTCAGTGGAGCATACTGGGGTTGTCTGAAGTCCGAAGAGAGGGCGAGAACACGATGATCCTGGACTCCGGGCACTTATTCTACTTCCGTGAAGGTATAGGCTTTCCCAGGGTGGCGTCGGTTTTCTGGTCCACAAGACTCTCACTAGCAACGTTGTGGAAGATATACATGGCAACTATACATGGCACCACTTCGACCTTCTACAGCGTTGTCATGGGAGACTTCAACGCTAAAGTGGGAGTACAAGACCGCGACGAATCGGGAATCGGACCACACGGATTGGGGCACAGGAATCGCAGGAGGCAGATGCTTGTCAACTTCCTCGAAGCGTAGGGGCTCTTCTTCTTCTTATATAATGGCTCCCGCGTGAGGATTTGCCAATGTCAGAGTGAGTAAAAACAACAGCAACACAAACAGATATATAGATAATTCAATTATTGAAAAAATGGCAGGAAAATTCAAGGCGCGCGGCCATCCCAAAAAAAAGACGACCACGCGCCCCGAAATCTCCCGCCCAAGTCCAGGGGCTCTTCTTGATGAATTCATTTTTCGAGAAGAAGCCCCAAAGACGTTGGACATGGCAAAGCCCCGATACTGTGACGTGGAACGAGATATGTTTCATCATAGCGGATAAAAGGCATATATTCAGAGATGTCTCAGTGGTTGTCTGAATATATGCCTCCGAAAAGAACGGGCCCGCTTGATGAAATCTACTCTCCGACCTACGCTGCCCCAAATACTATGTGGCTCCGAGCAGTTCCAACTGGAACTCTAAAACCGATTCGATTCGCTGGAAACTACTAGCGCCGTGGACGAGATGACCAACAACGGGGTGAAGACGGTACACTTGGTCGTAGACACTTTCCACCGACGAAGTCAGCGAAGAAGTCCAAACTTTCTTCCGAAGCCTTGGATCTAATGCGGCGGAGGCGTGAGTTGCCTGCTGCTCAATCAGCTTCGCTGGAATAGAAAGCTCTCTCCAAAAGGATACGGAAACTTATACGCTGAGACCTCCGCTGCTCAAATACGAGAGATCACTACTCTTATTGAGCAGAATAGGGGGTCTAAAGTTTTCCAAAGACCATTGGGGAGAAGCCTTCTTGCGAAGCTCAAAACAGCGGATGGCAGAACCGTTTGTTCTCGCCCTCAGATTCGAGAAGAGGTCGAGAAGTTTTATAGACAGCTGTACTCGTCGAGCGCACGCAAGCCTGAGACCTGGGACACCGAAGATCCACGAGCAACATTGTCACGCCATTATTTGGAGTGTATCCCAGACTTCGAAATAGATGAGATTAATGCAGCGCTCGGGCAGCTTAAAAACGGGAGGGCCCCGGGGGATGACGGAGTTACGACTGAGCTACTTAAAGCCGCAGGGCGACCTGCCCTAAAAGCCTTGGCGAGACTTTAACACCGTCATCCACCGAGGTACCACGCCGGAGGCGTGGTCCAGGAGTGTGGTGGTACTGTTCTTTAAGAGAGGTGACAAGTTTCTGTTAAAGAATTACAGACCGATCTCACTTCTGAGCCACGTCTTTAAACTGTTTCGAGGGTCGTTACGAATCGTCTCGCCGGAAGACTCGACGAATTCCAACCACCGGAACAGGCTGGGTTTCGAAATGGCTACAGCACCGTAGACCACATCCATACTGTTCGGCAGATTATACAAAAGACAGAAGAATATAATCAGCCGCTGTGAATGGCATTGCACTACCTCGTAGTGCCTTTGACACGCCATTGACTCTGTCGAGACCTGGACTGTCCTGGACTCTCTGCAGAGATGTCGTAATATCGACTGGCGATATATCGAGGTACTGAGATGTATGTACGACACGGCGACGATGACTGTTTATATCCAAGACCAGAGAACAAGACCCATTTTCCTCCGGCGTGGAGTAAGACAGGGAGATGTAATATCACCGAAACTGTTTACCACTGCGCTGGAGGATGTCTTTAAGACCTTGGATTGAGGGGAACGAGGCATCAACGTCAACGGCGAACACATCTCTCACCTTCGTTTTGCCGACGATATTGTCATCTTTGCGGAGACGTTGGATGAGCTAGGCCAGATGCTGTGCGGCCTAAACGAGTCCTCCCGACGAGTGTCGGTCTCGGTATGAACTTGGACAAAACCAAGGTTATGTTTAGCAACCAAGTCATACCGAGACCGATAGCGGTCGATGATACCCTTCTCGAAGTTGTTCAGGATTATGTTTACCTAGGCCATACAATCCAACTAGGCCGCAACAACTTCGAGAAGGAGGCCGATGGGAGGATCCGGTTGGGCTGGGCGGCATTTGGCAGGCTTCGCCGAGTCTTTACTTTGAAGATTCCGCAATCCTTGAATACAAAAGTCTTCGAACAATGCACCCTGCCTGTGTTAACATACGGAGCCGAGACGTGGACACTGACGAAGAGACTGGTCCACAAGTTTAAAGTCGCCCAACGTGCAATGGAACGGGCTATGCTTGGGGTTTCTCTCAAAGACAGAATTAGAAAAAAATGAGGCTATCCGCGAGAGAACGAAAATAACCGACATAGCCCACAGAATTAGCAAGTTGAAGTGGCAGTGGGCTGGTCACTGGAGCAGACGTGTCCTGGAGTGAAGACCATGTCTTGGCAAACGCAGTGTGGGACGTCCTCCGGTCCGTTGGACCGACGATCTACGTAAGATTGCCGGTGTAGGCTGGATGACGATTGCGAAAAACCGGGATGTCTGGCGATGGACTGCGATAGGCTGATGTGTGTGTGTGTGTGTAAATTTTGTTCGCGTTAATCTCCGTGTGAACATTAAAACCTTAAAACTATTTTTCTATACTAGCATCTTGGGCTATCCGATTTAGAAAATTATAATTATGTAGGTTGAAGTTAGTGTTTCTTTTTAACCGACTTCCAAAAAAGGAGGAGGTTCTCAATTCGACACGTATGTTTTTTTTTATGTATGTTAGCTCAGAACTTTTGACTGGGTGGACCGATTTCGATCAATTTTATTTTAATTGAAAGGTGTTGCGTGTCATGTGGTCCCATTTTAATTTAATTGAGATCTGACAAGTACTTTTAGAGTTATATCTAATAATGCATATTTACGATTCTACCTATACCTTTATTTAAAAAACTAAAAAGACACGTAGATATTTCTGCTGAAAAAAGCAAGTTATGTTACTCTTGTTATTTATCTTCTGTTGTTGAGCATTTTTGTCTAAAAAGTATACTTATTTTTGGAAATTCAAGTATTAAATTTCAAATATCATCACGCACGAGTACTTATAAACTTCTCTCTATCACCTAATCACCGACTTGCACTTGTCATTTATTTAGGTGAACTGTATTTAAAGTCTGATCCAACATCACCAGTCAAGGAGTATGACGACTATCACTAAAACAATAATGCAAGCATTTCCAAATACATAGGTAAGGGTAAGTTAAATCTAATACTAATACCTATAGAGATTCAGTATTTCATAGCTAACGTAATAAAAACGTAAAAAAATAATTTTTTAGAATCACTGATTTAAATCAGTGATTCTAAAAAAAACTTCCAAAAACTATAAAGAAAAATACATAGTTGAAAACTGATATAATGTTGTAATATAGTATATTAAAAAGAAAAACTTATCTGGGTATATAAATACCTCGATAAAACAAATCACATACAATTATGTTATTTTATATTTAAATCTATTTTTTTTAGATAATAATTATTATTTTTTAGATATTAATAAAAAGAATGACGAAGAACAGATTGAAAATCCAAAGCTTATTATCAATCAACAGAATCAAAACGAACTTCCGTCGTTAAAAGAAGTAGTAAATCAAATAGTATTAGAAAACATCTTTCAAAGTACAGAAAATATATCAACACTTGCTGTGAACGTGAGCAGTACTGATGAAAATGTACAAGATAAAGAAAATGTAATTGAATTACAAGAAATATACAATAAAGAAGATTTAATAGAAAATAAGTAAGTAAGCAGTTTTAGTTGCATTCATAATATTCAAATGGCAATTTCTTAAACAACTAATAAAAAAATTTAAACTATTTTAAAAATATTTCCGCCTATTTTTAGTGTACAGGAAGAAGTTTTAGAAGAAACCGTGAGTCCTAGTCAATCGGAGTCTAGTCGTGCAACTCGGTGGGAAGCTCTCGCCGACATAGCTGCAGAATTACCGCCTTCGCTTGCTGTTGATCCATTAACTGGGCAAATTTATTCTCTTGCTAAATAAATAAAATAAATAATTAAAATGTATAAATATTTCAATCTTATTTTTAAGAGCTTTATATGATAGTGTTTTTAACTAGGTATAAAGAATTTAAATATAATTAGTAGGCTAAAGGTTAAAGGTTACTTTTGACATTGGTAGCTTTTGTTCTTGAAAACAAAATATTCTACAAGATAAGCCTTACAGTATTTTGCTTGGTACACCTGACCTTACAGTATTTTGCATGCTGGTATGTGCAAATGATTTTATATGTACGTATCTACATAATGTCGACATTATTTACACGCAAATAAAAGAAAAAGTGTAATTTGCTTTTTTTAAACTGTCCCCGTGTTACAGTGTATAAATTTAAAATGTAAAAACATGCAAACCATTACGAAATTACCATTGTTAATAACATTGAATTTATTCAAAGTTAGGTATACCTACCTACTGTTAATTAATATAATGTTAATTATTATAAAGTCAATTTAAATCTTATACTATTAAACGAGCAATTCTTGTATATATATATATATATATTTTCTGAATCTCGGAATCGGCTCCAACGATTTTCGTGAAATTTAGTATGCAGGGGATTTCGGGGGCGAAAAATTGATCTAGCTAGGATTCATTTAAAAAAATGTCGTTTTATCCCTGTTTTTAGGCAATGAAAAAATATCATTAGAATACGAAGCTTAATTTCACTTCGCGTCAACATAGCTGTAATGGCGTAATTAGGAAATCGGCGGGTGTTAAATCGTGTTTACCCGGGTTCGAATCTCAGTCTCCAGATAATTTTTTTTTCTTTTTTTTTTTAATTGCACTCGTCATTTATTATTTAAATAAAATTAAAATATAAAAATACCGAGAAAAAAAACAAAAAATAAAATGAAAATACCGAGCTAGGCTCGGTCACCCAGGTACTAACCATTACACTGACACGTTAAACATAAACAAATATAAATATTTTTTTAAGCGCATAACTAATTATTGGAGGGTTAGCCCAGTAGCCGGGGTTTTTTTTGCGGCCTGCATCAGCCGCCATCTTGGAAAACGCGTTTTATCGAATATCTCGCGAGTCGCGAACCACGCATCGTACGACAAAAAATATAGACATCATTATTGTAGATAATAATATTTGCCATCTTTTTTATTTGAAACTTTTTTTTGTTTAACGCATTGGTTGTTAATTATAGCGCCAACTTGTACAAGTTTAGAGCGCTCCAACTTAGATCCTTAACGATAGAATAATAATATCGTTTTTATGAGCGTATCTAAGGCATACCTTGTAAGCAAAAAAGTCAACTGCGCTGCGTTATATTAGTTAACTGTATTAAATCTTTTTGCGCCCAGAGACCTCGTGGTGACGGTGATAACGGTCAAATTTTAAACTTTGACCGGCCAAGTCTCTGGAAAATGTTATCATGGAAGAAAAAGGCTTAATAAAATCCTTCTATTGTACCTGCAAACTGTGACGCCGCGTTGGCGCATCGGTCACAGCACTGGTTTGTGTCTGTTGCGCGGGCGGTTGCGGGTTCGACTCCCGCACACGACAACATTTGTACAGTTGTTTGCCGTGGTCTGGATGTTGTGTGCAGTCCTGGTGGGTCTCCCCACTGTGCCTCGGAGAGCACGTTAAGCCGTCGGTCCCGGTTGTTATCATGTACACGGTACACCTGATAGCGATCGTTACTCATAGTAGGGAATATATCCGCCAACCCGCATTGAAGCAGCGTGGTGGATTAAGCTCTGATCCTTCTCCTACATAGGGAAAGAGGCCTATGCCCAACAGTGGGATATTACAGGCTGAAGCGTACCTACCTGCAAAATTGGGGCTCGAACCGTAGGCTGTAGCCCTCACATAGCAACTGTTATTTGGTACTTAAGGTATGCAAGGCAGATGACACAGCTAATAAAACCTCCATCGACAGAAATGGAAGACATATTTATAAGATTTAACAGAATACCGATGAAGAATCTTCACAGATATGAACTCGTTTATTAAGTCACCAATGTCGGGTAGCCTATTATCATACGCCTACTTCGAATAACAATGAAACTATTTTTCCTTGAGTGTCCTACTTGTAAGCCCCTATCCGTTAGTATGCGGTTCAATAATGGACGCACCATGGGCCAAATCGGGACACGGTTCTTTCAGAGAATCTTTATTTGACTTTTTCAGTTTTACAGAGTTATAAATACTTATTAAGCCTTATACAGAGCTATGAAGACTTAAAAAATTAATATATTTTTTTTTTCGAACATATTCCACCAGGCTATAATTATGGCGTCACAATTTTAAAGATTATTTCTATCGGTTTCTGATAAAATTTATCTTACGTATAGTTACTAATTAATAGGCTATCAGAGGACTTCCAGTGGAACGTTCCACTGCTAACTTGGAACTATGGAAACCGATGGACGGCGGGATATAACCATCGAACCGCTGAACTTAATTTACTTAAGTACTGTGTAAGTATACAGACGGGAGACGAGCAGCAACATTTTCTATTCGCAATATATCACCATATTACATAAAACCAAGAAAGTTATTAAGTTCCTTGCTTAAAACACTAATTTTATATATATTTTTTGATGTCACATTAATTGATGTCATGTGTTCACTAGGATGACGCCGCGTTGGCGCAGCGGTTACAGCGCTGGATTGCGATTGGCTGTTGCGCGGGCGGTTGTGGGTTCGATTCCCGCACACGACAACATTTGTATCGGCCATACAGATGTTTGCCGTGGTCTGGGTGTTTGTGCAGTCCTTGTGGGTTACCCCACCGTACTTGTGGGTTATCATATACACCTGATAGCGATCGTTACTCACAGTAGGGAATATATCCGCCAACCCGCATTGGAGCAGCGTGGTGGATTAGGCTCCGATCCTTCTCCTACATGGAGAAGAGGCCTGTGCCCAACAGTGCGATATTACAGGCTGAATCGATCGTGATCGTTCACTAGGAACTAACAATTTAACAAATATAAAAAAAAATACGAACAGAAACCGAATGTCAAAAAAATGAACAAACGCTGCCGATATCGTTCCTATATTGAATGAATACAGTTAAAATAAATATTACGAATAAGTCTTTTAAGCATTTCCTTTTGGCACATTTTGGCAAAGTTACACATACTTACTATTGTTTTTGACTCAAATCTGTTTGTGTGTGGATTCGGTTAGCTTCGGGTCACACGAAAACAGGCTACGGGCCGCATTTGACGACCAAGAGTTTAAGGAATAAGCATATTTAAGCTTATGTAAAAAAATAGACTCGACATCCGAGTTATCAATATAGAAAACAGTCTCTTTATTCACTACTTGCTGCCCGGACAGCAGTGGCGGCCCCTATTGGGTGGCGAACAGGGCAATCGCCCGGGGCATCGCTCTTGCAGGGGCCTCGCGCAACAACCCAAGCAAATTTTAAGTACCTAATATAGATTTTTTAACTGTATTTTTTTATTAAAATTATTAAAACATATATATTTGAGGAATTCGATGACACAAGATCGGCTTTCAGTCCTTGCTATTCTTTCAATCAAAAATGACGTATAGACCAGTGCTCTTAGCTTATGAAACTAAAAAATTTTTTATAGTAGGATGAAATCTCGATTACCGGCTAAACTACAAGTCATATGGAAAAAAGCTCAATGGCAAAGTTGTAGGTTGTAAGAAGATCTACAACTTTTGTACTTGCACTTTTTTCACATTCATGTGAAAAATTCAATTTGGTTTTTTATTTTCTATCTTTTACAAATTCTTTTTTTTTTTACAAAATTTGGTGAAAACTTACCTTTTTATTTCACAAACACATTACAACTTTTTTTATTTAAAATATTTATTTTTGGAGTTTACTCCTTAAGAATCGATTTTCATAATATAAGGCCCCCGGTATGAAAAAAATATGAAGAGTAAAATCTACTGAACGAATGACCTCGTTACGTTTGCCATCTATCTGCTACGAACGTTTATGACGGTACCGGCTACGAGTGGCTACGACGGTATAATGCCATCGATAGATAGCGTTATTACCCGACTGCCAAGGAAGGGTTATGTTTTTCGCGCGTATCTTGTATGTATGTATGTAATATTCTTAACTACCTCGTATCTCTAGGACCGCTGAACGGATTTACATAATTGAGATATCGTTAGATTCGTCTTAGCAGCCCAAGTGTTCTTAGATAGGTGACATTAAAAAAAAAACATGGCGGCTGTGCGATGCCATTGTAGTTAATGAAGAAATAAATTTTTTTTTAGAATACTATAATATGGGTATCATATTAAAGGGCTTAATACAAGGATTTCAAAAATGTATATCATGATTATGATTACCGTAATAATAAAGAAATACAATAAGAAAGATTAAAAAATGTTGACTTTGCTCTTTCCCATGCCTAAGGCAAGCAAGATGCGAGCCGAGCTTCTTCCTCGCCTCCTAGGCAACGTCCGACGGTCAATTTTGGGGTGTAGCCTTTCCCATAAAAAAAAAGAATTATCAACTTCGGACTACTCTGTAAAAAGTTATGCTCGGTCAAACTTAAAAATGATATATGTACCTATATACGTGGCAATTTTAGAACGGCCTCATTTTTTTCGTCGTTAAAAAATTACTTAATCAACCACATGATGTAAACTATTTTAATGAATTGAACCGATTACGTAATTTGTCTAACTAAAAAGACATAAATAAAATAATAATTAATAGAAAACAAAAAACCCGCCTGCATAAAAAACACATGATATAAAATGAACTGAAAAGTCTGGAACAAGATAAAAATTCAATAATTACACTAAGCTAGTTAGTCGTTAATTTGCAGTCGGAGACATGCAAAGAGAGAATGATTTGACTTATCCTTCAATTTCATGTCTTCGACTGCATATTAACTACTAACTAGCTTAGTGTAATTATTGAATTTTTATCTTGTTCCAGACTTTTCAGTTCATTTTATATGTGTTTTTTATGCAGGCGGGTTTTTTGTTTTCTTTTAATTATTATTTTTTTTTATTCATTTATTTACCATTTGATATGGTATTAATCTTTTTCTTGACTAAAAATTCTTTTTTGTGCATATTTAGACAGCCGATCTGAAGAAGTAAACTCCAGTCGTGCGTCGGAGCTGACACACACGTTTTTTTTTTCACCTCATTTTGACCTAAATATCGAAAAAGCATCCTCATTTTCAATCGATATTTCTCAAGTCAAAATCTCAGCTTTTTAAAAAAAGTTGGTGGGCTTTTTGTTCGTTAAAATCTCTATTTTCTGATAATGTAACAAAAATATAGGTTACTATGGTAATTAATGTTCTCAGAAAATGCAAAGAAATAACAGGTAGTTTAACTGAGGTAGGGCACAGCAGGAAATTTCCTGCTCAAAATATGGAGCAGCCCGACTGGGGTAGTACCTCGACCTTACAGAAGACCACAGCTAAATAATACTGTTTTCAAGCAGTATTCTGTTCCTGTTGGTGAGTAAGGTGACCAGAGCTCCTGGGGGGATTGGGGATAGGGTCGGCAACGCGCTTGCGATGCTTCTGGTGTTGCAGGCGTCTATAGGCTACGGTCTTACCATCAGGTGAGCCGTACGCTTGGTTGCCAACCTAATAACATAAAAAAAAAGGTAGTAAGACCCAGACCCTCCCAGCCCCTTCCCCACTTCTCTTTGAAATTCTCAAAATATTGAGGATGTCTTATTAAATATTCTTTCCATTTTCTAAACATTTACGTTCCCTACCACTTCTCGACCTCAGATCGCCCGTAATTTATTTTTCCTTTCATTTTTGTTGTATTCTCTTCCTTTTTCAATGGGTTTAATCCTACTATAATTTTTCTCACTTTTTACCATTTCAAATGCTAAAAGCACTGGTCTAGTAGCTCATTCGTTGGATTATTGTGTTTTAATTAAAGATTTTAGTCTTAGCAAAAAATATTGTCATTATTATTATTTCAAAATAGTTCTCAAGATTTGAATGTCATTGCAAGTTGCAACTCACGTTTGACATGATCATCGTATTGTACCTATACCTTGTTTTTTTTCAGTACGGACTAAATTGACATAAGCAGTGTTGCAAGTTTTTTGTGAATCATTAATAGTGGTGCCCCTACCGTAACTTTACGTAATTTATAATTTATTATCGTTTTTCACTAACAATTACAAAAATCTTTGTCTTTAAAATTTTAGCATGTGGCGACAACCGCAATGTACCTATAGGCATACCTATATAATGTTAAATGTACCTGTATGGCTAATGTATAGAATTATAGATATATGATAGATGAAAAACACTTATTTTTTTAAGTATTTATTAATGTTAGTAATCACACGTGAAATGAAATGAAAAAATTTCATTTCGCCTTAGGTGATACACACACTTAACGAAAGTAAAAAAAAATCATTTACAAAAAAAAAACAACAATACTTAATAAAAGAAATTTAAGGTAGCAAAATATCAAAAAATATATATTTTTTTTATATCTTAACATTAGGTATAGTTCGCGTCATGTAAAAAGAACGCTGGCCTTCAAGTTGCGCAGAAACGATTTATCGGTCTAACAGGTGGAATGAGATAGGGGACAGGCGTGTGTGTTACTCACTGCATGCTTGCAGGTGTGCTATTGGTTGGACAGTTCGACGTCGACTCAAAATCGCTCGCGCACAAAAGTCTTAAATTACTTAATTACTAAATAGTTTTACATAGGGAAGTAAGAAAAATTATTTGTGACGTATATTGTTTTATGATGAGAGAGGCTGATAATAGTGCAGTTAAAAATTTAAAATTACGTATGAACGATACCCACGACGACTTAATGGAAGGAGTTTCACAACATTCCTTTTTATTTTTTGTAATTAGATTAAACATTCTACACTGAATCAACATGTTTTTAATACTATTTAATGATATTCTATCTATACTTTTTAATGTACCTACCAATAACCATTATACGAAGCCGCGGGCGAAAGGCTAATTCAAAAATAAAACAATAGGCCTAGTACTTTCGTGCGCGAGGCTACCTATGCGCAAACATACCCCCTCCAGTTTCTTTCAGCGTTCTTTTTACATGATGCGAGTTATACATTACAAACTTAGGTAATGTACCCAGTGTTATAAGCAACCTTAAGTTAGTCAAAATGTTAAAATATTAAATTACTCAAAATTTCTAATGTCTCGGAAAACTCTCGGTACTTTAAAAAAAAATTAAATCATATAGAAGGTAAACAGAAAAGAGAACTAAGGATCTGGTTTTTTATTGTGTATCATGAATACTATGGAAAAGCCTAAACCATTCGGACTCCTTGTGCTTCGTGCTACAGTCCATCGACCTATTTCTAGTGTAGTTCCTGTTAAAAACTTGTTATTGCGTACCTATTCTTCAACAACAAATAAGTAACTATTTTATTTACATAGATAATAAGTAATTAAAATAAATAAATATATTTTTTATGTGATGCTCCATAGTTACCATGATTTTTAAAAGATTCGTCTATTGTCAAATAATAATAACATTATGTGGTAAAAGTAAAAAGTTACGATTCATAAAACCGGTATCGTATTCATAAAATCGGTATACAACACTATTACTAAAAAGCTGGTATCATTATTTCGAAAATTGACATTTGCATGTGTCAATTTAGTCCGTACCGAAAAAAAACAGGGTATATTTGATCAAAATTAATTAAGGGTAAATACCTACTACGCGTCCTTATAACTTGAGATTTCAGAATATCGGTTTTTTTAAGATTTCGATCACGATTCTGCCTATATATCTCATTGCTGGGCATAGGCCTCTTCCCCATGTAGGAGAAGGATCGGAGCTTAATCCACCACGCTGCTTCAATGCGGGTTGGTGCATATATTCCCTACTATGAGTAATGGAAGAGGCCTATGCCCAACATTGGGATATAACAGGCTGAATCGATCGAATACATCGAACATTTTATGTAACTTAGGCAAAACATAATTAATGTAAATAGTATTTTTATATGCATAGGTACTTATTATTTCTCTATTGCTAAATTGATTGTTTTTGCGAGCCCTATAAAATGTTAAATTGCAAATACGTACCTATCAAACATAAGGCCTAAATTTCCCTTACTTTGTTTTACCTGTGGTATGTATATAAATGTATTTCATATAAAGAAATAAAACTGTCTGCACAAGGTTAATGTTTTAAATTATAGGAGCAGTAAGATTTTTTCCTTCCCTTATGCTTGCTTAAAATTATTTTTATTAAAATTCGATAAAAACTATACATTGTTTTCAGACATTATTCTTCTATATATTATTTTAAAAATAGGTGTAAATAAATAAATAAAAATATATTTATATAATCTTAAACTATTTAATAGTTTACTATTTAATGATTGTAGCACCTTTTACTTTCATCATAGCGATGCCATTATCATCTGTTGAACCACCAAAAACAACGACACACAAAGCAGATTCTTTTAAACTACTCCAAACACCCTCAATCCACTCATCAATTTTGTTTATCATTTGAGTATCATCTGAAGACTGGTCCAGTTTTATATGACCCATGACTAAATGATAATCATCAATAGATTTTTTAACTGTATCTATAATGTCTTCGGCTGTGTCTACAGTAATTAGTTTGACCTTTTTTGATTTATTCTTTTTGAACTGATTGCATAGGCTATCTTTGGCTTGTTTTAAATATGTATGGTAATCTCCAGTAATATTATCACAGCCAACTACTAAGGATGTCTTTTTCTGTTCAATAACATGGTTGAATATAGAACAAGCATACTGTTGTTGTGTAGCCACTTTTAAAATGTTTTGTTTAAATGTTTGCCTCTTCAGGTGAACGGCATCTCCAAATTCTATATTTCTGCTAAGCTTCAACTGGACTAATTTTAAACAAGCTAGAGAATCCTCTACAGAACAATGACCACCCCTCTGATTTTGAATGTCTTCATTTAGAAATTCTCTTGCAAGTACTTTAAGTTTAGGTTTTTTAGATCTTTCGCCATATAAATTGTAAATTAAGCTCGTGTCTATTATGTAAGGATGCATCATTTTTAATGCATGTAAATCTGTATTTAATGATTGGCCAACTAGAATGGCATCAGGAGGTAATAATTCTCTTAATTCTTTTTGTACATCTTCTAGTCTTTTAGTAACATTTTCTAATATTGATTTTGTTATTCCAGAATACCTTGTTACATAATCAGTAATACTATTGTAAGGTTTCACAAATGATTCATAAACTGTCTCGTGCTTTTCGTTGACCACAGAGATACGGGTTAGCTCAGAGCCGACTCTAGTAATGCACATTTCACAGTCTAAGCCAAACATTGGAGATGTCGCTGTCACTGGACTATACTCATCTTTAGACATAACATAATCTGCGTATAATTTCCTTAACTTTCCATTTAAAGGAACTGGATAATTTTCTTCAATTAATTGCCAAGCAGATAGTATAAGTTGTGTTCTTGAAAAATTTTCCTCACGATAAACGTTTTCAAGGTTTTCAGATACTCCATCTCTTACGGGAAAAATGGCTTTCATCATTATCATTAAGTCTTTCCTTACTTCCAAAGCTAAGTTCATACTTCCATATTGTTGTATTATGGTTTCTTTTTCAGATTCTGATAGTGGTACTAATGCAAGCTCTTTGACCAAAGATCCATTGTAAACTGAAGGTGTAACTATTTCTACAACTAAATTAAATATTTTTTTAGTCTTGAGCATAGTCTCTCGATATTTTTCCCAATGTTTAATTGATAAACCTTCAAGTATAATACATGTTGTTTGACTTACATTGTTACATTTGTCTAACACATACCAGCGTGGAGGTTGTATTAAATTAAGATTTCCTAATAATGAATGTAGAAGTAAATATTGAATATCAGTAAGCAACAAAGGTACACGATTATCTGTAGGTACAGTTAAAGCTGCATTTTCTCCACTATTTTTCAAACGGATACTAGCAACAGGCTTCTTTCGTATTTTAGTTTCTTTTTTTTCAGATAAAGAAGGCAATTCTGATTTTTGTTTTCCTGTTGTTTCCGTTACACCTGTAAAATTTATTAGTATATTTAAAATAAATTATTTCAGTTTATTTAAATACAATGCTTTTTAAAATGTTATTTTAACTTACATTCATTGTATGTTCGACGTTTCTTAGTCACGGGTTCGCCTGAATTAATATTCATATTTGTTTCAGATTTATGATCCATGTTTATAAATATCAAATATTACAATAATAAAATGCATTAAAATGTTTTACTTTCCTAACCACATTGCCAAACACGAACCAAGGCACGATTTTAAAAAGTATGTCGGTATAATTCGGTTTCGGTATTCATATTTTATTCGTCAAAGTCAAATGTCAAGTTGACATCTTGACATTTGATGCTTCTTCTTTGTTACAATTTATCCCTAATAGGGAAAGGCAAGAGACATTAAGTCCATACAGCCAGGTCTGATTTTTTAAATTTCAACTTCTTTCTTCTTTCACTTTATTGAGCAGCAAACCACATGGTTTCTGCCCTAAAGTGATCCAAAAATATATTGATACTAGCTGACCTGGCAAACTTCGTACCGCTTTATTTTTTTTTCTTAAATATAATAATTACCTATATCAAAATAAAATATAGCCTATCTTTCAAGTTGACTCAAACTGCACTCGGTGTGCAAATTTCATTAAAATCGGATAAGTGGTTTAGGAGTCCATTGAGGACAAACATTGTGACACGAGATTTATATATATTAAGATTTGATTCACGACGAATCACGAATCCAAAATGTCGGCCGCCCGCTAGGGCAGACGGCGCGAAACTCCTGACATTTGATGCAGAGCTTGGTAACAGGACTTATTAGCTTACTAGCTGCTGTCCGCGACGTCGTCTGCGTGCGTTCACTGCTCCTTCCCCGTAGGTGATAGCGTGATAATATGTAGCCTATATTCTGACCCGACTTCTTAATAATATTCGTGCCAAATTTGAAGTAAATCCATTCGGTACTTTTTGAGTTTATCCCGGACATACATTGACTTTCCTATCATTTTATTATATAGTCTGTCTATAAAGTCGTGAAATTTAATGACGAGGGCGCTGTTAATAACACGTAGCAAACACATAGCAACACTGTATAGTATGACATAAATGACTTTGATACTTGCAATATTTTATTTACCTACTATTAAAAACATGAGTCTGAGAGTGAATAGATGCGAAAATGTCAGTTCGTTTAGGTAAAATCTATACATATAATAAAATGGTAGAAAAGTCAAAACTGTACATTGAATATTTTTTTTAAAGAATACTTGGGGTGTGATCTACAATCGATACTGAAGCCAAAAATATAGTTTTTAGAATTTTTGTCTGTTTGTCTGTTTGTCTGTATGTATGTCCGGGATAAACTCAAAAAGTACTGCATGGATTTACTTCAAATTTGGCACGAATATTGTTAAGAAGTCGGGTCAGAACATAGGCTATATATTATCACGCTATCACCTACGGGGAACGAGCAGTGAACGCACGCAGACGACGTCGCGGGCAGCAGCTAGTGAGTAAATAAATAAGACACATATCATATTTTGTTTGTTTTATTTATAAAGAAACTAGCGACCCGCCCCGGCTTCGCACGGGTGCAATGATGACATTTTTAAATGACAGGATCTTTACGTAATATTCCGACGTGGCGGCTGAGGTACTACTCTTACAACACGTAATATTACGGCGATGGCGGTTAAAGGGTTAAATGTTTCGCTGTTAATTACTTCTAACGACGATATCTGAAAACCTATTCATCTGATTGATATAGTGTAAAGGGCAATTTTAATCTGCATTAAATTCCTAAGCTAACTAAAATATTTGTTTGGATAAGGATTAATACTGAACTAAAGAAAATAGCTTTGAAAATAACGTAATGTTTTTAATTAAAAATTTGAACATAAAAGTGGTTATTGTAAGTCAACCGTAAGAGATAGAGATATGCTATCGCGGACTTTTTTGTAGCATTTTTATAGATTTAGAATTCGCTAGTACATTACTCCACTGTATCTTTGCTAGTTTACGCGGCGTTTGCGTGGAAAGCTCCCAGTTGGCGCGATTTTGTGCGACTTCTTCAACATTTATCGCCGTATTTCTGCTAATTTACATAAAACTATACTAAATTATATACATAAACCTTCCTCTTGAATCACTCTATCTTTTAAAAAAAACGCATTAAAATCCGTTGCGTAGTTTTAAAGATCGAAGCATACATAGGGACATAGGGACATAGGGACAGAGAAAGCGACTTTGTTTTATACTATGTAGTGATATCAATGAAATAGATCTGCTTTGAATGAAAAAGTACACATTACAGCAAAAAGAGAGTATTATCTAAATATTATCGTATAAAACAGAAATTTAAAAGAAGAATTGCGAAAAAATATTAGTTATATTGATTATATGTAATAGATTACCATAATAAAATACCGGTAAATAACGTTAATTTTTTTCGATATCTTTTATACCGCTATAATTGTTAATTATTATAGGTTTATTCAACGTTAATTATTATTGACTAGCAGGCCGTCCCGGCTTCGCTCGGGTAAAATAATTATTTTGTGAACTTTTTTTTAGATATTTTTTAGTCATAAAATGGGCATGACGACAGTATCAAAAAATCGTCAATTTAATGATCTTAGGGGAACACTGATATTAAAAAAATTCAAAATACTGGTTTACTTTTATGTAAAATAATAAGACTATTGTGATTTTCAATAAAATAAAACATTAAAATACTGCAATCGGCCATAATGATTGAAACACAAATTACAGCGCATGACGTCTCACTATCGCGTTCCACTTAAGACCCACAATTCTGACCGCTGAAAACCACTCAGTAGTATAGTCGATAAGTTGAAAATGTTTGAAAATAGAGATACTGCTCTTAAAATTATGTGTGATAGCTCATTTTATTCGGAATGACGCCTAGAAAAATTTTATACAAGCGTATTTTAGCACATAAAAATTGTTTTCGGTTTTCAGTTTTCAGCGGCCTTAGGTGGAACGCGCCTAACGACCTTGACTTTGTTAGAGCGTGACGTCAGAGTATTATCAGAGCCGACGCCATGACACCTGCTGCCGTTTTGTCACGCTAATTGAAAACATATTAGAAAAATAGTTTTAAACTACCTTAAACTTAAGTTTATTACCGAAATATAGGTATTTTCGTAAATAGTAAACGTGTACCCACATTATAGAAGAGGTTTTCAAAATCTTTCGTCATGCCCATTCAGTTGTACATCACTTTGTCTTATCTTTAAGCATTTAAGTAGCACACGCGAAGGAAAGAAATATTTGAGACGACTTTTTACACCTTGGTAAACATAACCCGTTTTTTTGCACGTCATGTCTAAGTTATTAAGAAATAAAATATAGCCTGTGCTACTTCTTAATAATGTAGCTTTCTATAGTGAAAAAAAATCATTAAAATCGGTCCAGTACTTTTGGAGCATTCAATACAAACAAACAAACAAACAGAAAAATCTTTCCTCTTTATAATATTAGTGTAGATTATTAACGTAACGGAATTATTAGTTACTTACATAATGGAAACGTTTCTTAACGTTGTTTTACCGGTAAGTAATATTATAACGATATAACGTTAACGTTACCTCTGACGTCATTAACGATATTTTCCCAATATAACCTCTTCGACGTTGCCACCCCGTGCTAAAATTGTTCAACTCGACGCGTGGGAATCCCCGCGCCGCGTTACGCAGTGCAAGGCATAAGAGGGGTATCAGCGCGTGGCATTAAATTATATTATTTTAGCCATTGATTTATAAACAAAAAACCTAGATGTAGATGTACAGTCTCATACAAAAGTAACACTTAAGGGGCAGCCATTAATTACGTGAGCTATTTTTGGGTCAGTTTAGACCCCCCCCCCCCTTAGGTGAGATTTAGTGAGATTAAACTGGACCCCTAACGTAGGATTGATGCTGAATACAATAGAGATTGACGGAAAACAATAAATTGTTCAAGTATACTATAGTTAATTTATTTACCGACTTCAAAAAGGATATTTCTCAATTCGACCGTAACTATATATAATTATGTGTCGCAGAGTATGAATATGGAACGTCAAGTGTATCAGAATATGAATACGGAACGTCAAGTGTATCAGAATATGAATACGGAACGTCAAGTGTTCGACTTGGGTGTATTCGGTTATGATTGGTCAGCTGTTAGAGTGGTAGGGTGTTCGACGCGCCGCCCTTAAATAGCGAGGACGAGCGATGCGACGGAGACCATTCCGACGACGTTCTAAGCCGAGGTGCGATCTCGCTAGGACACCCTTAGGACGAACGTCACCCCCGTGCCCTCCAAAAGGGCCCACATCTTCCTTCGCGGCCATTGTCTATGTACCCGGCCCCTCTCACCGGTGACGCTGTAAAGGCCAGTAGGGCCAACAGCAACTGTCATTTCGAAAAAAAAAAAGATGCGACGGACACTTCTCGTTTGGGTGGCATACAGAAAGAAACAGTTATATGTGTATATTTTTTATGTGTATTCGCGGATAGCTTCGTCGTTTATAAACCGATTTTGCTAATTCTTTTTCTTTTAGAAAGGAGATATCCCAAGGGTAGTACCATGATAAGTAGACCAGCTGATGACAGCATCTCAGAGAAATCAAGACGAATCTTCGAAAATCCTAGTGGCGACTAGTGCGTTTGTTAATTTTTTTCGTCTACTTACGTTGTATTACTTGTCGATGTAATTGAAGTCGGTTTTTTTCGTTTGATAGCAAACACAATAATTATTTAAATTAAATTAAATTCAAAGCAAAAACTAGATGATTTTAATAGAGATGAGATTTATTTTAACGGCCAAAATGAACACTCAAAATAATTTGTTATTGATATCTGTAATATTTTATATTTTTGGAAGTTGATGTGAAATTTTCGACTATCCCCCCTCGGTTTTAATGACCCTCTCCCCCCTACATCGTCTTAATTCGACCGTTGATTTATATTTTCATCTGAATTAATACTTTGATATCTGCTCAGAATATACAATTTCTCATAATAATTATGTATGATGTAAGTAAAATCGTATTAGATTGCATCCTGACCATTCCAAATTCAAATCTATACTTTCTTATGAATATCATGATTAATTTTGAAATTGAATCTGCTGTTTGATCCTATGAGGACCCTATGTATGACCTACAATTCTATAGAATCTTAATGTGTTTTTGTCGCAGGAATTCCAAACCGGTTTTTTTAGAATACAAACTACAACTACTACTACTACTACTTATACATGCTAATTAGTGATCCTTCCATAAGAAAATGAAATGAAACGACCCTGTATTGGTAATTACTTGTAGGTTATTGACCTATTATACTTATCGCTAATTACTCATGACTCATAAATCCCTACATTTTACTATTACTGGTAATTAAGGCGGGTACAGATCTGCGAAATGTAGCATGCATGCAATGTAACACGCAATGAAAAAATTTGCCGACCATATTGTCGCAATGCATCATGCAATGTATATCAGAATTCCCATAGTGTGGACGGCTTGCGCGCACGAACCGTGCTCACTACGCGCACGAACAGAGCATTTCAACTCATTCGCGTCGCGATCCGTCATTTGTCGGTTTTTTCGCGAACACAAAGGGGCGCGCAGTGACCAGTGTACATGGAGCGCAAGTAATGTTATGAAACTCCTTCCATTAAGTCATCGTGGGTGACGTTCATACATTATTTTAAATTCTTAACTACATTATTATCAGCCTCTCTCTTCATAAAACACTATACGTTCTAAATAATTTTTCTCACTTCCCTATGTAAAACTATTTCGTAATTTAAGACTTTTAATTGTGCGCGAGCGATTTTGAGCCGAGGTCCAACTGTCCAACCAATAGCACACCGGCAAGCGTGTGGCGAGTGATACACACGCCCCTCCCGTACCTCATACCCCTGTTAGACCGATAAATCGTTTCTGCGCAGCTTGACGGCCAGCGTTCTTTTTACATGACGCGAACTATACGTGTTCTCAACAGACTGAGCTATGTTCGCCGCGCGCATGCCGGAAACAGATGCGAGTACGTTCATGCTTGGTTCGTGCGCCCCTGCGTCCTCACTGATGAAATGTTCCTTTCATGTTACATTGTATGCTATATTTCGCAGATCTCTGCCCACCTTTACCGATAAGAATCGATAAATTACTGAATTGCAAAATCCAAATAAAAACCCATTAGTTGTTCTAATAGGAATAACGTATACCTAAGAAACATTAGAATCATATAAGTTACCTCCGTGTGAAAAATGTATACAATTACCGAAACCATTAAGAGGGCGCATAACGCGAGCAAAAAATTAGATTTCAACCGCGCGCCCGTGAGTAATTGATGAAACAAGATATACACAAAGCCTCGTGTCAGAGTGCGATAGACGATATAGTTTTGAGCGCATTACGAATGTAAAAAACGACAAATATCTTATTTTATATATAATTCCGAAACTAAAAATAATTACATTAAATGCCTAGGCATAGCCTTTACTCATATTTAAATGTAATTAATTATCAAATTTTTGTCTTATTGGTCATACCCATATCGAGTATAAAAAGAAAAAATATAAAAATTAGAGGTTACTTCGTGATTATATTTTATCGAGGAAATTTCATTATTTTATGTTTTTGATTAGGCTGTAGTCTTGAAAATATTACGTAGTTTGTCATATATTTTTATTTTAAGATTTGGTCCGGAATTTTTCATGTAAAATCAAATAGCAGATTGATAATTTTGCTTTATGCGCCCTCTTAAAATCTTATTCATTTCAATTATATAAGAAAAGTTGTACCTGGATTTGCTTATACATTCTGATAAATCTCACACTTACCTCTATCTGGAAATCGTTTGATAGACCATAATTATAAAAGCCCATACAATTCTTATCGTTTTTTTAAAGTTTCTATTGGACATTTTCAACAGGGAGAGTACGCTATCCTCAAAAGGTAAACATATATTTATTATCGGCTAGCCTATAGGACATGGGGCATCAATTTATGGGGTTTAAAGGGGAGAGGGGAGGAGGGGGGTGGGTGGGTTACGTTCTGGTACCACTCCCACCCCCAGCAGCCTCAGCCGCTCCCTACGCATTCGTTCACGCACTTTCACACGGAGGACAAGGGCTGACCTCCCTCCGCGCCATGTCAATTAACGGTCTAATTTTGAAGTTAGGGTTATTTTTTTTATTATTTTTTTTTTGTAACGAACTTATGCCGATAAGCTAAAACCTATTTAAACTCAAAATTGAAAAGATTTACGACTGAATAAGTTTTGCCTTCATATAACCCCACCCTCCCCCCAAAACCTCATAAATCGATGCCCAGTGCTGGGGGTGGGAGTGGTACCAGAACGTAACAGTACAAATTTCACTTTGTCAGAGTAGCAAAAAAAAAATTGTTTGTCTGTGATATCGGTAACATCTCCATTTCGCTTGTGCTTAAGCGTTTACGCTAAGAGGAGGCGAGATAAACGTAGTATTTTTAGAATACTAATATCGAGTATAGTACCCGGCCATAAATATTGCACATCGACCTTTGGAAAGAGACAATCGGCTAATTTCGACTTCGTAGAGCGTTATAGTCCAAGATCCCAGACCCCAGACTTCCTTGTTTCTGATTGACAAAACATTACAGTATACATCGTAGTATAAAGAGTTGCTAAAATATTTTCTACAGGTTTTAAAATATAGTAATATAATTAGTGTCTGGCGATAAATACTAAAATAGCTGGTTAATAACATTTTTACGTATATAAAGCAGCCAAATTTAAAAAAATTGTGAAAGAACGTTTGTGGACTAAAGGATTCGATTAACGATTTTATAGAAGACAGTACGCCTTGGGAATGATGTGATCGCCGCCAGGCTATTTCAACCTATAAAATTATTGTAAATTTCAATCTGCTTTGGAAAAAAACATGATTAAAAAAATGATATTAGTCCCGCTGAGTTTCTTTCGCCAGTTCTTTTCAGGTCAGAGGCTTTTTCTTTCCGAACTGGTAGTAGACTCGTGAAGTTCAGTAAGAAATTGTAATAATTTTATGCTGAATAAAATATTTTGATTTTGAATTTAATATATTTTGTCCTTCAAAAAAATATGACAGGTGATCTGGGAACTGGGTTCTTACACTATTAGATCTGTCATATGAAATACTGACAGTCCGATACGTCTCATAGGTAATGTGCGTCAGAGATAACGCTCTACAAAGTTCAAATTAGCTGATTGTCTCTTTCTAAAAGTCGATGTGCATTATTTACGGCCGTGTACTATACCTAGTATTTTGTCACTGATATTTTAAAATAACAGTCACTGTAACAACTAGTATTGCCATGTACCTAGTAAGACAGAACTCTACACACACACTGTAAGAAGTTAAATATTTCCTACGTTCGACAACGAAAATCTTCAAAATTTGCGTTACGTAATACTTGAACGCCCCCTTATAGTATGGTGTGCTAAATGTAATAAATATATGTTAATGTTTCATTTAGTTTAATTCCTCATTACATCCATATTATTTTCAAGTAGAGGTAGTAACAATTACTTAATCTGAAAAGTAAACTAATTCTATGGCCTTGCATAGCGCCATCAGAAATGCATCATATTAAATTTACCAATATCGACATTTAACAACATAGATCACAGCACTATAGCAGTCTATGGTTACCCCGGCTCCACACGTTGGCCCCAACATAGGTCCCAACGCTACTCGTCCAACGTGTGGATCTAGAAAACGGCATTCGTCCCAACGTTGGGGCGAGCGTTGGTAGTTGTCCGGCTCGTGTCGGTTTTATCAAAGGAATCTGCGCCAACGCTCGCAATCCGTCCACACGTTGGCGCGTTGCTCAGTTCTGTTGCAACACGCAGCGAGTGCGTACGTCGCGAGAATGGCTTCCTCATCCACAAAATCGCCACCGGCAGGGACAAATGAAAAAATCATAGAATTTATTGAACTTTTGATAAAGTTCAATAAATTCTATGACTTTTTCACATCCAATAATATGGGACGCTACTCGAAAGGATCATAAAAATAAAAATTTATTAGCTGATGCATGGCGCACCATTCAACAGAATAAGGGAATGAATTTCTCAATTGAAGATTTTAAAAAAAGCGAGAATCATTAATGAGCACATATCGCCTTTACATAAAAAAAAATTAATGACTCTACTCGATCTTTGACGTGAATTTTTATTTTTTCTCAGTAACAAATATAAATGTGCACTCAGTACTATAAAAGCGCTCAGAGCAATTTCGATTTCTATATCGGACATCTTCACGTTGGCCCTGACGGGACAGAACTAGTTTGATAGCCAACGTGTGTACGGCTCTCCGAATTCGCAGTCCAACGTTGGTACGAGCGTTGGGGCCAACGTGTGGAGCCGGCCTTACACATTCCGCCAAGACTATAGCTGTAGCTTTGGAACTTTCATTGAGCGTTGAGCATTATACCGCATAATGTGCTTTAGTGCTGATATTGGAAAACGCACTGTGTGTCTGTGTTGCTTCTAATAAAAAAACCAAGGACATCCGCGATCCGCCATACTAAAAATACTAAAAATAATGACGATGGGTATTATGTAAACTCATGTTTTCTCTTTCACTCTCATTGTGTTTGTATCTCACCAGCGCCACAATAATATTACGTTCGTATTCATAACGTGTATTGATGTTCAAATCCGTTATTAACTAAAAACGCGTTTTCGACTATTAACTATCTTAAGTTAACGCGTTTTTTTATACGTTTTCATAATAACACGTTTTTATAAAACTTGGCCGCAGTCTCAACGGGGAGAAATTGTCATTTTATCTGACAAGTTGACAACCATGGGCTGGAAACTTAGAAGTTAGAACATCGGCCACAGTAAAAAATTAGCAGTGTCATCTATTAATCGTGCCCCGAAACTATTAAATTTATTAGCGACTACCAAGTCCTATCAAAAGATGTCGCTACGTTGGCACTCGTCAATTCAGCAATCCAGTACACGCATACCAATTAAATTTGCATACAAAAATAACTATTTACCTATACTTACAAAAAAAGCATGATGTCACATAAAAAATTATCCTGTTTTTTTGCTTTAAGTAACAAATTAAATATTTCAATCGATATAAATTTATATCGAAACAGCACGTAAAATATATATAATTTAATTAAATGTGTGAATTGGATCATTTTTCGTGGTTGGTATTTTAAACTTGTTTGTTGTCAAGAATTGAAAAAATATACAAATTCAGAGTAGGCTGTATGGACTATAGTCTTTTGCCTTTCCCTATTGGGGATAAATTTTAAAACAACAACATTGTTTGTTGTCAAATCAAGTCAAAATAGACATTTTAAAATTTAAACTTGTTTGTATTTTAAATTTTATATTTTTATCATTGATGATTGAACGGTTGTGATATCGTCGATTTAAATGAGATCTCTCGACGACAATAATTGCACACAGCTGTTTTATTGTGATCACTGGACTTCTCAAAAAAGTTCCAAATTGGTAAATCACTACCGCGAGGCATTTTACCAATTAAAAATCCTTGCAATTCAAGTCCTTATTAATTAACTACCTAATTAATTGTCTAAAACTTATTTACACATCACTATACACACACTATATTACAGTTTCACTTTTTCAACTCACACAGTAATATCCTACCTAAGTACCTATTTACAATATTCTTAAAAACGAAGAAGTCGGTTAAAAACACAATATTTACAATAGCACGACGAATGCACGAAACGAGAATTATCTTACTATTAAACGAGCAATTATTGTATATATATCTATATCTATACTAGTATTATAAAGAGGTAAAGTTTATAACTTTGTTTGTATATACGGGGTAATCTTCGCAAATACTGATCCGATCATGAAAATTCTTTCGCTAACAGAAAGCTACACTATTCAGGAGTGACAAGATAAAAGGAAAAAGATAAAAATTATCAAAATTTTTGACCCAGCAGGATTTGAACCTGCACCCTCTGACGTGCCGTGTCAACAATTCAATCGAATCAAGCATTATTATTTGCCTTAGAAATTAATTGGTGATTTTAAAACATTTATAATATTTATCTGATTTGCTGAAAATAGTGAGAGTGTATTGGAATTGGAACATATCAAATTTCACCATACCGTTCTTATGTGAAATGGATATATGGATTATATTATTCATTTTAAAAAAATGTCGTTTTATCTCCTTTTAGGCAATGAAAAAATATCATTATAATACGAAGTTTAATTTCACCATTATTAATATAGCTGTAATAGTGTAATTAGGAAAGCGACGGATTTCAAATCGTTTTGACCCGGGTTCGAATCTCAGTCTCCAGATTATTATTTTTTCTTTTTTTTTTTAATTTCACTCGTGATTTATTATTTAAATAAAATAAAAATATAAAAATACCGAAAAAAAACAAAAAAAAATAAAATAAAAATACCGAGCTGGGCTCGGTCACCCAGGTACTTATATGTAATATTATTTACACAATATTTACAACAGCACGACGAATGTATGAAAAGAGAATTATTATATTATTTACAATTATTATAGTACTGTAGTACAACTTGCACAGCAACCAAATTTATGTATTAAAAATTTAAAACGAACGAGCCATGTTTGTTTACGAAACAACGCGAACAACGTTTACGGAAATTAATACGAGTAACGGAGTAATAACCTAAAAACGAATAATACGGGCCGACGACGCGTCTACGACTGTAATGTTATCTCGCTCTAGCCTCGTTGCAGAGCGTTGCGCGCTGTGGGAACGTTTTAGACGTTTTGCGTTTTCAGACGTTTTCGACAATTGTTTGTTGAAACGTTTTTGAGATAACGCGAAGTCAGAGTACGAATAACAAACGTTACGCGTTTTTAACAAAAAACGTGTTACACTTTGACGTTTCCGTTATTTTAACCACCACTAATAACGTGAATAAACATTCATTTGCTTTGGTTCACTCATTTTTCTTGCTGATCCGGTGAATTTTTACTGTATCAGAACAATAAAATAATGGATTCTTTGCGTGAACAAGTTATGATTAATCAGTTTGTACTTGCGGCTGGATGTGCGCGAGAACAAGCTAAGCAGCTACTTCAGGCTGCACATTGGCAATTTGAGGTAAATTGATGAAATACATGTAAACAAACATTAT
Organism: Melitaea athalia; assembly: GCA_905220545.2. Taxonomy (NCBI): domain Eukaryota; kingdom Metazoa; phylum Arthropoda; class Insecta; order Lepidoptera; family Nymphalidae; genus Melitaea; species Melitaea athalia. Next base: position 9,742,239 of record HG992190.1, read on the forward strand.
TAGCATGAAATGGCTGCTACTAGTCATATTTTGTTACAACCACATCTTATTTTAGTAATAGTTGAATCAAATACTTAACCCATAATATTTTCACTTAGAAGTAATTTGCTCTATTGGGACAATTGTACGATCATTTACCTTGATCGTATCTAGAACTTAGGTACATTGATAATAATGACAAAATAAGCTGGCTTGTAAATAAATTGACAATAACATTGATGACACATACAACTTTATTAATTTTTATTTACTAAAAGGAAAACCATATAAGTAGGATATATTTACTTTTTAGGATTTACCATTCATTACCTATCATGTCATTATCTTTTAACCTGCAATGTTTCAAAGAATGTACATATTACCTATCATGTCATTATCTTTTAACCTGCAATGTTTCAAAGAATGTACATATTAAATTTTAAGTTATTCACCTGTTCACAGTATTCATAAAGTTAAAAATTTTAATTTCTAATTTTTTAACAAACTTATTTAAGTTCACCTTCACATTATTATTTCATTCAGTACATACAAGAAAATATGTGTTTGATTGTTCTTATATTGTAATACTACAGGATGTCTTAAGCAGACTATGTTGTTTATGAGTTGTTAGTTGTTTATTATTTATTTAATTTCAGTAACAAGCAACATAACATAATAAGTTATCTGACAAATATTTAAAATATAATACAATAAAAAATAGCCTAACATCACTCATTACTCACTACATATTATAAAACAAAGTCGCTTCCCGCTGTCTGTCTGTCTGTATGTATGCTTAGATCTTAAAAACTATGCAACGGATTTTGATGTAGTTTTTTTTAATAGAAAGAGTGATTCAAGGAGGTTTATATTATGTATAATACATGCATAACATAGTAAAGAAACACTGTTCATTTTTGCAACCGTGCGAAGCCGGGGCGGGTCGTTAGTTTTGATTTATATGTATATATAGTAATTTCTGTGAGAGCCATTTAATTATAAATTTACCACATACCCACTTTAATTCTTCACTTTGATTCTGATAGTCTTGTTTATCTAATGAAGAATAAACAAAATAAATTAAGAGATAACAGATTGTTCTTGCACAGTAGGCAGATACAAAACATAAATATTCCACTGTTTGGCAAAGGTCACCTCTCCTCTTATAGAAATAATTGAAAAATGAATTATGTACAAAACATATTAATTATGAATTATTTAATGTTACATCTAGTCTCACTACAAAAAAAAGCTAACTGTACTCTAATATTGAGGTATAAATTGTGAATGATGATATACAAGATTAAAATATTAATAACAATACAAGATTACAAATAATGATATCTCATAAATAAAGAGTTATTTTTGTCTTAAATCAGTTACAATTATGTTGTTTATATACTTTTAAATATGTGTATTTTTTCTGAAGATTACAATTAAAGTCAAAGAAAGATTAAACAATAATCTCTGCAAACAGAAAATTCGACACAAGTGAAAATCCTACTGAGGGTCATTGAGTGCGAAACGTTTAGGTATTTTAGTTATATTACTATTTATCTCTTTTGTATCCTATATAATTATGTAAGTTGTTTTTTTTGCAATAATAAAGAACATAAAATAAATAAAAAGAATAAAAAATTAAGGTTCAATACTAGAAAAACTAAATTTAAAACTTGTATATATACTACTTAAATATATAGCAGAGTCTGCATTATATTCAATCCTATACCTTTGCTTTAATGTATTACAAAGCATAAATTTATTTAAGAGTGTGTGAGATATGTAATTGAATCATTATTCTGTAGAAACATATTAATTTACAGACAGCTCTGTCAATATTCTTTCAAGAAGTTGCAATCCCTTCTGGAGCAAATGGTGTAGCTGCACAACATTACCATCAGGTATACTAAGTTCAACTCATCTTTGCGCGCGGGTATATGTGTGGGACTGTGGGTGCGACGGGGTTGCGTAGTGACGCGACCAACGCACTGTCCCTGACCGCCTGCTACACAAATTAAAGTTGTATAATTACAAGCGCACGCACACATAGAGCCGCGCGCAAAGATGACTTGAACTAACAATATATGAATTTAGAAGTTCAAATTGTTAGACAGTAAAGTTTAGTTTGTTTTATTATTATTTTTTTACATTACAGCAACTAATGACACCATGTAACACTCCTGCAACACCACCAAACTTCCCTGATGCGCTGGCAGCATTTTCAAGGTTATCAACGACAGGAAGTCCAAGTAATGCAGGTGGAGGAGGAGTGAGTGGAATGGCACCACCGGTATCCCCTTTAGCCACACATCCGCCAGCATCGCAAATGCAGATTAATGCTTTTGCTAATACACCAAATCCGCAGACAAGTTTTGCACCTCTGTCCTGCTCAACTTCAGTAAGTATTGCTGAATTTTTTAAGTACTTCATTTAATATATAAAGTTACATATATTTATTGTTTCTTTATTTTTTTAGATTTGCAGAGAACATATGCCAAGATAAGCTGAGTATTTAGGTTAGGATCATCTATAATTTATTTTTATAATGGTGCGCAATGTGAGCTGTGGATTTGTGAATATTATTTCTAATGCCCCTCTGCAGCTTAAGTTTGCTGGACAATATATTGGGGTGTTATAGTCAATCATGTTAAACATAAATATTCTCACTGTTCATATAGTGGTTTCTAAAACAAGATGCACTTTAGAATAATATTATATAACAGTTTTTGATACCTATAGAAATCTTTCACTGTGATTATAAAATTTGGTATCATGACTATGTAGTAGTAAAATAATAATTATGGCTGTATGATAATGATGAAAGATAAAATTATTGTTGTTTTTTTTTCGTATAATATTATATACTTTTCTATACACTATTTTACTGTAAGCTAGTATCATTTTTGAATTTAAAAAAATGTATTATATCCTGCAATATTATACAGCTTCGTAAAAGACAATATTACGGAAATAATTAAAGTGATTAAATAATAGTCCGGGATCCAGGGTCCATTTTTGCACTTGATTACTATCAAGCTAATTTTCCGTGAGTAGCTTCATTTTGATGAGACGCCCAACAATTTCCTAAACTGAACTGAATGATTATATGGGCGATAGCTCATTCGATTCGAAATGATGTCTAGAAAAATGTTTTTTAAGGGTTATTAGCACATAAAAAATTAATTAAGACGCCCAACACCCTATTACCTACCACAATCAAAAGTTTTCGTACAGGAAACTGTTGGGGCGTCTCATCAAAATGAAGCTGCTCACGGAAAATTAGCTTGATAATAATCAAGTCCAAAAATGGATCCTGGACTAAGACAAATGTTGACTGTAATTTTTTTGCATTAAGTTGCAAGTTCTTGTAATTAAAAATAAATAAGTGAAATCATTACAATATGTTTTTTTCTATTTATTACCTACCTTACAAAAGTATAAACAATATAGGTAATGCATAGTTCTTGTACTTGTTTAATGTTGTCTTTTATTGTCATGAGTTTTAGTTTTTCATTCAAGCAACTGAAACTCAAACATAGGTACGACGGAGTTTACAAAACCAGGGCGGCTATTCTCCTATTACCATTATTTTATTACATTGGTACTGTGGACTTAATTATGGTGATGTTTGACACTGGTATTCTACCAATGAAAACGTTTTACGCATATACTAGCTGTGCCCCGAGGTTTCACACGTGTTAATTTGAGGAAAAAAGCCTGTAGCCTTTCTCGGTAGATGAACTTATCACATTTATTTCTTTTGTTTGATCATTATTTTGCTGCGATGTTTTTTTTAAAAACTGCGATATACGATGCCATAAAGGGCAATTTTGTTTTAAATTAAATACTTGTGATGAATAACGTATTTATTTGGATAAGGATTAATATCATGTTTATAAAAAAACCTTCGCAAATAAAATAATGCATTATTCTAGAATAAATTTAGGTAGCATAAAAAAGGTTATAGTGAGCCAACCTTAAAAGAGAAATGTGCTGACATTTTTTTAGAACGGAACAATTGTCATACATTATTTTTGCGAAACTTTGGCTGGTTAGTGATTACGCAGCGCACGCGGCGGAAGCTCTCAAAAGGAAAAAAAAAAACTATATTGAAACATTCTTCATTGGTGCTCGCTCCTATTGGTCTTAGCGTGATGATATATAGCCTTCCTCGATAAATGCGCTCTTACACTGAATTTTTTTTTAATCGGCCCAGTAGTTCCTGAGATTAGCGCGTTCAAGAAAACAAATCTCCAGCTTTATAATATTAGTAGATATAGATTAATGATCCGTTGAAACGTCAGATCAAATTCATCCTTATGTAGTCGTATAATATAACATATAATCTAAGCGGCGACCGTCGTAAAAGGTAAAGGGATTCAACATACGCACAAAAATGTACTTAATTACTGTTTTTGAATTAGACAAATAAACAAACGGCCTGGCGACCTTAAACTAATGGATGAAAATTTGGTTCATTAAAGATTAGAATTAGGATAAGAGTTTCACATCGCTTCAGCGTGTAATATCCCACTTCTGGGCATAGGCCTCTTTCCCCATGTAGGAGAAATATCCGAACTTAATCCACCACTTTGCTCCAATGCGGGTTGGCGGATATATTCCCTACTATGAGTAACGATCGCTATCAGGTGTACATGATAACAACCGGGACCGACGGCTAAACGTGCTCTCCGAGGCACGGTGGAGAGACCCACAAGGACTGCACAAACACCCAGACCACGGCAAAAACCTGTATGGCCAATACAAATGCTTGTCATGTGCGGGGATCGAAACGGCAACCGTCAGCGCAAAAGCCGCAAGCCGCAGCTCCAGTAACGCCCCAGTGCCCGTGTCGGGCCGGGATGGGAACCCGGTCCTGCTAGACATGGCGTCGTCAGGACTGTTCAGAGGTGAGCCGGACAGTCCCCATGGAGGAGAAGTCTGGCCTTTTCGCCGAGGCTAGCCTCTCGCTGGAGGGATCCTGTCACTTGTCAGGGGTTTAGTACGGTATCAGCACCCCCAAGTGCTGAGTCCGACATACAGAGTAGGACTGCCTACCCGGACGTCCTGGATATCACCTGTAAATGGGTTCCTCTGCGATATAAAAAAAAATATGTTGAACGGAGACTAAAGGGAGACTACTAGTACCTAACTGAACTATTACAAACTAATTACACTAGGACAGACACAAGATTTACTTACAACTTCATTTTATTTATTTCAAAATATGGTCGCCTGGGAAGATTCCGTTGACTTCAATCTTTCAACTGAAATGATGTTGAAATCTTGCATCGTGGTCCGTGTGCGGTACAGAGGAATACGGCTGTGGGCACACTTGGGTTTCTAATATTAAAATATATTAAGTTAATTATCTTCGTATAAAGTAAAGTTGTTAAGGCACACTGATACCGCAAGGTATTCAGTAAGGACTAATCACCAACATTAACAAACATTGGAGCATTTATAGGGCGGGGAAAATATTACAGGAAAGGGTGTCAAATATGTATAGGACGGAGGAGTTTGGGACAGGAAAAGAGCTCTGATTTTAGCCAGGTGAACATGTGTAAACGCATGGCCATGTCGTAAGCGACAGATGCTAGATGTGACACAGTGGCTAGCTTATAGACTCTACATGCTAGCCACTGTGTCACTACATTGTAGAGATGGGTGCAACGGCTATATTTTAATACTAGCTGATCCCGCAAACATTGTTTTGCCATATATGTTATTAACACCCGCAACCCCCTCTTGTGGGTGGAATTTCGTAAAATCCGTTCTTAGCTGACTTCTACTCGGCGAAAGGAATATTCCTACCAAATTTCAAGTCTCTACGCCTTATGGTTCCAGACTTAGAGGTTCCAGAGATATCGTGATGAGTCAATATATGGGTGGAAATCTCTTTTATATTCAGGGGCGTAGCTACCGCCATATCAGCCGTATCAATGATACGGGGCCCCCGGGCTACAGGGGCCCCTAAGCAAAAATTAATAAAATATTATCCACGGTGTCACTATTAATCTCGTGCTTCCCGGGAAAAACATTTAAAAAAAACTGCCATACGTGCCTATAGAGTTTTCACTTCAGAAATTACAAAATTAAAAAAAAGCAATCCCCCTTTTCCCGGGTTAAGCGTGCGCCCAAAAGTTGGAAACATCCTACATCGGTTATTGCAGGATTCAGTTAATCTTTATGAACAATTTAGGCCAGTCAAATCGTACACAAAAAAGGGCTAAAATCGCAAATGGTCTGCTAGTTCTGGTTTTTTGATATATTGTTAGGATTAGTACCAGTAGTGTAAATCCAGTTTTGCAACTTCGAAAGACCTGTGCTAACTTTGGGGCGCTCGAAAAACCACGAAATTTTCGCACTTGTTTCGGTTTTTTCACTATATCTTCTAAAGTACCTATACATTTTTAGAGAATACATGTAGGATACATTTTTAAAGTAGTTTATATTAGCTACAATTTGATTCTAAAACCAGCTCTGTAGGTCAAATAGAAGCCGAGATACAGCTCTTCAAAAGTTGATCGTTTTTTCCAAAAAAGTGAAGTTTACAGTTTTGACCAACTTTGGACCCAAATTTCGGTGGGAAATACTCATCCTACGACGAACGTCGAATCACAAGAGGTTGTAGTAAATTTAATTACCTTTAATTTAAGCACAAAACGGCGTCTATAGGCCCAATAGTTTTGTACAATGTTCAAAAAAAACCAAAAGTCGGGAAAATAGGCCAGTCAAATTGTACATTAAAATCGCAAATGGTCTGCTAGTTCTGCTTTTTTCATGTGTTGTTAGGATCAGTACCAGTAGTGTAAATCCAGTTTTGCAACTTCGAAAGACCTGTGCTAACTTTGGGGCGCTCGAAAAACCACGAAATTTGGCACTTGTTTCGGTTTTTTCACTATATCTTCCAAAGTATGCATTTTTAGAGAATACATGTAGGATACATTTTAAAAGAAGTTTAAATTAGCTACAATTTGAGCCCAAAACCAGCTCTGTAGGTCAAATAAAAGCCGAGATACAGCTCTTCAAAGTTGATCGTTTTTTCCAAAAAAGTGAAGTTTACAGTTTTGACCAACTTTAGACCCAAATTTCGGTGGGAAATATAGGGCCTATAGACGCCGTTTTGTGCTTAAATTAAAGGTAATGAAATTTACTACAACCTCTTGATTCAACGTTCGTCGTAGGATGAGTATTTCCTATTACTATTACTTTAAAAATATATCCTACATGTATTCTCTAAAAATGCATACTTTGGAAGATATAGTGAAAAAACCGAAACAAGTGCCAAAATTTCGTGGTTTTTCGAGCGCCCCAAAGTTAGCACAGGTCTTTCGAAGTTGCAAAACTGGATTTACACTACTGGTACTGATCCTAACAACATATGAAAAAATCAGAACTAGCAGACCATTTGCGATTTTAATGTACAATTTGACTGGCCTAATTAATTGCTCTAAAAACATGCTTAAAATCCGAAATTAAAAAAGTTCATTCCATTAAGGAACTCGTGGAATAATTGCAGATAAAATTCGATAATCTTGCATCTAGTTTTACGGAGGTAATCACAGCATGCTTTCTATTCTTGACCCTTCGAATTATAACTGTGTTTGCTAGCAAACGAAAAAAAAACCGACTACAATTGCATCGGCAAGTAATAAATAATAAATAAATTAACAAACGCACTAGTCGTCACTACGATTTTCGAGGGTTCCCCTCGATTTCACTGGAATCCCATCATCAGATCCTGGTTTCCTTATCATGGTACCTAAGTTGGGATATCCCCTTTCCAACAAAGAAAGAATTATCAAAATCGGTTCATAAACGACGAAGTTATCACCGAACGTACATTAAAAAAAAACATACGGTCGAATTGAGTAACCTCCTCCTTTTTTGAAGTCGGTTAAAAATCGCAACAGTTGAAAGAAGTTTTTAAAACTAAAACTGGTAAAAAACACCTAAGGACTTCGTTGGGACAAGAACGGCTATCAGACTTTTTAAACTTTTATTTTATTTATGACGCCGCGTTGGCGCAGCGGTCACAGCACTGGATTACGATTGGTTATTGCCCGGGCGGTTGCGGGTTCGATCACCGCACACGATAACATTTGTATTGGCCATACAGATGTTTGCCGTGGTCTTGGCGTTTGTGCAGTCCTTGTGGGTCTCCCCACCGTGCCTCGGAGAGTACGTTAAGCCGTCGGTCCCGGCTGTTATCATGTACACCTGATAGCGATCGTTACTCGTAGTAGGGAATATATCCGCCAACCCGCACTGGAGCAGCGTGGTGGATCAAGCTCCGATCCTTCTCCTACATGGGGAAGAGGCCTATGCCCAACAGTGGGATATTACAGGCTGAATCGTGATCGTGAATCGTAATTTTACTTATTTTCTATTCTAGGAGGAAGTGATAACTTAAAATCAATAAATATTTTTAATTTAATGCAAGCATTCTTGTTTCTTTTGTGAGAAATCTTTACCCTTCATTTGGGCCCCCAACTAATTTTGATACAGGGCACTCTCAAGGCACGCACGCACTACTCCAAGGCACGCTACGCCACTGTAATTATATTGGTCTAAGATCCGGGATTAGACAAAATATTTCCTCATCTCTTAATAAGATAAAACAATTTTTATAGGCTGATTTCAATATTGTGAATTTATAAAAACAACCTCTGCCACCATAAGCCTGCTGAAAGTTTTTTTAATATCCTTTCCTTCTCATGTTAATAAATTACATGTAGTAAGCTAAACTCGTTAATATTTTACATTATGTACCTGACTGTAGTAGGCACCCATCTCTATGATTGCTACACTTACCTGCAGCCAGGTCAGTAACCTCAGTCAGCAGTAGTCATGGAATTATTATGTACCCCGTATAGTTATTGTACTCTGTGTTATGTACTACGTACAATATATAATGTACTCTGTGACGTACAACTAATAATTCCATGGCAGTAGTAGCCTCGTTCCGTTCTGCTATTACTATCCATAATGCTAAATTAAGGCGAAAGCAAAATGAAATCTAATAATGATTTAATTACAACACACGTTTAATTACAATTTACTACAAACGATTATAAATTTCGTTAGTAGATTTGTAATTTATTTTGAACTGCCGTCATACTTAAAAATAACTCACTAAAAACTAAAAAAATGAAATCTCGGACTGCTTCAATTTAATAAAATAAAAAACATTCGCCAATTATTCGCATCGTTTCATGCGAATGCGAATAGTACATACTGATTACCTAGGTGGCTAGGTATATAGGTAAATGACAAATTAACCTCTGGTATACCGGACTCGCCCAGCGCGAACTCCCGTTGTCTCCCGCAAGGTTAGATATAACCTCAGCACTGAGTCTACCGCACCGCCCGCACGGCGCTGACCTCGCATTTCCCGCGGTAATATGATTCGATAAGCGCGCGTTACTTGAGTTGTAGTTTTTTCCTCATAACTCACAAGTTTCTACACTTAGAACAAAAACGCTTATATTATTTTGAAGAGTATGAACTAAGCTTTAATTTACTGTATAAAAAGTGTTGTACATGTGCGTATATCAATTATAAAATCGCGCTTGTTTCAGAGGGAGAGAGAAAAAGTGGTCTTGGTGCAAAAACATGTCGAAAAAATAAAGTATTATGATACATTTGTCGTTGATTCTACTTATTCTGTTTCCCAATAGTATCTATCTAGCTCTAACAGCAAAATAAATAAATTGTGATACAGTTCAAAGTTTCTTTTTTATACTTGAAAATAGGTGGTCTAGATTGAGAGCGCTTGAATCACGATCGACATTTCAATTACACCTTGTAAAGCAATTACCTCAGGTACGGGGTTTCTACTTCATAGTTAATTTAGAAAAACTAATCAAAATTAGTATTGAAGATGAAGAACGCAACGATAAAACTGAAAACAATATTTTTTGAACAATAATATCAAAAGAGGGCAAGAAATTAGGATATTTTTTTGAAAGCAAACTATACATATTTTACCTATTCTCGACAAATATCATTATAAATATTCATAAAGTACACAAAATACACTTTGCATCGGTGTATAATATGTATACAATTTTCTTAATAAGAAAATAAGAAATCTCGATCCAAACATAGAGCATAACTGTGCAGAAATTGATAGGCATGGGGTGACGTTACTGACCTTGGTTAATGTATGACACAAAATCTACAGCATGTTCTTTTTCCTTAAATGCATTTTATGCTCGTTTTCAATATAAACGTAGTTTTTGTCCAATAAATGAATTTTTAGTTAATGGGTTCGGGTTGTTTATGTAATAAATACGTTATGTAATAATAATATATAATATATTATGTACATATACAAATAAATAAAATTGGAGTGTCTGTTTGTAATATTAAAATAACCACTTTGGACTAAATTTTTATGGATGTATACCCGGTACATATACCAAAATAACATTTTTTACGTCTATAAGCTACGGTAATCGCTTACCATCAGGTGAGCCGTACGCTTGTTTGCTGATCTAGTTACATAAAAAAAATTGCGTGCGTACAAAGTACACTTTACAGAAGTGAAACTTCTTTGGCAAACTAATTGAAACAAAGACAACATCACGCGGTGTTCCCAGGCGGTCACCCATCCAAGTACTGACCGCGCCCGATGTTGCTTAAATTCGGTGATCGGATGAGAACTCGTGTATTCAATGTGGTATAAAATCATTTACGATGCGTTGCCTTTGTCTCAAATTTTACCCTCATGCGCCTAAAGAAGTTTCACTTAAAACAAAAAGTTTTTTTTTTCGATTAAGTAAAATAAAAATTTTATGGCTCAGTATGGGATTGATCTTTACAACATACAGATATCTATTTATTTTCAGTTTTTCAGATGAAATGATGCAGTAATTCTGTGAACGACATGTACAAATAAAAAGGCAGCATTTTTTTTAAATATCATTTATTAACGAACACAACTTATAAAAAACGTTTTCCTGTTTGTTGGCCGTCCAGGCCAATGTACTTCGATTACTGCTTTTATAAAACCTATCAGGAACATTGTATCTCTTTGCCAGTACAAGAAAACTAAACAAATAAATATTATAGAGGAAACATTCACATTTCTGTTTTTCCCAGTGCTAGAAAACTAAACTAATCATTATTACAGAGGAAAATCATATTTGCCATGTATGCGCATCGCGTATATATACATGTCGCGAGAAACCCATTACAATTTGCCCGTTCCTTTTAAACCGACGTGAGAAGAGAAGAGATGTCGCAACAAACTCATTAGACAGCATTTTTTTCTAATAATCTTAATAATAAAAACATTTTTTTATTTCAGGTAACAAATGACCTATTAAGTCCAACAATTCGTCTTAAAATGGATAAAACAAATAAAAGTAAAGATTACGACAATTTGCAAATACAATAATAAAATCATAATAATAATAAATAATACCAAATTCAAATAAATAATTTTAACAATAATTTCTTTACAAACTAAAACAACTAATTACAATAACACGAACAAAAATCAAAAATGAAAACTTTTATTTAGCCATACTTAACGAAAGTCAAAAAAAAAACAGTCGAATTGAGAACCTCCTCCTTTTTTGGAAGTCGGTTAATAAACAGTGAGGGAGTGGTACCAGAGGATAAGCCACCCCACTCCCTTTCCCCTCTTCCCCCAAAACCTCATAAATCCAGTGGTACCAGAGAGTAGCCCTCCCCTCCCCCCCGCTCTTCCCCAGAAACCCCATAAATCGATTCCGCACATGGTGGGAGTGGTACCAGACGGCTACCCACCCCCCCTCCCCCACTCTCCCACAAAACCCCATAAATCGATGTCCGTCTTTCTAAAGCTTAGCCCCATGAAATATCTCCTTTCCAACAAAAAAGGAATTATCACTTGACGAATTTAAAAACGATGAAGTTATCCGCGAACACCTTAAAATATAAATATACGGTCGAATTAAGAAACCTCCTTTTTTTTGAAGTCGCTTAAAAGTATAATGTCGCAAACTTTACTTGTTCGGGTTGAAAACGCAAAAACAATCATCCTAGGGTTGAAAACGCAAAAACAATCACCTGTGTTTGAAAAACGTTAACCGGCCATTTTGAAGCTCACGCACACATAAACAAATTTGAATATGTGTAAGTAGAAAAACAGCCATTTCACATTTACCTATGAAAAACAAAATATTTACGGAATATATTACCAAAACAGTAACTAATGCGTAATCTGCAATAACTTTACTTTACAATAATTACATTTTTTACTAAGGTCTCAAGGAAAAAAATAAAATATCGCACGTTGAAAATGTTGTAAAGGTCATCTACTTGTCTAAGTACATTTTCTATTTGAGTTTTTTTTTGTAGGTACGGACATTAGAACAGCCAATGATTGTGTTTGCTGTCATCTTTATGATATAAATACTGTAAAAAATAACAGTAACTTACCTTTTCGTAATAAAGTTTAAGAAAAACACTATAATAAAATACTATAATAAAAAATGGAACGTCTACACGAAAGTGAAGACTTTGACTGGTTGAATCTTGGAAAACTTATATGAAAACTAAATTAATGTTTGGTCTAATTGGTATCTAATTTCATACTGAATATACTAAAATACGCCTGTAAACTATTTTAAGCTCTATTTTTGTTAAATAAGGTTTCAAAACGAGTTAATTACCTGAGGTTAGATATAAACGCGCGGGAAACAACGGAGAAAAAATTTGTCGTGTAGATATAACCGCGCGGGAGACAACAGACTACAAAACGGATGAGATCGTGACATATGCGTAGATAAATAATTTGAGGTTAGATCTAACCTCACGGGAGACAACCTATTAATAAAATTTGTAATCGGTGGTACTATTAATAATCTGTGATTCCGCGACAAATGACATGTTTCAAAAATCTTCTGTAAATCTGTATTTGTCATTGTCAACAAAGGAAGATAAACTGAAAACAAAGAGTATAATAATGTATAGACTGAAAAACTGATAAAGGTAAACCGCAAAATAACAATTTTTTCGATACCTATTTAAAATTATAAATTAAAATATTATATGACCATAACACTTACCAATATTATTCGTTTACTTAACTTTACTACATAATATTAATAAAAATGCAAAAAATAAGCGTTAATTGGTACGGAATATTTGTCGACGCATATAAGTATTCTAGTAATTATTTGATTTTTAGTATCGCAGTTATTGTTTTGTCAATATTTTGTGTGTGGATATACGAAAAGCCTAAATTTTATAAGGTATAGTCTTTCAAAATTGATAGATGTAGAGGTATTGAAATAGTAAATGCTGCATAAAATCTGTATAAAATTGTATTTTCAATTCCAGTTGATATTTAAAATTAGCAAACATTCGAATATTTTGAGTCCGATACAAAGCTCTGATCAAATGGAAAACGAACAACCTGCTTGGGATCATGGTGAAATGTCAACCACAATAATGGATAAGAGAATTGAAGTAAAGAATTAATGTTACTTTCTAGCTAGTTAGGTACATAATGTTTTAATAGGGATACAACTCAGTTGTATTTTTTACATTTATATCTTATCAAAATGAATTACTGAGCTAACATAATAAAAAAATGTATTTTTGTTCTGTTTTGTTACATTTGAAGTCTTATTTTATATTGATAGTTAATTGATTACTTTTCTTAAAATATATTATATTATAGGTGGTTATATATTTTTATGGCACAACTTTATAAGCATTTCATAATGTTTTGCCACCAATTAAAATAAATTTTAAAAACAAATACTATGCATAAATACCCATACTTCTACATACATTTAGAACTAAACTAACTTTAACTGAGGTAGGGCACAGCAGGAAATTTCCTGCTCAAAATATGGAGCAGCCCGACTGGGGTAGTACCTCGACCTTACAGAAGACCACAGCTAAATAATACTGTTTTCAAGCAGTATTGTGTTCCTGTTGGTGAGTAAGGTGACCAGAGCTCCTGGGGGGGATTGGGGATAGGGTCGGCAACGCGCTTGCGATGCTCTTGGTGTTGCAGGCGTCTATAGGCTACGGTCTTACCATCAGGTGAGCCGTACGCTTGTTTGCCGTACTCGTAACATAAAAAAAAAAAAAAAAAAAAAATACATAGGTAGGGATTGGCACATATAGTATGCAGTCTGTATAATTTTGAAATTCATGTAGTTATAGTATGAAAGCTAATTACAGTATTTAAAACTTTGTGAGTTTTTTTCGAGTTAAACTTTTGTTACTTCGTATAATTTAAGAATGGTTATGATTTTAGCAATGTTAATATATTGATATGATTAAAGTTTATTTTTATTTTAATATCCTTAGGTTAGGTTTAATATCCTTTTTTTTTAAAAAGACCCCACACAAGTGTGAGACTATTTACAATTTTTGTTATCTACTCTTTCATACACAGCTCTCTGCTCTCACTATCACTCAACTATCATGCCGCATACCTATTCTTTCTCTTATCCTTCCTCTTTCATACTGGCTTAAGGCTCTTTATTTTTTGTACTTAAAAACTACTAACACAGGGAGGAGATAGGAAAACAGGAAAAACAGAACATAACTTTTATTGTTGTAACAATTATCTCTTAAATCTTAGATATTCGCGCGAAAACGTGAAATGGCTCTTATTGGTGGTTGCATTTAGATTTGTTTAAAAGCTCTTATCGTTTGAATAATGTAGAACACATTGAGCATAATCTAAAATTCTAAACACTACCAAAATGATAACCAAATTAGAAGAATAGACTCAAAAAGTTCAAACATTAGGTACCTACTTATGGCAGAAATTTTTGACTCTCATCAGTGATGAAATATTCTAATTGGTAACCCTCCTACACAGAGCGGGTTCCTCGTGGTTTTGAATCTGAAGCTCTGTTTCCACGAGCGACGATATTCTAATTATGTTTATTATTACATTTTAATTGATTGTGTTTTTTGCAAATGAAAAAAAAAAACCACTTCAATTAACATTGACAAGTAATAGGTACAACTTAATGGGCAATCGAAAAAATAGTCATTTTTAAATCAAAAAGTACTCTTATGATCTCGATCATGAGACACGCAAAAGCAACATCTTTCAATGAAAAAAAAATCATTAAATTTGGTACACCCAGTAAAAAGTTAGGTAACAGAAAAATAAAGTCGAATTCAAAACTTCTCCTTATGAGCGGTTGAAAAGATGTTAGTATTAAGCATGTTTTGTTGCGTGTAAAAAGAAATATTTATTGGCTATTTTAGGCTTTACAGATATTTTGTCGCATGGGCGTATGGTTTTGTCTTATTTTTCTAGACTTCCGTCACAAGTTTTCACCATAATGGGGACCGTAACCGGTCTGGTGTAGTGGTATGAGTAGTCGCCTAAAACGCCGACGCCTTGTTAGTTCGATAATCGATTCCGGCTCGGGATGGATATTTGTATTTGTACAAATATTCCTTTCCGGTTTGTATATCTGTCCTTTTGGATCTCCCCACCGTGACTCGGAGAGCACGTTGGAGCCGTCGGTCCCGGTTGTTATCGTAAATACCTGATAGCCTAACCCTCAGTGAGGCAGCATAGTGAATTAAGCTCCAATCCTTCTCCCTACATATAGAAAGATGCCTATGCCCAACAGTGGGATGTTACAAGCTGAATGCGGAAGCCGTAAACTGCTAACCACAGATCACTGCTAACTATTTGTATATTTTATAACATATATTTAATATTTTATTTTTACCTTAACATTGATTGTGTGGAAGTGGGAATTTAAATGAAACTGAATCTATACATATATATTTTAATGCTCAAAGTAAAATTTGTTTTTTCATATTTGTGTACAACATGATAATTGATCAACAGTTCAGTACATGAGTTACTATGTATGGTATATCGACATACAAAATATTTGTATGACATGAAATTTCCATGAATTGTAAAGGCATAGGGGAAAGTGGTCACCATTCGTACGCGGGGCACATTCATACAGTTAAGATAACTGAAAAACTAAAATACATACAAACACGTCTTTCCTTGTGTACATAGACATATCGGCCACTATGTTGCTAGCAGAGTGTCACGCCAGTTGCACTACGGTGTATCAGCTGACAAGACTTAACGTGTTTTCGCGCGCGGTAAGTAAATTTTTTTACCTAAACTTAGTTCGTAATTATAAGTAGAATTGTTATGTTTTTGACAAAATAGTAATAATTGATTAATGTTAACATTGTTTATTTTGAACTTTAATTGTTATATTTCACAAACTAAATTAGAATTTGAATAAAATTGTATTTTTCATTTTGTGTAAGGCATGGGGTGCATTCGGACAGCTAGACAGGGGGCACATTCGTACGCGTACGAATGCTCCCCTTTAGGTTTCATTAACCAGAAGTACATCAAAATTCGATTTTTATGAAATAAAATATAGTATTACCTTTCAAAATTATCGTGCAGACAGCACAATAACATATATTTCCTTTTATGAATTATTGTACTTCTAACAAAATGAAATATTTTTATTAAGTAAATCTTATAATTAATATTTTATTGCAGAATCATCGTGCGAAAACATAAAAAAAGGTACGAGTACTCAAGAAGTGGATGAAGAATCCATGAAATTAGCAATTGCTAATTTCATGGATGATGTAATACAAGGACAGTTGTCGTATAGAAAAGCCGCGTTAAAATACAACATCAAAACATCAACGTTGGAATTGGAAAGCACTGAATGCGTAAATAAGCCGAATGCAACGCCAACATCAGTCTGCGAAAGCCAGAAAACACTAGCGCTGCTCGATCGTTTGCGTTTAATACGACTACAGTCCAAGAGATCTATAATTGGGCTGATGTGTTACAGTGACATAATTTTGCTGCTGACAGGATATTTAACTTTGACGAGTTCGGTGTGTCTCCTGTTTTAGAAACTCCTAAAATTTTGGCTCCTAAATCACAGAAACAAGTGGGACAAATCGTGTTAGCGGAAAGAGGCGAATTGATAACATTTGGTGCTATTATTTTTGCAACAGGAAATACTATGCCTCCGCTATTTGTATTTCCACGTGTGCACTACACCACCGTTTTCTTGAAGGTGCGCCTGGAGGAAGTCTCAGAGCTGTTATTAGAAGTGGGTGGATAAATGCTGACATATTAGTTGCAGTTTTAAAGCACATTCAGAAACACGCACTGAGGTCTAAAGACCATCCGATTTTACTGTTATGTGATAATCACGAAAGCCACATCAGCTTACAGGCTATAACATATGCTCGAGATAATGGCATCATTTTTGTGTCTTTTCCTCCGCACACAAGTCATCGATTGCATCCTTTATACTGCGGTCGCGGAATAGAAAGAAATTCGTACACCGACCTGTCATCCCCTGTCCTTGTCGCCCGCATATAAACATATTGCGGTTGCGCTCACACAGGTGAAGCGACCCCGTATTGTGTGAGCGCAACCGCAATATGTTTATACGCGAGCGACAAAGACAAAAGATGAGGAGTCGGTGTACGAATTTCATTCTATTCCGCGATCGCAGTATAGACGTTGTTGGAGTGTTCGGCCATTAAAGGCAAACATGAAGGATGAACGATTTTATTTTTTGTTATTTTTCTAAAGAAAGCTTTATCGACTATTAGTCAAGTCAAATATTATTAAGTTAGTTCTTTAATAAATAAATAATTTTATAATAATTAATAAATATTTAACGACTTTAATAGGCTTTTTAATTAACCTGTATGATTCTACCCTATGTCGTACGAAAGTACCCCACCTAGTGTACGAACGTACCCCATACGTGGGGTACGTTCGTACAAATATCTTATCGCAGAAAAATTGCTATAACCCTTTAATGTTTTTGACATAATAGTTTCGGACTTTTTTGTAACAAACTACAATATATTTGCCACATTTAGGTACATAAACTAAATAATTTCGACAATTACTCATAAAATAAAAAAATAAAATCTAAAAAGTGTACGAAGGGTAACCACTTTCCCCTAAGTATCAAAGTTTTGTTCTGATTTACAAGTTTGCCTTTTAAAAGCACTGGCCAACAAAATCGCTTGATTGAAATATATTAAACACAGTTAAGCAAGACTAGTTGCTAAGAAATCATTACATCACAAAAATTAAAGCAGTACTTTGTTACGTATGACATATCACACTCAAATTCAAAGTATACTTTGGACTATCCCAACATCAGTTTGATACTCTGTGTGCAATTCAGTGTCTACAAATATTGCATTCTTGTAAATTCATGACATAATACACTAATAGGAAGATTGGTTCACAAACTTCTCAATTTTGATCCTCTGTCTCCTTTTACAGGGACTGAATAGAATAGAATTTGCTTGAAAGCAAATATGTGGTGTATTTGTTCAGCAGTAACCATCTGCTTCTGATCAAAACTAATTTATTAAAAAAATTTGTGCTATTTTAAATTTTCATAGTTTTGTAATGGATACAATGCAACTGTGGTCATAACAACACTGTGCAATATGTATCAAATCCAATGTAAATAAATTTTAGCTTAAAATACTTTGCGATTACATGGTGTAATTTATTCACCAGCTTTTTAATCAAACATAATTGACAAACTTGTAAGTGAAATATTACAATTTTAAGTTTCATGTTAGACACATTACTCGGTGCACACAATTGGGAAACACTAATATGTTGAGATGTTTAATAATTATAATTTATAAAAGTAATACACTTATTTTTTGATCAAACATTGAAAAATATTATAATAGTGTTAAATTAAAACATACATTATAATCCGAATTAATAAGTATTTTAATTAGAGCAATATATGGACCGCTGAATTATTTACTTAATAATATTTTACATTAAATATACATCATTTCAGCCATTGAAGACATTTTTTTTGGTATGTAAACTAGAGTTTCAAAATAGCTAGCTAGTTCATCAATTGTGACATCACAAGGTGGATTTAGAGCTTCTTGTGAGCAGGATCCATGTGAACTTCTGTCTGTATTTGATTCTCTCAATTGTCTTTCACTGTTAGCTTCACATTTCCACCATTTGGCACAATCATTTACATTATTAACTTTTAGCACTGTTTGACTTTTATCTGATGAAATACTGAGTTGATTGCAATTATCAACTAATGTGTGTAAGTTAACATTATCGGTATTGCATTTTTTGGTAAACTTAACATGGATAACATCTTTATTGAATAAATATTGACATTCGTTTTTTATTCTATTTTGTATATTGTATGAATGATGCACGCAATGATGTAAATGATGCTTTAGAACTGGGTCTTTCAATAGTTTATGCTTCTTTTTACATATTGAAACATTTCGTTTTCTTTGACATAGGCAGGTACATTTGGTTGTTTGAGTTAAGGTTTTCGATACAACTTTTCTCTGTGAGGGATTTAAAAACGGATTTTCTTCCTTGATATTCTTTAAAGCTTTGCATGGCTCTATTTCCAATCTGCCCATCCCCACTCTTAGTGATATGTCATCAGTAGCCATTACCTAAGATATTATTGCTGTAAACAACAGATTTGTAATAATAGAATTGAATAGATTAGAATAAACAATTTTAATTTAATTTCAGTACCACTTACTATTATAGTCATCGCAAAATAATAGGCCCGTTTGGACATATGTCATCGAGACGTAAATAGGGAAGTAACCATACGACTCGGTATTCGATACTCACGATAAATCGACTCAAGTTTGTATGAGTATTTGATCGATTTAATTATCTAGTGTAAAGTATATTGAATTAAATTTCTGATTAGAAAATTTAACTTAAACTTTAATATTGTAGGTAAATTGAAATAATACAATGGTACAAAAGATCATTTTGTCTTTAATCTATTTTTTTATTGTTTTCTAATGTTTACGCCAATTTCTCTCATTATAATTAAACAACTTTTTCAGGTTTTATCGCGTTTTATTAAGTTCTCTACACAAGGACATTGTTCTCCCGTGACCATATTGGTACCTGTAAAACTTTAATCTTTGATAACGCGTATTTAGTTTATTATTTTTTCGTCTATCTACGTTGTGTTACTTGTCGATGTAATTGAAGTCGTTTTTTTACGTTTGCAAGCAAATACAATAAAATTATTTTCAGTAGAGATCACTACACAATATCGATTTACTATTAAAATCGAATGATGCTGGTGAAATTCAGTAATCAACTAGTTACAACACTAGTATTTAAAAACAAAAAGACTTAGAACGTAACTGTTTTGAGACGTTTCGTAATAATTAGAAATTGCATGCTACTATAAAGTAAGCGCGAAAAGAACACTTCCAATATAATCTATCATATTAATTATTATTTAACGCGCCAAAAAATTTACGTACTTATGTTTTAAAAACACTTTGTTATTAATAATTCCTTTATTGTTTCTTACAGTTTCGTACTAAGTTACGTTCTAGGGTATTTGTTAAACGTCCAAACGGGCCTCTTATTTTGTGACAACTATAGTAGAAACAAATAGTCGAAATGCATTTAATCAGTAGCTAAAATCATTTGCAGAGGTTGATATTTGAAGTGAGGCAATTAATTTCATAATACTATAAAATATATTTGAGTATATTTTTTAAATCTCAGTAACTAATAGTACTTCACACCAATATTTATGAAGTTTATAGTAAAACATTTTGATTACCTATGTTGTTACAGAATACCAAACAATGACTTGTCAATGTTATATTTCACTATAATACTATCGTTATTTTATATTTGTAGTGATAACGCAGTTACTTACTGTTGTCTAGGTCATCCAAATATATTTTCTATTTCTATGGCTTTAAAACTTGGATCAAATAACAAATTAAGAAATTACAAAACATCTAAACAAAGCTAATTTATTAATTTAATTCCAACTCGATGTAGGTATCTCTATTCTCTGTGATGTATGATGTATCCAAAGAGCATACTCTCAGTCTCAGCATAGACTACTACCAAAGAATATATAAATTATAACCACTACGAGAATAATTTAAAGCTGAATAAAGTGACATGATAACAGACTAAAAAGTCAAAATAAATTAAAAGTACAAAACCTTTTTAAAAAACAAGCTTTTATTTGAATGCGCTAAAATGAAAAAAAAATTGTTTACTTTAAAACTTTTACTATCTACTTATAAAGTCATTACATAATCTATATAATATGACAATAGTCCATTGAAAAGTTACATTTGGGGTTGCGTTTGTCAGAGGACGCAATTTTATTTTTTAGATATGAAGGGGGGGCTAGTCTGATGTTAAATCCAAGTTTGTGGGTTTGTAGTCCTTGTGCAACGGCCGCCATCTTGAAAAAAGAGGTTCAAATGGTTTTTATGGTTTATCTGCCAAACTATAAGTTTGACAAAAAAAATTATTTAACATTTTTTGTTGAAAATAAAATTATCTATAATTTATGTTCAGTAATTTTTAGTCGTAGAATCATAAATAAAAAAGTTATAAGTGAAAAACCATAAAAATTTAAGAGAAAAAAATCTATTTGTCGATAAAACTTTTTTCTAATCATTTTACAAAAAAATAATATCAGACCATTTTTATAGATGATATTTTAAGGAACAATTTTTATCAGAAACATTTTTAAATTTATTTATTATTTAAGGTTTTACAACGCTGCGAAACGAATACTATTCTTCAAGTATTTGTAAACTATACATGAATACTCGTATATTTTGCCATAATTTTTAATCACCTTGTTATTTTTTTATGATGATCTTTTTAATTATTGATAGTAAAATATTGTTAGTATATAAATAATTCTTGATTTGACACTCTACCTACGAGGTGGAGTCTAGAGGCACGTTTTTTTTACGCGCGTGATTTTCTAAATCACAACTACTCTGTCCCCGGTCTTTTTGATGGACCAAGCTGCGGCTCAGCGGCTGGTTGGCTTACTATATTAAATACTTGAGGGGGAACCGGAGAAGGAAGTTCGCAAGAAGTGTAAAGTGGTTTTATGTGCGGAGACCTTATCGCGTATAACTTGCTGTTTCTCTATGCTTTTTCAGGATGTGACACAATATCAGGTGCTTACAATATGGGTAAACTAAAATTTCCGAAAACCCTGGAGAAACATCTAGAGTTAGCAAGTGGAACGGCGTTGTTCCTCAACAAGAGAGTTGACCTTGCACTGCTCACTATCATTGGTGAACGTTTTTTTATCATTATTTGTGGGGAGACTTGCAGCAAAATAATGGAGCTCTCGAAATTAATTGAAGAAAATGATTTACACACATTTTGACATTTACGCCACTTTCTTCTTCGGTTCTCCCTCAAGTATTTAATATAGGAAGCCAACCAGCCACTCGCCGCAAGATCGAGGATATTAGTTGTGATTTAGAAAATCACCGTGGATTATGCCTACTGCGGATACCACGTAAAAAAAAAACGCACCTCCAGACTCCACCTCGTAGGTAGAGTGTCAAATCAAGAATTATTTATATATTAACAATATTTTACTATCAATAATTAAAAAGACCATCATAAAAAAGTAACAAGGTGATTAAAAATTAGGGCAAATCATTAATATTTATATTTATATTCACGTATTGTTATGAATACTGAAGAAAAGTATTCGTTTCGCAGCGCTGTAAAACCTTAAATAATAAATAAATTTAAAAATGTTTCTGATAAAAATTGTTCCTTAAAATATTATCTATAAAAATGGTCCTATATTATTTTTTTGTAAAATGATTAAAAACAAAGTTTTATCAACAAATAGATTTTTTTCTCTCAAATTTTTATGGATTTTCGCTAATCGATAACTTTTTTATTTATGATTCTACGACTAAAAGTTACTGAACAAAAGTTGTAGATAATTTTATTTTCAACAAAAAATGTTAAATATTTTTTTTGTGTGACTTATAGTTTGGCAGATAAACCATAAAAACCATTTGAACCTCTTTTTCCAAGATGGCGGCCGTTGCACAAGGACTACAAACCCACAAACTTGGATTTAACATTAGACTAACCCCCCCTTCATATCTAAAAAATAACATTGCATCCTCTGACAAACGCAAGGTAAGCCCAAAAAAATGTAACATTTCAATGGACTACAAGCTTTTATGCAGTGTTGCCAACTTTATTTTTTCCAAACCACCAAATGAGGCCGTGTAAACCACTAGAAACCACTAAAACTTAGCGGCCTCTCAAACCACCAGAATTCCACTAGAAAACTCAAAGACAACGGCTACCTACCTAAACATAATTTGAAAATAAAACAACAACAACGTAATTATTATCTTGAAATAAAATAATTATTTAAGTTACGTACTACAGGAAAAAAGTAATGTACTTGTACAGGAAAAAAATAATGTACTTGTACAGACAAAAAGGAAACAATTAGGTAAGTACATAACTACCTAACTAAAGAAGATCGTCTTCTGAGGAATTAGCTTCATCTGCACTTTGCATATAATAAAATTCTTTAGTGTCAATTTCTTGAACTACGGCATTGGGTATTCACTTCATCACTTCAGCCTATTGCTGTTCACTGCTGGACATAGGCCTCCCCAAGTTCGCGCCAGACATCCCGGTTTTCCGCAATCCTTATCCAGTCTACACCGGAAATCTTACGTAGATCGTCGGTCCAACGGGCCAGAGGACGTCCCACACTGCGCTTACCAAGACGCGGTCTCCACTCCAAGACACGTCTACTCCAGCGGCCATCGGTCCTGCGACACAAGTGACCAGCCCACTGCCACTTCAACTTGCTAATTCTGTGGGCTATGTCGGTTACTTTCGTTCTCGTTTCATCTTTGAGAGAAACCCCAAGCATAGCCCGTTCCATTGCACGTTGAGTGACTTTAAACTTGTGGACCAGTCCCTTCGTTACGTTCGATCGACTTTTGTCCGGCCTAGCTCATCCAACGTCTCCGCAAAGATGACGATATCGTCGGCGAAACGAAGGTGAGAGATGTATTCGCCATTGACGTTGATGCCTCAGGATGTGCTGTGTGGTTACGGCACTAAAGAATGTAGCCACCACCTCTCTTCCCGTGGGTGTCGTAAGAGGCGACTAAGGGATAACACAGTTCCACTACCACCTTGGAACTTAAAAAGCCGACGGATGGCGGGATAACCATCCATGCTGGCTTTGAAATACACAGGCCGAAGACGGGCAGCAGCGTCTTTGGTGCGACAAAGCCAGCCCTGCGGTCACCAACCCGCCTGCCCAGCGTGGTGACTATGGGCAAAACACATGAGTTCGCGTCATAATATCGGGTGCGAACTTGTGGAGGCCTATGTCCAACAGTGGACTGTGATAGGCTGAAGTGGTGGTGGTGGTGGTGGTTGATGCATCGTTCCCCCCAATCCAAGGTCAAAGACATTGGGTATTATATAATTATTTATTGCAGCATTTCCTTTTGCGTGCTAAGCCTGCATGAATTGTGAGAGTTGCAGAAGAGAGATCAAATATCATTCAGTTTCTCTGTTTTCATTTCGTCTTGACCACGTTCATAATACTAAATAATCGATCTACATCTGCGTTAGAGTGCGGTAAAACTAATAGAGATATCGCAAATGTATCTAAATCTTTAAATTTGGGTTTCTACGATAAGAGGTTTGATTTTATAGAAAATACGGCCAAAGATAAAAGTTGGAGTTTTTTCAGAAATTTCCTATGGGAGATATCTATACAAAGAAAACGGGACAAAGGTTAAGTTTGAAAATTATTCAAAATAAATATTGTCGTATTTTTACTCAATAATATTTAAGTAAATCTATTTAAATTCATGATAAACATAGGTACTTTAGTTTAGCAACAGATACAAAGAAGGTATGTATTGTATACAAATTAAACGGAAACCGACAAAGGGACATGCCAGGGTAGAGAGATTTCAAGGCTTTATAAGAAATTATAGAAAAATATACTTTGGTTGGGCATTTAATCGTGATGTTGTTTCATAAAGTACATTAAGATGATGTGAATCATTAAAAACAATAACAACATATAGAAGAAAAAATCTATTTTAGACTGACTGCCGTCCAAGTTACCTCTTATCGTAGAATTACCCAAATGTGTTTTAAAAAAATCCTAGAAAAATACTAGATCATTTTTAGTGGTAAGCTTCGAAGCTTACCACTCACTGAAAGAAACCTAAACCACTAAAAAATCCACTAGCCACTAAAACCAATTTTTTCCCGCCAAGAGGGGTGTCCAAACCACCAGATCTAGTGGAAAATCCACTAAGTTGGCAACACTGCTTTTATGTCATATAGATTATGTAATGACTTTATAAGTAGATAGTAAAAGTTTTAAAGTTTTATTATTTTCGTTTTACCGTATTCAAAAATTTCAACAGTACCTACTTTTCACTGAAAGTTCTTTATCATCATTAGTGAATTTTCTTTGGATCTCTTTAAGTCTTATAGATTCGGAATACATATCGTCCATCCTATTATATTTTAATCCTGTTTTGTATCAATATTCCAACATCCGTTATAACTTAAGTGTACCGTTAAATAGTTAAGTACCCATAATGAGTATTTTGTTTTACGCATCACAGTAAACGTTGAAAATAAAGTATTTTACATACTTTATTTTTATGCAAAAGTCACAGACTACAGTAAAAAAGGCAGACGGAGAGTGTGGAACTCAGGGGGGGTACACTCTAAGTAATCGATCAAAGCGGCATCTGGTGATTGTTTGGTGTCGATTTGTGGTAAAGCAGTTCTGTAATTAAGCATTATTTTTATAGATGTCGCTTCTACTCGTATCAAATTGTTGATAAATATGGATGTTGCCACTTGTTATAGTATATTGCGCTTAAGGGTGTTTATAAAACTACCTTTACTGGGCCTACAGATACAAATTAAAAATTTAATCACTTTTAAATACATTTAAAATGAATTGAAGTTCAAAAAATCAATTATATACCCTATATAAATGTAATTGGCGGTTCTTTCAACTAAATAAATACAAAATATGTGGGAAATGAAAATAATAATCTAGCAACATTATAAAACTAAAACGAACACGAAGTTTTTGAATTTTGACATTTAATATGGGAAAAAAGAATAAGATAGGTTATTTTTGTACCAAAACTATTTGTTATTATATTTTATTGTAAATAACTATGTAGAATGTTTATTAATAAAGTATTGTACTTTTAAGTGATTTGATGACTGCAAATTTTCAAAAGTGAAAACGATTTTCAAGTGTGTAATCCGATGAGCTCTCGTTTTGAATTTAAATTCATATAAGTTTTTGTTTGATATTGTTGAGTTTTAGGTTGTTTTTGTGTTTTTGGTACGTTTGTGTTTTATATGAACTATAAAAATAAATGATAATAAGTTTTAATCAATTGTTTTATTTTAAACTGTTCTTACTTTTTCTTTATTATGTAAATATCATATCTATCATCAGGTTTGCTAAACATAAAATCCATTACATAAATCACTCCTTTTGCGGGACTGATTTGTAATAGATTTTATTACTTTAACAAACCTGATTCGATACAGGAAAACTAATTAAATAAAATAACTAAGGTACGTATAATAGGTAGGTACTTAAATATATATATAGGTATACCTATATATAGGTTATGGCATCGTAGTTTGCACCAAACATCCACCAGAGGCGCTACTTTCCATACTTGCAAAAAAAATAGCGGAGTTGGCTCTCTTTTCCCGTATAGTTATTGTACTCTGTGGTGGAACTCACGAGTGACTGCGAGTCGTTATGCATGTGTGCGTGACAACTGTAGCGTATACGTGCGTCTGTAAGCGTGTAATGTTGCTACTTGCTAGAATACGGAAATAAAATACCACTTGTTTCAATGTTTTTTTTATTTATTAATACCCGATTTGCAAAAATAAAACAGGTTTAGAGAGCCCTTCTATGCCTTTATATTAAAAATAAAATAAATAATTAGCATATTAATGTAAAAAATAAGACAGTGGTGCTAGCTATGAATATTATAATTACTAATTAATCAAGACTTAGTATCAAATATATAGTTTTTGAAAAAGGTATTCATCCTCTTGCATAATAATAATAATACTCTTTATTGTACACAACACAATAACATATTAATTAGTAATTACATTTGAATACAGTTTATTTTTTAGAATATATAGCTTATTCTCATCAAACGTGTAGGAAATACCTAGCTATTTCACTAACAGACATACAGTCTGAACTAGTTTAAAGAAGAACTTTAGCGATTTATTATATTGCAAACTATAAAAATATATAAAAGTTAAATTTAAAAATCCCCAAAATTTCGGGTAAAATAATTTGGTTCATACTGGTCACACTGGCTACAAATCATGTTTTGGGGTTTAGGTTCTGTGTTCCAAGCCATGTTTTTTTATATTATTACGGAAAACAACAAAATCACTGGTGAAAAGATAATTCATCATGACTCTTTTATTTTGCGAACTATTTTTGCAATCCCGAAAGACGCAATACGCCATAATTTCAACAAAATCTACGATGGAAAGTGTTGCTCGAGAAGCGTCCGACCCGGCTATTGTTTGCTAGCGAACTGAGCGCGAAAACGTATCCCTCGAGCATTTAGTATCCCTGAAGTTGCAGTCACTCGTAAGTTCCACGCGCTCCGTCTGCCTTTTTTACTGTAGTCTGTGGCAAAAGTTTATAGTATAATTACCAAATATAAAGTAGGATACGTTATTATAAAGTATGGTTGGCAACCCTAGTTGTATTATACCGCATAACTTTTATGCTTTTTACTCGGTGGAATGGCGGATTTACCACAAGGCTGAGTAGGCTGGAGCCTAGGGCGGCAAATTCTATGGGCGGCAATTTTTGAAACGTTATAATGTTAGATCCAGAAAACGAATAGAGAGGGCCATGCCCACAAGGTCAGCCGAAATAATCGCAACTTGGCCGTTTTTCGGGTGGCTGTGACCACAACCTCTGGGACCTGGATCCGCGACTGACTTTGTAGTTCCATAAAAATCATCACTTTTTGGATAATTCACCAGTTTTTGTTCAAGTACAAAAATTATTATAAACAAAATATGAATGTTTTTTTAAACTTTTATGCCGTGATCTTGTTAGTAATGTATATATAAGAAGGGCTCTACGAAGCGAAATTTTTTTACGACAATTACTTAAGTAACATTGTACATTTTTTTTTCATTTACAATTGAGACGTAATTTCGAAAAAAAATTGTTAGTTAACTTAACTTGTTGAAAAATTAACTTAATGTAAAATTTCCAACGGGAATTAGGTATTTATATTGTTCAGAATACACAATAATTTTTTCAAATGTTAAAACAAATATTCAATGCCTTAAATAAATTAATCAATGTGTCGTACTCGCTTTTGACGCCGCGCCGCGCGCGCAACCTTAAAATGTCACGCGGAGACGCATTTTCAGCATTAAATTAAAATTATAAATAATGGAGATAGAGTTCCGGGAGCAGCGAATGTTTTATTTGAAACGTCCTCCTCTTTAACTCTTTTTTTGAAATTTCTTAAATATTGATAGTTTATAAAATATTGGCAAAAAACGAAATGCCACTTTTTTCAGCTTTGATTGCTTATAACTTTTAAAAATTTTAATGTGCTAATACACGCTTTTAGAACATGTTTCTAGACGTTATTCCGGATCCAATGAGGTATTACACATAATTTTAAGAGCAGTATCTCTATTTTCGACAATTTTGAACTTGTCGACTGGACTAGTACTGGGATAATGGGATTTAGGATATCGAGTTTCAGAGGTCATTACTAGGGGCGGCAATTTA
Source organism: Melitaea athalia (assembly GCA_905220545.2). Taxonomy (NCBI): domain Eukaryota; kingdom Metazoa; phylum Arthropoda; class Insecta; order Lepidoptera; family Nymphalidae; genus Melitaea; species Melitaea athalia. Next base: position 9,770,924 of record HG992190.1, read on the forward strand.
ATAGCCTACTGGCGGCATATTTGTAAATCCGCCACTGACTCGGTTAACGATTTTGATAATTCTTACTTTAATCGAAAGCTAATACTTGTCATGTAGTCTTGTTTAAATTAGATCGAGATCTGATTACAACTTTTTGAGTAATCTTTAATAGCGCGTATTTACTTGACTATTTTTTCGTCTTATTACGTTGTATTACTTGTCGATGTAATTGAAGTCGGGTTTTTTTCGTTTGCGAGCAAACACAATCATTTTTTTATCGAGGAGAGCATTGTCGTATAGTCCCAATTAAATTTGAACGAGATCACATGAATACTTTTCGAGTTATCCCTAAATATGCGTAGGTAATTGATTATTTTTTCGATTACCTCGATCACGATTCAGCCTGTAATATCCCACTATTGGGCATAGGCTTCTTCCCCATGACTGTAGGAGAAGGATCGGAGCTTAATCCACCACGCTGCTCCAATGCGGGTTGGTGGATATACTCCCTACTATGAGTAACGATCGCTATCAGGTGTACATGATAACAACCGGGACCGACGGCTTAACGTGCTCTCCGAGGCACGGTGGGAAGACCGACAAGGACTGCACAAACACCCAGACCACGGCAAACATCTGTATAGCCAATACAAATGTAGTCGTGTTCGGCAATCGAACCCGCAACCGCCAATCGCAATCCAGTGCTGTGACCGCTGCGCCAACGCGGTGTGCGTTCGATTAACTACGTTATATTATTTGTAGATGTAAATTGAAGTTTATTTTCAGTTTATTTTCGTTGGCGGCAAAACAAAATTATTAAGAATACAGTAAATTTTAAAAGAACCTCAATATATTAAAAATAATATAGATAAAGGAAGGTTATCTATAAAATAAAGAAACGTTATTACTATAGTTTATTTGATAGCTAATTTTACATAAACAAATATTTAGTGAATGAGAAATATATTAACTTAAATCATTAAAATTTAGATGAAAAAATATAACACTTCTTACATGTATCTGTTTTGTGGTGATGTTTAATAAAATATTTTAATTTATAAATAAAGATAATTCTATAAGTAGGTATATGATTTTTATTAGCTTCTTTATTATTTAGCAGGCAAATTTTTCTCTATAAACGCTTTCATGTCTTTCAGTTCTAATTCTGATGAGCAGTGTGTCTGACCCTGATAGGTCAATAATTCCGCGTTCTTCATAAATGTTTTCAAAAATGTCGATGACATCTGCCCCCATTTGTAAGGAACAACTGGATCACAATCACCATGCGCTTGGAAAATCTGGAAAATTAAATAAAGAATATAAGTCAGTGTCGAGTAACAAGTTAACGTAAATTATGTACGTAATTACGTAATTACATAAGAGTATTAGAGAATATTGCAGTCTAAATAAGTTAATTTATTAAAGTGTAGACTAAAATGGAAGACATTTTTACACGTTTGAAATGTCGCTATTATGAACATGATAGTTAATAGTTTAATACCCATTCTAAGACAAGCAACAGACAACTGAAACTAAGCATGATAAATTATACCAACTCTATTGTAACAAACAAACTATTCGCAAAAAAAAGAGATCAAAAGAACTCGTCAGGTTTTTAAAAAAAAGTAAGTATGCGTAACGACTGGAGTTTACTCCTTCAGATCGACTGTCTAAATATGCACAAAAAAGGCTTACTAGTCTAAGAAAAAAATTAATACCATATCAAATGGTAAATAAACGAATCAAATAATATATCAATGATACGTTACGAGAAACGTAACGAGGTCATTCGTTAAGTAGATTTTACTCCTCATATTTTTTTCATACCGGGGGCATTATATGAAAATTGATCCTTATGGAGTAAACTCCAAAATAGTATTCATAACATTTAATACTAGGTATATCCTACGACAGGAAGTGCAAGTTTTATTTGAAGAGATTTTAGCTTACATAAGTATTTATGAATAAAACTAGTAGACAAATCACAAAGACAAAGAGTGAATCGGACTCAAACACCTTTGGGTCAATTAAAAAATATATTGGTGAATTGGATATCCTTTTAATTTTATTCTGTTTTATGCTAATTTTATTCCGGCTATAGTAATTAATATACACATTTGAACCCTTAATTGTGTATTCGACCTTCAATTATCTATAGTTCAAAATTATCATATATTGTTGTTTTTTTTTCATGTCCCCATATAACTAAAATTACAAATATTTAAAAGTTTAATACGTAATAAAAGGTCTAAATTAAGTTAAATATATGTTTGTGATTTCTTACGCTTTCTATGTAAATTCAGTCATCGATTGAAATAGCATTCGGTATGAATAAAGATAACGACCTCTTTAGAATGGAATTGTCATATAAATATGGAAGCATTGGTGAACATAGTAATTCAGTTAATATAATGTCATTTTCTTAGTTATGTGATGCACTTTATTTTCAGGAAATTCGTACATATAAAATTATAAATGTTTTTGATATTACTTAAATTTTGGTTTGGCTATATTTTCTTGACGGCGTTAAAGAAGATGAAGATGTTAAAACGTTAATTGGCTATATTTATTTTTCATAGGCGTAAATAGTGAAAACAGAGATATTTTATTTAGTCTTTACTATAGAACTATTATTTTGACCAATTCATTGGGTAATTATACAATATTTTTATACTACATAGTAAGTAATTTTTACAAACCACACAAGATATTTCGAGATTTTTGAGTTTCAGTTTAGACATTCGTTATCACTAGATAGGTAGGTACTATGCTATACCTACGACAAAAAAAAATTGTTTTTAAAACAAACTCGAAAATCATTAACAATCGAATTTGAATTAGTATTTAGATACGTTTTAACATCTAGTCGTCAATTCTCGTTTTATTCTTAATACGTAACTATCAACTAAATACATCAAAAGAAAACTTTTCCTGATTGTTACTTTACCAAAGAAAATTAGATAGTGTATTGATGGAATTTTATATTAAAAATATTAACGTAGGTACCTACGTACTGTTTAATTACGTATGATCAGAATACGTAAGTCATATATCCAAACAATTGACATGAATATTTATGAGAGGGAGGTATCTTGTCGTATAAATAGTTAAGGTCAGACTTTTTTTTAAATAATTTGTGTAATTGCTATATATTTTTTTAAATACCGTCTAATTACCATAAGCGTTACTCAAACTTTACTATAGAATTTTACAGAAATAGACAATATATCAAATTAAATACTAATAATATAAATTTAAATTTCTATAATGCAAACTACATATTTAGATTCATTTATCTAGAGCAGCGATTGCCAAGCTGTGGTATGCGCACACCTGGGGGTACGCGAGTACGTGAAAGTTATATTGGAAACTAGCTGTACCCGCGACTTCGTCCGCGTGGAATTTAACAAAAAAGTAAAAAAAAGTTCGATAAAATGATCTTTGATGTTCTTTGATTTCCTTTATTAGCAGAGGGGATGGACTCGCCGTAGGCATGTCAAGGTTAGAACGCTGGCTCGATGTTTCGCTGCTAATTAAAGAAAGAAAGAAAGAAAGAAAAACTTTTTATTGGCCTACGACCAGTTTACAAATAACACATACATCATAGGTATTATTTCAACAATTAACAATACGATACAATAACAAGAAAAAGAAAAAAAAAGGACGAGGAATACAAAAAAAAAATAGGCCAACTGGTTACTGCCTCAGCATTGTTTTTGACAGCAAAAAATTTGCTGCCAAAAACGCTGATATTCTGGCAGAACCTGTAGTGGTATAATACCAGTGAGGTGCATATGTATAAAACCATAATTATAATACAACAAAAAACTGATAGACAACACAGATACATTTGTACACAGAAAGAAGCAAAGCCGTAACAGATACTTATATTTTATATGGACGTGTAAGAGACAAGAGAAAAAATAAATAACATAAGCTATTGGTAAGTACGTACATACGTGTTATATAATATATTAAAATAAAATATAATAAAAATAATTAATAAATAAGTGGATCATATAGACTAATATAGTATCTGTAAATATTTAGTTCTTAGGTTGTGAGTTATAAATTTAACTTTTGTTATTTTTAAAATGTACTGGGCCAAAATGCACGTGTCCAAAGCCACAAATTGCCATCGCAAAACGAATGTCAAAAATCTCTTTATATGCTCTTTGGTCAAAAATAAATAAATGTGATTAATGTTTGAGTTTATATTAATTAATCTCGTGCTATTCTACTATATACTCTTGTATTCGGCGTGGTTTGGGCATGGTCATGATATGAACAAGTGAAAGTGAACATAACATATTATGGAAGTGCTAGGTAGGCCTTTACGCGGCAGCCGGCCCACCGATCACCCACCGATCACATAATATTGGTCTGTCAAGGAGCACGACCCGTTTCCGGTGACTAAGCAGAGAACGCCCCGATCTTTCGTGAATACCAGAAGGTAAGTCAGGGGTTATTTTTTTGCGCATACAAAAATTGAGCTTTAATACAACGCTTAAATGTGCTTCTTGTTTTCAGCTCACGTATAGGTGGCGGGAGATCGTTCCAGCACCGGGAGGCCGCGAACCTAAACGAACCGCGGAAGGCCGCTGTTCGGCGCGCGAATTACTTTTAACGACGATAATATCTCAAAAACTATTCATCTGATTGATATAGTGTTAAGGGCAATTTTAATCTGCATTAAATTCTTAAGCTAACTAACATATTTATTTGGATAAGGATTAATACTGAACTAAAGAAAATAGCTTTGAAAATAACGTACTGTTTTTAATTAAGAATTTGAACATAAAAGTGGTTAATGTAAGTCAACCGTACGACATAGAGATATGCTATCGCGGACTTTTTTGTAGCATTTTTATAGATTTTGAATTCGCTAGTACATTATTTAACTATATCTTTGCTAGTTTACGCGGCGTTTTCGTGGAAAGCTCCCAGTTGGCGAGATTTTTTGCGACCTCTTCAATATTTATCGCCGTATTTCTGCTAAATTATATAAAAGCATAATAAATTATACACCTAAACCTTCCTCAAGAATCACTCTTTCTATTGTTGAAAACCGTGTAAAAATCCGTTTAGTAGTTTTCGAGTTTATCGCGTTCAGATAGACAGACACTAGGACAGAAAGACGCGGCCGGGGGACTTATTTTTACAATAAGTATAGATGGCGAGAATAATGAGAAAATAAAAGAATTTTAATTTGGAATTCAACATAATCTACTATTTAATATCCATTCTATGTTCTATCATTTCTGTCGTATGAGCGCAATCATATTCCATTGGGTGGCGCAGTAGGCTGTGTTAGTTGTAGGCAGGCACTCCAAAAAGGCGAGATTTTGAATTTTTTTTCGTTTGTATAAAATTGATTACTATTGATATCAAGTTATTTAACTGTTGTTGATTGATTTGTTTTATTTAATTATGAAAACTGTAATTTTACACAAGAGGGGCCATCCATAAATTACGTCACACGTTAAGAGGGGGGTGGGGGGTCGACAAAGTGTGACAATGTGTGACAAGGGGGAGGGAGGGGGTCAACATTTTGTGACGTCACATTTCTAAATATAATAATATCAAAGCGTAAGTACAAAAACATGCTATTTCCACTACCTATTAATAACTAACTACAAAGTTTAGTTTTATTTGTTTTATAGGCGATTTGACTTTAATTAAAATGAAAATAAAAATAATGTCGAAACTGTCATCAGTTTGCTCATGCAAAATTGCAAAATATGTGACGTCACACTAGGTAGGGGGGGTCTTATAAATGTGACCATCTGTGACAAGGACGGGGGAGGGGTCGAAAAATCGAGAAATTCGTGTGACGTAATTTATGGATGGCCCCAGATAGAAGATACATTTTTGTATAGCATTTATTTCGAAAAACCTTAAACTGGGCTATATTATAACACTTTCATGGGGCACTTTGTGACACATATTTATACCAAAAAAAAAAAAAAATTGTTGATACTATCTAGTTCAGAATGAGACATTACTTTAAAAAATCATCGCGTGCGTACAAAGTACATAATATGTCAGAAGTTAAACTTCTTTGGCAAACAAAAAAAAAAATTAAAAAAAGAAGAATTGAAAATACAAATAAAAAAACGAATTGAAAAAACAAAACAAAAAGCCAATGGCACGCGGAGTTCCCGGGCGGTCACACATCCAAGTACTGACTATCACTGACGTTGCCGCGTTAGTGGTCGCTCAAATTTTACCCCTCATGCGCCTAAAGAAGTTTCACTTCAAAAAGGAAACGTGCTTCCGAAAGCCGAGATGTATAAGAATTCACTTCTGTTGAAGTCTTGGACAATAAAACCAATGTACAATAAGCTGCAATTTTTTTTAATTAGGGTAAGCCTATAGGACATGGGGCATCGATTTAAGGGGTTTTTAGGGGAGAGGGTAAGATGGGGGTGGGTGGGTTACGTTCTGGTATCACTCCTTACCCTAGAACTGGGCATAGATTTTTGAAGTTTGGGGGGGGGGGGTTACCCTCTGGTCGACATGGCGCGGAGGGAGGTCAGCCCTTGTCCTCCGTGTGAAAGTGCGTGAACGAATGCGTAGGGAGCGGCTGAGGCTGGTCGCCTTCGGCGACCAGCCTTATCCGCTCCGGGCTCTCAACAGAACACTCTAGGGGTAGGACAGACCTAGACCACGTGGATAGTGGGGTGCTCCGATTCGGGTTTGGGTATTTTTCGGATTTCTATATCTATATAGTGCAGTGCTGGGGGGTGGGAGTGGTACCAGAGGGTAACCCCCCCCCTCCCCCACAACCCAACAAATCTATGCCCAGTTCTGGGGTTGGGGGTGGTACCATAGGGTAAAACACCCACCCCCGCCTCCGCTCTCCCCCCAAAACCCCATAAAACGATGCCCAGTGTCATATAGCCCCCCACCCCCAACCCCCAAAACCCCAAAAATCTATGCCCAGTTCTAGGGTTGGGAGTGGTACCAGAACGTAACCCACCCACCCCCTCCTCCCCTCTCCCCTTTAAACCCCATAAATCGATGCCCCATGTCCTATAGGCTAGCCTTAATTAGTGTTAAGTTTCACTGTATAAGTATGTGAAAAAGAAGAGTGACAAATATCTATCTAATCTCTAGCTCCAGATCCAGTCTGGATCAGACATAGCTAGCTCTCTAAAGAGGAAGAAGAATACTTTCAAAGTCAGAATATCCAATATTCTTTCTTTCTTTTTCTTTCTTTCAATTGGAATGCCATTGCTATGTTACGATTGATGCAAAAAATTCTCCTACCTCCGTTGTGACATAAAAATTAATCAGGTGGAACTGATTTGTTTTTAATCCCATAAACCCAGAATAAGAAGTGAGGAAAACTGTTAAATTAACTTATTAATTCGTAAATACCAAATGTATAAGCTTTTTTAGCAGACACAAAAAAATTGTTACAACAAGCCCCCAATCTCCTATATTTAAAAACTATAATAAAAGTTGTTTCTGAAACGAGTTTTGTAGGCTGATTATAAATACGAATTAATAAACAAAAATTTGATTGTAATAATAAGATTAGTAAAAAAAGAGTGCTTTAGACCACACGACTAAAGTAAAACTTACGAAACGTAACTCTCGCTCTCTATCTTCACTAACTTATATCTCCCTCTCAACATCCGTTCGCCTCGCCCGATCACACAGTTCGTAACGCTCTCGTCACGCATTCAACAGCTTACTCCTTTAGTCAAGCGTGCGTAAAGAAGTTTTACTTCAAAAATAAAAACATTTTGTTTAATGCCTACCTAAATTCTGTATTATTTTGTCTCTTAGTCGCTTACATTGTTGACAGTAGTTTTTACCTACATTTTAACTAGTACTAGGCATGAAAATAGAAAAAGATTGCTAATTATAATCGCAGTACAGGCAGTCTTCGACTTACGTCGTTTCAAGTTATAGCACAGTCGAATTTCTATTTTAGATTTACAAAAATTGGAAGAAGCAAATAATTTTCGGAATTCGTTGGAGGGGGCCACTGGTAGCCTAAATTCAAAAAGTAGGGATGTTGAGAGACTTTTTGCTTCATCCGCATTGTTTCGATTTCCGGCATAGGAGAATTCACTTGTCGTACATATATAATTATTTTAAGAACTCACTTTTGATAATAAAGTATGTATATCCTTTGTTATAAATGCAGTTTTTTTTGTCCGTGTGGACCCTAACCCTTGAGTTTTACATGTTTACATATGAAAAAATATGTCTCGACTTACGTCATTTCAATCAGTGGCGTAGCGTGCTTTTGAGGGGGTCCTGCATTAAATTTAGTTAGGGGGCCCAAAAGAAGGGTAAAGATTTCTCACAAAAGAAACAAAAATGCTTGAATTAAATGAAAATAAATATTTATTGATGCGTTAGCGCAACGGTCACAGCACTGGTTTGTGGCTGTTGAGCTGGCGGCTGCGGGTTCGATCCCCGCACATGGTAAACATTTGTATTGGCCATACAAATGTTTGCCGTGGTCTGGGTGTTTGTGCAGTTCTTTTGGGTCTCCCCACCGTGCCTGAGAGAGCACGTTAAGCTGTCGGTTCCGGTTGTTATCACGTACACCTGATAACGATCGTCGTTACTTATAATAGGGAATATATCGGTCATCGATTCAAGCCCATAGGTATAAATAATTTATATTTGTAGAAATACAAGCTTATTTCCTAGCAAAGATTATTATTTCACTTCAGACAATTTTGTTTAATAAATGATAATATCAATAAGTAAAAAATATTATCTTTATACATAGCTCTCTTTTACCCCTAAAGTTAACTGAATTAAGATTTTGGATTAAAAGTAAAATAAGTACTAATTTTATTGCAAATTATTCAGTACCTTGAAAGCATGAAATAGTGTATCTGTCTAATCCAAGGATGAGCAACATGCAAATTTCTCATTAAAAATTTCAAGTAAATTCGTTTTTCTTTTCTTGTTTGTTTTTATCTTGCATTAAAATTTGTATATATGTAACCTTTACTTTTTTATTTTATATATTTTTTTATTCTAATATTAATTATAAAAAAAGTTTCGTAATCGTAAATCTATATCTATATCTAATCTATATCTATATTTATATATATATAGAGATTTCCACCCATATATTGACTCATCACGATATCTCTGGAACCATAAGGCGTAGAGACTTGAAATTTGGTAGGAATATTCCTTTCGCCGAGTAGAGGTCAGCTAAGAACGGATTTTACGATATTCCACCCACAAGAGGGGGTTGCGGGGGTTAATAACATATATGGCAAAACAACGCTTGCGGGGTCAGCTAGTTATTAATAAAAGTTAATATATGTGCGGCCCGCCAAAAAAATTAAAATTAAAATTTACCCATTGATTAAAAAGGTTGCTCACCCTTGCATATAGACATATTTGTATATATATATTATTATTCATAATCCAAACACAACAAGTATAATATGAGATTAGTTACTATTCTTATTGGTTCATTCGAAATCTACTTACAGGTAAATCCCTAGGAGCTTTGACCGCATCTGGGAAAAATGCATGTCTTGGCAGCCAACAGGATAAAGCCATAACACCAGCTAAACGTTCAGGATATGTCAGCCCTGCATGAAGAGCTAAAGCGCCTCCTTGAGAGAATCCACCTAATAGAATTCGGTTGGCAGGAATACCACTCTAGAAACGAATTTTTTATTAGCAAATAAAACATTCAAATATTCTCATTTTAATTTGTCCATAGATTAACATATAAGAACTTACTCTAACTTCATCACCAATTAAACCATGTACAAGATCTGTTGCTTTTAGAATGCCTTCGTCATCTTCAGCACCAGTAGCATCTAGTGTTTTCAAATCAAACCAAGAAGGCATGCGGAAGCCTGCATTAAGTGTTACTGGCATAGTAGAGGCTGTAGGACATATCACTTTAACGTGAGGTCCCCTGATAGCGGCAATACAGCTTGCCCAACCATGTCTGTGAATTTAAAATATAGTTAAAACGTCATAAATGTGACTATACCTACTTTAAGATAAAATTACCAACACTTACCCCGTGTCTCCGAGCCCATGTAGAAATATAAGCTGCAATAATAAATTAGTTTATTATTGAACACAAAAAAATAACAACGTAATTTTTTTTTCTTACCGTTGCTGTCTGTTTTGCTGTAGCACTAATAATAACAGGATTTGGTTCCATTGCCACTTCCGTATGTGAAAATCAATAATGACTGCTGCAAGACTGAAGACTGCTGTACACCGCAATCAACCTAGCCAACTTGACAACACTAGGTAGTAGGTATTGATAATTTTATTTGATAATTGAACTTGAAGACAGAATGACAGAAACAGGGCTAGGGTTGCCAAATATATTCCTCGCAGTGTCTCCATAATTATGTAAATTGCATGGACTTAATAATTGAGAATTACCGTGTTGCAAGGGTAAAAATACGGTGTTTTGAGATAATATTAAGGTGCATTTTCATGTGACGCTAGACGCTGGTTTTGAGCGTCAAATGTGACATTTGAACTATGCGCCATCTTGAAAAAATTGTAGCGAAAAAGTTAAACATAGTTTAGCTTTTTTAACGGGTGATGTTAGCGTCAGCGTAACTCGAACAGTTATATCGATAATAAATAGTAATCGATTCTTATAAAACAACTATTAGCTGTTACTTTGTGATTTTATAAATAAAAATAGCGAGTGTAGAAATAAATTTTTATTTATTTCCAAATGTGGTATTTTTAAGTAGGTACCTATTGGTGAATACAATTTTTTGATTAATTTTACGAAATGAAATTAATCAATAAATATAGGCGCATAGATCTGTAAAGTTATAAACAAAATTATTCATTCAAATTTTTTTTGTATTTAACAAAACACAATCCCGTATCTCAGTTCAAAAAAATTTGTCAAGCGCAACCTCGTATCTTAAAATACAAGATGGCGCATATAAATAAACAAGTTCCCTCTCAGCAGTGTAAAGTTTTATTTAGTTCAATACTATTAATATATAATTGTGTTTGCTCGCAAACGAAAAAAAAACCGACTTCAATGACATCGACAAGTAATACAACGTAATAAGGCGAAAAAATAGTCAGGTAAATACGCGCTATTAATGATTACTCAAAAAGTTGTAATCAGATCTCGATCTAATTTAAACAAGACTACATGACAAGTATTAGCTTTCGATTAAAGTAAGAATCATCAAAATCGGTACACCGAGTAAAAAGTTATGCGGTATAATACAACGTAGGTCGACGAAAAAGTAGTCAAATAAATATGCATTATTAGGTATAACTCTAAAAGTACTTGTCAGATTTCAATTAAATTAAAATGGGACCACATGACACGGAAAACCTTTCAAATAAAACAAAATTGATCGAAATCGGTCAACTCAGTCAAAAGTTCTGAGCGAACATACATAAAAAAAAATACAGTGGAATTGAGAACCTCCTCCTTTTTTGGAAGTCGGTTAAAAAACTATCTTTCAGTAAATTTAGTTGTCATTCAAAGCGAATAAACAATAGTTAATAAACACATTATTATAGTGAAAAAAATATCACAAGTAATAAAAAATTATGCAATATCAAACAAAACAATTATGTATTATCAAACTAAAAAAACGTTAGTATCGATTATCGAAACGACTTTCGATAATCGATACTAACGTTTTTTATTTCTCTCTTGAATTTGACGCTAGACGCTGAAATTTATCACTACAATTTTTTCAAGATGGCGCATAGTTCAAATGTCAAATTTGACGCTCAAAACCAGCGTCAAGCGTCACATGAAAATGCACCCTTACGGTAGATCGACTATTAGTTTACCGTGTAAATTACCGTGTAATTTTTGAAAGGAAAATAACAACGATGTGAATTCAAATATATTTGCTTTTTTAATAATTAACAACAAATGATAAAAAAAATTAATTATTTAACATAATAATTTACTATGTATCATTCGGAATCTGACTTTCCTAGCAAAACAATATCACGATTCAGCCTGTAATATCCCACTGTTGGGCATAGGCCTCTTCCCCATGTAGGAGAAGGATCGGAGCTTAATCCACCACGCTGCGCCAATGCGGGTTGGCGGATAAATATATTTTTCGTAAATTGATTTATTCATTTTAAGCAATATAATAACGTTAGTAGTAGTAAATGCACTTTGTATTGTAGGTGAGTAGAAGAAATGTCTACAGATAATTTCAGATATTAATCCCAGCGACCAAGAACAGTGTTGCTGTTACAAAATAATTATGTTAAGTTGGCCAAGATTCATTTTACGCAGTGTACTCGTATGTGGAAATATTAAAATACGGTGATGTACGACACGGTCACGGTAATGCCTTAATACCTTGACGGTAGATTAAGACCACATTACGGTGCATCTACGGTAATTACCGTGTATATGGAGACACTGATTCCTCGTATCGTATACGTATTTATATGGTATTTATATACTGCATTTCACCTAAGATTGGTACGGTGACACATGTCAAATTAACTCTATAGTGAGGTGACCATGCATAATTAATTTATAGATGTGATTCGATTATTGAGTACAATTTCGGTTAACCTATAATCGATTATAAAAAAAATATTTTTAATTGCTTATTAAAAATTAGTTTTCGTATTTCCGAAAGCGGACAACCAACTTTCGGGCTTGACTGTTTAAAACGGTGTTCTTTGTTCTTTTCGGCATTTTACAGAACAGAACACACACACAAAATGGAATAACTAACAAAAAATAGAACAACAGAATAACAGAACTTAACAAGAATAAAATAGCAACAAATACAAGTATAACAATAATAAAACAGCTACAAATACAAGTACAACAATAATAAAACAGCTACAAATACAACTATAACAATAAGTGAGTTGACTCTATTAACAAGATGGCCGTTACGATTATTTGTTTTTGCCGATTACTACGTTTACACTTTACGTGTCAATCCCTATACCTACATAGGTACGAGCGTTGGGGCCAACGTGTGGAGCCGGCCGTATACATACAGGAATCTGTAATCGTCATCATGTCAGTGTCAGGCATCAGGTGATCTTGACACTTTGAAATTCGTAAAACCACCGTAAACGTAAAGTAAAACAGTGAATTTAAATTGAAAACCCAAACCCAAACCACAAGTTAATAATGTGCTTTTTGTGCTAATTTTGTAAACCTATCAAATATATATTTTGTGGTAGTTAAAAGAAACGAACAAACAGTTATCTGGACTAAACAAGTTCAAAAACTTATTTTGCTGTACGGTGTTATTACTTTTGGTCAATATGACTAAATTTAAAATAATTTACTATGTCTCGATCTGCTTACTCGGGTTTTCTAACGAAATTATGGGTGAAAGTGAGACTTTGTACCCAGCTAGAGATAATTCCAATAATAAAGTGATACATGACGAAATGTTTTTCTGGAAAGCTTCAAGGTCGAAGAGAGATACTGTACAAAACATACCTAGTTCGAGCGAGTCTACTTTGCCAGACCATCTTACAAATTCAACTACAGCGACTACTTCTGAATCTCCAAATGTTGTATATGATGTAGGGCCTTCAAATTCTTCAATATTATCAGTAGTACCTATTAATGTTTCGTCATCTGCTACTCCTAATGTATCTGACGTGAATCCGTCAGATGCAGCACCATTGCCTGGAAAAAGTTCAGCTGAAGACGAACACAACAGTTCTATGGCTATATTTTTTGTGCTTTGTATATTAGCACTGGGCATACTTTTAATTCACCTTATGTTACAAACGGGATTCTCATATCTGCCCGAAAGTGTTGTAATCGTGTTCCTGGGTGCATTAATTGGTATGATTATAAACCTTATGTCCATAAAAAATATTGCTAATTGGAGAAAGGAGGAAGCCTTTTCACCTACTGCGTTCTTTTTAGTTTTATTACCACCCATAATTTTTGAATCTGGATACAATCTGCACAAAGGAAACTTCTTTCAGAATATTGGTTCCATCTTATTATTTGCTATTGTCGGGACTGCAATATCAGCATTTGTGATAGGTGCTGGTATTTATTTATTAGGTTTAGCTCAAGTTGTATATAAATTGAGTTTTGTTGAATCATTTGCCTTTGGATCTCTTATTTCTGCTGTGGATCCTGTAGCTACAGTTGCCATATTCCATGCCCTAGATGTTGATCCAGTCTTGAACATGTTAGTGTTTGGGGAGAGCATACTGAACGATGCCGTTGCTATAGTTCTTACAACAGCTGTTCTAGATTCAAATGACCCACTGATGTCAACAACAGAAGCTATATTGTCTGCTATAAACCGTTTTTGGTTAATGTTCTTTGCTTCTGCTGGAATTGGAGTTCTGTTTGCACTTATAAGTGCGCTTCTTTTAAAACATGTAGATCTCCGTAAAAATCCATCTCTAGAATTTGGTATGATGCTAGTGTTTACATATGCCCCCTATGTGTTAGCTGAAGGGATTCATCTATCTGGTAAGTGAATGCAACAGTAATATTACATAAATGAATTTCATTATATTAATTGATAACAAAGTATATTTATCTCATAATAATTTTTTTTATTATATACATTCGACTCCTTAATTCAAACCTGCGATAATTCGAACCGTTCTATAATTCAAAGTCATCACGAGTTCCCTACAAAATCTCTATATTTCGAATTAAATCGATACATTTTTATACACTTGGTAATTCGAACGAAAAAACCATTGCTACATAAAAAAAACGATGCGGTAATTCGAACTCATCGGCATCAAACACTTGACAATTCAAAGTTGCAGAGAGAAAGAAACAGAAAGCTTGTAAGTACATTTTGAGACAAGTTCAATCTTGTACATAGAGAAATTTTATCTGCGGCAGATGATAATAAAATAAAAATCGGCCAAGTGCGAGTTGGACTCGCGCACGAAGGGTTCCGTACCACTGAGTAGGTAAACAACAGAAGGTACATTAATTTTAATTTAGGGCAAAAAGCTGCAAAAGTTACTTTTTTGTATGAGCCCCCTTAATATTTTTTTATTTTAATTTTATTATTATTTATTAAAGTAAATATACAATTACGTATTTTGTGAATATTTCAAGCGCCTACCTGTTACCATTTATTGATATCGAGCAAAAATAGGTAATAAATAGCGTTTTTTGTATGAGAGCCCCCCTTAAATATTCATTTTATTTAAATTTAATTATTATTAAAGTAAAAATACAACTGAGTACTTTGTGAATATTTCAAGTGCCTACCTGTTGCCATTATTGATATTGAGCAAGAAAGGGCAAAAAAATCGCATTTTTTGTATGGAAGCCCCCCTTAAATATTTATTTTATTTTATTTTTAGTATTTGTTGTTATAGCGGCAACAGAAATACATAATTTGTGAAAATTTCAAGTGTCTAGCTATCGCCGTTCTTAACCCTTAACTTGGCAAGTATACTAGAGGGCACATTAAATTAAGATATGAATTTTGGCAGGTGACCTATAGAGCACAGGTCTGTTCATAGAGAATACAAAAAATATATTAAAAATCAATGTATTTTAATAATTTTATCTTCTAGCTCAATTCATAAACATTCATATGTCAACGTCATAGTTTTTATAGGACGTTATTTTTAAATATTACCCGCCAAAATGTAAAGCGTCAAGATCGGATGTCGCGCCTAAAGGTAAATTAACTTGCATTTTTTTATTTAGTTATTTTACTTGGCGTATATAACAAAAGTGTCATTGGTAAATAATCAATTAATGATTATATCTGTTTATTTGATCACCTTTCACCATAGTTTGCTAGATATTTCGCTGTAAATTAGAATGTGCCCTCTAGGGTACGCTGCGAACTTTAATAAAAAGAGATCTTGTGCCCTGGAGGGTACATTGCCAAATAGGTTTAGTTGAATTTGTGTAACCTGTAAGGTCACTTCCTTATTTTGCATTGATTATTTTAAGTTATTTGCATTTTGTTTTACCGTATTATGGATTCTATAATACCTCAAAAAAGACTCAGACACAGATTCTGACGTTTTTGATGATAATAGTATGAACAAACATATTGTTGAGCAAACGTATCGTATAAGTGATACAGATTCATCGAGTATATAATATGAGATACTCGAGTCACCCAAGAACATACAATGCACTATCAACCCCAGTCACATTGTTGGCAAAAAATCTCCGCTACATTTTCACCTTACAGTTCAGTACCGACCCCAAAAGCATACATAACTATAATCTGTAAATTCAAATAATGAAAGATCGTCGTATCAAGATAGCTCATTTCAGGAAGATGGCGAATCTTCATTGATGGTCTGCAATAATAACCAACCGTTAGAAATATCAAGTCTATGTCCAGCTGGTGTTAGTGATTTCTGCCATCGTTCCATGGAGGTCAAAGAGGCGAAATCTACGTTTTATAAAAGACGAGCTCTATCGCCTTAACATCATCATGACATCCAAAAGCGGACAAAGTAAAACATCAGGGAAAGTAAATAATTGTGTTTGCTCGCAAACGGAAAAACCGACTTTAATTACATCGATTGGTAATACAACGTAGGTAGACGAAAAAATAGTCAAGTAAAAACGCATTATTGGATATATCTCGAAAAGAACTAGTTATATCTGAAATAAATTTAAATGGGACCAAAAGACACGCACCACCTTTCGATTAATTTTTTTTTATCGAAATCGGTCCACCCAGTCAAAAGTTTTGAAGTAACATACATAAAAAATAAATACAGTCGAATTGAGAACCTCCTCCTTTTTCGGAAGTCGGTTGACAAAATTTATAATAATGAAAACAAAATCAACCCAATAAAGAAAACCAATAAGGGGAAAAATGCCGGAAACGTTGATTTTACAAAAAAAAAAAAAAAATTGTGTAAATTTTTGTTTAGATTTACATATAAGTTTTGTTACTTTATTTTTTTGTTTTGCCATTTCTTTTAATAAATTACTTTTTTGTGAATACAAAATTATGTATTTATTGTTATTTTTTTATATTATTACTTCTACATTATTGTAAGCAAAAGCGGCATTGTGCCTTGCAGGACACAAATAACAGTGATTTCTAATTGAAGCGAAATTCGTTATGTACCTTTTGGGGCACTATTAATATTTTATAAACTAACAAACTAATAGGTATTATAAAAAATATTCATAACAATCTATTAAGGTCTCCTTAAAGCTATTTAAAAATAAATAAATTATTAATTTGAAGTTTTAAACTTTGCCAGAATACTGTACTAACAGTTGTTTTGCATTTTGCCAAGTTAAGGGTTAACATACAGCCTGATGGTGACAGACGAACGGACGGACAGCGAAATCTTAGTAATAGGGTTCCGTTTGTACCTTTTGGGTATGGAACCCTAAAAAGTAACGATGAAGATGAGGACGATACATCAGAACCTTTGGCAGAGGTGACAAAACGAAAGTGATGAAAAAGCATTTCAGGCTCCTAAAGCTATTGAGCAGTCTGAGCAGCAATGTGCCTTGAAGCAAACCAGTATAACAGAGTTCTTTCGAAAGATTAATAATATTTCATACTAGCTTCTGCGCGCGACTTCGTCGGCGTGGACTCAGCTCCTATTGGTCTTAGCGTGATGACACATAGCCTATAGCCTTCCTCGATAAATGGGCTATCTAACACTGAAAGAATTTTTCAAATCGGCCCAGTAGTTCCAGAGATTACCGCGTTTAAACAAACAAACAAACAAACAAACAAACAAACAAACAAACAATCAAACAAACTCTTCAGCTTTATATATTAGTATAGATTATGAATATGTACACAAATAGCAGTTAATAAATTTGTATGTAATTTGATGTATATTGTATGTATAATAATTGTATGTACATTGATCAACACTTAATAATTCAAAGTTTTATTTATTTTCTCTCAAAAATTTCGATCCATTTGATATTTCAAACACTCGATAATTCGTAAAATTTTTCGAGTCCCCTGAGTTTCGAATTAACGAGAGTCGACTGTACATATTTGTATCGAGAAAAACATGTTACAAACATAAATATGTTTCTCTAATAATTGTGGAGATATGCTGCCTATCTATTCTGATAATCTAGTTATGACATTCCTTGTCCATTAATAAATATATTTATATCAGCAAAACGCAAAAATATTTTTTTCTATCTATATGCTCGTTCCAGATATTGCCTAATTCAGCTAAAACATCTGTAGAAAATTATTATTGGTTTTTACAGTTGTGTTACTGGGGGGGGGGGGGGGGGGCTAATTCGAATTATTGTGTAAGATTTCTCAAAATATACATGATATTTATAGATTCCTAGTTCTAAGTTTCCACATTCAATGCATGTATTTAAATAATCATGGGTTGCTAGTTGAAAATGATGGGTTCATTGGCGTAGTCTGCATAGATTCTGCTATCTGTTCAAGGATTTTGGGTTAGATTCCCGCGCCTATTGTAACTAGACTATGTATTTATTTATATGTTACATCTATACTAATATTATAAAGAGGAAAGATTTGTATTTTTGTGTGTATGTTTGTAATGAATAAACTCAAAAATTACTAGAGCGATTTAAAAAATTCTTTCACCATTTGAAAGCTTAGTTATCCCTGTGTAACATAGGCTACTTTTTTCCCCAGGAAAATAATAGATTCCCACATGAAATTGTTTGCGCACACGGGTGAAAGCCGTTGAGAACAGCTAGTTTATTATAAAAAAAATGTATATCAGTTGGGTGTGGCATACACACAGGTATTAAGTTGCCCACTTTAGGAATGAACCACGTGTTTGTTAAACATAGTTTATTATTATTTTTTAAAATATTTAACATACTAATTTGCTTTCAGGTATAATGGCAATATTATTTTGTGGAATAGTGATGTCACATTACACTCACTTTAATCTTTCGACTGTAACTCAAGTCACTATGCAACAAACTATGAGGACACTCGCTTTTATTGCTGAAACCTGCGTCTTTGCGTATTTGGGACTTGCTATATTTAGGTAAAAATAATATTGCACTGTGTAAATAGACTATTTATATCCTAAGTTCTTAAATTTTATACCAAGAATGCAATTTCTTGTTCCATATAGGAAAAAAGTGCTTGTGTCAGCTCCGACGCACGACTGGAGTTTACTCCTTCAGATCGACTATCTAAATAGGCACAAAAAGGCTTACTAGTCTAAGAAAAAGATTAATACCATATCAAATAGTAAATAAACGAATCAAATAACGCCATCTATCGGAACCCAATAGGGCTAGGGTAGATGGCGTTATTAGAAAACGTCGTCGTCTATTGCGTGCGTTACAAGAAACGAAACCAGCTTATTTGTTCAGTAGATTTTATTCCTCATATTTTTTCCATACCCCCCGAATATTATATGAAAATCGATTCTTAAGGAGTAAACTGCAAAAAAAAAAACATTATTAAAGATAGTCTTTAATTGTTTTTTCCATTTAAGTGCTGTAGTTTATTGGGCATACTTTCAGTCAAGTTAAGTGAAGGGAAGAGCCATGTTATAGAAAAAGTTATTTTACATCAAAATATTCAATAAAAGTCAATTTAAAAGTGATTTGTTGGTCTGTTAATAATTTAATTTTATTTCTGTAGTTTCAGGCACCGTGTTGAACCAGCATTAGTTGTTTGGAGTATTGTGCTCTGTTTACTTGGAAGAGCAGCAAATATTTTTCCCCTTGCCCTACTATGCAATAAATTCAGAGAGCACAAAATTACCAAGAAAATGATGTTTATTATGTGGTTTAGTGGTATGTTTAATTTTAATCAGTACTAGTAGCTAGTTTCCATTTTAGTTACTGGCCAGCCTCACTTTTCAATAATTTTTATTTATTCTCTGCTCCTATTGATCGTAGCGTGATGTTAAATAGTCTTTAGTCTTCTTCGATAAATAAGCTAACCAAACTGAAATAATAATTCAATTTATACCAGTAGTTGCTGAGATTAGCATGTTCAACTTAAACAGTCTTCAGCTTATTGTTTTCTAATGTTTACACGAATTTAACTCATTAAAACCTCCTCCTTTTTTGAAGTCGGTTAATAATGAAACAACTTTTTCGGTTTATTAAGTTTTTTAGATGCCCGACATTTTGGATACTTTACAGAAATCATGGCCACGGGAGGACTGACTGGATGGAGGAGTCTTCAGCTTTATAATATTGATATAGATTATGCCACTAAATTCAAAACCCAACAAATGTAGTAGATATTGCCTATTATTTTTTATCTGTATGATTTTTATTTTTTAGGATTACGAGGTGCTATATCTTACGCGTTATCTCTTCATCTGGATTTTTCTGATGAAACTCGGCATGTGATTATAACAACGACTCTTATAATCGTTTTATTTACTACTTTATTCTTTGGAGGTTCAACTATGCCTTTACTGAAATTTTTACGAGTAAGTATTTCCTGAATAATATTTCTTAAGAGGCGCTAATTGTTGTAAATGACATTTGATATAATTTTTTGACTAATGTTCCTTTACATACAGATATTTCAATATGTTTAATTTTATAATGTATCTACAGGCTAATAAGAAAGTTAAACGGTCAAGGTCATTGCGCAAGCAAAAAGAAGTAAGCTTGTCGAAAACTAAAGAGTGGGGTCAAGCCATTGACTCTGAACATTTATCAGAAATTACTGAGGAAGAACTTGAGGTATACATACAATTATTTCAATATTTCTGGATTTATGTACCCAATTTGATTAGTGTTCTTTGGACCCTCAATAAAACAATCTTTTAGCTTTTATTCCAATAATCTTTAAATATTTTTTTTTAAATACCTAATAATCAAAATACTTTCAAACCAGACAAGAATATTGTATGAAATTTTTACTATACATATTTTTACCAAAGATTTCGTATCTATCCTACAAAAAGATATTTTTGGTCTGTGATTTGATAAATCGGTTTTCTAAATTGAAACCCTATATTCATATTGGCCTTACACTCATTGACATTATTTCAACTTTTTTTTAATAACACCAGCCATGAACTAAAGACAGATGATAGTATGAAAATATAATTATGTTGTATACCTTTTTAAAGTTAAATGTATAGCTTATCATGAAATAATTTATTAAATTAATTCAAGGCTTGTATAGTTTTTTTAGTTCTCATTTAATAGGGAGGGCTTGTATAAATATTACTATAGATATATATTAGAATAGATACATTTATAACTAACCCATTAATTTCAGGTTAATTACTCTCATGCAACAAGGCTTAAGGGTTTTGTAAGGTTGGATATGAAGTATTTGACACCATTCTTCACCAGAAGATTTACACATCAGGTAATATATTGTAACACCAGATAACCCTCACTTTACCTGTTTTATTTTTTGTACTAGTTAGATTTTTATTATATATTCACTCACTCACTCTCTCACTTCAGTCTGTCGTAGTCCACTGCTGGACATAGTTCTCCCAAAGTTTTAGCCAAACATCCCGGTTTTCCGCAATCCTCATCCAACCACTAGATCGTCGGTCCAGCGGGCCGGAGGGGGTCCAGGGGTCCCACAATGCGTTTGCCAACACGCGGTCTCCATTCCAGGACACGTTGGCGCTGCCACTTCAACTCCACTTCAACTAATTCTGTGGGCTAAGTCGGTTACTTTCGTTTTGTCGCGGATAGTCTCATTTCTAATCCTATCTCTAAGAGAGACTCCAAGCATAGTCCGTTACATTGCACGTTGAGCGACTTTAAACTTGTGGACTAATCCCATCGTTAAGTGTTCACGCTTCGGCACCGTATGTTAAAAAGGTAGGACGCATTGCTCTAAGACTTTTGTCTTCAAGTATTGCGGAATTTTCGAAGTTAAGACTCGACGAAGACTACCAAACGCCGCGTTTAGGCCTATTTGAATGGTGTGGCCTAGGGAGAACAATCCTGAACATCTTCGAGAAGGGTCCCGTCGACCGATTCTGGTCTCGGTATGACTTGTTTATTAAACATAACTCATATTATCCAAGTTAATTCCGAAACCGACTCATCGGGAGGACTCATTTTGGCCGCCAAGCATTTGGCGTAGCTCCTGCAACGTCTCCACAAAGATGACGATATATATCATCGACGAAACAAAGGTGAGAGATGTATTGATAGTATGACTTGGTTTGTTAAACATTACTTTCGTTTTGTTAAAATTCATGCTGAGACCAACGAGCCAGGCCTAGCTCATCCAACGTCTCCTCAAAGATGACGATATATATCGTAGGTGAAACAACGGTGAGAGATGTATTCGCTGTTGACGTCGATGCCTCATCCCCCCCAATCCAAGGTCTTAAAGCCATCCTCCAGCGCAGTGGTAAACAGTTTCGGTGATATTACATCTCCATGTAATTACCCCGCGCCGAAGGAAACTGGGTCTTGTTCTCTGGTCTTATGGGCCCCGTAAACGATCAAACTTGTTTATCAAACTTGTTTGATCATACTTCATGTTTTCATATAACAAACACATAAATAAAGCCCGCAGCCCCGCACACGATCAAATAATTTGACAAACACGTTTGTCAAACAGAAATTTAATATGAAGTTTGATCAAATATTTGATCGTCTGCGGGGCCCTTTAGATATGAACAGCCATCGTCGCCGTACATATATCTCAGTACCTCGATATATCGCCAGTCGATATGACATCTCTGCAGAGAATCCAGGACAGCATAGCCTCCACCGTTAACTCAGCAGCTGCCGTATGCGGAAATAGTGGGCTGATGGGAAATGGGGATTTTTTGGCGTGTACTTATGTATTTTGCCTTTAGTCATAGTTGGTGGATGCATGGCTGGCTTTGTCGCACCGAAGACGTTCCTCCCCTTTTTCGGCTTGTGTATTTGAAAGCCAGCAGTTGGATAGTTGGATTTGTTATTGATCAAAAAATACACTTGTCAACTTCTTACTTCGTAATTTTGTAAACTTCTAAACTTAATATATGAATACAATTTCAGGAACTGAAAGACTGCAAGAGTCAAATGACAGACCTTACAAATCAATGGTACCAAGCTATCAGGATATCTAATGATCATGAAACAGACGAAGATGAGAGTTTGCAACCTACTTCTCTTTCGAACTCTCACACAAGTCTCCAACGGGGCGTATAAATATAATTACAAAAAAAGTGTTTTAGTATGTTAATAGTAGATAATGTGCAATATTTTAATATTTCACGTGTATATTTTATATGTGCTTTTCATGTACTTGTAACGATATGTATATTTCTCATTCAAAAGGCAGGGCCTACATTAATTTATTAAAAAACATTTAAAATGTAAAGTTCTTGTATGATAGACGTTTTATTTTTAGTTTTAATATTTATTATTAAGTTAGCTTTTTTGACGCATAAATTTCATAGAAGTAATTACAAAATAAAAAAAAAAAATAAAAAAATTATACACCTAATTAAATAGGTACTTTAAAGCACCTGTATTACTCTGTAGTCTATAAAACTGAATTATTTTTTTTTAACGTATGAGTCTCTTATTGTATTCTTATATAATTTCAAATTAAATTAAATACATGAAAATTTGACAGCCGAAGAATCTTAACATGTTGATCGCCAATAGAATTTTGCCCAAAATGTATGAATGAGCCACATTATTGCTTAAATTGTTTAAATAAAATACTTATTTAATTATTTTTTTGTGCATGATTTTTGTTTCTCTTTCATAATATGTTTTTCTCTTTCATAATACGTTCATATGCATGTTTTTATTTTTGCTTGTAATTATTTTAATTTTTGCTTGTACTAAAAAAGTATTATTTAAACAAAATTTTTACTCATATGACCGTATCTTTTGATGCTATGAACATAATCTAAGGCCAAGCTGCAAGTATATGGAGAAAGGCCGCGTCGGCCACGTATATAGCAATTTACATGCAGTTCGTGGCCGACGGACCAAAAATTCAAATGAAAGGTATACAGTGTCAGCCTCTGGTGGCTGACACGGCCCAATAGGGATGTGTCGGTGACATGGCGATCAACGTGTTAACAATTACTTTCTTCTACTTTGCTTCTTGTGAAAAATTAAATGTTAAGTTGACATTTAAATAAGTATTATTCTGAAGTATTTTAAATTTAAAAAGACATGTACCTACAATTAAATATATAAAAATATCTTTTAATTATATTCTTACTAGTGATATTTATATGAAAATAGTCAAAAACAGTGATTATTTACCAATATGTATTATTAAAAGAATTTGCAATTTAGCCCATAGATATGTAAGGCTCCAAAGTAATGCGGTATATTTGGGTTGTGTCATATTAAATAGTTTTGTACTTATTGTTAGTAAATATTTGTTTATGTGATTTAAAACTTAGCTTTAATTTGTATTTTACGCAATGTGTAACATTTTACAGTAATTGTAAGAGTTAAAAGCATATCTGCTAATTTTTCGGTATTCTGCATATCTCATATATAATATATAACTTATTTTTTTCTGCTAAACGGAATCTGATGGAGATTTAAAAACAATTTGACTTTTCATTTAAAATATATTTCTGTATTATATTATTGTAATTTATTGACTTTGTAATAGATTTACTTATATGGTCAGATCAATAATAATTTATTATTATTATATTGTCCTACAAAAAATATTGTTTAAGTATGAGGATGCCAACAGGGACGCTGAACACTTTAAGAATATGATCGCATATGCAGTGTGACATAAACTCATAGCAAGATGTCAAAATAGGCCAAATATCTGGCCGCTATCTGTGCCCCGTGGTTTATTTGCATTAATTTGAGAAAAAAAAACGTACTAATATATTTTTAAACCATTACTGTGCATCTCGAGCGTATTTTCATTTGATTTGACATTATCTCCTAAATAATGCGTCCAAATTAAATGCTATAAAATTATCAATACAAATGATGTCAAGGACAATTCTGTTCATAAAGATTTGTATCATGTCTATAAAGCCACCTTCGCACATAATGCAATATTTTAGAAGAAACTTGATTACCATAAAATAGGATTGTAAATAAATAAAGACAGCAAGCGATTTCTGAAAAAAAATATCTTTTCATTGAGTTATTACATTACATTTTATTCAATTTAAGGAAAAAAGTCATATTTTGTTTTACGGCTAGAGAGTGGCCTATATAATTTCTAAATTTTCTATACCTTCTAGTATTCCTAGGACTCGGGAGCCCTATATTTGAATTAGTCTAATGGATATATAGCAGTATAAACGAATCTAAATTTTATTGCACATTATCATCTGTGAGATTAGTCTTAAATTTATTCAATTTGTCGTCAGTGTTACAAAAATAGTTTAGTTTAAGTTGACTTCTGTTTACAATTGCCTTCAATTGTAGTAAGATTTATCTTATTTTGCTCAAATGATAAGCATACACAATATTTAAATATACCTACAACTATTTTTCTTATTACGATTTTTCGTTTATTAGTTATTTTTGTATATAACTTATCTACACGTTTATAATGAATCTATAAACCAATAATTACATTTATATATACATATATACAACGTGGGGATGACAATAGAACGATAATTGAAAACACCGTTAGTACTAGTATAAAGAAGTATTTCAAAACCATCAGATAAGTCCTAACATCAAAATCAAAAAAATAAGATTTTTTCATACAAACTAATTCAGTTTAATTTAATAAAATTTTATAACATCATTTTTGTAACTACAGGATCACTGACCTGTTACACGCGTCATCGCGCGTGACTATGCGCGTGACCTTCCTTCTACGCGCAAAGTCACGTAGAAGTGGTATGTGCTTGTACCTACAAAACTTCATTATTTTGATTGAATAAAAAATAGTAAGTTAGAAAAGTAAATTAAAATAAATTGTTACGCATTTAAAATTAAATTGAATAAAAAACTATTTGATTTAAATTTTCTCAAACCATCAATTTTTTTTAAATATGCAGAACTGATCAGTAGCCGATACTGAATAAGTTATTTTTTTTAAACATGAGTTATTATAATATTATTTGGTCTGCGAACTGTCACTAAATGGCAATGATTAAAAATTTTGCCTTTTTTTTGTGGCAGTCGATCCCATATCCATTATTTTTATGCTCAATCTTTTTAAAAATAATAATAGCTGTCCTTGAGTCGTTAACCGCCGGTTTTAGGGTAGGTCAGGTCTTTAGTATAATACATGCGTAGAAATTTTAAAAAATGAAAAATCATAATTTGTGACTAAACTACTGGATGTATTTTATTGATTTTTTGTATGTGGGCTTGGAATGTCATTACATATACGCTGTCCAATTTATCGCTGTATTATAATCCCCACCCTGTATATATATATATATATATATATATAACATATAACATTAAGTGTTGTATACATAATAATTGTTATGTTACAAACCCTTACATTGTTTAGATTTCTATAACCATATTAAAAAAAATTATCACTATAAAATATTAGAAAGAAAATTTTAAGTTTTGTTTTGAATGTACCTATGTTTACACAAATATATTCGAAATATTTGTGCATGTTATTTATAGCAATGTTAGTATTTAATGAAGTTAATATTATTTATATGTATTTTTTTGCTTTGTAATGTACAGATTTAAAAAATGTAGATATTATATCATCATATCATGATTCCATAATTATGTTTATATTAATAAGCAATATTTTATTTGAATGTTGCCAAATAGTCCAAAATCCAAATGAACTTTCTGCAAGATTTTTTTTTATGTTATACTAGCCGACCTGGCGAACTTCGTACCTGTCGCCTTATTTTTTTTCTTAAATATAATAATTATATAAATCGAAATTAAATATATAGCCTATCTTTCAAGTTGGATCAAATTGCACACGGTGTGCAAATTTGATTTAAATCAGTTAAGCAGTCTAGAAGGCCATCGCATACAAACAACGTGAATTTATATATACATAATACATATATTAAGATATGCACACCTTTCTATGTAAAAATATGCAAGTTGTCAGTGTTTTAAGTTCCTAATATAATTCTGCAAGGAATCTATGGTGTTTTTTTAACAATACCTTTTATGAATCATCATCATCATCATCTGAGGCATTACAGCCGCGGGTGGGCCTTAGCCTGGTCCAGCATAGCTCTCAGGTCCAATCTGTTAGAGGCTTTCCTTCTCCAACTTGTTACTCCCAAGATCTTCACTTCACCTTTTATGAATGGGGTCACTTATATAAAAGTACTTGTCTTATATATATATTAAAAAAAAACTAAATCTGGCTTTACAAATCATTTTATTTTTTACTAGCAGCTCGCCCCGGCTTCGCTCGGGTAAAAGAATTATTAAATTAACACAAACAATCATTTATTAAATTTTAAAGCTGTAATAGATAGATATACACCCTCGCGAACTTTTTTGTAGACCTTTTTAGTCCTATAATTCAGTCATACATCATTTTGTCTTATCTTTAACTATTTAAGTAGCGCATGCAAAGGAAAGAAATATTTGAGACGATTTTTTACACCTTGGTGAACTTGAACATAACCCGTTTTTTTGCACATGTCTAAGTTTTTAAGAAATAAAATATAGCCTATGTTACTTCCTAATAATGTAGCTTTCTATTAGTGAAAAAAAATATTAAAATCGGTCCTTATCTTTAAAAACACGCCCTTTAGGTTAAAACGGGAACTTTCTTGTTCGAGGGGGATAAAGGGCACACTATACAAGTCCCTTTATTACTCCTCCTGACTCCTTTTTAAGTTTTATCGGCACGCACATTTTATCAACTTAGTTTATAAATACTAGAAGGCCCGGTGAACTTCGCATCACCTACATATATTTGTGAAAAATATACACAAAACATTTTCTGAACGCACCTATAAATATTTGACAATCAATTGACAACGATCACGATCACGATTCAGCCTGTAATATCTCACTGTTGGGCATAGGCCTCTTCCCCATGTAGGAGAAGGATCGGAGCTTAATCCGCCACGCTGCTCCAATGCGGGTTGGCGGATATATTCCCTACTTTGAGTAACGATCGCTATCAGGTGTACATGATAACAACCGGGACCGACGGCTTAACGTGCTCTCCGAGGCACGGTGGGGAGACCCACAAGGACTGCACAAACACCCAGACCACGGCAAACATCTGTATGGCCAATGCAAATGTTGTCATGTGCGGGGATCGAACCCGCAACCGCCCGCGCAACAGCCAATCGCAATCTAGTGCTCTGACCGCTGCGCCAACGCGGCGGCAATTGACAACGTTTTTGACAAAAGACAAATTTCCCCGCTAGGAACATTTTGTATTCGAAAATTAAATCGTCGTTTTTGTATTTTTATTTCATAAATAACCGGACTGACGAACAACCTACCAAACAATTAACTCATAGGGTGACGCTCACTTAGGTGGGCGTATCCTCGGCCCATTGGACCGAAAATAAAGCACCCGGCAGTGGCTCTGCCGGAGAGGACAGGCCCGGGTAAGCAGGCAAAAGCCTGGATGCCCGCACCCAGACAGGCCCTCGGACTTGCCAGGAAGAACCACACTCAAGTTAGACCAAATTATGGATGCTTACAAAATTTGAAACAAATTGGTTAAAGTAGTTTCGGAGTTACATACCGATAGCAGCGCCACCTACCGGGTCCAATTGAGATAAAAACTACCCTATCTCCCAAGTTGGACCAAATTACGGATGCCTACAAAATTTGATAAAAATTGGTTTTTTTTTTTTTTTATGTAACTAGGTTGGCAAACAAGCGTACGGCTCACCTGATGGTAAGACCGTAGCCTATAGACGCCTGCAACACCAGAAGCATCGCAAGCGCGCTGCTTTAGCGATAAGGCCGCCTGTTGCAACTAATGCAACTTTATTATTTTGTTCACTTTATTAAATTTTTGTTACTTACTGTGTTGGTGTGCAAAAAAGTGTAAATAAATAAATAAATAAGCGCGTTGCCGACCCTATGCCCAATCCCCCCAGGAGCTCTGGTCACCTTACTCACCAACAGGAACACGATACTGCTTGAAAACAGTATTATTTAGCTGTGGTCTTCTGTAAGGTCGAGGTACTACCCCAGTCGGGCTGCTCCATATTTTGAGCAGGAAATTTCCTGCTGTGCCCTACCAAGTGGTTCAGTAGTTTCAGAGTTACATACCGATAGCAGCGCCACCTACGGAATATATATATAATTTTATTTACTAATTTATATTAAACAATAATAAATGCTCTAGCCCTTGCAAGAGGCTCTTCAGTGACTAATTATTGAAAGAAAAAGTATTGCTTTATGCCGATTCTATCATTATTGTCCCCTGGACAACCAAAATGTCTCCTGGACAACGGTTGTCCAGAAGACATTTATCAGTCTGTGCTTCCTGGTAATAAATAATGATATTTTGAATTAGGTCTTACGCGCAGTGAAAAATATAGATTAAATAGAATATATTTCACTTCAATTTACTACGATACATCAAATAGTTACGTTTTTGTGCTGGTTGTCCAGGGGACACACAAAAAAGCCACGCACTTTCTCAAAACACCCTCGGCCATATTCTCTATGCCCTCGGCCAAATGACGCCACAGCAAAGATGAAATCAAAATGGCGGCTGGATGAATTTTGTCACCAAATCCATCGACTTGTTCTCCAAGGCACTGATCTCCATGTATGTTTTGGTTTCGGAACTTTTTTACCGTTTTCCGGTGTAAGTCAGGATAATAAAATATAATAGGGACAAAAATGAACATCCAAAAAACTCGGTAAAATTATGAAGCAAACAAAAATCTATATGCTAGCATCATAGTAGACATTGTAATGAATAATTATGTACAAGCGAAAGTAATTGCCATATAGTATTTTTTAACCGACTTCCAAAAAAGGAGGAGGTTATCAATTCGACTTTTTTTTTTTTTTTTTATGTATGTTAGCTCAGAACTTTTGACTGGGTGGACCGATTTCGATCAATTTTGTTTTAATCGAAAGGTGTTGCGTGTCATGTGGTCCCATTTTTTTTAAATTAAGATCTGACAAGTACTTTTAGAGTTATATCTAGTAATGCGTATTTACTTGACTACTTTTTCGTCGACCTACGTTGTATTATACCGCATAACTTTTTACTCGGTGTACCGATTTTGAGGATTTTTACTTTAATCGAAAGCCAATACTTGTCATGTAGTCTTCGTGAAATTAGATCTAGATCTGATTACAACTTTTTGAGTAATCTTTAATAGCGCGTATTTACTTGACTATTTTTTCGTCGTATTACGTTGTATTACTTGTCGATGTAACTGAAGTCGGTTTTTTTTCGTTTGCAAGCAAACACAATTATTTTGTATAAAGTAATGTTTCATTGTACTAAGCTACTGGGGGACAAACAAAAAAAGACTAATTCAGATGTTTTGCCACCTAGACAGCCATTAAAATTCCAGTATAATAGTGATTTACTTAAAATAATTTACTTATATGTTTGCTTAATAATAAGATAAATGCGACATATGCCAACAAACAGCTTAATTTTCTTTAGAACTGCGATTATTGGTCAGGGACAAAGCAAAGAACTCACAGGACAAACAAAAGTTGATTGAGCCATATATACAATGATATAGGGAATATTAGAAATTGGACTTTATAATAAGGTTCAGAGAAGGAACAATAAATTAAACGTTTTTATGTAAATTATTTGCCATTGCTTTTTTAACTTAAAAAAAATACTAATATGTTATGTTTTATTTATTAGGTACAACATATATTTTACAGTGTTTATAAATATGCCATTAATTTATTATTGCATTTGTGATACATTTCCAATTTAAAGTGAAAGCAAAAGAAATGGTGTATTAAATAATAAAAGTATCAGTAGGTACTTATAAAGAATCTAAGAGATTATTCTAATCTTCTTCATTTTCTAAGTTAATGTGACTTCCGAATTTCCCATACAAATGGGCTTTTAGTTCACTCATAAGAGATTTTAATTCTTCACATTTGCCTTCTAATTCATTTATTTCATTCTGTTTCTTTTGTTTATTTTCTTCTAACGATTTCTGAAAATGAATTCGAGTACACTATATTAAGAGAATTCAAAATTAAATAGCGAAAATTATAATTAAGTAAAACTGTAACGGGTAATAAAGAGAATAGTAATAAGAATTAATAAAAAATTAAATCATTTCAAAACAGTTAAATTTCAACAAGAGTCAATTATTATTTTATTATAGAATAGGTACAGAGCATACCAAACATACAAAAATTCTAGCTGACCTAGCAAACGTTGTTTTGCCATATAATATGTTATTAACCCCCTTTAATCCCTCCCCCCTTGTAGTTTAAGGGTATGAAAAATATATGTTGGCCGATTCTCAGACCTACCCGATATGAACAAAAAATTTCATAAAAATCGGTCCAGCTGTTTTGGAGGAGTATGTTAAATTGTTAGTGAATTTTTGTGTCACAATATTATTGTGACACGAGAATTTTATGTACATAAGACATTGCTCTTCTCAACTTTTTAGTAAAATGGGTTTTGTATACTCTTCAATTAAAAATATTAATATTAATTATAAATACTAAGCTGTTTTGACTTTATGCGTAGGTAGGACATATCAATGTTTAAGAAACTTCTTATTTCATCTTGAAAGACACAAAATGACAGGCAATAAACACCCAATTTAACCCGGCGTCGTGGGGGCTGGGTCAAAATTACCAGAGCTTTTTTAATTTGCCTATAATTTTACAACGATTCATGTAACGTTGCCAAATTTCTCAGTAGCTGGAGCTATTGAGTCCCTCTACACGTTTGTGTCGCTAAATCAGTCGGGCAGCGACCGCGTTGAGTGCTATAAGGGCTGTAACGTGAAAAAGGTAAATATGACCCATGCCCGTACTCCGTGTAACTATTTCACGCCATTTTTTTCAAACGCACTTTAAGTGTTTATTGTTGTTTTTTATGCTTGTTATTTGTATTACTGCATTTTTTTATGGTTTAAAAACTTTATATTTTTATTTAACGTGACGTTTGACAACTTGTTCAGCATTTACTAAGTGAAAATAAGTTGACGTCAGTTGGGACCCTACGTAAGAACTACTATAACGTACTTAAGGTGTTATTACATCCCGATTTGCTTTCCAAAAAGATAGCTCTTGTTTCTCATACGCCTAAAAATAATGAGATAGTTTTGCTGATGTTGAGCATGTTCAACTAGCGATAAGAAAAAAAGCGGAGATCAACACCTATTACAACACAATCAAATGGGGTTGACTGAGTTGAATTATGCGCTACGTATGGACGTGTGCCGTAACTCAAAGAAGTGGCTGCTGACAATTTTTCATACCGTGTTGAACATAGCGTCGATTAATGGAGTTATAATATAATGTAAAAATAATGAATCAAGCCTACGACGGCGATATTTTAAGGATTGAGTGTCAGGTGTCAGTGAGAACTTGAAAGTCCGGCTGAGCGTTCAAAGTTTGCCGCCAGAACTGCGTAAAAGAATCAGACAATTTTCTGACGAACCTAGAAAAGAACCTGCAGCAAAAAAAACAAATGCTCGTAAAATGTGTCAGGTTTGCCCTGCAAGTAAGGACCGCAAAACTACCCACGTGCGTCCAGGATGCAACACACATTTGTCCTCAACATATAGTGCCTTTCTGTGACAATTGTTTAAATAATAATGATTCTTTTAAGTGTTTTGGTGTTTTTTCATATTAGTAGATTCATAAAAGTGGCATTAAAATCATAAAAACTGATAAATATTATAATAACTAGCTTAAGTTTTGCTAGATGAACCAAATTTGTTAATATTATTGAGTATTTTTTTCAAAGCTTCGTTTTTATAAATAAAAGTTTATATTTAATTATATTTTTTGAGTTTAATTATCCATAATACCCGTTAATTAATGTAGGTAACAAATAATAATAATATCCTCAAATAGATAGTAAAATATTTGCATTGTTTATCTGGGTAAAAATGACCCAGCCCCCACGTCCGTGTAACAATTTTCCACCCCCATGACGCCGGGTTAAGACCAATTTAGGGTCAATAGAAAAATCGTTAATTTAAATAATAGAAAAATAATACACTTCAGCCTGTAATATCCTACTGCTGGGCATAGGCCTCTTTCACCACGTAGGAGAAGGATCAGAGCTTAATCCATCACGCTGCTCCAATGCGGGATGGGGGATATATTCCCTACGTATGAGTAACGATCGGGGTGTTTGGGCAGAGTATGAGTACGCTTAAGAGTGCGGCGTTAAGCTACTGGCTCGTCTCTGTCAAGTCTGTCATACGCGTCCACGTCGCTCCCAGCTTCGCCGACGTACGGGCTGGGGGCGAACCCATTCCTCAGGGCACTAGTCTTTTTGGTGTGGGTCGCACACCCTGGTAATGCAGTTAGTCGGTACGGGCGTCGCACATTACTACCCACCCCGGACTACTGCAGCTAAGTATGACAGGCCATCTGCCGGGTTAGTAGGTGACCCGGTGGATCCTCATTCAATGCCTACCTGCGTGTGTCCTGCGCAGTTGATCGCCGTACGCAGGGATGAAGGAGTCCTGGGGGGTTGAGCCGAACGGGGTCGGGGTTTATAACCCCGGGAGGCAACACGCCCCCTTTGGTCCGGATTTCAGGCTAAACGGTAGCCCCGTAGCTAGCCACTGCGGGGAAATGGACATGCGTAACTGCACGGATGAGCTGGGTGCTTTACGCTGGCGAGATGTGGGAGGGTCCTCTGGGAGGATGGGGTCCGGCCATGCTGACGGGGCGAGGGTGTTCGGAGCACCTGGGGACCGTGGGATCGCGGTCAACAGCCGGGCATCTGCAGCTCCCGATGTCGCGCTTGGAACCCAACCTACTGCATCTATACCCACTGCGTAGCCTCGGTGTCGACACGACCTCGGTACGACAGGTCCGACATCCCCAACGTTGCGGGCTCCAGGGAGGGTGGGGAGCGCGGTGGATGAATTATTAAAATTACTAGACATGGACACACAAAGATCCCAAACCCCCAAGGGACCGAAAGGGAAACCGGACGGTACCTCGCTGGTAGCCGGAACCGCTAAGGCGAACCCGACTGCCAAAAAGCCCTCAAGGGCTAAACACAACACGACACCACAGGAGAGCAGTACCACGGGAACGGTGGGACTGCCCCCCTTCACTAGCGGAGGCAAGGCAGCGAAGTCGACCTTGACCTCAGCAAGCACACACACTCACGGGGGTGGTGCTGCTACGGTGGCGCCACCACACACAAAGCGCAATCCCGTGGTTGGCCGAGGAGAGACCGGGAAACCGGAGGAACCGAGGCTGTCCTCATGGACGGCGCATTCTGCGGGCCCAGTCCCCATTCTGAAGGAGGGTGCTACTCTCGACGCCGCCGGGGCCACGGGGCAACCTGCAACCCCGACGGCGGAAGAGGCAGCACTAAGACGTTTCGACGAGGCATGGACCCTCGTCGACCGACGACGAGCCAAGGGAAACCGAGGCAAGTCGGAGGGGAGCGCTAGAGTGACAGGGATGCCCCAGTCAGGGGGCAAACCTAAACCCAAGCGCAAAAGTAAAAAACAGCGCCAACAAAAGAAGAAACGCGCATTGGCGGAAGCTGCCAAGCGCGATTCAGCAACCCAAGCCGGTGAACCCCAAGCGGAGGGGTCCATCAAGCACGCGAAGGGGGCGGCCGGTGGCCAGGGAAACCGGGCAGCTGGTCGCAACCAACGCGGCAAGATGCAGGCGAGGGGCGGAGCAAAGGGGGCAGGCACGTCTGCGGCGGGGGCCAAGAGGAATCTCGATGACTCTCAGTCGCCGAGGAAGCCGATTCCCAAAAGGCTCAGGCTAGTGGACGGAGCATACGTCCCCTATGCAGATGCTGTGCGGTCGGATCTACTGGTTGCGGTGATAACCATGACCGGAGATCCGCTGACTGCACAGGCCGCTGAAGAGGTTCAGGCCCTTCTGCAGGGGCGCCTTGTAAAGGACGTCACAGGAGGGGCCGATGACGAACCGAAGTTTCAGGGTAAGCCGACTTACGCCGACGGAGCTCTAAAGCTGTGGTGTGAAAATCACGACACAGTGGAGTACCTAAAGCGTGTAGTCTCGGAGCTTACCCTGTCCACTGGCGCTAGACTCATGGTCAAGCGCCAATGCGACCTGGCCAGGCTTGTCCGATGCGGCGTCCTGCTCCCGGGTAACCAATTGGATACCTGGCAGATGGGACGAGCGCTGAGGCAGCAAAACAAATGGGCTAAGGTGGATAGTTGGATCCTCCACAAGGTCGACAAACAGGAAGACAACACCTTCCTGATTTTCAGCGCTCCGGAGGATGTGGTGCAGGCCCTGATTGAGCGCGGGCGCCGACTCTGCTATTTACTAGGGTCGGTGTACGTGAAATTCCAGGGCCAAAGAGGTAAATTTACCGAACACCTGCCAACGGAGCAAGACGACCCAATGGAGGTCGCCAGCGGTGGGGAACAGGCGGAGGGGGAGGGGTCGGGAGCAATCTCGACAATCCCCGAGCCACCCCCTATGAGGCAGCGGAGTCCCAAACCCCAGGCCGAAGTAGCAGAGGATGGAGAGGAGCTGCTACGGAAGCCAGGGGAGGAGGCTTGCATAGCAAGCCTGGACAACCTGGCCATGGGGGGTACAGCAACGGAAGAGGAGATGGAGGGGCTGTCTGATGATGGCTTACCCAGCTCACCGTTGCTGTAAAGTTATCCAGGCAAACCTCCACCACAGCACAACCGCAACGGCTCAGATGCGGAAATGGTTGGAGGTCAATGCTACGGCCATTGCACTGATCCAGGAGCCGTGGGTCAGGAATGGCGCAATATGCGGACTCCGAAATGCTGGAGGTAAGCTTATTGCACATACAGGCCCAGAAAACACCAGAGCCTGTATCTACATCACTAAGAATATACATGCGCAATCTTTAACAAGTTTCTGTTCCAGAGATCTGTGTGCTATAAAGCTGCACAGAGCGCAAGATCACAGCCTGCCGGAAATGGTGATTGCGTCGGCCTACATGCCGGAGGCCGACGCGCCACCGCCGCACGACATGACGAGGCTGATAGCATACTGCGAAGAATCCGGACTGCAACTCATCATTGGCACGGACTCTAACGCACACCACGTCCTCTGGGGAATGAAAACGACAAACGAAAGAGGTAAACTCCTAGTTGAATATCTAATGACAACAAACCTACAGATCATAAACGTGGGATCTGAACCCACATTTGTGAACAGGCGAAGTAGGACAATCATCGACCTAACTCTAGCCACAGAAGCGGCCGCCGGGAACATCACCGGCTGGCATGTATCCAACGAGGCATCATGTTCAGACCACAGATGGATACGCTTCGATGTGCAGGTAAATACAGTCCCAATAACCCCTAGGCGTAACCCGCGCAAAACGGATCGCGTGCAATACGCCAAGAGACTGGAGCAGCTGCTCAGTGAGCGGACATGTCCGGACAGACTCGAGGGAACAGGACAGATAGAAGAGCAGGTAGACGCGCTAACTAGGAACATCATAGACGCCTACCACACTGCATGTCCCTTATCAACTCCACCAGAGAACACAGGCAAATCAAACTGGTGGGGACCTGAATTGGCAAGACTCAGGAAAAAGGTAAGACGACTCCTAAACAGAGCTATGAATACATGCGCCGATCTGGACTGGGACAAGTACAAAGAAGCCAAGGCCAGATATAAGAGACGACTAAGGTACAGAAGCACCGAGTCGTGGCGCAAATTTAGCAGCAATATAGAGACGTGCGCGCAGGCCAACAGGGTAAGGAAAGTTCTAGCACACCAACATAGCCAGATAGGGTGCTCCCTGAAAAAGCCGGACAACACCTTCACGAACACACCGGAAGAAGCAGAGTACACCCTGGTACAGACTCATTTCCCAGGCTGTCACATCATGCAGACGGTTGACTGGTCCGTGGAGGAAGCAATCGCAACAGAGGAGCAATGGAAGTATGCACTCAAGGTAATAAGTCCGTCGAGAGTCATCTGGGCTATCAACAGCTTTAGCTCCTTCAAGTCCCCGGGGTTGGACGGAGTCTTCCCAGCACTCCTGAAGTGGGGAAATAACCGACTGATCCAAAGGCTCACTGCCGTTCTGGTAGCCTGTCTTGCTCACAGGTACGTGCCGAGGCAGTGGAGGGAGGTAAAGGTAATTTTCATTCCCAAACCAGGTAAAAGCGACTACTCCGATCCCAGATCTCACAGACCTATCAGCCTCACATCCTTCTTGCTGAAAACCCTCGAGAGGCTGTGCGATCGAGATCTGAGAGAAAACGCCCTAGCTATGGTACGCCTGCACTCACATCAACACGCGTACAGCCAAGGTAAATCAACAGAGTCAGCCCTACATGCAGTGGTCTGCAAAATAGAAGAAGCCACTGGGAACCAATCTATGTGTCTCGGCACCTTCATTGACATCGAAGGAGCTTTTGACAAGACCAACTTTACCAGCATCACGTCGGCCCTAGTTAAGCACGGAGTGCATCAGGTAATGGTCGACTGGATAGGTAACATGCTCAGCAAAAGAGTCATTAGACTCACATCATCTGAAGCACAATATGCACTGGTAGGGAGAGGTTGTCCACAAGGAGGGGTTCTTTCCCCACTACTGTGGAACGTAGTAGTAGATGACCTCATAACTAGACTGAACCAGCTCAACTACTTCACGATCGGGTATGCTGATGATATCGCCATTCTTATCAGCGGCAGAGTCAGCAGTACCGTGTGCAACGTCACGCAACAGGCGCTACGAATAGTAGAGAAATGGTGCATAAACAACGAACTGTCTGTCAATCCCACAAAGACTATACAGGTAATGTTCACCAACAAACGACTGTTGGGGAACTATAACCCCAATAGGCTGTTCGGTACGGAGCTGCAGTTCAGCTCGGAGGTAAAGTATCTAGGTATCATTCTGGATAGTAAACTGAACTGGAGCAACCATCTCAACAGCAAGATCGACAAGGCTACAATAGCCTTCTGGCAGTGCCGCAGAATGATAGGTAAAAGATGGGGCCTATCCCCAAAAATCACTCTGTGGCTATACCAGTCCGTCATCAGGCCCATCATCAGCTACGGTGCAGTGGTTTGGTGGCCGAGAACCAAACTTATCACCGTGGAGGCAAAGTTGCAACGACTTCAAAGGCTGGCTTGTATGGCGACTACGGGCTGCATGAGGACTACTCCGACTGCGGCCCTGGAAGCCCTACTGAACTTGCCGCCGCTGCACCTGTTCATACAGCAGGAGGCGGGGGCGGCTGCGGTAAGACTCAGGAAGCTAAACCTCTGGAGGAATGTAAAGGTAACACATACAGAAATACTGGGCGAACTGGTAAGCAGGGAACCGCTCATCGAAGCGGTCACCGACAGGATACCCAAACAGTACGTATTTGACAAAAAATACAGGATACACTTACATGAAGACCCAGTGGAGGGCCTTAACCTTAAAGAGTTAAGAATCTTCACAGACGGGTCGAAGACAGCAACAGGCACAGGTTCGGGGGTTCATTCAGAAGACCTGAACATCAACATCTCATCGCCATTGGGTATCCACAATACCGTCTTTCAGGCGGAATGTATGGGAATCATAATGGCAACAGCGGCGATTAGCTCCAGAGAGGTAAAGGGCTTTCCAATCCGTATACTGTCTGATAGCAAATCGGTCCTGCAAGCCCTGCAGAGCAGTGTTATGATATCAGGGCTAATATATGAATGCCATCGAGCTCTGACGAAGGTAAGCGAAACTAACACCGTCACCCTTCAATGGATAAAGGGTCACAGTGGATCGCGAGGAAACGACGCGGCTGATAGACTGGCGAAGGAGGGATCGGAGCTGAAGGTCTATGGACCTGAACCGATTCTGCCCCTGCCTTTCGGTTGGCTGCGCGACCGGCTGCGACACAACACCAAGGTAATGCACCAAAAATATTGGACAAACCTAGGTACCTGCAGGCAGACAAGAGAAGTTCTCCCGAGGATCGACCCCAGACTATCCCGCAAACTCCGCGGGTATGGGAGAACTCAGCTCCGACTACTGGTAGGGGCTCTCACTGGACATGCCTTGTTTAATAAACATCTGTATAATATGGGTGTTACAGACAGCCCCCTATGTAGAGCGTGCATGGAGGCGGAAGAAACGGCTGCACACATTCTGCTGGACTGCGTTGGTGTGGCGAACTACAGGGCACGACACCTCGGGAATACGAGGTCGCTCCAGGAAGTCGTCGGCAACGTCAAGGGTCTGCTAGGCTTCCTGAAGGAGCTGGGCTGGCAGGAGTAGTGTCCTCAGCCGGCCACCCAGGCAGAATAGGCGCATCAGACGTCGAGCTGCTGTAATAGCCCGTGATAGAAGTAAGAAGTAAGAAGTAAGATGAGTAACGATCACTATCAGGTGTACATGATAATAACCGGGACCGATAGCTTAATCTCAAGTGCTCTCTGGGGCACAGTGGAGAGACCCACGAGGACTGCAGACACATCCAGATCACGGCAAACATCTGTATGGTGAATATAAATGTTTGTAATGTGCGGGGATCGAACCAGCAACCGCCAGCACAACAGCCCACAAACCAGTGTTGTGATCGTTGTGCCAACGCGTCGTCGAAAAATAATACAAGATTAGAAATTATTCTATGAATATTTTTGGTAAAGAAATATATTTTAGACATGTAAGGTATATAAAAACTACATTAATGTATAATTGAGGGGTTGAATACTCACTAATGTGTCTTCGAGGCTTTGACACATGAAAACTTCTCCAACAAGGTAAGGAATTTTATCAGATTCATCGGCCAAACTTAATTCTTCCACAGCTTCTTCTAAGTTTTTCATATCATTTTGCTTAACCTTTAGTTCATCTTTAAGATCATCGACTTTAGCGTTAAGTCGAGCAAATTTATTAATCTTTTGCTGATCTTCATAAGAAATGTGAACATCTGAATCCTAAAGACAAAATATAAAAGTATAAAATTACAGTTCTTTAAAAATTAAACATAAAAATAAATCATTTTGATTTCAATACCGGCTGAAAAGTGCCTTTTCCGGAGTTTGCCATGTTTTATTTGTTTTTAAGTCTTTATCTTTCGTAATAAGCTAGTAAAATAATATTTTGTAACCAAAAAGTGATATAACCTAACTTTTGAGATTGTCAACTGCAACTGTCAGTTTGTTTTTGTCAAATTCAAATATCACAGTTCAAGTCAGGCATATATTCTGTGCGTTTTTCAATATCAGCACAAAAGCGCATTATGCGGTATAATGCTCAATGCTCAACGTTGAAAGTTCCAAAGCTACAGCAACGCTTCACACAACGAGCACTCTCAAAAGTAGGGCTTCCGTGTGCGTGCTTGCAATGGATACCAAATCAGTGGTGGCTCAGTGGTTTAGTATTGTTCGCCACCAAAGAGTTCGCCACTGAGTCGCATTATGCTCTGTAATTGGAAAACGCACTAAATCAGCATTTTCCAATATCAGCACTAAAGCGCATTATGCGGTATAATGCTCAATGCTCAACGTTGAAAGTTCCAAAGCTACAGCAACGCTTCACACAACGAGCACTCTCAAAAGTAGGGCTTCCGTGTGCGCGCTTGCAATGGATATCAACTCAGTGGTGGCTCAGTGGTTTAGTATTGTGCGCCACTGAGTCGCATTATGCTCTGTAAATTGGAAAACGCACTATGAAAGTTTAAATTTCTTGGCTATGGGGTATGAGATATTCGCTGGACAAAAATGCACCAGCCCTCTTGTCACCAGTGGAGACAATAAGGCGAGGAGTTTATCTTTTTTAATTTTTTTTAGCACTGTTACTCCAAGGTCTAAGTGTTTCGACTTCAAACGGCACAAAGACAAAGATGTAATTTGGAATTAGTGACGACTATTTGTGCCGTTTTTTTTTTTTGCATGTTTGTTTAAAAATCGATAATTTTCGTAAATGTTAGTAGAAATTTAATAAATGAAAAAAGGATCTTCATGTTATTAGAATTTACATTATTATAATAATTATGGTACTAGCTTATAAAGAAAAGAATAGAAATGTACAAAAAAAAAATATAACAATAAAGGAATATTGTTTACTTTTTTGTATGAAAAAAAAAAATTATGTATGAATATCGTAATAATAAGTATTGTAATAATTTTCATGTGAAAAATGGGAACTAATAAAAGGCTTATTTATTATTATTTATTATTTGTGCCGTTTAGTCTTTTCAGCTTTTTCCGCTGCGGCTCCCGCTCATTTCCCTGACATGAGACGGAACAAGTGTATCAACGTAACTTTACCAGGGAACCAACCAACGTCAATCCATCAGGTCTCTTGGACTCTTGCCATAATCGCGACTAATTCCAGTAGGCTTGTTAAGAGCAGGAATGTCGATCCTATGTAACCTGTACTCTTGTTGGAAAGGCCGTGTAGTCCTAATCCTAAAGATTAAAGAATCAACCTCCTTTTCGCACTGACTTTTGTGTTCAAAAATCATCAAATGTATACTAAATAATTATTATAAATTAAAACTTCAAACTTTCAAATTTTCAATCCACTATAAGAATAAGATGATATTAAAACTGAGACTTTTTAGAATACAATAGATAATGTTTCAACTGGAATACATAATTGTTTTTCAACAAGATTTGTTTAGGTGGAAAATGGCTTGACCATCATAAAAAAACTTAAGCACCTGGTTTTCTCAGAGTAACTTTTTATTTCACAAGAATGTAAAAATAATTGTTTAGGAGTTCGACACTAATATTTTATTAGATGTTATGGGCCCCGTAAACGATCAAACTTGTTTGTCAAACATGTTTGATCAAACTTCATGTTTCATATAACAAACATAATATCAAAAAAACCCGCAGCCCCGCACACGATCAAATAATTTGACAAACACGTTTGTCAAACAGAAATTTAATATGAAGTTTGATCATATATTTGATCGTCTACGGGGCCCTTTATACTTATACTGAATGGTTTTAAATTGGTTTACCAACGTCGAGTTATTCAAAAAAATGCGTGCGTACAAAGTACGCATATCAGAAGTGAAATTTCTTTGGCAAACTAATAACAAAAATAAAAAAAAAGAATTGAAAAAAAAAAAACAAACAAAAAGCCAATAAAAAATAAAAAACCGCTGAATAGCGCCATCTATTACGCGCAGGAACAGTCTTAGCGGAACTAGTCCTTTGAAACAAACCCAACATCCCGCGATTTTTATTGCTTACGTAGTAGACATGTAGTAGATCACGCTATCAAACAACTAGATCTCACTAAGTATTTTTTATATTACAACCTGAAAACAATTTACATGAATAATTATTAACTGTTCTAATTATTAATTGAAAATACAAAAAATAAACTAATTCAAAACAAAATTAATTGAAACAAAATCAAAAAGCCAACGTCAAGCGATGTTCCCAGGCGACCGCCTGTACTGACCCATCCAAGTACTGACTGTTCCTGACGCTGCCGCATTACCGGTCGCTCAAATTTTACCCCTCATGCGCCTAAAGAAGTTTCACTTTATCTGACCGCTCTCGCTCCAGACTGGAAAAAAAAAATAAAAAAAAATAAATAAAAAAAAACTATAAAACAAAACAAAAATATATACATATATATGGGGAAAAAAAAGGAAGAAAAAAAAGAAAAAAAAAGAAAAAAAAAGACTACTTCTTACATGATAGATTTAAATGACTTATTTTATCGTAATCCGCACTTTGCATTGTTTTTACTTATTACTTTAGCGTTTAAGTCATCTCTGTTTCCTTTAGTCTTAAGTTTTCACCCTTCATCATCATTTCAACGTCATGCGATATCATCGCATGATGACATCGTTGCGGAGGACACGGCTGCCAGGGATTACGCCATCGCCTGCCCCATGTTCTCCGCTGCACTCCATCCCCATCAACATCA
Source organism: Melitaea athalia (assembly GCA_905220545.2). Taxonomy (NCBI): domain Eukaryota; kingdom Metazoa; phylum Arthropoda; class Insecta; order Lepidoptera; family Nymphalidae; genus Melitaea; species Melitaea athalia. Next base: position 9,813,721 of record HG992190.1, read on the forward strand.
TTATCATCATTCATCAATCGTGTCGCTCGGCCGCGAAAGAGGGGTCAACTGTATCCAATCGCAGAACACTCCTCTCCGCGGTCGACTTCACTTCATCAAGTCTCCACGGCGACCACATATCTATAATGAAACTGTTATTTTAAATCTATACTAATATAATAAAGCTGAAGAGTTTGTTTGTTTGATTGTTTGTTTGTTTGAACGCGCTAATCTCAGGATCTACTGGTCCGATTTGAAAAATTCTTTCAGTGTTAGATAGCCCATTTATCGAGGAAGGCTATAGGCTATATATCATCACGCTAAGACCAATAGGAGCGGAGTCCACGCCGACGAAGTCGCGCGCAGAAGCTAGTTTGTATATAAAATCAAAAATTTTCTCTTTTTACCAATTCATCTTCTCATCATCACTAGCCGGAGCGTCCCCTTTTCTACTCATCACCTTTGTACACTCATTTTTATATTTTCACCTCATTCTAAATAAAAACCCCACTTATCGAGCAATTTATAAAAAAAAAAAAAAAACTTTAGCTGAATGTTTAATGCAGTCTGAATTAAAGATATGGTTTCGTTGTGCACACAATGTATTGCTGCAATTAAGTATAAATTAAGTAATATGATGTGAGTAAACTTTGTACTTATGAATATTAAACTACAGTTTTTTTATTGTCTTTTTTAAAGACAATTGTCTGATTTGATTTGTAAATATTTGGAAGCCTCTGTTTCTTATTTTTTAGACTTCAAAATTGGAGGAGATTCTTTATTCGACTGTAATTTTTATGTATCAATCGAAAGCTAGAACTTTTCACGTTGTTCTCTTTAAAGATCAAGATCTGACAAGTTAGAGTTATTTCTAATAATGCGTATTTACTTGTCTATTTTCATCTTTCTATACGTTGTTTTACTTGTCGATGAAATCGATGACCCGCATCTCCGACAAACCGTGACTGCGGTGACCGCCTGGGAACACTGGGTGCGGGTTCGATTCCCGCTGGAACGGTCGGTATTTTTGATATGATGTTAAAAATGTTTAGGATAATTTAAGTCATGGTAAGACGAATCGGTAGCGTATTGGATATTATTATGTTTGTGACAGTCGCTTTGTGTAATAGATAGCTAAACTGCTGAACTTTATGTTCAGTACCTACATGTGGGTGTCTTTTAAGGATGTAGGTACATAGGCTAGGCGACCAAAATTTTTTTTTCTACAGGTATATTTTAAAATATGGTGGTAAGGTGAGAATGGGTACGAGAGGAAATGTCTTGCTTAGGATCGAGAGCAACCCGACTGAGAAAGAACCTCAAGTTAATCGAAGATCACAACCAAATAGCTATCAAGTAGTATTTACAGTTATCGTAGTAATGTAGTGTGAGTTTGTAGCCAGAGTTCCTGGAGAGGATCCAGGGTAGGGTCGGCAATGCGTTTAAATTGCTTCTGGTGGCCCATAGGCTACACCAACCGCTTACCATCAGACCATAATGTTACAAAAATCTAAGTAACATTTACTTTAATATGTATTACTAAGTTGATAAAAAATAGTAATCCAAATCTAGTTTAAGTTAACGTTCAACTAACTTGGTATCGTAAGCTAACGTTTAAAACTTGTAAGAAAATTCAAATGCAGATAGCGTGAGAAAATAATTTATACGAGTATATCGAGATATGTGCAACAGTAATTACAATATCAGTGTTCACTAAGTCTGCATTAATTTTCTTTCTTTATAAATAAAATGTCTGCATTAATTTTCTTTCTTCATAAAATTATATTTATTCCTAATTTTCTTTCTTGCGTGTCACGGATTATTATTGGTTACCACTATTTCTACATAGCATTTATCCATTCAAGGTTAAATTTACATCAAATCATTTATGTGCAATGAGATATACGCTGCTAATTTAAAAGAAATGTGTAATTTTTTTAATGTTAATATGAATTGAATATTGGAATTGGAATATAAATATAAGGTATATATTAAAAGGTACCTATATGGGAAAGTTGTAGCTTTACAAGGTTTTATTAATATTTGGTTTATATTTGTTACTGTTAAAATCGGTCATTTTAATAGGCAATAAATTTTATCTTAATCCCAAAATGTTCATTTTCTGTTTCACTGAAAACTTAAGCGATAATAATTATTAATAGTATTTTTTTTTGTAAACATAATTCAATTTGTAGAAGAAAGGAAGGTAAAAATGATATAATACGATCTAATTTTAATTTAAAGATTAGGAATAGTTAGGTATATACAGAAGTCATATATTGTTGTGTGTTGTCTAGTGTTTTTTCGTGCACGTTTTTTAGTAAACATAATTATGAGTTTTGTTAATTTGGAGAAGTAACCGAGCATCCGTCATTCCGACGAACTGCTAACAATACAATCACCATCTCGCACGGTGACCCCACCACAGCGCCTACGCAGAAAGAACCGACAGCCGTTCACTTGGCGCACTCTTGTTTAGATCGTGAAACATTGCGCGCGCACACAAAACAATACTTTTTTTTAGAAAAAATATAAAATCGTGATGGAGAAAGAGCACCAGCCAGATTCTATGGCTACTATTACCATGAAGCCGGAATACCCGCCATCTGAAGTTTACAGTGCTTCAGAACCGCCACCGGTAAGTTATATGTCTTTTATTTATTCACGATGAACATTATTATAATTTTTGACACTCAATCGCTTTATTTTGAATCAAATGAAATAATAAAGAAACAAATATATATAATAACGTAAGTAAGTCAATTCAGTATATAAGAATATTTTTATTTATATTGTAAAACGATGGGAAAGCGCCTTTCTCTCGGGCAGCGGTTGTTAGCCGCTGACGTGAAACCTCCTGGAGGCTGGTTGGAGAACATTAGTATAAGATTAATATACACACTAAATATGTTTAATTATGACATATTTCAGTAACTATTTTTATAATAAAAAAATATCGGTGCTATAATATTATACTGATTAATAAATATACAACATTGTATACGATCACAGTTAATTTTTTAACTTCTAAATTTAAGTCGAGAGTATAATATAAAAATTATAATTTACTTCTCACTCGAATCCGGAATAAGAAAGAACTTCACATATTTTTCTGCTAGCTTTGCTCGCGACTTCGTCCGCGTGGAATAGTGACTTTACATGTTCAACGTGATTCTTTAAATTGGCATAACTTTTTTATTTATGAACCGATTGACACGAAACAAACATTAAATGTTAAGCTAAGCTTGCCACAATATATTAGTAAAATCCACATATAAATTGGATAAACCGTTTCTGAGATTAGCGAGCACCAACGCACAGACAAACAGACAAAAATTCTGACAATCATTGTTTTGGGTGCTATTTGCGTTGATAAAGGTCCCAATAATATTATTTCTCATGTATCTTAAACTAGCGACCCGCCCCAGCTTCACACGGCACTACTATATTATGCATGTATAATACATATAAACCTTCCTTATGAATCACTCCATCTATTAAAAAAAACCGCATCAAAATCCGTTGCGTAGTTTTAAAGATCTAAGCATACATAGGGACAGACAGACAGCGGGAAGCGACTTTGTTTTATTATATTATGTATTGATGTACAGACAGAGACCCGTTACATTTTTGTTATATGTATTGATGTGACTACATAAGTCAATTCGATTGCGAATTTGTGTTCCTGTTATGGTAGCAATACAGATATACATATATATATATATATATATATATATATATATATATATATATATATATATATATATATATATATATATATATATATATATATATATATATAGATATAGGAATAGAGTTGGCATGCGATGAACCGCTAGTACGTGATCGACGTTCTAACTTGACCGGGTGTTTTCATAATGTTATTCAATCAACGATGAATACTAATAGAACTTTTATAGGTAACACAAGTATCTCGCTTTCTTTATATCCTTTTGTTTACTTCTAGTTATAATAAACAATATCGTAAGTATTTGTCTTCATAAGTACGATGACTTACAATTTTATTACATTAAACCCTGCTATATTATATTACGAGTAGGTACCTACATATTGAGCTTAAGAAATGATTTGATTATGGGTTCAAGAGGAGAATAAAAGTTTGTAAAACATATTATATACCTACATATTAAATAAAGTCACTCGTAGGCCATTACTTTAAGCTTTGTATTTTTCGAATCAACAGTAGAACAAGATAAGATTTGTTGGTTTCTGAGAACTGTGATGAAATATGTACCCATAAATGTGGGAGATTCATTGTTCTATTGTTCTTACTCATCATTATAATAAATATTATATAATTACAGTCTGTCACGCGACAATATAAAGATACAAAATTCATAAAATAAATTTATTTAAATTACAATAATCTATTTCTATATTTTTTAAATATATACGCTTCATTCTGTAATATCCCACTGCTGGGTATAGGCCTCTTTCTCCGTGTAGGAGAAGGATCGGAGCTTAATCCACCACGCTGCTCCAATGCGGGTTGGCGGATATATTCCCTGCTATGAGTAACGATCGCTATCAGGTGTTCATGACAACAACCGGGACCGATGGTTTATCGTGCTCTCCGAGGCACGGTGGGGAGACCCACAAGGAGTGCACAAACATCCAGACCACGGCAAACATCTGTATGACCAATACAAATTTTTGTCTCTGTGCGGGGATCGAACCCGCAACCGCCAGCGCAACAGCTACAAACCAGTGCTGTGACCGTTGCGTTGTGAATGTTTACTGACTCTAATGTTTCCTATATTATTACATATGTTAAGAAATTTCGTATTCTCGTGTCTTTATTGACTTTGCTGTATTTGGTTATATTTACGTAAGGAGAAACCAAGTAAATACCTTAACAGCGGAAGAGGGCGTTTTGACATTGTTATTTTATTATGTAATTACGTTGACAATATTCATTGAAATTACATACATATAATGAGTAATACAAGTAGCAATTAACCTATCATACTTAGTGAATATGTGCCGTGGGCGTGGATGGTACTGAGTAGAAATACAGGGTACATATTAAGATATAACGAAAAACATTCTTTTTTTAAGTATTTTTTTCCAGAAAAATATACTCATCTATTTCGAATATAGATATTTACGTATTTTAAAAATTACTGTTACTTAATTCACCTTTTAATAGTAATGCAAAATACAGTGTCACAAATACGTGTAGTTGAATATATTATTGAAATAAATGATCCATCAATACAAATACTCCACAGTTCGACGCTCGAAATATATATTAATATGCTATGTCGATCGGGAAAACCCTGTTATACCTACTTGGAATAAAAACGAAGTCGTATAAAGTAGTATAATGAAATCGTTACCGATGTAGTTGACCATGTCGCACTGGACACAATGACGTTTGCGTCACATCCTCCTGCTTTTAGCCATTCAATATAAAATCATTGTTTACTTCTCGAATTTGTAAATGACTTGTGTAAATTTGTTTTTATCGTCTTCGTGAAGCAAAACAAAAAATAAATTTTGATTCTTCGACGCAAATATTATTTCATGATTTTGAAACGTTTTCGCATTTTTGTCCTACGTATTACTTTTATATAAAAATAAATAAAGAAATATATATATAATTACACACTCAAAATTAAGAACTTTACCAAACGCGTACGTACATATTTTTGAACCCATATTGTAATATTTTCAATAATATGCTTAAAATACATATTATAATATAGAACCCGTTGATGTCTTTATGATGTGATCAACGAGTTTGAAAATTCAAACAATTACGGTTTGACGATTTCTTCAGCATCTTCCAAATACATACAGAAACCTCTGTACACTTATATAAGAAAATTTTGAGACAGTTCAACAATGAAATCAGTAATTATATAATAGTGAATGTAAAAAGAAAACGATATTAAAAAAAAATTTCTTTGTAATTATATTTACTTAACGTAAGTAGTAAGTATTATTAAAATCAAATAATAGAAAACAGCAGTAAACATTAATAATAATTACCATTTTAAAAGAACAACAGATTGTACAAATGATAGTAGATACATATATAGAAGACTAGATGTGCCCGGCGGCTTCACCCACGGTAATTTAAGAAAAAAGAGATATTAAAATATTTTATAGCCTATAAGCCTTCGTCTATTAATATGCTATCTTACACTGAAATAATTTTTCAAATCGCACCAGTAATTCCTGAAATTAGCACGTTCAAGCAAACAAACAAACAAACTCTTCAGCTTTATAATATTAGAGTATAGATCTATTGCTAGGTCGTGAAAGGATTTGACATCGATTTCATATTTCCTTTTAGTTTCTTCATTAGCAGACCGTTTATTCTTTTGTAATTTAGTTCGGTGAAACGAAAATAGGCTTTGTTTTGTTCGAACCATACTCATTGAATGGTCAAAAGAATGAAGTGTAAAATAACGCCGAAGGTCTTGCGGAGCTCTAGAAACACTGCTGTAAATGAATAAGAACCATATTCAAACGACATTAAACTTTAAAATCGTAAAGACAACTATAATATAAACAGCGACGGACGTTACATACTTAACATTATAAATAATGTCTAAAGCCGAGCGCTTAAATACATTATTTTTGAAGCTAGGCCAATAATAATTTTAAAGACATAATAATAAATAAATAATAAACATCTTATACACACACGGTCGTCTGTTCCTACGGTAAGCAACTTAATGCTTGTGTTATAGGTAACAGCCGACTAATAAAACAAATTTTTTTTGATAAATATACATAGAAATACATAATTATAATATAAATAAATAAAAATATTACACCCATACAAAAGCTAGAGATAGCTCAATGATAGCTTGTGAAAGTTATAAAAACATTCATTTAACGAGTAAACGTGTCGGTTAGAACAGAATAATTGGATATGTAATATAAATTATAATACACACGATTTGGTTTTAATTTCAAAATTTGGACTAGCACTAAAGTTTATTATTTAATTGTTATAAATGATTATCTAGAACTCGGGGATATAAGGTAATATTATAAAGATACTTGTGTGTTTAAAATTCTGCAATTTTGATATATATATCTAAATATCAATTTATATTATAGAAATGAGGTGGATTTAACTTCAACAATTTTCCTTGATGATAAAAAAAACTTTTACCAAACAGATATAAATTTACAGTTATTTACAATGTCATTATTACAGTAATAATGCATATTAAAATTAAGGCTACTGAAATATATATTTGTGAATTATCTATTCATACAGGTAAGAGGCCGGCTACTGGCTTCACGCGTATCCTTCTTCAAATACATTTCTTGAGCCTGACACGCTCCGAATCGCAACCTGTCTACGGCTTGGGGTTCCGGTCTGCGTTCCTCATAAATGTACCCGTGGCAGCGATGTCGAGAAGCTGGGATATCACGGACTGTCTTGCCAAAAAAGTGCAGGCTGCTTCTCGAGACATGCCGCACTTAATGATATCATACGCCGGTCCCTTGCCACCATCAACGTGCCAAGTCTCCTTGAGCCAACTGGTATAGTAAGAGACGATGGCAAGAGACCGGACGGTATGAGTTTGATTCCATGGAAGATGGGCCGGGTGCTGGTATGGGATGCAACCTGTTCAGACACGCTGGCCCCTTCCCATCTACATGGAACTAACAATAGAGCTGGCGCGGCTTGTGAAGTGGCTGAAAAAGCTAAAGCAGGCAAATACAGGGGTGTAGGCTCCGAATATGATTTTGTCTCATTCGGTGTTGAGACCCTTGGTCCGTGGGGTCCTAGCGCCTTGAGGCTTTTTAAGGAAATAGCTAAAAGGTTAGTCGACATCACAGGAGACCGAAGAGCTGGCAGCTACCTCAGACAAAGAATTAGTCTAGCTATCCAAAGGGGGAACGCTGCCAGTATCTTCGGAACCTTGCCTAAAGGGACTCCTTTTAATGATATTTTTTAGTTATTATAATATATTATATTTTTTAAGGTTTTTAGTTTTAGTTTCATTTTTTTAGTATAATATTTTTATAATTAGTTGTAATTCAATTTGTTACTTATTACCTTGATATCTATGTAATAGATTGAAGGTAAGAAGATGTAATAAGAGATGTTTAGAAAAAAAATTACAGGGATTCTTTAAAAAAAAAACCAAAATCCACACATTATTATTAGAATTTCAGTTTGTCTATCTGTTAAAATTTAGAGCATGAAATTACTTTCATTTACATGCGAGCAGTATTTTGGAAGGTCTAGCTCTTGTACAGGTTTCATAGTTCCGTATACGTATACCTAATATAAAATCTAGGAGTAGAGCCTTAGTAGAGCTTCTCTATTGTACACTTCCCTACCGTTTTCACTATGCCGTGTCCTATATGCCCAAAGGTTGTCTGGAAGAGATCGCTCTTCTAGCGATAAGACCGCCTTTGTACACTGTTTTGTACTTGTAATATGTTATTGTGTTGATTGATGTTGTGTACAATAAAGAGTATTATTATTATTATTATTATTAGAGCTATTATTCTGTAAGCAATTATAATGTATTGAAGTAGTTTTGTATAAACAAATCAGTATCCATATAAGCATAAGTGCCCATTCAGGTTCTAACGAGCAAAACTGCGCTAGTTAGGTTAGTATAAAATATTAAAGCATGCCGTTTCATAAAGTTTTTGTTTATTTTTTTTCAATAGATTGATTTACTGTTGCATAATAATTTAATTGCATCTATTTAAAATAAATGATGCAGAAAGCTTAATCCATTATAAAATGATTCGTTATAGCAGTAACAGCTGTTGGCAAACCAAATTAGGAAGATTAAAAAATTTATATCGTTCTGCTCTCGAGAGACCGGCAGTTTTCCAACGTAGAGGAAGCGCTTTCTCCTAGGGTACTTTCATATAAACGGCATAGTATATAATTATTTCATTAAGAAGAAAAAAAATTAACTGAATTTATATTTAGGAAAATTTATAAATATTTTTTTTTATATAACATTAAACTGATGACGCCGTGTTGGCGCAGCGGTCACAGAACTGGATTGCGATAGGCTGTTGCGCGGGCGGTTGCGGGTTCGATCCCCGCATACGACAGCATTTTTATTGGCCATACAGATGTTTGCTGTGGTCTGGGTGTTTGTGCAGTCCTTGTGGGTCTCCCCACCGTGCCTCGGTGATGGATTTTACTCATAGTAGGAAATATATCGCCAACCCGCATTGGAGTGTGGTGGATTAAGCTCCGATCTTTCTCCTACATGGGGAAGAGGCCTAAGCCCAACAGTGGGATATTACAGGCTGAATCGTGATCGTTATTCACCTGATAATTTATTTCTTAAAAAAAATCTTAAGTCGTTGTATACCTATTTAAACAAAATTCAATCTTATTTTCTGTACAAGTATAATTAGTGGAGTGCCTGGGGCGTTAAAAACACGAAAACCTCGGATTTCCGTTACAGTGAATGAAATTTTATAATTCAAAGTGGAACGTTTAGCTTACAATATGTACAAAAAAGTTTACCTATTAAAAAATTGTGATCTCGATTCAAAAAAAAAAAGAAATAATTCTAATTTTGATAGTTTAAACCCTGTAGAACATTTTTCTACACCAAAATTAAGTTAATTGATACATTCATATAGAGATAGTAATTAGGAAAAAGAAATTAATGAAGGAAAATGAAAGAAAAAAAAATATCAAGAAATAATTTGTCAAACAATTTACATTTTTGTCTATTTAAGTATTTTCTTCAACTTCACTTATTTCAATGATATTATTAAAACAGGTATTTTCGCTGCACTGTAGACATGCTACACTGCAGTATAAGCCAGTCTTTCGACATCCACAAGCAGCTCCACAACCCCTTTTTTACTATTATTATCATTATGATTAGTTTTTTTGCTGCTTGCTGTGTGGCTAAGGCAGTAAAGAATATAACCACTCCCTCTCTTCCCGTGGGTGTCATAAGAGGTGACTAAGGGTCACAGTTACACTACCACCTTGGAACTTAAAAAGCCGACCGATGGCGGGATAACCATCCAACTGCTGGCTTTGAAATACACAAGCCGAAGACGGGCAGCAGCGTCTTCGGTGCGACAAAGCCCGCCCTGCGGTCACCAACGCGCCTGCCCAGCTTGTTAACTATGGGCAAAACACATGAGTTTGCGCCATTTTAGCGCGAACTTGTGATATATATGACCAGCAGTGGACTGCGATATTCTGAAGTGTGTGTGTGTGATTAGTTTTTTTTAAAGTATAACAGTATTAGCTCCAAATTTACTTGATCCAACAATATCATCATGATAGCGGTCTATTAGTAGTTATCTAATAGTTTTTTCATCCGGTGTATGCTGTGAGGTATATACCATCGTATCTTTCAACTCTTGCATAGAAAATTGCCAGTCGTCATTCTCTTCTATATACTTGTATATTTGCTCCATTGCTGCATCTATCATCGAAATTGTCAAACCAACCTCCTTATCAGCAGAGCTCAGATGAATAGAATTTCTAAGAGAATTATAGCAATCAGCATGATAATTTTGCTTGGAGTGTTTGTAAATCTGCTACATCAGAAATTCTTTTGTGAATTTCTTGATAACAATCGTTTTTCTGTACAGCTATACCTAAAGCTTACAATGGAGTCATTTAAAGTTGGAGTATTAATATATGAGATTTGTCTTCGTCGTTTTTTATTTAATTTTTCTTAAATTTCTTTATTAGCTTATTGACCACAGATGAAACAGTTTTTTTACACTCAAAGTTCTGGTGTTGCAGGCGTCTATAGGCTATGGTCTTACCATCAGGTGAGCCGTACGCTTGTTTGCCAACCTAGTTACATAAAAAAAAAAAAAATGGGGTTTCATTTGGTCTCTTCTTATATGTTTTAATATATTTGTTATGAATATATTTTTGGCGACAATCTGTATGAGCGTAAATGAATTAAGTTTGAAGATGAGGTAACAAGTCATCCTTTCGTTCTCCCCTCTCCACGTTCTATTACCTGTCCAAGGTCTTTATGACCCTTCATACGCTCCAACATTTCAAGAAAATATTATTTTACGTCTATTTAGGTATTATTCAACGTATATAATGCGAAAATAAAATTATTTTCAAAAAAAATTATTAATTTTTTATAATTTTTGGTAAAAAAAAAATCAAAAGCACAACAAAATTTTGGGTAAACTTTACACTTTAAAGTATAAAAAAGAAAACCCCCCCTCGACCATTTAAATTCATTCACTGTAACAAAAGTCTGAGGTCAAAACCCCCAGACACTCCACTAAATCATAAATACTATAAAAGAAACTTACTCGTATATTACAAAATAGTACAGTTTTTATGAAAGGTACTGCAACATCGTCGAAAAGCGTTTACAATTTGTGTAATTTTATAACTCGTGTTTAAATGCTAGAAGTTGTTTATGTCGAAATTTTGAAGCACTTAAATCGTAAGTTTCGTGTTTATCTGTATTTAAATGACTTTTGTGTTAGTTTGTTTTAAAAAGGGTCGAAATTCCATCTTACATATTGTAAGTTCCAGTGTTAATTATCCATGCTATATAATATGGAACAGCCAAAATCGTGTAAATTACGCGTGCGAAGCTGCGGGCAGAAGCTGGTAATAATAATTATGTACTGCACTACAAAACTTATATGCATGCTCTTACAAATTATTTTCACCTGGTTTATATAAGTTATCTAAGTTGACGACGCGTTGGCGCAACGGTCACAGCACTGGTTTGTGGCTGTTGCGCTGGCGGTTGCGGGTTCGATCCCCGCACATGACAAACCATAACCATTGGCCATATAAATCCCGTGCCTCCGTGACTCCCCACCGTGCTTCTGAAGGCACGTTAAGCCGTCGGTCCCGGTTGTTATTCATAGTAGGGAATATATCCGCCAACCCGCATTGTGGCAGCGTGTTTGATTAAGCTGAACCTTCTGATCCTTCTCCTACATATTGAAATTGGCCTATGCCCAGCAGTGGGATATTGCAGGCTGAAGCATTATCTAAGTTTGGATATAATATACTTTTTAAATTGCCAGGTGAAAATTTACATTTTTCTTTAATGAAATGGGGCTGAACCGTAGGTACATGCTCCCATAAATTCGAAACATATTCCTGTAAATTTTACAATTTGCTATGTATAAGTGACAAATGTTCAAAATATTAAGGTGAATTATATTCAATAAATGTACAAATAAATGTACGTACAAATAATTTCGTTAATTAATATAAAAAGTACCTGGGTGACCGAGCCTAGCTCGGTATTTTCATTTTATTTTTTGTTTTTTTTCTCGGTATTTTTATACTTTAATTTTATTTAAATAATAAATCACGAGTGAAATTAAAAAAAAAAAGAAAAACAATTTATCTGGAGACCGAGATTCGAACCCGGGTCAACACGAATTGACACCCGCCGATTTCCTAATTACGCTATTACAGCTATGTTGCCAGTAGTGAAATTAAGCTTCGTATTCTAATGATATTTTTTCATTGCCTAAAAACAGGGATAAAACGACATTTCTTTTAAATGAAACCTAGCTAGATCAATTTTTCGCCCCTGAAATCCCCTGTATACTAAATTTCACGAAAATCGTTGGAGCCGATTCCGAGATTCAGAAAATATATATATACAAGAATTGCTCGTTAGTATAAGATAAATGCCATACATTTTCAATACAAAAATGAAATATTTATTCAGTTGTTTCGATTCAGTTACGTATTGTTAAAAATATTTAAACTTTTGATATCTCATTTTAATGTTTATTTACTTAATATACTTCAAGTTTAATTTTATTTTAAATAATTACAGGTATTTTATGCAAATGTGTATGATTTTTTTTAAATCAAAAGTATATTGAAAACAAAATTAAAGCATTTATACTTATAGTTGTATGTTGTTGTTGTTGTAGTTAATATAAATATCATAAATTGAACCTTCAGCAGACGCTAGTCCCTTCACAAATTTTATAGACATAGGTACACAAATCCTTGAAATTGTTGCATTACTATGCATATAAACTAATTCGTAACTTACAATTATCGTAACTATAGTCTTGCTGACAGATCTGGTTTAAAAAAAATGTATAATTTTCTATTCTAATATATTAATGCTGACAGGTTAATTTATATTTGATGTATTTTCACAGGCCTACCGTCAGAGAGTGTCTTCATCGGTGCAAATTGCTAGGATCGCCGCACTTACCGTGGTAGCGGCTTCCTTCATCCTCGGGTCGTTTATATTGGCATCTAGCTGGGTGTCAGCGCGCGCATCATGCCACCAACTCGAGCAGTTGGACGCCATGCTCGACAAAGAGCTGGCATTAGAAGGAAGGTCCTACGGAAATGACGCTTTGATGCCCGTAAGTACTTCTGAATTCTTGTGCATTGTTGGTTAATTTGATTTATTGATATTTTTAGTATACCTGTCTATGAATCTATTTTATATGTATATAGATAATATTCAGTAACAAACAGACATATCTTATATATAAAAATCTGATTTTTATGAAATTTTGTGTGCATAATAGGTAGTAGTAATAGGTAGGTCTGAGAATTGGACAACATCTATTTTTCATACCCCTAAGTTATAAGGGGGGGGGGGGAAGGATTAGGGAGGATAATAACATATATGGCAAAACAACGTTTGAGGGGTCAGCTAGTCTTTACATAAAATTAGTTTAAAAAAAAGATTATGAGTAAAATAAACACAATAAGAAAAATGAAATAAATAATAGGCTTGGAAAGTTTTTACTCAAGTAAACGCAAAATACACTAGCATGTTGACAATACAACATGACTATACAACTTACTACTTATATAAATGTTGATTGCAAACTTACAGTAGTGGGTTAACAAGCGTATAAAGACAAAGTTTATCTTTAAGCAATAACTTCTGAGTTGGGTTTTAAATTTAGTGCAGGTTAAAGTTCAATCTAGCTAAGAGGAAAATTTACCCTCTTTAGAATCCTCAGGGACTATATAATAAGAAGTAGGTATTTTTTAAGTTAGAATTATAGTTATCAATATAAAATGTAGATATTTTTTTCGTAACGACGTTAGTATATAGATATACATTGACATTATTATGGTTCTCATAAAAAAAAAAAATATTTATCCAATTGATTTATCACAGTTTTTCCATTATGTTTCGTTGTGATGAACTTAAAATTTCCACTCATTTACCGAGGCAATAACAAGATCTTATCACGAAAATATTTAAGAAGCAAAAGTAACATAGTGCTGAAATTAATTGAAAATTTAAAGAAGCAAGCGTAAGCATCAAATTGAGACATTATATATTTTATATTATTGGGTGTTTTTGTTACGCCTCGAAGCCTCGAATATCTTTCACCTGCCTACAGCAAATACGATTACTTGAATGTGTCACAATTTAAATAATAGAATATTGTACGCTAAAACATTTATCTTTCACGTCGACGTTTTTCTTCTTTCGCTTCATAAAATATTGTATTGTTTCGTTTTCACGTGTTATTTGACTGTTTCTTGTCTTTGTGATACTGACATATAATTCGATATTTTTGTAATGGGTGTAATAGTTTTGGTTATTACTTAATTATGCTAATGAATTATTATTATATTTGAGTTGCAAGAGATGTGTTAGTAAAGAATATTATTTATATTATTTTTTTTTTAACAATATTTCTACTTGTAATTATAAACTAGAACTTTTAAAATAATTGTGTCATTTGCGGCATATTAAAAATAAATCAGTCACAACGATAGATAAAAATATATAGTTATTGTACATAATAAATATGTTATACTATAAAATTTATAAAAAAAATCAATGTTTCTCTTTCGACCGTGGAAAAGTTTTTTGTCGTCAGAATTTAACGTTAGACGTCGTATTTTCTTCCCTGTGACGGCGACGACTTATTTTACTCACGAGTGTCGTTCGTGACTGGCATGTTCAAACGCTTTACTTTAAATTCAGCTGCAATTTTCTGGTGGATGACGGATTCAGGCTGGTCAATAACGCCCTTTCATTAGTCTCGCACTGATTTATTGTATTTACTGGTCGTGAAGAATACGAAAGTTTTGTTTTCAGATTGTAAACAAAGCTTTATTTAGGTGTACAACATAAATGTATCTACTTATATCACAGACTTTTTGTTTTTAATGTTTGATGTTACTTTTGAAGTCTTACTTATTAAGTTCTTACTGTTAAGTCTAATAATTTTTATGTCATAAAACATTGTCTTTTTTTGTAAAATATATAACCTATTTATAATAATTTAAGGCCTTCTTTAAGGCCTCTTTGGCATCATATTCATTAATTACTTTTGATTGAATACAACTCAGCCTTTAGTTTTTTATCACTATTATTTATAGTAGTAATTTATACGTTAATACTAATAAGTACCTGGGTGACCGAGCCTGGCTCGGTATTTTCATTTTATTTTTTGTTTTTCTTTTTTTTCTCGGTATTTTTATATTTTAATTTTATTTAAATAATAAATCACGAGTAAAATTAAAAAAAAAAAAGAAAAAAAATTAATCTGGAGACTGAGATTCGAACTCGGGTCAACACGATTTGACACCCGCCGATTTCCTAATTACGCTATCACTGCTATGTTATCAGTAGTGAAATTAAGCTTCGTATTCTAATGATATTTTTTCATTGCCTAAAAACAGGGATAAAACGACATTTTTTTAAAATGAATCCTAGCTAGATCAATTTTTTGCCCCCGAAATCTCCTGTATACTGAATTTCACGAAAATCGTTGGAGCCGATTCCGAGATTCAAATTCTATATATATATATATATATATATATATACAAGAATTGCTCGTTTAATAGTATAAGATTTGGAAAAAGTATTATTTGATCAATTATGTCAGTAATAAAATCAGTTTTTTTATTATGTGAGAACAAGTAGAAACATTTTATTTTGTCATAAAAGTAAATTAAAAGAGTTGTACCTACAACCGGCAATATTTTGGTGACGTAATGGTGATTCGCGAGTTGTGTACCGACACCGTATGTTTATTTATGGTTGCGTTGCAAAGTCCGCTGTGCCACGCCGCGACGCCGCCGCACCGGATCACCTTGAATCTTCACGTTACGCAAAGCTGCGCTGCGGTTCTAACAGAGCTCTCTTAATGATCCGGGGCAAAAAATAAGGTTGGGAAATTAAAAGGTTTGTTTCGTAACAAACAACTTTATTGTTTAAAACAGTAAAAGTGATAACACTCCTGCTAGGTCATTTTATCTGTTTTGGTTAGCACAAGCATGTAGGTACGTAACGTTACCTAATTTTTTTTTGTCTTTAATCAGTAGCTATTCATTAAAAAATTTGATTCATTTCTTTTAAAAGCTTAATATTTCTAATTTGTTCAAATTATAGTCCATTACCATTTCTTGACGAGGGAAAGGAGCAACTTGGTTGTTAATGGAACAAGTTGACCTTACGCGAGCACTCAAAGACCGTACATAGGTATATGTAACGTTTTTGTTATGTGACATATATATAGGAAGACGTTTTTATTTATTTGCTATGTTTAAATACCTCTTCAATTTGATTCATATATAGATACTTTATAAAACTATATTTTTGAGTCTAAAATTAAGTCAACTGTGTTGACTTTCCGTTGACAACTGTAAATACTTATTAAAGTTATTAAATTGATGATTTTAATGGATGATTTTATTGGATATGGATATAATCTTATTGGAAGTGTATATAACTTGGAATGTAGTAACAGATTGTCTAAACGTTATTTGTAATCCGCAATATTGTCTTTAGCGAAAGTCACATAGCGGTCAATGACCCCAGGTCGCGAGTGCATCTCCACGTCATAGAAAATCACGGTTTCGAATATAACACTCACTTGTTAGACGTTCTGTTAATGTAGTTAGAAAGTAACAATAAATTATATAACTATTGTGAGATATTATATATATATATATTATATATATATTATATATATATTATTATTATATATATATTATATACTATATTTTATTTTTATTTTTATTTTTTTTTATCTCTTGTTATAATTACGTTTTAATTTTAATAGACGCAAGCAGCACAAATAGGAAACTTCATTTTATATTATTACTTAACTGGTTTGGAGTAAGATACGTTAAGTTTATGATTCTTTAGTGAATACATCTGCTTAATTATATTAGTATGTAATTATGTATATTAAATCTTCTCGTAATAAAACTTTTAATAATATCTATGCCTTTTTAACTTCTTGACATATTACTATATAAACTTAACTATTATATGTATATATATATGTAGGTATATAAACTTAAAGTAAATTTTCGTTAAAATTATTAAGAAAATTCTTTGGAAATAACTCAATTGTTTCGCCATTTTAATTAAACGTAATAGGTACGTTTCTTTGTGTGGATTTCTTAGTTTCTTACTGTATTTAATGAGCAAGTTTATTGTTTAATAACTTAAATACTTAACACGAAAATAAAAATAAAGCTTAGACTATACGATGTGTTGTGTGGTATGTTAAAAATAATAACATTTTGCGTGCAGTATAAAACTTTCTTTCACCTTTTATGTATTATTAATGGTTGCAGTGTTACGTCATTATTTGTTCTGAATTAAGAAATATAACTTTCTTTTCACGCAAAATTAACTTTCTAATAAGTTGACTTCACGGTAAATTTAACAGTTAGCTAATATTGTAATCTTTCATTGCGTAGTTTGTTTTATTTATTTTTAATATAATTTAATAAACTATTCTTATTTAATTAGGTACAGCGTCATACCTATCTTGTCGTCAATTTTAGACAGTAAGCTCGACTTTAATTTAATTGTTGTATCTGGAGTTAAAAATAAAATATAGGATAAGAATATATAAAACGTGCACAATTTATATTGTGCCTAAATACGAGTTTTATTATGCAGTACCGTTAGTCTATTACAGCCTCATCTATCTTAAGTAAAAGCTGCGTGACTCATGTTGGAAGAGTCTTATTTAGTTTTAGAGAATTTTGACATTTTTACTGGTATTGGTGTTATTGTGAATGTAACCAAGGCGGCGCACATCTTATTATATCTGCTAGTGTGATGAAATTATTAAAAAAACTATTAATCAAATTAAATTTATTTTAAAAATGCTGAAACGGGTTAAATACGAAATTATGTAAACACATACATTTTTATGACTCAAATACTATCTTAGTGAATGAAATAAAAAAATTGCTTCACGTATGTATGTATGTTTGTCAGATTAGTCGACAGTTTTATTCTTTCACTCTTTAAATTAATTCTTTCGATAGCGCCAAAACAGCATGGAAGATTTTGCCAATGTCACGTAAGATGGCGAAGACACGAAGGAGATTGACACAACTTTAAAGTTAGACGAGTTGCAAGTGGAAGTAGGATTCATATGCAATAGTGCAGAAATGTTGACAATTTAAAATGACTAACAACAAACAGAGTAAATATCCCGTTTCATATACACAGCTCTAGCCTCAGCTCACAGTTTCAGCCATATAATTTCCTATCCTATAGGAATGTCAAATTAATTATGTTAGTAGTTTTTCTGTAAAATAGTAACATATATCCATCGATCCATCCTAACAATTATTGGCATTTATATTATTGTATTTATAAACTCATATCGTTGCAGGATGTTATAAAGCTTTTTTTAACTGGCTTTAGTGAACGGATTTTGTAAAGCAAAACCAAACATTTTTAAATCGTAATATAAGAGTTATTAAAAAAGTATCCACATTCCACACTATATAATTAGAAATGTAACCAAATTACACGAAGCATACATATATTAAAGTTTTTGTAAGTATATTGTTTAAATTTAAATATTTCATATTACACAAGTCACAATTTGCAAATGATTGTGTTAAATAGCTTAAATTCAAGGCTTTATTACTTAGAACCACTGCCTGACGTATGAGTGTTAGTGTGTGTCAAATGTTTAGCAGTTTACTGTTTATGTTTCATGGCTAAATAAAATGCATTTAACTATTTATTGTTACTCTTGCGGAAAAATAAAAATTGTTTAAAGTACGATTATTATAACGTTAAAATTGTCAAAAAATCTGACAAAGATGTTATTAGTTAATAAATCTTATATAAATAGTATTTCAATTTCATTTACTAAGATTGTATTATGATTTAGAAAAACAAAGTAAATATTAATATATATTATATATAACAATTTAGAAAAATTATGATTTAGAAAATTTTCAATTTGCTATTTTCAAAAAACGACTCCAAACGTTAAATGTAGAGTCATTTTTCTTACAAGCGCCTGAAAATTCTTTTATAGTCCAGATGGAATCATCTCGAATATTGAGTGAAGTTAACAGAGCATGCTACGGTAAATTGCGTCCACTACTTTTAATGTAGTGCATACGCTGCCACGAAATAATTATATTCTAAAACTTTACTTTTGACTCGTTTAGTAACAATGCACTCTATGCTGCTACTCAATGCGCTCTAATATGCATATTCTTTTAGTAATTTAAAGTAAGTGAAATATTTATTTTCATTTAGTTTTTCGGTATATACCTACCTACATAGTTACTTAACTTTATATAAGTTTTATTAAAATATTGTAATTTTTAAAGATATATTTTTTATATAAAATTTTAGATTGTCTATTTTAAGTTGGACTTTACTAAAAAATCTTAACGTCTTGTTATTCTTTTTCATTTTCAACAATTAAGGTAGCCATTTTGTTGTCAGAAGTTTAACTAATACTATATATAGTTCTACACTTATAGAGCTATAATATTTAAAACTTTTAC
Organism: Melitaea athalia; assembly: GCA_905220545.2. Classification (NCBI taxonomy): domain Eukaryota; kingdom Metazoa; phylum Arthropoda; class Insecta; order Lepidoptera; family Nymphalidae; genus Melitaea; species Melitaea athalia. The sequence continues at coordinate 9,833,444 of HG992190.1, forward strand.
ATACTTATGTTCGAGGCTTGTGGATAGGAACAGTTATACATACATACATGTGCACTTTGTCATTTAATCATCTCTATAATCCCTGATATCATCACTTAGTTACGTTTCTTTATCTCATCATTAAATAATGGTTATATTGCAACAAAGTTGATACTGTGCCGTTATTGAAATTCGGTCTAGTGAATGAAAATAACAATTAATATAAAATATAATATATAGTAGTATGTTTATAACTGTAAAACGACGTGTTTTTCGATGAAACATATAACATATAAGTAATGGTATTACAATATTCATACTTAAAATATATACTGTAGAACAACGATAAGCATTAAGCATGATATACAAGTGAATACTACAATACTGTAATACAAAAAATTAAGAAATAAAAACTTTTTACTATAATGCATTTCTTGTATTAGGTAAAAGTATTTATCAATAATTCCTATGATGTCATAACTACGATGAGAGCCTCTTTTGTTTCTACAGCTAGATATAATTTCAATAATTGTCTTTTTGGTCGACATATTTATTTATTGGTTCATATATAATCATAATTGATTAGGTATACAAACTAACGGAGAAATATGTTTTTTAAACTAACCCAGTCCTGTGCCTTTGAGAGTATGAAAGCAGTCGGTTTTTATCATAAATACCTGATAGCGATCGTTAGTCATAGTAGTGAACTTAACCACCAATCCGCAGTGGAGCAGCCTGGTGAACTAAGTTCCAATCCTTCTCCTACATGTAGAAAGAAGAGAAGGTCCATACCCAGCAGCGGGATGTTATAGGTTGAATCAAAAAAAAATTACCCAGTATATCCTGCTGATGTCTGATTAGTTCTTGTAAACCAATAAATCCTTTAACTTCATTATATTTATGTGGATATCTAACTTCTAAAGACGCGTTGAATTACATTCAAGAGTTTTATTCCCTTTGGTAATTCAATCCTTCATCGGTTGTTTCCTTTCCGGCTCTATTATCATTTTCAGGTTTTGAATTTCTTGGTCTTGTTCAGTTTACTTTTTTTTTATTACCTTTCGAGGGGGAAGTTTTTGAAGGTTGAACTTAAGTTACCGTAGTGAGTGAGTATAATTTCATTTTTAATGTTTGTCTAATGTGAAATTAGTAAAGTAGGTACTTTTGTGCCATATTTTTTATGTGAATAAATCGATTTTAAAAAATTATCTTATACACAAAAAAGAATAATCCGATTTGCTGCAGTCGTTTTGCAGTTAAGCGCATACATTTCGACGATAAATTTTTATGTATATAGATTGTCGATTGGTTTTATAATTCTATCATTCGTTCCTACTTTTTTACCACGCAACTTTGTAGGCAATAACCGTTAGTGTTTAAAGTGTTTCGTAAAGCAGTAAAAGTGTTGTGGGCATAGGCACAATGCGACAATTGTTGCCAACGTAATCGTCGTTTTCTATCGGTTGCGGTCGCAAACACTTCGCGCTTGGCTGCTCGTTAATAGTCGACAATACTTTTCATAGTTTTTTTCCCATTTTTTAACATAATATTTGTTTCCTACAACGTTATTAAAATTGAATAATAAGAGACATCCGGTGCTGCCATACTAAAATATACTTGCATATTATTGTATGTACACGTTGTTATGTTGTTATTATTATTATATTTTGTTTTTGAACATCTGTTAGACGTAATAGAGTAAAAATTTACGCAATATTAAGTCACACGTTGGGACGGGGGGGACGGGGGGAAGCAGCAGGCAGGGCATCAACGAAGTGTGACAATGTGTGACAAGGGGGGGAGTCCAAGATTTTGTGACATCACATTTAATAATATATTATATCTAATTGTTACTAAAATGGACATAAAAATAATGTCGAAACTGATATTTTAATTTAACAGGGGTTCAAAAATTGTGAAATTCGTGTGACGAACAGGCAATAGAAACAACATCGCAGTACATAAATGGCTGATTACATAATTTTCCCTCGTCACTTCCTTTACATAGTCTTCTAAGATCAATTGACACTATGGCACGAATTTTCTAGTTAAATATTATGTTTATGTGAAATACAAAAACAAATCTATACATTTACAATTGTTTTGCGTTTACAATATTAGATTCAAATTTAAAATCATCACCCGACACCCACTCATCATCACTTCAGCCTATCGCAGTCAACTGCTAGACATAGGCCTCCACAAGTTCGCGCCAAAAATGGCGTGAACTCATGTGTGTTGCCCATAGTCACCACGCTTTGCAAGCGGGTTGGCGACCCCAGGGCTGGCTTTATCGCACCGAAGACGCTTCTGCCCGTCTTCGGTCTGTGTATTTCAAAGCCAGCAGTTGGATGGTTATCCCGCCATCAGTCGGCTTCAAATTTGAAATAAGATCATATTTTTTTGTAAAACGAAATATTTGGTCATATTTTAAAATACTGTAATTTATTTTTTATACATACACATACATATACATAGAGTTTTAAAAAAGAGTCCTTTGCTCAGCAGTGAAGAGAGATATATTTGTGATGGTTCAGTTCAGTTCACATTTAATTATATTTAGAGATACCTAATCTGATCTTTAATACATTTTAAATTAATTTAATTATCAACGAACTAGTCCATGTATTGTAAAACAATATTCTAATCTAAATTTAAGGGATAGATTTTTAATTATAGGATTAATTTGAACAATAAAAAAGGTTTTGTTAAAATTGAAATGTAAGCATTTGATGATGAATGTCTTGCGGCATAAGATAGTTTAAAAGATATAAGACTATATTTTTCCTTATTTACATAAAAATCCCAGACTCAGAGTCAAGTTTCCTTGAAAACACCGTATCTATCGCTCAAGTCACAGATGTCCGTTAAGATTACCATGTCACGTCTTCTAGTAATGATGTTATACTTTTGTGTAGTAGGTACTTTATTTCCTTGACTTGATAGTATGGTTTCAACATTTACACCATAACTTTTAAAAAGTGTAACAATTGAGTTATACATTAATAGTAGACAATTGTATATACTAAACAGCAACAGGCTGGTTTAGCTTCGCACTACTGGTGCTAAGAATCTTGTCAAGTAAAGATTGTCTGGAATCTAATACTCTGTTTTACTGCAGATTGAGAAGAATTTATTAGTAGTCATTGATAACCGAAGCAAATTGTGCAAAAAATTCAAAAATTTTAGAAATATTAACGATTATTATTTAAAGTTCACGCGTTTGAAAATTCGCCGGAAAATATTTAAAACTTAAATGCTTGATTAACGTGACAGAGAAGAGTTATAGGTAGGGATCCCTAGTACATTTTTTTCATCTGATTAGCATCAAGCTAATTTTCCGGGAGTAGATTCATTTTGATGAGACGAACAAAAAATTCCTCTACGAAAACTCTCGATTGTGGTAGCTAACAGAGATATCAGGGGGTAGAGCAGCAGTGAGCGTAGGACCGGGATAACGTACCACGCAATTTGTAGGACAATAATTATTACTATTAAATTATATAGATATTAACTAACTAAAAGAAAAAAAATCAGCTGGTTAGGAATAATTTTTGATGACTTCGTAAGGTCATCGAATGTCGATGTCATCAAAAATTATTTTTTTTACTGGTTTTTTTTTGCTTTTAGTTAGTTAATATCTATATAATTTAATAGTAACATTGTCCTACAAATTGCGTGGTACATTATCCCGGTCCTACGCTCACTGCTGCTCTACCCCCTGCTATCTCTGTTAGCTACCACAAACGAGAGTGTTCGTAGAGGAATTTTTTGTTCGTCTCGTCAAAATGAAGCTACTCCGGAAAATTAGCTTGATACTAATCAGATGAAAAAAAAGTACTAGGGGTCCCTACCTATTATATTTAGATTGCCATTTTATATGTTTATTCAATTACGTACGTGTCAACTTACTATTAACTGTATAAGAAGAAGACTAGTGTTTAACCTTGCACTTTTTCTATGCATGGTTTTCTACCTGCGCAGAATTCATAATTTTAATACATTATTAATAGTGAGAATATTCCGTAATTAGCTTAAACAAAGGGATGAGATATAGACGTAAACTCGTGTAGATTAAAAATGTATATACGTAAATTGATATACCTACATAAAAAAATTGGTTTCTACAGTGGAGGCAAATATTATAACATAATGTATATACTTATTTCAGGTCAGTTAATACGAAAAATGTTAAGTTAGAAAATATATTATAATAACTACTATAATATATCTATATATGTTCAGAAGTAAAATCTTAGGATTTACGTAAGAGACTAGTACTCATTCGTTAAGATGGCCACCATTTTGCGATTAACACATGGTTTTTTTTGTACGTGAGCAGCGTAGCGGTGTTATAGCGTCGGAAAAATTTTGTACTTTGTGTTTTAAATAATTCTCATAATTTGCTTGTGTGAAGTATAATAAAAAGGATCAAAGTTTATTTAGAAATAAATTTACAGAATCAAATATTAAACCTATAATTTTAATTATTTCGGTTTGTATTGAACCAAAATTGGGTTAAAAAGTTAAATCCCGCAAAGCAATTTATTATTCATTATATCCATTGTTATATAAAAACGAAAAGATAAAAAAATTACGTTTGTATGTTGTTACGATAATTTCGCTTCTAGATGATCTGACAAATAACTGGCTATCAAGCACTTCCGCCTGTTGCCTGCTATTTATCTGCACAACATCGAGCATAATTGTTTAATGTTATGTATCTGATATTTAAGTTTTATTTTGCACGACTGTATTTTACGTGTATGATCTAGGTATCATTATAATATTGCTATCTCCGGAAAAACAGTACAAAAATGTCATAACGACGTCTTTTCAAGTATAATAAAAAAACCGATGACTGACAACAAGTTATAGTCAAATTGTGACTATAACTTGCTACGCAGTTAGACATAGAGAGACAAAAAAAGGTTCAATGATAGCTAAATGTCGTATAAATATCAGAATTGCTTATGATTTTATTTTGTTTTTTCGATTACCACTAAATGCAACCAACAAATATTTAGTATTTAAAAATATATTGAAATTGTTTATAAATTTATTAAATAAAATTATGTATTATCATTTATTTTGGAGGATATTATTGTTTATTGATAATTTGTTCCAGTTAAAAACGAATATGCAGTAAAGACAAAGGAACCTTAAAATTTAAGTTTGTCTTAAAAACAAACCTTAATTTTTTTTTCATTTCCTAAATTTAAATCTAGATTCAGGTACATAGTTGTTGTTACCACATATTACCTCAATACAGTTTTTTAACAGGTGGGCTTAAAAGTTAATATAAGCTATGTTAAGAATCTGTACATAATATGGAAAATCCACCAACTTAATCATTGAGAGCTCTGACCTCAAATTTATTTACGAGCATTCGTATGCTTGGTGTAACTACGGAGGGACTAATGTAATCCGAGATATCTCAATCCTGACCACATTCGGTAAACTGTTCGATATCTATATATATGTATACTTAAGACAATATATAAACTTACATAAAAAATCGGCTTTATAACAGAAACCAAATGTCTAACAAATAAACTAATACAAAAACCCGACGATTCAAGTAGTCCCTTCAAGAATCCCTTCGTTATTATAATTTTTGTAAAGATATCTAATACAATAAATTTAATTCTTTATTTGTTTATTTCTAGGATGAACCCTTGCCTGTAGCAAACGCGCATGCTCTCCATGCTCCACCGCCACCAGCACAAGAAGAATTATCGGCTCCTGCGCAGAAGCCAATTGTCGCTTCTCCAGATAGTTTGCTGAAGGAGGATCCTCTCAACCATGCCGAATCTAAAGTCGATGAAGATAAACTGCAGGTATGACATCTTTAAAGAACTTTTAAACAAAATTTAAATAAAAAGTTGATTTTGTATAAGATAATACTTATTTAGAAAAAGCAAAAATAAGAAATTGCTAAGAAAAGGGTTGATTTGTCTATGAAGTTTGCATACAATAAAAACAGTAATTCTTGAAATTCTGACGAAGAAAATTCTGGAAAACTTTTCTTATTTTTAGATATGGTAATGTATGTAATAATAAAAGTTCATGTCAAAAATTAGAACGGTGTGTTTCATCGTAGTTCTAAACAACTATGTTTACATGACATTTTTAAGAATAGCTTTTAATTTTTTTTACCATGCACGTCGCAAAAATAAATAAAATGTTTACCTACATAATATGTACTTGCATTAAATTTCTAAAATTTATCACACTTCTATTACAATTTAATGTATCACAATTAGACAAATGATTTACACATGTATGAAAAATATTTACATTAAGGTGACAATATGTTGTTACAGCCAACGTTTAATGATAAAACGTTATTATTACAGAGCCGTACACGTGAAAGTATCATTAGTGTATTTTGCGCTTAAATCACAACCGAATTGATATATAAAGTCGTATGCTTGCGAAATTTGAACTACGTTCTCCTTTTTCATGTTTTCATTACCTTAATGAGTGTACCGGTAGTGTTCGTACGTATAATTGAGATGTAATACGAACGACACGGGCCTTATGTAATGTATTATATAAATTCGTGAACAATAACTTCAATCCATGGGTTAAATGTACAAATACATGCGATAGAGCGTGGCTATGCAAGTGGTGACGTCATGAGACCGCTTTCACTTCGCTTTGAGCTTCGACCGTTGCACTGCAATCGTGAAAGCGGACATAGACATATCTTTCACATCAATTTAATGCATCTAAACTACAATAAATAAGAATTTTTATGTTTGTCATCACTAAAAGTTTTATTTACCTGGACTTCTTATCTCTTTCACATAATGCTATAATAACAAAATATTATTTCTTTCAAGTACCGAATAAAAAATAAAATGTTATTAATATAATATTGTAAAAATTATTGGTCTTTTAAAGTTTTTATTACGTAATTATATCTCGTATGCTTTACACGTGAAAAGTAGGTCACATCTTTACGAAATTGGTTTCGGTCATAGGAAATTACTTTATCAAAATTCCAAATGCCGTAAATCAAAAGTTCCGTCTTAAATTATCTACGTCAAATTCAATCCTGGAAGTTTTACCGCTCCGTACAAGACGAAAGTTTTTATTTTTACAAGCTTTAACCTTCACATGAAGAAATTACTTAAATGGAGTAAGAATATCTTTTAAAATATAAGGAATTACAAAGATCCGTAATAAATAATACATATAATATTTTAGGTATCTATATCTTTATTTACATGCAATTTTTTGCTATATAATATGATATATTAGAAATGTTTATTAGTTCTAACTGAACAATCATGAAATCACGTGAATTAATTAAATATACACAAAAATAGTAAATAAAAGATTTTAAAATCATTATGATATATATTAACCAGGAGAAGTCATTTTTAGTGTTTCTTTTTAGTCTTACTGATTAGTGCACTCGATGTATATTAGGCTTAGACGTCTGCAACACCAGAAGCATTTCAACCGCGTTGCCGAACCTATCCTCGATTCCCCCCAGGAGCTCTGGTCACCTTACCCACCAACAGGAACACAACACTGCTTGAAAGCAGTATTATTTAGCTGTAAGCTAGAGGTACTACTCCAGTCCGGCTGCTCCATATTTTGAGCAGGAAGTTTCCTGCTCTTAGTTTCCTGCTGCTGCTAGTTTCCTGCTGTAAAAGGACTGCCGGGAGCCGGCAGTCCTTCTACCTCAGTCAAGATATCTTGTAGTAAAAAAATAATATACAATTAATACGATAAGTAGGTATTTAATTTTTGTTTATTATATAAATATAATTTGGTAAAAACTTTAGTTTGATTAATTTTAGTGATTTTACGTCGATATCTTTTTTTGCAGTTCATTTGAAAATATTATAAATTTGCATGTATACCTCTGCTATTCGATTAAATGATGAGCTATCTATTTGATTGCTAGTAATATTTACAAACGCATAATGTAACAATGGCGAACAGGCGTATTGTCTCGGACAGGATGTCCGAGAGTATTGTGGCCGGCAAACAGTACAGAACGAGATATCTGTTTTATACGAGATTTTCATAAGATATTTATCCGTTTAGGTTATAGGAATAAAATTATATTATTTGTAACACGTACTATGCAGTTAATAGATATCATACACGATACACGATTCAGCCTGTAATATCCCACTGTTGGGCATAGGCCTCTTCCCCATGCAGGAGAAGGATCAGAGCTTAATCCACCACGCTGCTCCAATGCGGGTTGGCGGATATAGATATCAAAAAGTGTTGATTTTAAACATTTACGTACGCACTTTATATTCATTTCCTTTTATACATTTCAATTTATTTACTACAGTAATAAAAATACCGTCAACGATTACTAGTAAAAATCTTCCAACACAACAGCAATTTTAGCCTATTTTATAATTTAGTGAGTACGGTAGCCCGCATTATCTCCAAATTGGTACTCATTGTGCCGTGCGATTACAATCCACTTGAATGGTTACGAAGTGCAAACTTGATGATATCCCCGATATAGCACGAATTTATTTATTTCACTTGAGACAGTAAATATTCTACATATAACCTTAATAATACATTTCACGACTCGAGTCGCTTCCGTGAACTGTATTTATTTCTCCGCTCTCAGAATCGTGACTATTCTGGTGTGAGTTTTGTTACTGTAGTGTAGATAGTATGCATCGTCGTATCTGATGTAAATAATATCGTTATAAATAGAATAGGTATTGACAATCGCGAACTGTTCTATTGTATTTGTGATTATATAATATATTAATATAACTTATCGGTACAAGAAATTGCAATAATAACAGCCTATTTTTTTCTTCAGAAATAATTTTTAGTCTACTGTCTTGTAGAATTTTCGTTTACAAAATGAAATATTGTACGTTATTTCTCGAAACAGATAGAGCTACTTTCATATAATACACATCAAAAATATTAGTTTACATTTTAAGACATCTAATCTTCTCTTTTTTCCTTTCGAAGAAGCAATATAGATTTAATAAATGTACATAGATAAATTCACAACATGTAGGTACCTATAATTGCTTTAAGTATTTCCATTACTAACGATTTTAATTATTAAAAAGTCGATTGTAATTTTTAAATGTTATAATTTTTTCTAGAAAATCGACGATGACAAAGCTGACGCTAGCTCTGGCAGCGACGAGAGCTCCGAGTCTGACAGCTCTGCCGAGGATGACGACGACGACCTCATCAGACCTATGTTCAAGCTGCCCATACACTTTGACCTGGATGAGATTGCTGGTGCCTTCTTGGCTAACACCAATCAGAAGTACGTACTTTACAGTTATTTCAAATTGCTGGTAATATATATTTAACGTGTTAACATACGGAGCCGAGACGTGGACACTGACGAAGAGACTGGTCCACAAGTTTAAAGTCGCTCAACGTGCAATGGAACGGCCGAACGGGCTATGCTTGGGGTTTTCTCTCAAAGATAGAATTAGAAATGAGGCTATCCGCGAGAGAACGAAAGTAACCGACATAGCCTACAGAATTAGCAAGTTGAAGTGGCAGTGGGCTGGTCACTTGTGTCGCAGGACCGATGGCCGTTGGAGCTGACGTGTCCTGGAGTGGAGACCGCGTCTTGGCAAACGCAGTGTGGGACGTCCTCCGGCCCGTTGGACCGACGATCTACGTAAGATTGCGGGCGTCGGCTGGATGAGGATTGCGGAAAACCGGGATGTCTGGCGCGAACTTGGAGAGCCCTATGTCCAGCAGTGGACTGCGATAGGCTGATGTAATGATGATGATGATTATATATTTAAAGAAACGAGTATATAACACGTTGACGGCTAACGTTAACCGTTGATAGAAAAGGAGGTAGTTTTACACTTATATTTCGGATTTTGTTTACGGTGTCTTCTACGCATACTCAGGTGTTCTTAAATCAGTTAAGAAATTACAATGCAATTACATTTATTTGCGGCATTAGCAGAATTTACGTTTACTGTTTCACTTCCTGTCATGATAATTCGGAAGGATCCTTATTCCTTTTATAATTTCTAGAGATTAATAGAAAGACCATCAGATATTAGAGCGTTTTCTGAGAAATAAACTGTTATTTTTAATATTATAAATATATATATCAATTTCTAGACCTTGTTATATTTAGAATACGATGTGTCTGACATCATTTTAAAAAGATACAATGTCTGCAAAAAAGAAAAATAAGTAAAGATTTTTTACTGTTATATAAAAACAAGACAAGGACGTTTTGTTTACCTTGTAGCCTTGTAGGTAAAAATCTTATTACTTTAAAATACGTATTTATTAACTAAAATTTTAAAAATAACTACAAAAAGAAATAGTGGTCATCTACTTTTAATCATAAAGTTGTATATTTTTTTACAAAATTGTAATGTTTTTTTGTAAATAAGGTTTAAACAAAACTATTGTAATATATTTTTTAAAGTATGTCCTAAAATGTCAAACGCTTGACTTTCATAAGCGAAGTACAATACGGAGTAATTGTCAATAGGCGTTATTTCATTGATCTATTGTATAGCAATTGTGAACGTGTAGAAATCAAGGTTTGAGAAATAAAGACCGCTATGAGATATAAAATAAAATTTTAGTATTTGTTACTCAAACTTACGTAGCTAATAGCAATCTTATAAAGTTATGCAAACATTTCGTATTTAATAAGATAATAGTTATATTTATTGTTACGTAAAAGGTTATTATTATTTATTTATTCAACGATAATATAGCTCAGACATAACGATATCTTGGAAGCAACGAATGGAACGGATTTACCTAAAGTGTTTTTTCACGATATCTGAATATAGAAGAGGAAAAGTTTTCGAAAACGACATTTTAGCATTAATGTATGCACTTTATAGAAACGTTGATAAGAATGTGTAATATAATGATCATGCTTATTTTTAGCCCCTGTCTGCTTGCATTATGTTTTTTTTAATGTACTAACACTATTAAAAAAAAAACAACTATCCAATTAATTTAGAAATATAATAGTAAATAATTTTTATTTTGTGCTAAAGGATGTTAATAAATATATATGAAGAAGGAAAAATTAAAAATTAATTATTAATAATAAAAATAATTGTGTTTGCACGCAAACAAAAAAAACCGACACACCGAATTACATCGTAAAGTTCCTAATACAACGTAGGTTTACCAGAAAATAGTCAAGTAAATACGCGTCATTAAGGATTACTCAAAACGTAGTTATGATCTCGATCAAATTTAAATGGAACCACAAGAAAAGCATCAGATTTTGATTAAAACAACACGCAGTAAAAGGTTATGAGATACCTATATAAGTTGTGACTAGCTCGTTGGCGCAGTTAGTAGTGGCCCTGGTTTCTGCGACGCGGGTTGCAGGTTTGATTCCCGCCTGAGTCTGGGTGTAATATTTGTATTTATATATTTATATATGTATATAATATTTTTATGTATAAGTATTTATAAAAAAAATTATGCTATATCAGCCGGTTGTTACCTATAACACAAGCATTAAGTTGCTTACCATAGGAACAGACGACCGTGTGTGTATGTTATAAGTTATAAGATATAAAAAAGCATACATTAAGAAAAATACAGTCGAATTGAGAACCTCCTCCTTTTAAATCGCTTAAAATGTATAACATAGGTACGATTTTATTGCTACTATAGCGATCTCTTCCAGATAACCGTTAGGAAAAGTACCTATCTAGGCATAAAAAGGATATATATATATATACATACACATTTATAGAGTACCTAAATAATGTGGATGTGTAATAATGAAATAATTGATTTTTAAATTTACCTGTAGTACTACAAAAAGTTCGTTATCTATTTCAATTTAGACTAAAATTGTTAAATATTTAATGACGAACGACAAAAAAATACTTAAAATTTTAAATCAACAAAATTAAAACTCTTCGCTTTTTATATAAAATGAAACGCTCATACTATTTACTTTAAAAATAGTAAGAAAAATATAACAATATAAAATATTAATTGTACATACAAAACACAAAATAAAAAGAAAAATATTTACTAAGTGTGAGTCGCATCTAATCTAAATTAACTGAGGTAGGGCACAGCAGGAAATTTCCTGCTCAAAATATGGAGCAGCCCGACTGGGGTAGTACCTCGACCTTACAGAAGACCACAGCTAAATAATACTGTTTTCAAGCAGTATTGTGTTCCTGTTGGTGAGTAAGGTGACCAGAGCTCCTGGGGGGGGGGGGGGGATTGGGGATAGGGTCGGCAACGCGCTTGCGATGCTTCTGGTATTGCAGGCGTCTATAGGCTACGGTCTTACCATCAGGTGAGCCGTACGCTTGTTTGACGACCTAGTTACATAAAAAATAAATAAATAAAAATCTAAGAGTTACATATGTTTAGGTACAATATGAGTTTGTTATTAGAAGAATGCTACATTTGTCTCGATAAATATTAAAACGTTTCGCTAATGACTTTTAGTTTTTATTTATCTACTCACTGGTGAAAGAATTTTTAAATCTGGTTTAACTATTTTATAAATTTAACTTCTTTATAATATTACTATAAGGTTTCATTAGCAACACGGTTTGCGGGTAAATTATTGATGTATAAAAACAAAAATGCTCGTTCGTTCGTATTTTCAAAGTCATTAGACGAATTGGAAAGTATTATTTTGTTCGATATAATACAATTTCTCTTACGTTTTGTTTGCAGAGGTCGCATGAACTGCGTTGTAGAACGCCGTCATGAAGAGCCGATGGAGAGGAAGTTCCCCTTCAACATCCTTGGTGCCTTCGCTCCTCGTAGCCAGCAGGCTGAGCGTATCGCCATCATCTGTCACGGTGGAGACGAACGGTAAAAAATAATTTTACAGTTTAAATAAAATTCTAAAAGAAATATAGTAAACAGCTCAAATTCAACCGCCTCCCTTCAAGTTTTACACCTGTGTTCTCCTGTGTTTACCCAGTCTTCGAAAAACAATTATATGGCATAATAGCAACGTTGCTTTAAAAATTGCATAATTTATTTCGATTACACTTCCCACAGTCTCTGTACAATTTTGTTTTCAAAATTTTCTAGAAGTATATGATATTGCATAACATTTTTTGCATAACATGTGTTAGCATTAAAAACCATTTTTGGAAATACATTATCTAACGATATTTATGCAGCACGAAATTTCATCTTACTTTTGACATTTTTGCCTGCAAAATCCTGTGCCAAAACCGCTAATTTAAAGACGATAAAAAAACTGTTTAAAAGAAATTTGATTTTCAGGTCGCTAACGTGGAATATAAAGTAATTTTGAAGTTTTTTGCTTGTAATCTCACTTTAGTAAAGTCAATTTACACTTACATCTATATAAAAGTCCCGTTGTATAGGTACACATAATGTGTTCTCGATGTATATTTTGGATTTTTTTTGTGTATTTATTACAAATAGAATTTAAGGGAATTGTAAATGTTACAAAATATTTTGTATACACGCAATAAAAAAACCAAATACTAAAACCGTTTACTGTACCTATATTTTGATGTCAGTAAGGCTGCTAGAAGTTTCTTAATTCTGTTAATCAAAACCTTAACGCTATTTTCGACAAAAACATATATAGACAACATAAACGTATTCAAAATGAAAAAAAAATAGGTAAACCAGTCCAACAAGTATTTGACAGACTGGTATTTTTCCTAAAATTAATTCTTATTTCAAAGATAACACTGACATAAAAAGTAATTTTTACATTAGTACGTACTGCTTTTAATTTGACTAATTTTTTTTAGTATTAGTATTCTTAGATCAATATTACTTTGCTGCATTAAATATAGTATTTTTAAATTCCACTACATGAGTATTTATATTTGATAAGAGATATCTATTAACAAATGTGTCTCTTACAGGGCAATGCCGATGTTCCCCGACCCTCAGTCGCAAGTGTTCGCCTTCCCATTGACGGGCCCCGTGCGTCTGCCGCAAAAGGCTCCAGAACAGAGAGGACCATTCCCTATGCCCCAAAGACCTGCGCCTTTCCCGCTACCGGTAAGTGGAGTTTGAATACAAACTTAGCTCTGTATTCGAGTTACCAGAATATAGTATGTATCCTGTGTGAGTTAAATATGTTAAAATGTAATCAAAAAGGAGTAGGTACAGGCACAATAAGTTATAATAAAATCATCGTGAAAGTTTACTTAAACATTTTTTTCTTTATCTTATTTCTTTGATTTGCTATTGTAAATATTTGATTTACCTAATATCTTAATATGTATATGTATAAATCTCGTGTCACAATGTTTGTCCTCAATGGACTCCTAAACCACTTAACCGATTATAATAAAATTCCCACACCATGTGCAGTTCGATCCAACTTGAGAGATAGGCTATATTTTATTTCGATATATATAATTAATATATACAAAAAATATATAAGGCGGTACGAAGTTCGCCAGGTCAGCTAGTGTTATATAAGATCGTTGAGCATGATTTTATTAAACAATTCTTTAATTGTTGTTTGGAGTGAAATAAGGCATTTACAGGGTAACCATAGACAATACACGATAATTCATAATTGACTCTTATCAGCACAGATAACAAATGCTTAAATACTTTATTTATTTCAATAATACATACTAGGGTACAATTGCGTAATAGTGACTCAAAGTTGTCACTCAGCTCAGCCTGCCTCTTGGTCTAAGATTAAAGTAAATAGGAATAAAGTTCACATTGACTACTTGAATCTTCAGACATCATCTTTTGCCAATTTTATAGTATTGTTGTATGTTGAAAAATTGTGTATATTATACACGTTTTCAATTAATTATCCACAGAATATTGATAGCAATTAATTTCAAATATTTAATAATATTTTTCATTCAAACTAAGTCTTTCTATCAGAAAAAAAAAAATGTTTATTGATAAGGATCGAACAATCAACTTTCTCATTGGTAAGCTGGCGTACCTTCAGGGCTTGTTTCATCAGTTGTGAATAAACGCTATTTGACGGATGACGATACAAATAGACTTTGACAGCGGATGTTAGAATAGTGGTCTAAGATCCGAGATAGCTAAATATTCTCTCATCTGTTAATTAGGTAAAACAATTTATTATAGGCTGATTTCAATATTGGGAATTTATAAAAACAACCTCTGCCTGCTGCAACTTTTTTTTAAACTTTTCCCTCTCATGTTAATTACATGTAGTAAGCTAAAACCGTCAATATTTTACATTAGATACCTGACTGTAGTAGGCACCCATCTCTATTATTGCCATACTTACCTGCAGCCAGGCTACTGCTGACTGAGGTTACTGACTGTTTTTATAAATTCACAATATTGAAATCAGCCTATAAAAAATTGTTTCATCTAATTAACAGATGAGGGAATATTTAACTATCTCGGATCATAGACCATAGGCCGTTAGGACCTATTGCTCCCCAATTAATAAACTGCAATTGTAAGATTAATATATACGAATAGAAATATCTCATAAACATAGTAGAGTTCAATGGTAAAAAGAATAATGAATCAATAACTTTTTACTGTAGGATACTGTCATTCGACGTCAGTCAGCAGGTAAAAAATAGTTACGTAAATACGAACGATGAGAGGTAACTCAAAAATTACTAGTTAGATCTCGATAAATGGGATCACATGACAAGTTCCAGCTTTCGATAAAAAAACCCAGTAAAAACTAATGAGGACACACTTAAAAAAGCGTGTAAAAATACAGTCGAATTGAGAATATCCTCTTTTTTTGAAGGCTGTTAAAAAGGTAAACCTTTATTATATATACCGTATTATATTTATTATTATACCGGAATCTAAAGATCATAGTTAGTATGGACACGAATACATATTAGAAATTTTAGCTTCGGAGTACAGATCCTGATTTATTCGTCGATTTATTATCATCTAATATAAGCCTTTATTCAGACAGAGTTTACAATAGTATTTAAGTTAATACATCGACATCAGCAACACGGTCTGTTTGCCCTTTGGCAAAATTATATATCGATATATCAAAGCTAGCTTCTGCGCGCGACTTCGTCGGCGTGGACTCCGCTCCTATTGGTCTTAGCGTGATGACACCTGGCCTATAGCCTTCCTCGATAAATGGGCTATCTAACACTGAAATAATTTTTCAAATCGGCCCAGTAGTTCCAGAGATTACCGCGTTCAAACAAACAAACAAACAAATAACCAACCAACCAAACAAACAAACTCTTCAGATTTATATATTAGTATAGATTATATAATATATTATCATCTAGCGAAAACTATTTTTAAAATAGCACAATTGATCACAGATAATGTACAATTGTTTAATATAGAAACGAAGCATATAAAACAATCATAATTAAACTCCCATATACGTGAATATAAATATTCTAAGCTAGCTGACCCCGCAAACATTGTTTTGACATATAGGTTATTAGCCCCCGCAACCCCTCTTGTGGGTGGAATTTTGTAAAATCCGTTCTTAGCTGACCTCTACTCGGCGAAAGGAATATTTCTACCAAATTTCAAGTCTCTACCATTGACATATTAAGGTCTCTACGCCTTATGGTTCCAGATATATTGTGATGAGTCAATATATGGGTGGAAATCTCTTTTATAATATATTATATAGATTACGATTTTATAAATTGAATTTGTACAGTATTATTCATTGAAATGTTTACGAGAACAAAGCTGTGTTTATGGAGTGACTTTACAAAAGAATTATATATAAGCATACGCTCAAATATATTTTAGTATTTAAAAGGTAAACTAACATAAACACTTAAAATACACTAAGGTAAAACGTATTGCACTCCAAGTTCGTGACTTTAATACGAAACGTATATTTAACTTTGGTTTTATTTACCTGTCCTTTGAGGGATATCAGAAGATAAACACAAAACTTAGTGCGAGTTTTAATAAATTAAACAAATAATAACGTCTATATTGTTTTCATCTTTGACGCTACTTTTAGTGTACAATATAGACGTTGTTTAACCGACTTCAAAAAAGGAGAAGGTTACTCAATTCGACCGTAAACATGTTTTTTTTTAATATATGTATGTTCGGGGATAACTTTGTCGTTAATGAACCGATTTTGATAATTCTTTTTTTTTGTTGGAAAGGAGATATCCCAACTTAGGTACAATAATAAGGAAACCAGGATCTGATGATGGGATCCCAGTGAAATCGAGGGAAACCCTCGAAAATCGTAGTGACGACTAGTGCGTTTGTTAATTTATTAATTATTTATTACTTGCCGATGCAATTGAAGTCGTTTTTTTTTCGTATGCTAGCAAACACAATTATTTATTATCGTAGTAGTTAAAAAGATTTACAATACATTAATTTCGAGGAATAAATGAAAATAAATAAGCGACATTGGGTGAAGTTTGAGAGTGATTTCAAGTCGAAATATTTAATAAAGTTCATCCAAGTGATTTTTTTAATTAGAGAAATGTTTGATTTGGCTTGCTTGGACTATGGAATAAAATAATTACTTGAACATTTTAATAAAATTATTTGGATTAGAAATTTTGTTTGCAGTAAATCAATTTATTAAAATAATAATGACGATGATGCTCATGTTACTTGAATAATATTTTTATTATTAAGTAGTTAAAAATAGTAAAATATATATATCTAAAAAGATGATAAAAAGATATTCATTAATAGATAGTTATAATACATGTCAAAATAGGAAAATATACATCTAACGAGTTCTCTTAGTTGGGAAATAAAGATTCAAAAGAAGCATTAAAAAATGGATAATCGTATAAAGATCTTTTATATAACAGTATTTTGTATCTCCGCTAGACCGCTACTCTAACAACATTTGACAAAAAATAACATGGTTATGTACATAAGCAAGAACCGTGACTTCGTTCGTGATTATACAATTTTACTTTCATCCCCTCTTGTAAGAGAATGATGGCTAATAACAGTTATAAAATAATGACAAGAGTTCATTTTGTATGTACAATTGAAAAAAGTTGTATGTAAGTTAACTTTTTCAAGTTTGTTTACGTATCTTTTACTAGCTATAAATGCATCAAGTCCAAGCTCAATATTCTATGCAACTTTGTATCAAAACACGCATTCATAATTTAATTCATCTATTAAATTCAATATGTAACGTTATAAATGCAAATGAATTAAAAATATGATGAATAGATTAAACATTCCTAGTCGTTCAATGTCATAATTACTTTTGTTCTTGCATTGTAATGACAATGTTGGAAAATTCAAAGAGATTATAAAACGTTTGAGCAGAATTAATATACATTTTTAGACATCTATAGGTAAGTGATTACTATAGCTTATAGATGTCTACAACAGCAGAAGCATCGCAATCGCATGGCTACCCTACCCCCGGTCCTCCCCAGGAGTCACCTTAAGCGGGCTTTACACGCTACGATAAATTGTAACAATTTATTGAACGATCCAACAAATCGAAAGAGTAGAACACTGTTCACTCCAACTCCAATCCCAATAAATCGTTACAATCTCCCGTTTACACGCAACGATAAATTGTAACAATCTGGATCGTTACGATAAATTGTTACAATTTATTGTAGCGTGTTAAGCCCGCTTTACTCACCACTGAAACACTTTACACTACACTGCTTTAAAGCAGTATTATTTAGATGTGAGCTTCTGTAAGTTGTAGGTACTCGTCACCTACTTCGTACTGTCGTACAGTCGGACTGCTCTAGATTTTGGGCAAGATATTTCCTGCTGGTTCCTACCTCAGTTATTCGTCATAGATCTGTAAATCCTGGACCAAATGACGCCGTCCCAAAAATATTATATAAAAAATCTGTCCCATTGAGTATGTACTCGTATCATACGTTAAGGATAAGATATTGCCTCCATTTTTAGAAAAAACCTCACAATTACTCCAAATAAATTATACATCATTTTATAGATTGAATTGCTTGCTATATCGGCATCCACAATTAAAAAAAATTATTATTGCTTTTGCTGATATATATCACGGCTTTAATTTAGAATAGAAACAATGTCAACATGATTGGTTGGTAAATTTTTACTTATTTAGTGCAAATTATTCGCACGGGTATTGCTAGTATATAAATCATATCATTAAATAACGAATATTCGTTATTTAATGACAATTGATCTTTGATGTATTCGACGTTTCTATTTATTTGTTTATTTCCTTCCTTGTTCAAGCTTTCTCGAAACAAAATCCGCTTAAGATTTTTAATTGATAAAATAAACGCTGATTTAGAACGGAAAACACAATTGTGTAACTTGAACTGGATTGGAAAAGGACTGGATAGTGTAAATATTTATGTAACTAACAGCTTTGATTTTCTTTGTCCGTGAAGTAAAATTTGAACAATAATAGTCCTGTCAATTGAATTTTGAGGTAGTAAATTGATGACTTTAAATAAAACACTATTGTATTTTATTTAACATTGTTTTGTATTTAATTTTAGATTTATTGGATAAATAAGAGTTGAACTTGCCAAATTTAGTCCTTGAGCTATATTCTGTTACATTTAATTATTGTACACTCTTTATTCCATCAAAATATTAAAAAAATGAATAAACAGAAAGTGCATGGTTTAGTGAAAGTGATCAGTCAAAAAATTAAAAAGTAATTAAGATCAATATTAACGGTCTTTATTTTATCATTGTTCGTTGAAATTCTTAAAAAATATTTGATATCATAAAGTACTAATGAATTTTATTAAAATCAAGGCTAAAATAATTAGTAAAACTGCTAGTGTGAGAAGTAAAATTACAATGACCTACATCTTATCGTTTATTTTATATTTCTTTATAACATTATCAACCTTAGTGTTTCACGATCACGACGATCACGATTCAGCCTGTAATATCCCACTGTTGGGCATAAGGCCTCTTCCCCATGTAGGAGAAGGATCGGAGCTTAATCCACCACGCTGCTCCAATGCGGGTTGGCGGATATATTCCCTACTATGAGTAACGATCGCTATCAGGTGTACATGATAACAACCGGGACCGACGGCTTAACGTGCTCTCCGAGGCACGGTGGGGAGACCCACAAGGACTACACAAACACCCAGACCACGACAAACATCTATATGGCCAATACAAATGTTGTCGTGTGCGGGACTCGAACCCGCAACCGCCCGCGCAACAGCCAATCGCAATCCAGTGCTGTGACCGCTGCGCCAACGCGGCGTCAATACAAATATGGCGTATGTACAAATATTCTTATTTAGTTTTAGTTTTAGTTTTAGTGTTTAAATTTATTAGAATTTTGATAGTAATGCTAAACTTACCTAGAGAGCATAGCGTCTTTTGTAATAATTGTTAAAGAAATTTGTTTCGGAAATGGATCTTTAAAAAGTGATGATGTGAAATTTTTTTGGAAAATATTCGATATTTTTTTATTACTAACAAAATATTAAGATTTTGATTCGATATACTCATGTTAATTTAAAATTGACCCTAAATTATAGAGTTTAAATTTACATAAATTACTATATATAGCTATTTACTTTTATCGGTGGTCGGCACATTTGTAAATAAATCATCTGATTTTGAAGTCGGCTCAGAATAACGGTCAGTGCTTTCTGCAGGGTAATATTGTTTTTTTTTTACGATGTGTTCATCTATAAATTGTCTTGTTATAATTATCTTGTCTTGTCTTGTTATAAAACGGTATCTTTACTCGCTACATTAAATTACTAAATTTTTTGCTTGTAGAAAGAAGATACCGTGTTTCTTGCAATCATAATTAATTTTTTTTATTTTCACAGTAAAAAAGTTTAGAAAATTGTAGAAGATTAGCTTCTCTGTTATTACGAATTATTTCCTAATTTTCTTTGCTTGCAATGATGTCCTGAAGTCACAGTGTCATGGTTGCGTGTTGGATCCCTGCCTGAAGTTTTATATTTGTAGAAATATTGGTTTCTGGTGTAAAGTGTTAGTTTAGTAACTAGATGTAGGGTCATCCCACTACACCTCAGACAGTACTGGCCACTGTTGTTGTCACAAACACACAATAGGCATTGTTACATTGCTTTTGCTTGATAAAGATGTTATCCGCGTTTTAATATTTAGTTACAACTGTATTAATTAATTAGTATTAAAGTATATAATTAATTAATCTGCCAATACTTCTTCAAAAAGCTAAAGTAACACAGTTTTTAATATGATTTATGTCACTATAATTAATTAGTTCTTATTCAGAAGCTTTAGTTTAAGTAATGATATGAAACTGTAAGGCTTTATAGTCAAAGCTTTTCAGTGACTTCAATGATAGTTTCTATTTTAATAATTTTTATGTTTTCTGCTATTTAATATCCATAAAAAAGTTTATTGCTACCCTAGCCCTTCAGAAGCGACGGCTTTTGTGCCACCGAGCTCGGAAATAGTTTTATGCTCGATGCTGCGAGTGTTGTAACAAATTAATTTTCAATTGTATTCAGCGATAAAGACAGGAAAGCGAAATATTTCAATGCTATCCTGAAGGAAGTTATGAAATTTTAACTTCGGAAAATATGCATTTTATGCATTTTAACAAAGAATACTGTGTTATACTTGAGTTAAATGATACCGTATTTATATAATAATTAAATGTTTTAAAGTATATACTTTTGCTGACAGCAAAAAAGTTTTCGTTTGATACGATATTTTGTTTTTTAACTTCAAATAAATGTGCATGCAATGTACATTTTAAATCTCAGAAAAATTGTACGATTTAAGCGAGATGTAATTTGAATTTAATGGTGAGCTAATTAGCTAAGTGAATACATGGCCTTCGTGTTTCTGTAGAAAAAGTAACGCGTGATTTATCAAGGTAAATAAATAATAATTACCTACTTCGTAAATTGAAATACTCTAAAAAATTAAATCCCAATAGTTCATTGCACTTTTACTGGTTTCGCGGCTTGAATGCACATGGGCTTATGCAATAACGATCCGGTTTTGGCCAACGATCACCTACTTTTTTAAAGCAACATCACGGCTCTTGCACTGTAATAATGGAGACGAACGTACGGGAATTCGTGCGAAAACATGCTACAACAAAGATTTTATATTTAGTGTTTGGAGTTTTTACGCTTTTGTTGAAAGTATTTTAACTAAGTTACTCATATATGCTCTAGCAAAGACTTTGAGTACTCAATTGGAAGTTCTCAAAGATAAGAACATTTCGTTCTATTTGCTAATATCTAACTCTCTTCAATTTTTATTTCACCATGTTTTAATGTACGATTTAGTCAAATTATAATTCGATTTGCACCAAAAAATTGACTCACTTCAGCAAGTTTTTAGTTCTCGTGCTTCTTTTTTTATGAAATATGAACCGGT
Source organism: Melitaea athalia (assembly GCA_905220545.2). Taxonomy (NCBI): domain Eukaryota; kingdom Metazoa; phylum Arthropoda; class Insecta; order Lepidoptera; family Nymphalidae; genus Melitaea; species Melitaea athalia. The sequence continues at coordinate 9,855,719 of HG992190.1, forward strand.
TTGTCAAAGTGTTATTGTTATGTTAATATTTTTAATTATAGTGGTGTTTAAGCACGTTCACACTTAATGGTTTTGTATGTAATATTTTCTGTTTATTTATTTGCAAACATATATCGCGCTTCAGCCTGTAATATCCCACTGATGGGCCTCGCTCAGATGTAGGAGAAGGATCAAACATCTTATACCTATATGTATTTTTGTAAATAATAGTTAGTCACCTAAATTTATGTATGTGGCCCATAACTTCCGAACTAGTTTGCATTGTGCACCATATAAAACCAATCGATTTTATTTTTTTGTGTTTCTTATTTTATGACGCCGCGTTGGCGCAGCGGTCACAGCACTGGATTGCGATTGACTGTTATGCGGGCGGTTGCGGGTTCGATCCCCGTTTGCCGTGGTCTGGGTGTTTGTGCAGTCCTTGTGGGTCTCCCCACCGTGCCTCGGAGAGCACGTTAAGCTGTCGGTCCCGATTGTTATCATGCACACCTAATAGCGATCGTTACTCATAGTAGGAAATATATCCGCCAACCCGCATTGGAGCAGCATGGTGGATTATGCTCCGATCCTTCTCCTACATGGGGAATAGGCCTATGCCCAACAGTGGGATATTACAGGCTGAATCGTGTTTTTTATTATCTGCAAAAGATTTATACAACGTGTTACAAAATACCCCGTAAAAAATATAATTAATTATTAAAGCCAAACATTTTGTCAACCCTAGTAAGCTGTCATGTCAGGGAACCAGAATATTTAACAGAAGGCCTACGTACCTATTTTACCTAATAATTGTCTACTTTAATAGTTTTTTTCTATTTTTCATTCAGAAATGTTTGTTACTTCAATACAAGGATGTCATTATACTCAAGTACTGGCTTCAAACAAGTAATATAATTAAAAGAAAACAAAAAACCCGCCTGCGTAAAAAACGGAAAGAGCAAAGTCAACATTTTTTAAACTTTCTTACTGTATTTCTTTATTATTATTACGGTAATAATAATCATAATATACATTTTCGAAATCCTTGTATTGAGCCCTTTAATTTGATACCCATACTATAGTATTCTAAAAAAAAATTTATTTCTTCATTAACTACAATGGCTTCGCACAACCGCCATGTTTGTTTTTTTTTAATGTCACCTATCTAAGAACACTTGGGCTGCTAAGACAAATCTGACGATATCTCAATTATGCAAATCCGTTCAGCGGTTCTAGAGAAATGAGGTAATTAAGAATATTACATACATACATACATACATATATACAAGATACGCGCGAAAAACATAACCCTTCCTTGGCAGTCGGGTAAAAATGTCAAGTTGGAGAAAAAATATGTCGTCAATTTCAAATCTTCTAATCGACATCCTACAACTGTTTCGAGTTTTTTTTTCCAACATTTTTTTCAAAATAACGTTGCTTTCTAACTCGGAATATTACGATATGATGTTAATGTTATGCGTAGGCCATGAAGATAGCAATTTAAATTTTTTGTATTACCGCGAATTAGGTAGAAATGTGGCTACAATCTGCGTAGTTTACTCTTTGATTTTACTGAAATAGGGTTTGCAAATCAGTAAAAGTAACATAATTATTTTATTTTTTATTTTTTTGGAGTTGGATGTTATACAGCGTTACTACGGTTCTTAAATATTGTAAATGGACTCGTTATAAGGAACCATTTAACCTCCTTTCGGCTTTACGGATAATTTTGTAACATTCTCTACAAAAGAAAATGAAAAAAGCGAGTGTGCTTTAAGCCACATGACTGAAGTAAAACTTCTTTAGCTACATGTAACTTATATCTCCCTCTCAACTTTCGTTCGCCTCGCCCGATCACACTTTTCGTAATGCTCTCGTCACGCATTCACCAGCTTACTCGACAAGTCAAGCGTGCGTAAAGTAGTTTTGCTTCAAAATAAGGCAGTATGAAGTCCACCGAGTCAGTTTGTATAAAAATATATTAAACTATGTTGTTACTCTCTGGCTTAACAGCTTTAGGCTATGGCTTCCCATTTTTAGTCTAACATTCAAAGTGATATTTTGTTAGCAGTGCAGAATACAGTGCAGAGAGCACTCAAATTTTAACTATAATCCCAGCGAGGTTCGATCTCCCGGATGCTATATAATACAAATATATTAAAAAATGAAATAAATTATATTTAAGTAAGAATTTTTTCGTATTAGAATATTAGGTACCAATACTAATTTTGCACAAATCAAATTGCTTTATCTGTTTTGACTTATCACAAATGATGTGTTACAATTTAAATCATTTAAGCTTAAAATTATTGTATAAACGGTAATTGTAATTTTAATTAAAGACACTTAAAATTATAACATGCTTGCGTAACGAGAAATATACAGTATACATCATGATTCCATTTTTTTTCAAGATTATAAATATTGCTAAACATTAAAGTTTACATTAATTAGTATGAAATAAAAAAGTGAAGGTTGACTATTTACACAATAACATCGGCTTTGTATTTGAGTTAAAATCTATATTATTTTTGATGATATGCAAAGTGGTGTGAGTTCTTTGACATCCTTTTTTTGTTTATATATAAATTTGTGTATTGGATTGTGTGTTTTTAACCAAAGACTAAGTCTGATATGAGTCGTTATTAATCACGATGGGTTCCGTATGACGGTATAATATTTGAAACTGTGTCTTTTAAGATCAAACTTGAAACGCAATTTCCCTGTTACGGAAGGCAGAATGTCTTGTGGTAGAAGGTCCGGATGGGCAGTGGCGCAGCGCCGTAGTGAAAGACTGCTATGTCAAAAAAATAAAACTGGAAAATGATGCACGGAAAATCGACATTTAATGATAATAACAGCAAATGATTATAACTCAATAAAACAAAAAAAATTTCGTTGTTTTATGATTTACCATTCAAAGTAGAAAAAAAAATCATCCATTCTGTTTTATAAAAAAATTCTGTGAAAGCTCGTTCTGTTGTACATTAAACATTAATTGTATGAGTAACGTGTAAATTTCTGAATTTTCTAAAAATCATTTTTAAATAACCCGGTTAGTATACGCTTGTGTCACAAGAACTTTTACTGTGCTTATTACCTTAATTTTGTACAAGTAAGAATTTATTTAAACAGTTTGTCTTATATTGATTATCTTCGAATGAATAATGAAACAAATGACTAACATTACTTAAAGCCTGAATAACGGTACAAAATAATGAGTGTGTACGGAACAATGACAGTGTCAGTGGGCCAACTCTGTTGCTTATCTTATTCTCGAAGTAACTGTACATGACATTGATTTTCTTTGTTATAATCACCAGAAAGTCTTCAATAACTCATATGATTATCCATTGGATTGCAATTTGTACTCTAAAGTAATTAATTCCTAATACGAATGAAAAACGGTGTATATGTCTGTTTTGATACCTATAGCATAGAATAATGGTGTATGATTGAAACAAATGAGGCCATATTCGATTTTTCATAAGTGCTAGTAACATAGGCTTTAGGTTTGTTTTCTATTTTTATGGACGCTTTACTTATTACGCTCTTTTTTATTATAATAATAATAAAAAAGAGCGTAATTAACTCACTACGATATTGTTATTTGTATAAAATAGTCGCATTACAAGCAATGAACTATAGACGTGACCTTTTGTATTAGTCTCCTGGGTCTCGCAACGTTAATCCATTGGCCCATACTTTAGTCTGACTTCTGATAGTAGGACGTAATCTTCTAAGATTAAACGGGAACAAATGTTTTAAATTCAATTATTTTATCCTTCATCACGTATACTACAACGTTAGTTAATAGAAAATATTTTTATACTGACTAAAAAGTATTGCTCGTCCTTTTTGGAGAATTACCTAGCTGACCCGGCGTATTTCGTACCGCCGATTCTTTAATTATTTTTTTTAATACTTCCCGGAACCCCTCCACTAACACTAAACTTTTGTATGGGAATATAGAAAAGTGTTGTTTTTAGACTTTTTCAGACAATTTTTTAAATTTTTCTCTCCGTAATAACCACCCTTGTACTTCAAGGAATGTTATAAAAAAAGAATTAGTGAAATCGGTTCAGCTGATCTCGAGATTTGCGCTTAGCAACACATTTAGCGATTCATTTTTATATACATATATAGAGATAAAAAGGACGATATTGCCCTACTATATTTACTGTACATTAAAACTTGGCTTTGGCTTTTTAAAGTAAGGTCTATAGTCTTTCTTCTATTAAAATAAATTAGTGCTGAATCTTTTAACAAGGTTTACATAGCTTTCAAGGTTACATTAGTTCAAACCCACTGTTTGCCTTAAGAGTCACGGGAGCTCATTTCTAATAATTTTGGTTTGTTTGATGAAACTAAGCTCTTTGCGAGATGAAGTTTCCTTAGCACTTTCTGTTTGACCTTTACGTTGTTGAGTGTTCATAAGAGTACTCTTACAATTGAAGTTTCAAAGATAAATTAATTTAAGTTTATTTTCGTTTAAATAGATTATATTAAAATGATGATAAACCATTTAATATAACGTGTTTGTGTTATTAGATATTATAACATGAATTTAAATTGTTTTAAATTATTATAATACAGATACATTACAGTACGGCTATCAGTCCACAGAGCGTGGCAATTCTTCTCCATTAGCGATAGTACAACCTTTTGCCCAAGGATAGTATCTAAAGATTATCCTAATCAGTTTAAGAATCATTTTGCAGTTCAAGTCAACAGTAACAACAACATCCGTTACAAGTTAGAAGTTAGTGAATTATTCACACCTTGATAAAAATTGCCAATTACATTCATAATTATTTGAATATCATACATCCAACTGATCCAACAGACATCCCAATAAATAAATAGCTTGTCAAGTTTTCATTAAAGTTGATTGCTTAATTCAGTTAACGAGCCCGTTCCCTGAGGGAAAATATTGCATTAAGTATATTAAAGAGACAGTATTCTCGCCGAAACGCTGCCTGTCATAAATTGTCTACTTTATTCCTTTGAATCCGAGTAATATACATAAGTAATATACATCATATTTAAATAAACTGTCGCACATGTAGATTTATATGACTTAATTTATATGCACTAAATAATTTGGTACCCATTATTCTTCGTCTGATTAAATCACAGCTGTCATGATGTTTTAGGACTTCAAGTTATAAAATGGAAGAGAGAAACGTTATGATGTTTTTAAATAAGGTATAAATGTCGCTTGCGTTTTCACCGAGGGCTGAGTTCTTGTTACTCGAGTCTAATTTGAGTTGAAGGGCAGAGGGTAAACGCCCCATTTACTAGTTATACGGTACGCGGGTGGCACTGTCTACACTGGTAATACATTTTAGAGTTATATTTACATTGATTTTAAGATTATAATACGTGAATAAAATAACATTATTCATTTTATAAATAACGTAAATATTTAAAATATGTTTATTTTTAATTTAATAATCCAAACAATGTGGTTCGTTATATTGTAGTAAGCTCACGAGAACTGTGGCCTTACAGTTTAACCACGCTTTGATAATGTTCTTAAGTTACCTATATCTGTCAACGTAGTCAACATTAAAGACACCGCGGCACGATATTATTATAACTAAGGTTATTATATTATGGTTTTGGCACTAATTAAGTTAAATAGCAAGTTAATCCTGGTTAGTTACTGACTTATTTTAATGATGCTTATTTCTTGCTTGCACGTTTTTTTTTGAATTATTTTAAGCGTTTTATGTCAAAGTAATATATTATTAATTTGTTAGTTAATTAAGATAATATAATATATATGGATAGAAAATAAACAGTCATATGTCTTTGTTGTATATATTGCAAGAAGACCCGACCGAATGTTAAATTATAATATGACACCTATATAGAATAATTATTTGAAAATATAAACTATAAAATGTACTAATTCCAAAAGAGCGGGCGTTAGATCCAACTTTTCCCTCTTAAATCTTCATGACCACGAGTTCTCAAGTGTTTAGTGTGATTAAAACTTAACCCCTATGGAAAAAATCTCATAAAACCTCATAAAACATGGACAAATGCAGACCAAATTTTTATATCGAGTTATGAGATCTATGATTACTGATAATACTTCTCTGGTTTTCTTTGACAGAATCCCATACAATATTATGGTAGCTGGTCTTACAAGTTTAATCACATATGGTTGAGTTTTGGTCTTATTTTTTTGCCTCTCGATGAGGCTTCTACGTGCTATTATTTCTACCCTAAGTATGTCTTCTGTTTTTGGGTTACTTGAAAAGTTTTATTTTTCATTGAAATATTCTTATGCCGTGATTTTTTCAAATACATAATTATGATAAATAATTCAATTTGGTACGTCTGGTGTCGTGCTAACTTAGACTATTAACTTTAAAAGGTATAATTTTATTTCATTTCTCAAGCTATTTTCATCCTGTGATACATTTTAAATTTAATGATGATATATAGCAATATAAACCTTTTCATGTATTATAAAAATACTAGCGACCCGCCCGGCTCCGCACGGGAACAATGCTGATACAAAATATAAAATAAATATTTGCAATGTAAGCGCAAAAAATGTGTTTATTTACGACATCATATTAGAAACGTCTAAAACTATCAGTGTTCCTTTACTATATTAGGCATGTATTATACATATAAACCTTCCTCTGGAATCACTCTATTTACTAAAGAAAACCGCATCAAAATCCGTTGCGTAGTTTTAAAGATCTAAGCACATATAGGGACAGACAGCGGGAAGCGACTTTGTTTTATAATATGTATTGAAGTAATATTTTTGTTGAATTTAAAACCTTTATTGAATTAAACATAAGAAAATAAAAGTACCTACATCTTGAGTAAAAATCGCAATAAATAATGCGATATATAACCCAGCTAGGAAACCACGTAAGGCTCTACTACTGCTCACAGAAATTTTGGGCCTCACGCAGTTGTAAGTTGATAAAAAATACAATGAGTCTGATAGATCTGTAGTAGTCAATATATATAGTATATATAACCGCAACGATACTCGTTTTTTTACATGTAAGCTGATTTGTCAGCATTATTAGATGTAAAATCAATTGCTGCTGCTGATGATGATTCGTGATTGCTACAAGAGGTTATTGTGAATATTTAAGTAGAATGCAGTTAGATACTGAAAACCAAATATTTTTCGAAACAGATTAACAATAAGTTCAGAATCGAAATAACAGTTGCTTTTTAAAAACAGTAATAATTTTTTTACCACACCGAATCCAAAGCCTCGTTAAAAAGCTTGTTATAAATACTGTTCAGGATTACAGGTCAGGTTTTAAATTAATTGGAATAAGAGTGTTAATTAATAGCAGGTTAAGACTTAAAAAATAATTGTATATATAGTACAGATTCTGGAAACGGTTACGGTTTAGGGTTTTGACATATCCTTCGATTAAAGTTGCATTCAAAGTAGTTAGAAGTCGTTAGAAATATTTTAACTTAAAATAATCGCTGTAATAACATTTCAAAGGGTTTTGAAAAGCCGATTTAAATAAGTGTTTTTTTCCATTTCAAGATTAAAACATATACTATGAACATATAGTTGACGATGACTTTTGAATTCTTCTTTTCTTGAACGATCAACACATTCATGAAAGTTGAGTCTTGAAGAGATAAGTTATCATCGATAACTTAAAGAAAGCTTATTTCAAGTAAACATCTTATTATTTTCTAAAAAAAAAAAAAATTTTAGCTGTAGCTTTATTTAATTCCTAGGAGTATATTATATAATATTAACTTTATAAATATTATATTCCTCACATGTTGAACCAATTGTAATGGTTTTTGTGATTGAGATTGATTGATTTGAGTTCCATGACTATTACTACAGTAGTACTATAATTATGATTATTATATATGACTATAGCAAGTTTAATGATTATGCAGTGCTTGTAATTTGTATTTTAATTTAAAGATTATGCAATGCTTGTAATTTTTATTTTAATTTAAAAAATTGATCTAAAATACATATTTACGCGATGATATATTACGCGATATTGTACTCTTTATATATACTTAAGTATAGAATGACATTAATTGTTGTTCTCATTTCAACATAAATTTTAATTACAATAGGTAATAAGTAAATAAGTCTAAGCACGCGAGGTATTCAATTGTGTCGTATATAATTAACACGTTAATCATGATGAACAATAATAAAAAAATATCCTTTGCTGATTTAAATAACAATTTGAAAGTCTAACTCTAAGAATATTTCATCTTCGAACATTTGTAATTTAAGAACCCTCGACGGAGAATGAGACTCGAGAGACAAGTCATTATACGTTGGAATAGTTCACAAGAGGGTACAAAATTGGCGAACATAATCCTAAAATTGCCTCTTTCGCGGAAAAATTAAAGCAAAATCAAATAAGAATAATATTATGGCAAATTTGTATTGACATGACGACGAACACTGGTTTAGTTTTGTTTTTATTATTTTCTATAGCTGTGGTATAAAAATCAATGATTTTTACAGATTATCATAGTATTAATAACATATATACTATGACTATTTAGCATTCATTTGACGTCTATACCGATGTTAATTTAATTTTGCTATAACAGTTTTTGTTTTAAATAACAAAAGAAGTAATAATAATAATGTATATTTCTATAATGACACCTTAAAATATTTAAAATTTAACTACATTATTTCAACAACTATAATATAAATAGTCTTTTGTATTAATTGTTGCCCGTACATGCCGTCACGATAACGGTACTGCTCGCGCATTCGATCACAGCCACTTCATGTAATAACGTAAACATAAAGTCCGAGCGCAAGTCATGCTTATGCACTGGAGAAGCGCTCGAGGTGTGATCCGTTCCACTGTTGATTAGCTTCAACGCACCCTTGACATTTAGTGGCCCGCCGGCGGCTAGTGGCCTCTAGCCCCATCGGCGGAAACGGTTGTACCGCGCCACGGGAAGATAAGGGTATCTAGCGGGCACTATCACGTTTTCAAGATTGTATCCTCGCCTTTGCCTCACGAGCTCACCACTTTCTAATTTTCTCGGAGCTTTTATGATCTTTACAACGTTCGACTCTAAAATTACATTGTCCGACACCACCGCGTCCTCCGGTCTCAGTTTGGTCACGAGCTTAGCTCTGTTCTTTTGCGCGTTTAAATATTCCTCATTGAGCACATAGTCTAGAAGCTTCGGAACCTGGTTGTATCTGGTGTCTATTTCCCTTTCGTATCCGAAACGATCGCGTGGAGCCAGTGCAGGGGCAGCGGACGTGGACGCTACGAGCACAATAGCGAGCGCGAGATACGCGTACATGTTGCGGTGTGTGTCGAGTGTTTGAGCCGCGCGAGCCCACAACACATTTTATATAAGTATGCGAGCGATCGGCGTTCCTAATTTGAGTAGATATTTTTTGTATTCTTTATAAACGAGACGTTCTTGAACTTGGTAGGGTAATTGATCGGAGATGCAACACGGAGCGCGCGTGACGAGGCCACGAGCTCCGAGTGGCGCGGCGTCGGTTTACTGCGATGTTATTACATTTAAAATATTTCTTTTGAAAAAATTATGTGGTGATGTATCAGGTTGTGAACGCTCATGAACCTTGTTCTACTTAATACATGCTACACATACAAGGCGACCATCACCCGGGTGCGGTTGGCGTAGATTATATCACCACACTTCGCTTCTAATGTCTGCTTGAGATATTAGCAATTTAGCACTCATGAATTATGATAATTATTGGCATTTACTCTTTTAAGCGCATTCATATATGAGCACATTAGGAATAAATAATAAGTTCACGAGGTGGGTATTTTGGTGTTATTCAATAGTCCATAATTTTGAATACTTTTTTGTATTCAAATAGATTGTTAGGCTACAACACAATTCTCTTTTAGATATCTAATTGTAAGTTTAGAATAATTACACATTTAATTTTATTTTAAAGATGCGTCATTAGAGTATACAATCCTAATCGCCAATTAAGAAATTGTGTAGTTAGGTTAATGTAGCCCGAATAACATAATTATTTACAAAATTTTAAGCTAATATAAGAATAGTAGGGAACATTAAATACTAAAATAAATGTTTGTATGTCTTGTTATACGATAAAATAAGTCTATACTTATGAACAAAATAATTAAACACTGTTTCTGGCGCTGCGCTGTGGTATAAAGACGATTTATTACACATTAAATATGTCTACCTACAATGAGTTTTATCGAAGTTATGTCTAAAACAAATAAAATAGAGCTAAAAATTAGCTCTATATTTTTTAACATTCCAGATTTTCGTTAAAATCGTCAGAACAGTTTGAGTAAAAGGATGAATTCATTTAACAATGTACCTTTAGGTCTACTAGATATATACACTACTCTATTTACTTACGTACTCATACATCCATAGTCAATGATTTTTTGTTGTAGAATACAATAAGAGATTAAAAACTGTGAATTGTTTAAATCTCTTATTATATTACGTTGTACACAACCTTAATTGAATTTTACACCCTGAAATCACATGACACTAATGTTATTATCGTTTTAATTTTTCTGTTTATCTCCTCTACTACGCATCAACAGTAAACACTTTAAGCGTCGCTACTTAAGTAGCTATTACTTGACTTTATCTTTGCCAATATATAATATAAATTACTAGTAGCATTCAGGTTTTTACTTGAGAATTCAGATTATTTTTCTTTGTTCTGTGATGAGCAACAATAAACAAAATTGTTAACTGATAATAATAATATAAATGCCAAAGTAATAGACATAGTATTCGTGGCAAATATTATTAAGTGTATAAGACGCAAAGCCGGTTTTAACGACAACAGTAATAAAGAATTTTGTAGATCAGCACAATTGTAAGTTTAGTATATTTACAAGTTTTTCAACATAAATAACTTAATAACATTGTCCGTTGTCCAAAATATATAAAAAATCTGTAAAGAATCTTATACTATTAAACGAGCAATTCTTGTATATATAAATATATATATACAATCTGAATCTCGGAATCGGCTCCAACGATTTTCGTGAAATTTAGTATGCAGGGGCGATAAATTGATCTAGCTAGGATTCATTTTTAGAAAATGTCTTTTTATCCCTTTTTTTAAGACAATGAAAAAATAGCAACAATATGATTAGTACTTATAGAAAGGTAAATTTCGGAATTGTCAATAAAGTTGTAATAGCTCATGTGGAAAATCGGTCAAGATCAATCGATAAGACCATGGTTCAAATTTGTCTCTATAAATCTATTATTTTTTTCCTTTTTTTTCTAATTTCACTCTTGATTTTTTATTAATAAATATAAAAGTACCGAGAAAAAAACAAAACTGACTTTTTTCACTAGCCCGATGGCGCAGTTTGTAGTGACCCTGCATTCTGCTCCGGGGGTCGTGGATTCGATTCCTACCCCGAGTCTGGGAGTAATATATAATTATTCATTTATATATGTAGTATTTATATGTACTTATGTTTATAGAAAAACAAAACAAAAAAAAAATACTAAAAATACCGAGCTAGGCTCGGTCACCCAAGTACTATAATATATAGTATTTATTTAACGAAACAGAAAACGAAATCAGTTCTCCTTTCATTTCTTTCTTTTACAATGAGAAAATACGATCCAAATAAAGAGTAGTTTAACGTTTATTCCTGTAGCTTTTAACTGCACAGACATTGTTTATATACAATTCAATTATTTTAAGTTATATCTAAGGAAGAAAAGCTGCTAAGTCTCAAATAGAAACTTCATGAACATAGTAGTATTAGGTTAGTTTTTTAAACTTTGCAATGCTTGACGATTCATTTTATTATTCATGTGATAAGATTATGCTTTTGTTTTTATTTTATACTTCCTCTTAAGATGGCGGGTAAGAGTGTAAGTTTGAATAATTCTAAATATCACTGTTCCATATTACAAAATTTACTTCTCAAAATTTTGAGGTTTAGCTGCTTTAAGAAACCTTAAAGCGTTTTAATTTTTATAAAATTCTTTTCTAATTGGAATTAATTCGTAAAAGTCTTTTTTAATTAATTTATTAAAATTCTTTAATTACTTTTACCGAAACTTATTTACCGAAACTAAACCGACAAGACACCGAAAGACGAGCACTCAAAGTTTTTTCAAAAAGAGCTATAATAAAACCTCAGTTTTGTATTATTTGCGATTAATCTTTTACTGTATGTTTACTTTATCTAGTGTGATCTCAGATATCATCTGTGTATTCTTGTCATATAAAAAAAAACCCGAAGCCTAACTTAATTCTATTTAAACAAGTTAAACATTTAAAATCTGTTGTAAAAATGTATAAGATTGTTTAAAATAAGAAACTTCCTAAAATATTACTAAATGTAATTTTCTTTATTTATATTTACGGCTACCTACTTAACACAGCTTTTTGTTTACTTCAGTTTTGACCATTTACAATTTACTTATAAATTTAGTTAAAGGCTATATAAGGCTACCAAAAATTGGGTACTTAATAAAATTGTAATCCATCTTAGACACGACTTTTTAGAAGGCGCAGATATAACTGATATAAATTAATGTTTAAAACACTTTGATTGTCTCAAAAACAAACAACTTTATGATGTGTTTAATTAAGACATAAAATGCTTATGATGACATATCTAGTAATAATCACATCATTAATATTTATAACACGTGTGTCTATGACGAACAGACGACTGAAGCCGATACTCGTCACACGGAACGGAAAACACGAGGTCATCCTCAAAATGTACCTACATAGAAAATCAGAATACAGGAAGCTGGTACCAAAGAAGCTGTCAAAAATGACCTTCTGAAATAAATATTATATATAAACATAACCTTTTGTACCAACCCTTGATTAACATTAAAAAACCTGTGTGGTTTTATGAAACCACGGTAAAAGTGAAACTTTTTTTCACATTATAGACATTTAACTAAAAAAATTTGGAATAATATTCCATTAAGGGTATAAAAATCGCTTTATCAATCTTACCGCGCGGCCGACCGTCACGCGACAACACACAGACGAAAAAGTTTGAGACGATGTAATAAAAGTTTCACTTTAAAACTGAAATAATGTATTTTATACCATACTCACACGGTCGTATTTTTTTAAGGTGGGCAATTTAATGTGTCGATCTATGTTATAGGTAACAGCCGGCTGTATTAAAAGAACATATAAGTAATAAATATATAAATATACATTATATCCAGACTCGGGATTGAAATCGAACACAACCCTTGACGCAGAAAACAGGGTCACTACAAACTGCGTCTAGTTATTTAAGTAGTTCTGTATTGTAAACAAACTTCACTTTTCTCCATAAAGTTTCTCCATAAAGGTTGATTTCTAATTTCTATATAAAAATCATCACATATTATTAACGCGTTAAAGAAAGTGGCTACACCGGTAACGCATTTGAAATCTATTAAGAATGATAATGGGCATATTATGTTGATGAGATAACATAATGTTCCTGAGTCATGTTTGTTTATTCCTGCTTACAGAACCAGTTTATAAATTCCTTATCGACTGTCACTGTCAAATTACAAAAAAAAATAAAAAAAAATAAATTGCTAGTAGTGCCCGTTATTTCACCTGTTTTGTATTTAAATCATTGACATTGGTTGGCCTTATCGTCATTGCTCCCCTATAGGTATTGGAAAGAGGTTTTTTATTTTTTTACCTTCCTCTACAAGTACGTTAACTAACATAATCACTGCAAATTGGACATAAAAATTAACATAAAAACTATTAAAATTTAGTATGGAAGAAAATATTTTTTTTCAAAGTTCATGTGCATGCATATATTAACGGAAATGTGTTAATGCCAACGGAAGTTCATTTTAAGTAATTAGCTAAAACCGAGGCTAAGATTTTGTAGCGACTAAATTATTAATTAAATCCGTTTAACAATGTTAAGATAACAATAACGTAAGGTACAACAACGATAATATTATGTAATTAACATTTAAAATTTTACTTTTAAATATATATCAGGAAATTTTATATAATAATATATATTAACTTAAAATTTAATTTTAAATACTTCTTAAGACGGTATAGTGTAAGTTTTAAGTATTTAAAGACAAATATATGCTGGACATAGGCCTCCACTAGTTCGCGCCAAAAATGGCGTGAACTCATGTGTGTAAGCTGTGTGGCTACGGCAGCCACCCCCTCTCTTCCTGTGGGTGTAGTAAGAGGCGACTAAGGGATAACATAGTTCTACTACCACCTTGGAACTTAAAAAGCCAGCCATGCGGTCACCAACCCGCCTGCCCAGTGGTGACTATAGGCAATACACATGAGTTCAATATATCATTGAGAATTTATAAATATTATACCTACCTTATGGTATAATATTTATAAATTCTAAATATTTTTTTTTGTATTTAGTTATATTATATTAAGATCAATCCATTTGTATCCCATCCTATTAGTTAAAAATAACTTTGAAATTTTTAATTGATGATTTTGTATTTTTATGCTGCATAAAAAATCTGAACTATTTTATTTAATATCGGATGTGTAAGATAAGATTAAAGAAACTATATTTTATATTCAAATAACAGTCAACAAACTAGTAGACACAGGAGGTCATATTTAAATAAACCCGTCACAGAACCCGTTATCAAGAAATTAGTGCTCTACTGGAGAGCGATAATGCGGACTAACATAGTAACATCGAAGGACGCATTTATGCGGACAATATGAAGAGACATAAGAATACTCTTCCGTGTTTTTGTTTCATTCCGTATTAATCATTATAACATGAAACGAATATTAATAGAAAATTAAATATACATTTATATTATTTCATGGCGATGATGATCCATCTAAGACAACTTTTTGTGATTAGAACTTGTCAAGGTTGTTAAAAATTAAACGTAGGTATGTTTTGAGTATCGTTAAATAATAATTAATAATCGGTATAACAAATCGTGCGGCAATATATTTTAATTGACGTGTATTCTTTATTTAATATTTGTATAAATGTAGTGGATCGAATTTTAATCTTAATAATGGCATTAGTCTTAAAAATATTTGCGAAATCAGAAATTAAGTTTTTAGCGTTGCTTGCAATTAGACATTTATTAATAAGTAGTAAGAGTTTCAAGAAGTTTTACCCGATTTAACCTTTATGTTAACTGTTACGCTATTATAAATTGCAATGTGATATTTTATAGCATATATTACTTCTGAATAATCTAGCTCTTTAAAAGTATTGAAATCAATTCGATAGAGCTTCACAGAGGATCATATTTCAGTATAAAGAAATATTTTTTCGATATATTATTACAAATTTAGTGAGAAAAAAGCCCTTAAACTAGCTAAGCGGAGATATCAGTCTTTGTTTTCAGTTTTTATTCGTCATTTATCTTCTCAAAACCACGCACTATGCGTTCGCGTAGCCTCACGTGCATTATTCATGTAAAACACAGTCACGTCTTAAAGTTCCTTGTACCTTAAGATTCATTGTTTTGAATTTTTATTTTGATTGAATTTTTTATTTTGTGCTTACTATCGATACTTTGGATGTTCACGATTCAGCCTGTAATATCCCTCTGTTGCCTGTAATATCTCTCTTCCCCATGTAGGAGAAGGATCGGAGCTTAATCCACCACGCTGCTCCAATGCGGGTTGGCGGATAGTTTGGATACTTTGGATGTTACCGATGTTAAATGCTCTTATATAACATCTTGCTGTGTTGTTTGTTAGCTAAGGTTATTCTTACTGCTACTTAATTAAACTTTACTTATTCCATATTTCAGTAAATAGGTAATATAAATAAAAAAAGGGTTTTGTGTCTTCACAATATATGCTTACGATTTAAATTGTAAATCAACACTTGTTATGGATTAAACACCTTATCTAAAATTACTTTAGTTAAATGTTTGTAATTATTCTACTCCAATAATTATACTCCATCAGAAGGGATGTCAAAATTACGTAATCAAGAGATTTCTATACTAATATTATAAAGAAGAAGTTTATAACTTTGTTTGTTTGTAGTGGGTAATTTTCGCAAATACTGATCCGATCATGAAAATTCTTTCACTAGCAGAAAGCTACACTATTCAGGAGTGTATATTTTATTGTTATTGAATAATAAATTCAGTAAAAAATAATAGTATGTATATGTAAATCAAGTCGGAGAAATGCGAGCGAGATGACAACTTTACTAGGTATTTGCATTACAAAATAATAACGCGCAACGAAGTGGGCACAGGTCGGCTAGTCTGTTATAAATTAGTTACCTAATACATATACATACTGTCTTAATCTAAAGACATTTGATTTCATTGTGTTTTGAATTTTAAACCAATAAACGCTCGTTCTATTATTTTTCTAAGCTATCACCAAGAAATACGCATTGTTGTAACGCTGATATTGTCGAGCAGACTTTTATTTTTTTGTTTTTCGTAGATGCCATGGGAGTCCTCGGAGGAACAGTCGAACCCTCGTGAGATGCGCATCCATGTGCAGCGTGTGTTCGCTATCCCAGCACCACACAACATGCCTCCTCGCCAAGAATCCATGGGACCCTTCGCACCACCACCTCCACCTCAGGAGCAGAACGACGTAAGTCTATATTTGATGGAGTCGTTCTTTGCTACATAGTGTTATATAGTAATAATAGGGTTTGAAACTTTTTTATGCGATGTAAATAAAAATCTATTTATATTCAAACACCTTTTTCAATTTTACGGTTTTTGATGATAGGTAGATATATATAACTCTGACAGAAAGATTTTTTTCTTAACTTATAGTTGAAAATAATGTATTATTATTAGTAGGTAGCTGTTGACAATTACTGAATATTTACTGAGTAAGACTTGACGATTAAACTTGACGAAAAATATTTCAACTAAAGTAGGTGTTTACCTATGTAAAACTGTAGGATTGATTTTTGAATATTAAGCGACCTCCTTTACTTCACAGTCTTCAAACGATCTTCGTACCGAATTTAACATAAACGGGTTAATTGATCAACCTAATTAGCTGTGAAACACATATAGTAGTTCACAAACATAGATTATATTCATTATCTATGGTTGAACAATTTCACGTTAACTTTAAAATGCTGGGTATTGTTATTTTAGAAGTGTATTATAAATCTATATCTTACCAAAAACACTTTCTTGTAAACTTTTGCCCAGACAAGGCCATATGGCTCGTGCTTTCAAAAAGTTATCAGATCTCATGTAGTCATAGAGCCACGCTTCTAACAAATTACAGACGTTAGTCAAAATAATTATGTTACTTGGCCGTTTTTCTGCCGTCACATGGGCGTAAGTTGAAAAACTGTTCATAACGTTTCTGTTATATTCTAGTTCTTGTAGTAAGTAAGATATATAATTACAAACACATTTTCATCTTATTTGATATTGGAAATGCTTAAACTGGAGTTCAACACTTATCAGATGCCACATTGATAGATAAACCCATAAAAGTAATGTGTTGAGAGATGTGAGGTAACGACCCGTGACGTAGACAATGATGTAGACATCGGAATATACAGACATGATAATGAAAGTTAAATTAAAGAAGTTTTAGGCATTGAGGTTTCAAATTTATACGCCTTTACATTACATGAGTGTGTATTTTACACTAGCCCGTTGGCGCAGTTTGTAGTGACCCTGCTTTCTGCTCCGGGGGTAAGTGGGTTTGATTCCCACCTCGAGTCTGGGTGTATTATACATATTCATTTATATACTTATATATGTATTAATTATAAGTATACACACACACACACACACACTACAGCCTATCACAGTCCACTGTTGGACATAGGCCTCCACAAGTTCGCGCCCGACATTATGACGCGAACTCATGTGTTTTGCCCATAGTCACCACGCTGGGCAGGCGGGTTGGTGACCGCAGGGCTGGCTTTGTCGCACCGAAGACGCTGCTGCCCGTCTTTGGCCTGTGTATTTCAAAGCCAGCATGGATGGTTATCCCGCCATCCGTCGGCTTTTTAAGTTCCAAGGTGGTAGTGGAACTGTGTTATCCCTTAGTCGCCTCTTACGACACCCACGGGAAGAGAGGGGGTGGCTACATTCTTTAGTGCCGTAGCCACACAGCACAATTATAAGTATGATTATCGAAAAAAAAAAATTAGCTAGACCAGTCGGCTGTTACCTATAACACGAGCATTAAATTGCTTACTTTAGGAACAGACGACCGTGTGTGTATTGTGTAGATATTTATTTATTTATTCATATAAAAAAAATAATTGTTTTTCTACTCAGCTTTATATTTTCCGACTAAGGGTGTAATATGCGAATAATAATATTGTATTAACAGTTGCTCCTTTTTTCCCATTCTTTTGTATGATACTTTACTTGTCGAAGCACAATATTTTATAGCCCAGAACATTTGTTGATAGGTTTTTTTAAAGCGATATGATAACAGTAGTATGTATGTACGGTCCCTAGCGTGATTAAATTATCAAACAAACACTCTTTCATTTAATAACACAAAGAACAATAAAATCATGTCCAAAAATGTTTTTGTCCAACACAAGCGCGAACAAGATGAGATGAACACTCAGCGTCAGGTGCGAGTGATTGCCATCCCCGCCCCGCACAACATGCCCCCCGCGCCTGAGAACATGGGCCCCTTCCAGCCTCCCCCGCCACCACAACACCAGGACCAAAATGAGGTAATTACTTTATTTCGGCGTTGTTTACATTCGCCAATTTAAGACGGCGGTAAATAAAACTAAAATTAATGAACATTAAGTACATACTCTTTGTCATGCTTCGAAACTGTCAAAAATATTCAACAGTAAATAGATTTTATTTTTGGTTAAATTGCTTGATTTACAAAACACTTGATTTAATCTATACTAATATATAAAGCTGAAGAGTTTGTTTGTTTGGTTGTTTGTTTGTTTGTTTGTTTGTTTGTTTGTTTGTTTGAACGCGGTAATCTCTGGAACTACTGGGCCGATTTGAAAAATTCTTTCAGTGTTAGATGGCCCATTTATCGAGGAAGGCTATAGGCTATGTATCATCACGCTAAGACCAATAGGAGCAGAGCCCACGCCGACGAAGTCGCGCGCAGAAGCTAGTACGAAAATACACATTACTTAATTATATACATATATACTCGTATATGTAACAACTTTGTCCTGTTTTTGATTTATACTCTTTTGACTGCACGTAACTCGAATTACATATAATCAAGATTATTAAAAAAAGTAAGTGCTCTTTCACTTAGCTCACAGAACAGGATCTGAGAGTACCGTAAGAGTTTAATTCGTCTGTCAATAATAGCTTTGGCGCGGAGTCAAAAAACTTCACTTAGTAAAAAATTGCTATTCCGTTATTTTATTGCATTTGCCTGTGAGTAGTGAGTACTATTATTTTAACTTATTAAAATTCTCTTACTTGCGAAATAAAACAAACAAAATAATTATTAAAAACGATGTTCCATTATTAATATATTTTATAAAATATTATAAATATTTTATAATTTAACTGAGGTAGGGCACAGCAGGAAATTTCCTGCTCAAAATATGGAGCAGCCCGACTGGGGTAGTACCTCGACCTTACAGAAGACCACAGCTAAATAATACTGTTTTCAAGCAGTATTGTGTTCCTGTTGGTGAGTAAGGTGACCAGAGCTCCTGGGGGGATTGGGGATAGGGTCGGCAACGCGCATGCGATGCTTCTGGTGTTGCAGGCGTCTATAGGCTACGGTCTTACCATCAGGTGAGCCGTACGCTTGTTTGCCGACTTAGTTACATTAAAAATATATATATATATACCAACTAGAATTTGCATATGTAACTGTATTATTATTTTGTAAATATCATAGTTATCGATTTAAATTTATTACAAAGTTGTGTTGTATAACAATAACATTCAATTTCCCGCATTTCATTATACTTTTAGTTTCATTGTTTGTATAAGAACTGGATACATAACCAAAAGTACATATTATATATAAAATATTGTAGTACATATGTATATACATACCTATATAGAAATTATACCTAAGTTAGGTTCAAGTTTGTATTAAAAGTTGAAGGAACGATATATAAATATTTACTTATTGGCGTAAGAATGCTAAATCCTGACCGTCTACCGCTATGTACACATAGGTATCTTACATATGTATGTATATTCTCTTTATCGAACACATAAAACCACACTTACATTGGAACCAGTGAAGCGTTTCCTCGGTAGAGGTTAAAGAACTGTTCTCATTAACATATGAATGAGGTCAGTATTAATATATTTTTTTATACATTTTTAATGTGTCTGTTGTAATGCGCTTTACGATTTAAATGAACATAAGTAAATCGAAAGCGATTTAATTTGTTTTAAACAATAAAAAATAAAGAGTTAAAATACCTACAAATAAAAATGATTTATACGATTGCAGAGTACCAATAAAGTTAAATAAATACACAAAAAACAAAACAAATACGCTTGAAATTTTACATTTACATTCTTTCGAATTTTTGAAATGTATTTTTACAAGCCTTTACATTGCGAAAAATGAACTGCATGTTTTTGTTCACATGAAACTCGTTTTCGTTTGTAAAACCAATTATTTGATAATGCTTGGAATCTCTTTATTAAAATTTGGTAAATATGTTAAAAAACATCTACTTAGCTTACTAGATGTACCTACGGTTAAGGGCGCTACCAAACTTTGAAGTTTTACCCCTAGAAGAGCATAAGTAGCATGATAGTACATAGTAGTGCGGGTATTGGAGACCACATAATGGCAGCTTTTTTTTATTTCGAATTCCCTTCTAACAAAAACCTATAGTAACCAAATGCTGTATGTCAAACTTTATAATGACAATTTTGATTTTAACCTAACAAAGTCTATCAATCTTAAAATGCTGAATAAGATCGTTTTTAAATGTAATCAACGGCTTAAATACTAACTTTCCTTGAATATAAATTTCCCGTATACTCTCTTTTCTATCCTTTTACCGAAGTTCCCTGAGTCCTTTTTAGCTGACGTCTTCTTCTCATAATCCATCTGCACCAAATATATAATAGTCAGTGAATGAATGTTTGAATGAATGTATTTTTTCATTTTTCATCAATTTCTACGCCAAATATATAACTAATAGTGAATGAATATACTCGTATTTTTTCTCCTCAATGATTTTTTTTGAAATAGCACATGTATGTAAATTGTCACTATTATTAACATATTTTTTTTTCAATAATGATAGAAATCTCTAATATTCATTTTAAATGTCCTATCACACGGAGATTTCTAACATTGGCTATAGCTTTATGATAGTATTTATACGTATAACTACCACGATTCAGCCTATATAACATCCCACTGCAGCACATAAGGCTCTTTCTCCGTGTAGGAGAAGAATCGGAGCTTAATTCACCACGCTGTACCACTGCGGGTGAGCAGGCGGGGCCATAGGTATTTCTTACTATGAGTGACGACTGCTATCGGGTATAAAATACTATCAACTAATTGTGGATTGCCTCTTTGATGAATATAATCTTGTTATTCTCTTAGCAGCAGGCCGTTCTACACCAGTTCATACCTCAATCAGCTCCCACGCAGGAAATGGAACAACCCGAAGTAAGT
This sequence comes from Melitaea athalia, assembly GCA_905220545.2. NCBI lineage: Eukaryota > Metazoa > Arthropoda > Insecta > Lepidoptera > Nymphalidae > Melitaea > Melitaea athalia. Next base: position 9,877,293 of record HG992190.1, read on the forward strand.
TTTAATTGATTTATAATAATATTGAATTTAAAATCATTTTATTAATAAATTGAGAAGTAAATTTTATTATTTTTATCTTTGAATCTTAATGGTCGAATTTATTGTTTATTACAATACGACAGTACTGCGAACTGATTAACCTGACTGGCTATCAGTTTTATATACCAAAATAATTTATTTAATAAATAATTACTTTATGTCCGGTTTTTGAAATATGATTTCGATGTAGGTTAGTAAATGTCTGGTTTCGAATAATTGTGTTTGCTTGCAAACGTAAAAAACCGACTTCAATTACATCTACAAGTAATACAACGTAGGTAAACGAAAAAATAGTCAAGTAAATACGCGCTATCAAAGATTACTCTTAGACTCTACTTATAGAGATTCAAGGGATTTAAGAGCCTCAATCCCATGATCAGTCGTCTGAGCATTATAAAAGTAATTCTTAAAGATTATTTTTATAAGTGGTTCAATGAAACATTTACTTAAACAAGCTATGAAATGAAATAATCATAATAAATTACATACATTTTGCTACTGGAATGGCAAACTAATTTTGTATTATATATTTTGTTTTGAAAAGGTACAAAAAATGCAAATGGAAGGCAGACCCATCCAAATGAACCTGCCATGGGATCTAACTCCCGAAGACCTGCACATGATCCACCGCACAGCTCAGGAAGCCGTTGCAAGCCAGCGTCGCGATCAGCAGATCGATAATGATATGCAAGAGGTTAGTACGATATTACTTTACCAGCTGTTAAGATGTTTGTTATAATAAGTTAGCTGTGCAAAGCTTTATCCGCGTTAATCCCGTGGAATTTATATTAATTTGTCAGATTTTCCAAATTTTGTATGTTAACTCCTATTGTCTTAAATGTTTTGGTACCTTTAGTAGGAAAAATTAAATTAAATATTTACGCATCCTTACAAAATTACGCGTTTCGATGTTTATATAGTTTTTATTTTGTACTAGCAATAGAACATTTAACGATCTTCAAAGTCGTCCTTTACAGCGTTGTACCGACTAGTAACGTCAAAATGATAAATGATAAAAATGTAATAACTAATAAGCAAATTATAAGAAACTCAGTAAACGTCTAAATCAATCATTATAATAATATACCACTGAAATATGATTTACGGACTTAAATAATATTGTTATAAAGATATAAAACATCATCTCTATATCTCTTGTGGAAAACTAGTAGGTATCTACTACACCTAATGATGTATTTAAGCAAAACTTATATTTGTTTATTTTACAGTAATAATCAGGAGACATTTTTATTTACTTAGCTTGTTTATACAAAAAAGGAAAAGCATTAAGGTATTTGGAACAAATAAGGAAATGTTTTATATGTTTTACTTTGAAGAAACTGAACAGAAAACTCTGCATCAAAAGATTACGTCAAGGAGTGTATTAAATACATTGAATGTTGTCAAAAACAAGTCCTTTAAATAGCTAAATACATTATTTCTTCCTAGAATTTTAGTGAATTTGTGGCCCTTTTAGTGACACTTGTATAATACGAAAATTCATTGAGCATTTTTCTCTATTCCCTCTATTTTGGGATACAGCAACGCGACAGTTGAAATCATTTGTATAATTTAACATTTATGTAGTTTGTTGTGACTAAGACGCGAATGAACCACTTCACAACTTTTGTAATTACGAAAAATATAACATAATCAGACAATAATCTCACATTTAATTATTCCAAAGTATGAATAATTGTATTACAATTTTAGTTACAAAAAAAACCTTTGCAATAAATTTTTACTAATTAAATTTGTACCGAAACGTGTATTTCTGATAATTGTACAAATTAATGGAGTCATTCAAAGTATCATCATCAGTCAGTTCAGCCTATTGCAGTCCACTGCTGCACATAGGCCTCCCCAAGTACGCGCCAGACATCCCGGTTTTCCGCAATCCTCATCCAGCCTACACCGGCAATCTTACGAAGATCGTCGGTCCAGCGGGCCGGAGGACGTCCCACACTGCGTTTACCAAGACGCGGTCTCCACTCCAGGACACGTCTGCTCCAACGGCCATCGGTCTTGCGACACAGATGACCAGCCCACTGCCACTTCAACTTGCTAACTCTGTGGGCTATGTCGGTTACTTTCGTTCTCTCGCGGATAGTCTGATTTCTAATCCTATCTTTGAGAGAAACCCCAAGCATAGCCCGTTCCATTGCGCGTTGAGCGACTTTAAGCTTGTGGACCAGCCCCTTTGTCAGTGTCCACGTCTCGGCTCCGTATGTCAACACAGGCAGGACGCATTGCTCGAAAACTTTTGTCTTTAAGGATTGTGGAATCTTCAAAGTATCACAAGAACAAAATTTGTTTTAAATTCGACATTTTTGAAATGTTATACTGCAATGAACGAACTGAAAATGTCCTTGTATGTTATGATATGGTAGAATATAGTAATCGTAAACTTTGATTTTGGAAAATTTAATAAATAATATTGTCGAGAAAAGGTCGTATAGTAACGCTGTAATGAAACTTAATATGAGTATAAACTAATATGTATGCAGTTATTAAATATAAAAATACCGAGAAAAAAAATTAAAAAAAAATAAAATAAAAATACCGAGCTAGGCTCGGTCACCCAGGTACTGTAATGCAGTTATACGTCGCCATATTAGAGCATCAAACGACAGATATGTGTTTACGATGAAAACTCGCAGTAAAGGTGTGAAGCCACAGCTTAGCTCATTAGCTTATTGCCGTTTATAGTGTGCTACTAAGATATATTATATTTATAGATAAAATAGTCAAGACCTCGTTAATATCCCTTAGGGCGAAAACCTCCTTTGTTCCATAAATCCATAGTAGGTGTAGGTAGGTACCTATTTAGAATATAATAAATAGCAGACTGTTTTATTGAAAGTAGTACACAATAACATAACATACTAATACTACAAGCTAATATAACATGACTTACTTTTTATTAAATCGTGCTATTGTTTCACATTTAGTCGTTGATTGATTAAATACCTTTTCACAGTTCTTATTGTTTTCAAGTTAGAGTAAAATAAAACAAATTAATTAAAATTTATCGAAATTTCCTATATATAGCATTCATAATATTTAGGTATTGGATAATATTTTTAATAGTAACTATGTTTAAATTAAATGTAATTGTGTTTAATTCCAAGGATATAGCTATACAAGCGTCGCGCGAGATATACTCGTATACTCGTAGAATTACGAAAAGAGAATTTGGCTCTTGATGAGATATTTTAAGTACATTGATTTTGTGCTTGGGAATCCCGTTTAGTGGGAAGTTTATTTATTTATTAATAGAAAATACATAATATATTCCAGGTGAAGACAATAGTGAACAGCCTCGCAGCGGCCGAGGCGGAGGCGGAGCAGGCGGAGCGGGCGGAGCGGGCGGAGCAGGCGCCGCGAGCCCCGCGCACGCTGCTGCTGCCTCAAGACATGCCGCTCGACCAGCGTCCCCACTGTGAGTCTCAGTAGTTCACGCACACGTACACACAAACACGAGCATTACTCTTATATTATTCATTTATCCAAGCATTAAAAATAAGAAAATTTAATCAACACTAACATAACAGAATTATTTCAATATGTGGACCCTTGTTATCAGATTTATTGTTAACAAAAGTAGGTATACAATATTATTATTCTACAAGTTATGTTAAACAGACCACTAACAAGTAACACATCAATAATTTTATACTTACTACTTTTTGCTTGTTTTCAAAGACAATTTGATAGAAATATTTAAACAGTTGAGCTAACAATGCAGTAAATTTTCTTACCATCATACATTTACGAACGTCGAAAAATGCTAGATTGTAAAGATTAAATCTGACCTCTCAAAATTACTACTTCTTAAAATTCCAAAAACGTTGCTTTCAAATTCGTATCAATGGGTTTTAATAAAAAGGACCATTAAGGGGTAAAAGACAGATTTAACTCTTAATAAGAAATAATTGTGTTTGCTCGCAAACGAAAAAAAAAATCAACTTCAATTACATCGACCAATAATGCAACGTAGGTAGACGAAAGAATAGTCAAGCAAATATTTTATCACTAATAATAATAATTAGTGATAAAATACAAAAGTACTCGTTAGATCTTAATTAAATTGAATTCGGTGTTCGGGAGTTTAATGGACTGCCATGAACAAGTTATTTGGTAACACACAAAAAAAATATATTCGAATTGAGAACCTCCTCCTTTTTTTGAAGTCCAAACATGTACGCCTTAACAGTATAAATGCTTTATAATAATGATGACCAGAAGTGATCGTAATTGGTCACAGGTAACCACTTTTACCTTTTCGTATTTATAACAAGTAACAACTCATTATACCACGTAGGTACTACCGATTCAAGAAGGTTCTTAGACCCTCATTAAATTTATTACTTTAGACCATTTATGCTACTAAAACATGTGTAATTTGTGTATATGTATTATATAGTACTTTTTACAGTAGGTACCTACCTTAACTTTCTTTTTTCCTTTCTCATCTCTATTCGAGGGAAATTTGTTATGTTGGTGATGTCACCCCGTAATTGTTTATTTATATTTATTGAAATTACGATTATATTCACAATAGGTGTAGCAGTACAGTTTCCAGCAAAATATATAAGTAATATTAGTGTTTTTACATCTTAAACGATGCATGTCACATAGTTTCCCAGTCCCGTCCTAAAACGAAAAGCTTGAAGAACACTTAAACTTTATAATATTTTTGTTTTAACAAAACAAATGGCATGCATGATATGATTCTGACTACTCTATAAAAGTAAAAAGCATTAAACGCACATTGCATTTTAAATTTTCTCGGGTTCTTATCGTCGTTTCTCTTCAAATAAGCGTTTTAGTTCTCGGAAAAATTTATAAGTACCTAATAAAAAAATTAATATATTTGAGACGAACTGTTGCAATAAGCATTGCCAATTTGCCATCATAACTGACGACGCATTGGTGCAGCGGGTTCGATTCCCGCACATGACAAATTTTTTTTTTGGTCGTATGTGTAGATATTTGATGTGCTGGGCTGTGTATTGTGTGTGTTTCCGGACCCCCGACACAGGACAAAGTCTTACTGGGTGCCGATAAAAAAAACTTACGAAAGATAAACAGCTTTATTTAGTCGATTAAATTCAGACAAGAACATTTTACAAGAGGTTTTATTTTACAATATTATCGGGCGATCTAAGTGACTGACTGAGTGAGGGCTTAAGCTTTCGACATAGATGGTAATTAAATAAACTTCACATTTAACGATCGCTTTTTAGACCCTGAGAACGAAGACAGCAGATGTGTAAAATAATTTGTGTTATAATTTTAACTAAAATTTATTTTAGGTATAGTACAAGTTATAATAAATATTTTAAATTATAACATTTATTTATATATACGATATACGATTCAGCCTGTAATATCCCACTGTTGGGCATAGGCCTCTTCCCCATGTAGGAGAAGGATTATTTATTTTACTTATATTTTACTTATATTTATTTATACTTTTGTATATTTGACTAGCCCGTGATCCGGGGTTTGTGGGTTTGATTCCCGCAGTCTGGGTGTAAAACATATTTATATACTTATTCTTTACATGTATCTATAATGTCTGTATCTGCTAGTTATGCCTCGAATCAAGCCATTAAGTTGCGTACCTTAGGAATAGATGACTGCGTGTGTGTGCGTGTGTGTGTTTGTGTATTATTATTTTGGATTCAAAAGCTTCAAGGATATTTTAAGTTGGTTGTACAACACAAAAAAAAATCGAACACAAACTCACACATTAAAATCATTTTATAACATTGGCCAATCGAACCCACAACCCCTGCTTTCTGCTCCGGGGGTTGTGGGTTCGATTCCTACCCCGAGTCTGGGTGTAATATACATATTTATTTAAATATTTATATAATTATGTATTATTTATAAGTATGTTTATAAAAAAAATATGTAGCTAGACCAGTCGGCTGTTACCTATAACACAAGCATTAAGTTTCTTACTTTAGGAACAGACGACCGTGATGTATTGTTTAAATATTTATTTATTATTTATTTTATTTTATTATTTCTAATCCACATATTTGTTTCCAAAGTAAAGACTTTGCTCTATTTTATAGTTTATAAAAGCTTAATTGTTGATCCAACCAATTGCTGGCTTTGAAATACAACACACAATACACAGACCGAAGACGGGAAATATCGTCTTCGGTGCGACAAAGCCAGCTCTGCGGTCACCAACCCGCCTGCCCAGTGTGGTGACTATGGGCAACACTCATGAGTTTACGCCATTTTTGGCGCGAACTTGTGGAGGGATAATTATGTCCAGCAGTGGACTGCGATAGGCTGAAGTGTCGATTGATAGATTGATTGATAATTGTTGAAAACATTACGGTGGAATATGTAAAATAAATGTCGCAAAAAAATATTTTTTTATATGTTCGAGTAAATGTAGTAGATATTTTAAGCACAATTTATATGATGGTTTATTCTTTTCGCAGACATGCAGCCTCGCTCTGTGCGCAGTGTTGATTCTCAGCTGCAGGGCGGAAAGCGCGTGGAGGGCTGCTCGTGCGCGTGTCGTTAATAGCGTCCAGCCGCGCTCTAGACGCACAACAGTCGCGCCGCAATCGCGCTACATTTTCCGTCCATTCCTCAAAAATTGTTTTATAGTACGGTTTCGGTTAGTGTAAATAAAAATGTTACCTTTTAAAACCTCTGTTCTGTTTCTTTCCTATTTCATGTATCATATTGTTTTAATTATTTTATTGCAGATCAAATAACGAAATTGAAAAATATTGTAAGTAATTAAATATTGTAAGGTTATAAGCATTTAGTATCAGAGCTCGAAGATTTGTGATTATTTTTGTGTTATAACGACCGTACCGTTTAAGTATCTGTCGGGGTATTGTGGGCCGTAATCTAACATTAAATTAAATTAAACCTTTTTTGTGATCCTAAATTAAATTTTAATAAGTTTAAACGATGTTTTTACTTTTAATTTTCTTCCTTAAACCTTTCACTACATCTTTTTTATTTCTATTAATTTCTCTATATTAAAATCATGTTTAGTAATAAAATACCTAGTTCCGATGTTTCTTTAAGAACAAATTAAAACAATATTACAAGACATAATATGATACTTCAGAACAATATAGGTACTCATCACAGAAATAGTAATACCCCAATACTATTTCTGTGGTACTCATAACTTTGTTATTGCACGGTCTGTGCAAGTGTGCACACATGTAATAAACGAAATGCATCCAGGGATAATATAATATTCCGAGTTACTTTGAAAGTTGACGTTAAGTAACGTTTTCTTCTCTTATATTATTAATTTCTTATTATTTAAATCTTCTATATATATAAAAGAGATTTCCACCCATTGACTCATCACGATATCTCTGGAACCATAAGGCCTAGAGACTTGAAATTTGGTAGGAATATTCCTTTTCCCGAGTAAAGGTCAGCTAAGAACGGATTTTACAAAATTCCACAAGAGGGGGTTGCGGGGTTTAATAACATAAATGGCAAAACAACGTTTGCGGGGTCAGCCGTCAGCCAGTGTTAAATAAAATAGATAGATAAAAACTTTAATGCAGTTACTCCATTTACAATGAATAATAAAAGAGGAAAATACAAAAATACACAAGTTGAGTGGCCAAAGGTGGTCTTATTACTATTAGCAATCTCGACAATATTCACGTGACGGATGCCTCTGCATCTATATGTAAATGATAGCTCTAAGTTTCTTTTTATATTTTCTTCACTAAGATTAAGTATATTTATTATACTGGCTTTTAAAAAAAAGATAAAAACTGGGCGCAATGAATCATTGTATTATTGTACAAAGCTGTTTACCGTTGGATGGTCCACGCTAAAGTAAGATAGATGATATAAACTTAAGTAACCGTCAAAAGCAATTCTGAACTTTTTCTTATGAAATGATAGTTATGTACAATAGAAGAATAGCTATTTTAACGAGTGCTATAATTATTTATAAACTTTATTTTTTTATTTATTTATTTAAGCATACTAACAATATATATATTTTTACATTGATAGAAACACATTATACAGTAAGGTCCTAATATATATATCAATAACTAGCATGCATAACATTCAATATTTTTTTTCAGCTTACATAATTATATATATATACACAAAACAAAACCATTAATAAAAAAAACAAATTAATACAAAAGAAAATATTAATAATAAAAAATAATAAAAAATGAAAAATAAAATTAAAAAAAAAAAACTATGCTATTTGTGGAAATGAGCCAAAATTTTGCTTTTAAATTTATTATAAGGGTCACCAAATATATCAATGCCTGGTAAATCTTTTGCAATTTTATTATAATTCAAACATAGTTTAACTACAGGCGCCTGATTTCCCGTATGAGTTTTTGTTGGTGGAATATAAAAGATTTTTTGAATTTTATTTCGTGGGTACCTACGTGGGACTGAAAGAGAAATTTGCTCGGCCAAGTTGCTACAGTGTACACGATGATGCAGTATTTTATATAAAAAGCACAGTTCGAGAAGTGTGCGCCTGTCCCGAAGGCTTATCATCCCAAACCACGCCAATCGCTGATTGTATGGCTGTCTGTGTGAGATGCCACTGGCAGAAAAAGCTAAATACCTCGTAAAAGTACGTTGTATACTTTCCACGCGTTGAGAATGCACATTATAGGTGGGGCTCCAAACCACACTAGCATATTCAAGAAGGCTGCGAACCAATGCATTGAACAAAACTATTTTTGTAGCCCGAGACGAGACTTTACACTTGTTTCATCGTTTTTCTTTTAATCTAATTATGTTCTCGTAGGTACGTAATAAACATATATATTATTTTACAAACGACTATTTAAATAAGTAATTTGATAACAGTCTTTTTATTTTGTAGTCTATTTTGAAAACAGTTTTTAACTTAGGTAAAAAAGTATAACTTTAGTATAATTAATTTGCTATTGTTATTTGTTTTAACTTACCTAAAAACATGACTCAAATACGGTTCCGCGATAATTTATAAATATACAATAGTATTTTTTGTATTAAATATATTTTGTATATATATTTTGTTTGTATTGTAATATACAATGCCAAGAGATTTAAAAAAAACATTGTTTTTATTTAAATATGCTAAAATAAAATTAAATAAACTTTTCCTTTTAAACTTTTACTTTCAACATATTGTTACGTGTTAGGGTTCGAACGATTTGGAGAGAAAGACCTGCTGACTCTTTTAGAGACTTTATTCACCAGCACTAGGTCCGACACAAGCACTAGGTACAAATACTACGCACTAAATACAAGCACTAAGCACTAGGTACACTCACTTATCACTAGGTACACTTCACTAAGCACTAACAATGTCCGAGGTCGTAGCCAATGTCGTAGGTTTCCGCTGGTATCACTTCTAGTCTTCACTTCGAAGTCGCTTCGTCGTTAGCTCAAACTGAACTGACTCCGCTCGGCCTCAATCGGCCTTTTTATACCGGGCCGAGCCTACACCCAGACAGTTCTAGAATGTTCGTGCGTGTACTCGATCTGTAGTTCATTCACCTTATATAAGTCCTCTAGCGCCATCTAGTGTTGAGTGGATGTTTCACGTTGTCTTTGTAACAAAGTGGTTTGTACAGCACACAACGTGGTTCCTCTGCTCAACGCTAGATGGCGCAAGCTCCTTTAATTCGTGTACTCGTAACACTACTCCCCTCTTAGAGATGCTCGTCCCGAGCATCGTTGTTACTGCCATGGTAACGCGCCAGACGGTCTATGTGTACCACTTTGAATGTCCCTCTTGGTAGCTTTTGAATTCTATAAGTCACATCATTCATTCGGGTAACCACTTTGTATGGACCGTCCCACTTGGTCCGCAACTTTGGAGATTTCCCTTTCCGGCGGGTTGGGTTATGCAGCCACACTAGTGACCCTTCTTCGAAGCCTCTTGTGTTCGATTTCCGGTCGTTAATAGTCCCCTGTGTCGTAAGACTATTCCCGCTGCATGCCTGGAGGATAACAGTTTTCAGGGTTTCCACCGCGTCAGCCAGAACTCGTCTCTTAGTTCTAGCTTTTGTTCGTTTCCCTTGATCCCGGGCAGGGAACGAAGCCCTTTGCTTTTTCAGCTCCTCTATTTGTTCCTCGATCCTTTTCATCCTTGCCCTCTGGGTCTTCTTCTGCGGGCAATTGAGCTGAAGATGACCCCTCTCGCCACACTTGTAGCACATGACTCCAGAACGTTTCTTCGTAGGAGCCTTAACCTCCTTCTGCGGGCAGTTGAGCTGAAGATGGCCTCTCTCGCCGCACTTGTAGCACATGGCTCCAGAACATTTCTTCATAGGAGCCTTAAACCTCCTTCTGCGGGCCTAACCACCTTGACTACCTCAGAGACCTCACGGATCTCATGGGTCTGCCTTATGTCATGGCGAACAGCCTCGACCTCCAAAGCATGCGCCAATGCTTCCTTTAGCGAGGTATGGTGACGAAGCCTCACTGCAGCTCTCACTTCCAGGTCTTTGATTCCGTCCACAAATGCTCGAACAATATTCGTATCCACCATCTTGATGTCGGCTCCTGGGTATGCCTTCCTGACGAGTTTTTCAATCTCCAACGCCCATTGTTGTAGTCCTTCTCCTGAACGTTGGACTCTGTCACGCAGTTGGGCACGGAACACGTGCTCCAGGTGTCGCTCCCCGTATCTGGATTCAAGTGCCTCTATCAGGTCTTGGAACCCATGTCCTGTATGTGGCTGTGCTTCCAAGACAGACAAAGCTTGCCCTCTGAGCGCAACAGTGAGCGCGGTCGGGCATTGTTCTTCCGTCCATCCGTTGGCAGTAGCAACAGTCTGGAATTGCTGACGATAGGCGTTCCACGAAGTAGTGCCGTCGTATGGCGGCACTTTCACTCTTGGTCCTTGCGCAACTCCGGTAGTTCCACTAGACATCGCAACTCCCGTGGTTTCAAGGCGCGCTACTCTCTTCTGTAGTTCAGCGAGGCCGGTTTTCACATTTTCGACATCCAATCCTAACCCGGTAACTCGTTCTTCCACTTCGTCGAAATCTTTTCGGAGCTTACCCACCGTGTCACTAACATCTTTTATAGCCCAAAGCGCTTTTTCCTGTGATTCTTGCAACGCGCTGAACTTGCGTTCTTGTGATTCTTGCATTGCCTTATGTGATTCTTGCAAAGCGCTGAACTTGCGTTCCTGTGATTCATTCATTGCCTTTTGTGATTCTTTCATTTCTTTCATTAATTCAAATAAACTTTCTAATTGAAGTGCCACTTGAGGGTCGGTAGAAGCTACGGTGCCGCTGGTGGGCGTGGCCTGTCCGGTGGGCGTGGCAAGGTGGGTGGAGCCAGTGGGCGGGGCTTGAGCCAAAGTGGGCGGGGCCTGGTGGGCGGGGCCTGAGGGGCGTGGCCAGTGGGCGTGGCCTGGTAGGCGGGGCCAGTGGGCGGAGCTTGGCCCCCAGTGGCATCCGCAGTTCGTTGTGCCCTCGTCCTGACCCCCTCCTTGGGGTTCTCTCTCGGAGTCAATGGCATCTCCAAATCTCACTTCCGACACTAGTTGTTACGTGTTAGGGTTCGAACGATTTGGAGAGAAAGACCTGCTGACTCTTTTAGAGACTTTATTCACCAGCACTAGGTCCGACACAAGCACTAGGTACAAATACTACGCACTAAATACAAGCACTAAGCACTAGGTACACTCACTTATCACTAGGTACACTTCACTAAGCACTAACAATGTCCGAGGTCGTAGCCAATGTCGTAGGTTTCCGCTGGTATCACTTCTAGTCTTCACTTCGAAGTCGCTTCGTCGTTAGCTCAAACTGAACTGACTCCGCTCGGCCTCAATCGGCCTTTTTATACCGGGCCGAGCCTACACCCAGACAGTTCTAGAATGTTCGTGCGTGTACTCGATCTGTAGTTCATTCACCTTATATAAGTCCTCTAGCGCCATCTAGTGTTGAGTGGATGTTTCACGTTGTCTTTGTAACAAAGTGGTTTGTACAGCACACAACGTGGTTCCTCTGCTCAACGCTAGATGGCGCAAGCTCCTTTAATTCGTGTACTCGTAACAATATGAAGTTGTAACTCAATTTATATGATCAAAATGATATAAAAGCTTATCACGAGATTTAAGAAATTTACTTAGTTTGTTTTTTAAATATTGAAGTCAATCAGATCAACTTATTTAATTACCTTGTTTTTCTGCGACTATCTTCTTTGACGCCGCGTTGGCGCGACGGTCACAGCACTGGTTTGTGGCTGTTGCGTTGGCGGTTGCGTGTTCGATCCCCGCACATGACAAACATTTGTATTGGCCATAAGATGTTTGCTGTGGTCTGGGTGTTTGTGCAGTCCTTGTGAGTCTCCCCCATCGTGCCTCTGAGAGCACGTTAAGCCGTCGGTCCGTTATCATGTGCACCTGATAGCGATCGTTACTCATAGTAGGGAATATATCCGCCAATCCGCATTGGAGCAGCGTGGTGGATTAAGCTCTGATCCTTCTCCTACATGGGGAAAGAGGCCTATGTCGAGCAGTGGGATATTAAAGCGAAGCGATAAGTTCTTACCTACTACCATACTCTTGCATGTATGCTTGACGAAAATTCTTATTTAAACCAAATTTAACACGACAATTTTTTTCTACACGTACTGTTTTAAAAATACCCTGGAAGAAGTTAAGTGCTGCAGCTATTAAAAGTTCACACAGTTATTTTGAAGAATCTTGTAGACTTATCTTTTCTAATTAGATTGACTTGCTGAAACAAGCGGGTGGCGTTGAATTTATATAATTTTTCAGATTAGGGCTAACGAATTTGAAAACTATGTAGTCTGATAATCTATATGAATAATTAATTATATTTTAATTTATTTGGTTACCACACACACACATCAGCCTATCGCAGTCCACTGCTGGAAATAGACCTCCCCAAGTTCGCGCCAAACATCCCGGTTTTCCGCAATCCTCATCCAGCCTACACCGGCAATCTTACGTAGATCGTCGGTCCAACGGGCCGGAGGACGTCCCACACTGCGTTTGCCAAGACGCAGTCTCCACTCCAGGAAACGTCTGCTCCAACGGCCATCGGTACTGCGACACAAGTGACCAGCCCACTGCCACTTCAACATGCTAATTCTGTGGGCTATGTCGGTTACTTTCGTTCTCTCGCGGATAGCCTCATTTGTAATTCTATCCCTGAGAGAAACCTCAAGCATAGCCCAGGTTACCAGGATGAACAAAACAATAATAATTATGATTAAATAATAACTAAATAAGAAACTTCTTTGGAAAACTAATTAAAAAAAAGTAATTAAAAAAATAATAATTAAAAAACGAATTAAAAAAACGAATTTGAAATACAAAAAAACTAATTGAAAAAAAGTCTGTGTCAGCTCCGACGCACGACTGGAGTTTACTTCTTCAGATCGACTGTCTAAGTAAGCACAAAAATGGCTTACTAGTCTAAGAAAAAGATTAATACCATATCAAATGGTAAATAAAATAATCAAATAGCGCCATCTATCGATCGACCGATGCCGCTATTAGAAAACTATTATTAGTCTCTCGACGACGTTTACGTGGTTTCTGATAGATGGCGTTAAAATGGGAAAAAAAAACGTAACGAGGTCATTCGTGCAACAGATTTTACACCTCATATTTGTTCATACCGAGGACCTTACCTATATGAAAATCGATTCTTAAGGAGTAAACTCCAAAAAAAACAAAAAGCCAATGTCACGTGGTGTTCCCAGGCGGTCAACCATCCAAGTACTGAGCATCATGACGCTGACGCGCCTAAAGAAGTTTCACTTAAAAAAAACGTGTAAGAAAGGATATCTTCATTAAGAACGGCTAAAAGTACGTAATCTAAGGAGAAACAATGTTAATATTAGATAAGGCAGGGAGAAACAATAGAGTAGGTACATGCGTTTCAAAAGCGGCGAGGCGCGACGGTAATCGGATTTCAGTGGAATTGATCTCGTCGGGGACGCTCTACGATCCTTTGTCCGCTTATTATATAAATATGGAACTCCTGCATTAATTTTTCTTTAACGTAAATCAAGGTTTTATTGGAATTTTTGTGGCTAAATTAAGTTTATATTTTATTCTGTTATTTGCCTATTTTGCTATAATTATACATTCCAAGTTGGACATAGGTTTCTTCTTCTACGAGGGTCATGATATGAGGGCGGCGCTAAAAAGGTTAATGAGCATAAATATCTCAGATTTTTTTTTTCGTTTACTGTAGATTGCGTGATGAAGTTTAAAGACAAATGTAGTAGAAGATAAGCTTTTAATAAATGATGAAAAATGTTTGTTTGTAATAAATTCTTGGACTGTCTGGTGTCGTTTAAGTGTTCCGACCAATTAGTATTCTTCTACGAGTTTACTATAGTTGAATTAAAGGAAACAATATAGTCTTAATATCATTAAATATATTTTAACAACACTGAACAAAGTTATAAATAAAATAATAGTAATTATAAAAGTAAAACATAATACTTAAGAATTACAATTTAGTGTATCGCAGTAGCTGTACTATAGTTTCCCGAAACAAAATTTAAAGAATACTTTGAGCCTCAATAGCCATATAATACATGACGGTAAACCATAATATATGACGGTAAGGAGGCGGAAATTATTTTTTCAAATTTTGAAGGACAAAATAGCTTATATATCGCAAGGTAGGCTCAGCAGGCTGAACTGATTGTTTTAAAACCATAAATTCAGCCTCCAGAGCCTATATGTCTATCGTGAAAATGAACCTTTATATTGATGAAAGCGACTTGACGCGACGGTAGGTTCTGTAACCTGAAATTATAAAATTCTAAAATCATAGTTTTGGTCTCCATGTCATATTTTTAGGACTATAAGTGCCAAAATAATGCTTTGAAATGAGTCTTGTAGGCTCAAAATATTCATTAAATTTTGTCTCGGGTTGGCAATGACTTACACGATTTGTCCTGGCTTTTAAAGTTAAGCATTATTAGTATAACATAAAAACAAAGAATAAGGAAGTTTAATGTGAAACCCAATATGTAACTTACAAGGATCGTGGAAAACGATTCGAAACACCACAACTTTATGACGTCTTTAGAAAATAAATAAAAGTTAACCACCAAGCAGAGGAAAAATGTGACAACTGTAAGACTTCTCGCAAACTTTCGTATTTTATCAGTCATAACATTGTACAACACTGTTAAATAAATTAAAGTACCTAATAAAATGAGCGGCCACCTAAATATAAGGCAGATCAGAAAATATGACATCCACTCATCGAGTAACTTAATAAATGTTATCACTGTCCATATTGAACTAACTGGAATTGGCAGCAACCACGACCAGTATAACACACTATATAAATTATTTTTACTTATTTTCACTATCACTATTATTAAGGTATCGTACATATGTTTTATAAAGAAACTGACTAGAATAATTATTACGAAATCTATGTAAATCTGCAAGCTTAATAACGCTATTTTTATCTTATTCGATGGATCGTCTTCAGATTTCTCTCTCATAAATTGTACAAGGAAGATAAGTCTTTTTATAAATCGTGCGACGCTTAGCTGCATTAACATTTGATTTCTGAAATTTTTTCTCCATCGTTTAATCTTGATAGCTGCGACAGTTGATAATAATAATTCTACAGCTGTCATGACAATTTCCAATATTGTAAAAATTTCGAAGACGGTAGCATGCAGTTGGACTTCATTTTGAATCGAGGAAGTATTTGAAAATGCATTATATAAACTAACATTTGTTTCTTCTGTTGTATCATATGTGATCGTGTCCGTTGTAAATAAACTTGATGTGGCACTGGGATCCGTCACTAAGTCCGTGGTGATTGTGGTATCACTTTCCGTAACGTTTTCCATTTCGCTCACATGGAATATGTTTACTGCACTTCACTTCACCAACGGCACTGAAGTAATGACGACTCTTTCGCGGCGTAACTCAAATTTTTAAAACAGGAAATTGCTACTTATTAGTATTATTCACTAGATTGCTAAAGGAATTTGCGGTTGACGGACGTCATCATATTAAAACGCACGCAGGAAACCCCAGACAGCAAAGTGCCAGGTACCTATACCCACCGTGTAATATACTGTGAAATGTCAATGACTACATGCTGGAGTTTGATCCCTTATATTTTGTTTACACATATGTGTATGATTATTAGTTAAATTAATTTTAAAGTCATTGTTCGTATAACAAGGAATGCCTTTAATATATTTGTAATAATCAGACAGGTATATATGGCTGTTACGCACACACACACACATCAGCCTATCGCAGTCTACTGCTGGACATAGGCCTCCCCAAGTTCACGCCAGACATCCCGGTTTTCCGCAATCCTCATCCAGCCTACGCCGGCAATCTTACGTAGATCGTCGGTCCAACGGCTGTTAAAATAAAGAAAATTTAATATTTCTATTGTTATCAAACTAGTTTCTTGTGAAAGTAAAGTTTTATATAGCAACATTGATCCTATTGAAAAATTGGATAGTGCCTACCAGTTTATATAAATTATTAGAAATTGTATTACAAGCGAGACTAAGAAAATGATACTATTAATTAATTCTCAATTATTACCTATTTATATATAAATATTTTGATTAAAGCGACATTTATATTCATCATCATCATCATTTCAGCCTATCGCAGTCCACTGCTGGACATAGGCCTCCACAAGTTCGCGCCAATAATGGCGTAAACTCATGTGTTTTACCCATAGTCACCACGCTGGGCAGGCGGGTTGGTGACCGCAGGGCTGACTTTGTCGCACCGAAGACGCTGCTGCCCGTCTTCGGCCTGTGTACTTCAAAGCCAGCAGTTGGATGGTTATCCCACCATCGGTCGGCTTTTTAAGTTCCAAGGTGGTAGGTTCCATTTATATTATGAATATACAATTTCATCAAAATGATGTAGTCTTTATTATCTTAAATATACTAAATATCGGTAATACAGTCGAAACGAGAAGCGATTCGCGTGAAATTGTGCGCAACAAGTTTATAGACATCCACTCGATAAATTGACAAATGACTTCATTTCAGCGATGCATGTAGACCTTTGTTTGTAGTTGGTCGATCAATACCTTTAAAATATAGGTCAAGCTCACATTGTGGGCGAATTGCTCCAGGTAACGTCCTGGCATTCATATATCGCATTCATTACTCATTTTGTTTGACATTATTCATACCTGTGTCATCTACGGAAAAATTATTAATACATATATCAATAAGTACCTAATAATACGAGTATTAAAGTAATTGTTTCACGTCATTGTTAAGGAAAAATATTCCTAAATATTATACGGCGCAATTATTATCTGTATAAAAACAAAATGTTAGACAAAGTTCGAAAATTATTTATTAATATATTGCATAAAGATGAGTTATGGAAGAATCTTTATTTAAAATATAGTCGTTATATAATGTCAAAGAGAAAACAGTTACAATTTAGTTCGATTTAATTAAAAAATTCAAAATGTTTTCTTACAAATACTTCCGTTCTAAGTGTAAAAATATAACAAACCAGTAGTAGGTATATAGTATTCGATGTGGGTCGGAAAGGGATTCCTTCGCAAAGTTCATAGTCTGGTTGGTTCATTCAAATTCTTCTTGCCTTCACTATAATGGAAATTAATGTGCTCATACTGACGTACTATGACAACATTTTTACGTTCTACGAAGATGATTTATACTTTGTAATTCATTTTAATAACACGTACTTTTAAAACGTAGTTGACCCTTTTAAGGAATGATTATTACTAGTAAAATAAGTTGTAAGTATACCTATACCAAAGTACACCAATACGAATAAATATCATTTTTTAATAATATAAAACTTTGATTTAAACAAAACAGTGCATCTTTTAAATATTAAATTGAATTGACAATTAGAAAATCACGTTTGAAACCAAAACTGCTCTTCATTTATCTATAAACATTTTTTATAAAACACTATAACAATAACTATAAGCCCGACCCGGCTTTGCACGGGCAGGAAATATTACCCGTTGGATATAGGTAGGTATAGGTAGTAGATGCGTAGGGCGCGGCATTCCTAGAGGAGGTCGCATGAAGCGAGTGCCATGCATCGGTGTGAGATTTGCGCTTTATTTTCGCACGTATTTTTTGGGCTATAACTACTAAAGTTAACTATAAGGTATTCACTGAAATTTTTGACTGGTAAATGATTATCGTAATGTACATGAAACTAACACATTCCATTTGAAAAGTATTAATACTGTATCCATTTAAATACCTAACCTAATATATAAATATAATATGTTTACGCCTGTTAATTATAAATATGACGTGTTGGCTAAAATAAGAATTTAATTATTTATTATTCATATTTAATGATACTGATTACACACACACACACACACACACACACACACACACACACACACACACACACACACACACACACACACACACACACACACACACGCACACACACACACGCACACACACACACACACACACACACACACACACACACACACACACACACACACACACGCACACACACACACACACACATACACATACACACACACTCACCATTTCTAGCATTAATTCTTGTTTTATTTATATTTAAATGCATTCGTTTACTTTTTCACTTTCTTTTTCACTTTATTTCAAACTAACGGAAGGGACTGGACCCCACGACACAGGGAATCCTAGCGTGGGGGCCAGAGATATATTGTTCTTTTAGTATAAATAATACTTTTGTATAAATAAATAAACCTTACAGCATAGTACGTAACCATTTTTAGAAGCTATTGTGGTAGTAGTAAGCTTTGTGTAAAACAGATTTATGCTATTTCAGGATATAAAAAAGTATTATTTATACCATACATTGTTTTGTTAGAATATCTTAAGGGGGTTAGACAGCGTTTTCCATGATTGCTCCCAGGTGCCTTTCTTCGTTTCGACATTAATGTTTGTCATCATATTCCAACCAATTTACACAAAACAATAAAAAATTATACATTTATATAAACCATCATCTGTTATCATGAATCTGTTGGTTTATTGCGAAAATCGCAGAAAACTCGATTTAGTTGTTTTGATATTTTATAGTATTATAGATATTTATAATATAAAACTTAAGAGCTAATTATTTACAGACAATTGCGGTACAAATCATATATACAGGGTGTGTCGTAAATCGTGGATAATCCGTTAACTGGGGGTAGCCCTGATGTCGAGCTCCAAGAAAATGTACTTTTTATTTCAGGGTTGCCAACACTGTGAAAATTGTGAATATTTTTGTGTTTTTTCAAAAAATTCCTACCGCGACTAGTAATTTGGTCATAATTGTTACAAATTAAGGTATTTTAATGTAATTTTTATGTTATTTTACTCGAGAATACTTGTACTATCTAACGAAATTACTATTTCAGGCATAATTTATTCTAAACTTATGAAAATTAGCGTTAGAAGTTTTTTTTATTTTTATTCGTTACTTTTTGTCAAGATTTAACCATTGATTGTGAAAAAAAAATGTATGGCACTAGAATTGCCCAGTATTTAAAAAGAATGCTTAGTTTGTGTAGTTTCTAAAAAAGTATAATAATTAGTGCTTGACAAGCAAAATTATTTTGTAGGAGCGATAGAACTTATCACGGTCGGTTAGTTCGTTTTGTATCATTAGCATTTGTGTCACTTAAATGTTAGGATAAAGAAAAAAAAAACAAAGATTTTTTTAGTAGGAATGCGTTTATTACTTCAAACTAAATGTTCAAAATGTCCTCCATTGGCAGCAATGCAGGTTCGGCATCGCCATAAAAAGATCTTTTGATACGGCGTGCATAGCCTGATACTTCAATTTCAAGAGTAGCTAATTGCACACACGTGCGTAATTCTTCGATTGTCGACACTGCTTTAGTATAAACTTTTTCTTTTATGCATCCCCCAATAAAAAACAGTCCGGGGAGTTCAGATCAGGCGGTCGTGGTGGCCATAAAATTAGACCCAAGCGCCCAATCCTAGGTGGATTGGGCTCTGGGTATGTGTCGTTTAAATATTCCCGCACCCGAACAGCAAAATGCGCGGGACACCCGTCATTTTGCAGCCTTATTCCTTCTCTTCTCTCCAGTGATATATTTTGCAGTAGCTCAGGTAAATTATTATGTAAAAAATTTAAATAGATTTCTGCATTTAATGGTGCTGGCAACTCATATGGGCCTATTATTTTCTCACCAAACTGCTGCAAAATATATCACTGGAGAGAAGAGAAGGAATAAGGCTGCAAAATGACGGGTGTCCCGCGCATTTTGCTGTTCGGGTGCGGGAATATTTAAACGACACATATCCAGAGCCCAATCCACCTAGGATTGGGCGCTTGGGTCTAATTTTATGGCCACCACGACCGCCTGAACTGAACTCCCTGGACTGTTTTTTATTGGGGGATGCATAAAAGAAAAAGTTTATACTAAAGCAGTGCCGACAATCGAAGAATTGCGCACGTGTGTGCAATTAGCTACTCTTGAAATTGAAGTATCAGGCTATGCACGCCGTATCAAAAGATCTTTTATAAGGCGATGCCGAACCTGCATTGCTGCCAATGGAGGACATTTTGAACATTTATTTTGAAGTAATAAACGCATTCCTACTAAAAAAATCTTTGTTTTTTTTCTTTATCCTAACATTTAAGTGACACAAATGCTAATGATACAAAACGAACTTACCGACCGTGACAAGTTCTATCGCTCCTACAAAATAATTTTGCTTGTCAAGCACTAATTATTATACTTTTTTAGAAACTACACAAACTAAGCATTCTTTTTAAATACTGGGCAATTCTAGTGCCATACATTTTTTTTTCACAATCAATGGTTAAATCTTGACAAAAAGTAACGAATAAAAATAAAAAAAACTTCTAACGCTAATTTTCATAAGTTTAGAATAAATTATGCCTGAAATAGTAATTTCGTTAGATAGTACAAGTATTCTCGAGTAAAATAACATAAAAATTACATTAAAATACCTTAATTTGTAAAAATTATGACCAAATTACTAGTCGCGGTAGGAATTTTTTGAAAAAACACAAAAATATTCACAATTTTCACAGTGTTGGCAACCCTGAAATAAAAAGTACATTTTCTTGGAGCTCGACATCAGGGCTACCTCCAGTTAACGGATTATCCACGATTTACGACACACCCTGTATATACGCGTGGAATTATGGTGCCAAGAATGCTGGCGGCATTTCCCCCTTGAATGGCGATAGCGTTTCTTCGTGCGAAAAATGGACCCAGTACTCTTTTCACCAGTAGGTTATGTTATGCGACGTGGAAGATTTTGAGTATATCGCGACCAAGGGCGGATCCAGCTTTGACGCCAGGGGGGGGGGGTCACAAAGACGTGGCCAAGTCACAAGAAGTTATAATTTTATTTTGATAATGATAGATACAGGTAAAAAGTAGGTATTTTATTAATTTATGTAAGTACTGTACTTAAAAATATCTATATTGTGACAAAAATCTTGTTAAACAAATTTAATTAGTGGTCCACCTAGGTCCTGGACCCAGCCCAGGTCATGACCCCCATGACCCCATGACTCCCCTCCGTGGATCCACCTTTGATCGCGACAGATATTTCCTCCTTAGTCGTTCACTCTTGACAGAGTGGTCGTGGTTGACGATGATCCATTGCTAAAGCAGCCCCCGCTATACGCCTCCACTTGATGCGGTTTTCAGCGTCTCGAGAACTTTGGACTATGGAGGTCTGTGTCGCAGCCTTGATGAGGTCTGTCTAACGCGTAGGCGATCGACCGCGTGACCGCTTGCCCTCTACCTGCCCCTGGACAACGAGTCTCTCCATGGATGGATTGTTCGTTTCGAACAACGTGTCCGAAATATTTTAGGATTCGTGTTTGCACAGTCGACGATAATCTCTTCTTGATCTTTAACTCATCCAGGATCGAAACGTTGGTCCTAAACGCTGTCCAAGGGATCCGTAGCAGTCGCCGCCAGCACCACATCTCGAGTGCATCGATTTTGCGTCGGTCTTTAAGTCTAACCGTCCACGTTTCTGCGCCATAAAGAAATATTGGGAATACTAAGCTTCTCATTAGGCGGACTTTCGTGGCTTTGGTGATATTACGGTTGCACCAGACTCTTTTCAACTTGTCAACGGCAGATCGTGTAATAGCACATCTCCTTCGAATCTCGTCTTCGCATCCTCCGTTGTTTGTGCTAGTGGAACCGAGGTACACGTAAGATTGGACAACCTCACAGTTGCCAATCATAGAGATGTCAGGATGGTTTAGTTCAGCTCGATCCACTATTATCATTTTGGTCTTATCTCTGTTGACCGTAAGTCCGAAGGAGAGGCTTGTTGTCTCTAGAAGTGTCAGCAGGTGTTCCATGTCCTCTTTTGTTTGAGTGAGAAGAGTAGTATCATCGGCATTTGCGACAGACATTTGCGATCACTAAATAAAATATAGTATAATGAATACATACAGAGAAAGCGTATAAATTAAAATTGTAGGCAAATCGGCTTGATGATATACTATATTAAATTAAATAATGTCTTAAAACGTTTTCT
This sequence comes from Melitaea athalia, assembly GCA_905220545.2. Lineage (NCBI taxonomy): Eukaryota > Metazoa > Arthropoda > Insecta > Lepidoptera > Nymphalidae > Melitaea > Melitaea athalia. The sequence continues at coordinate 9,899,889 of HG992190.1, forward strand.
ATTGTGTTAAGTAATTGCACGCTATTGTTTAGAATAACAAAGGGAACAAATATAGGTTATTTAACGCCGAGAGATTCCGCGCCGTAATGAAGTAGTGGCCGCACTCGACATACAAATTTCCGGAGCTGGGCGTTGATAATCACTACTCTGCTTAGGTTTATTATCGGACAGACGGGAAAGTTCCTTATCTTTCCAAATGTTCATTATTATGTTGTATCTATCGAGAGCTATAGTTGATACAAAATATCAATGGATATCTTATCACAAGCTGTCACCTGCTTGTAATCGTGTTTGTTTTAGATAGATAGATAAAAAAACTTTACATCTCTCATGTTCGGTAAGTAGGTTCTTATTACCTCCAAATGGGGCTTGTAGGTGACTCATTACCGCTCTAGGGTAATAATGTAGCTAGAAACGGCCTAGGGCGGTAAGTAATTTAAAAAAAAAAAACACTTCTTTCTTTCAAAAAGTTCGCGTACATCTAACTATCATACTGGCAATAGACATCATCATGCATTCAGCCCAATGACCAAAGAGGTCGCTTTGCTATTCAGCCTTGTCTTCGTGTGAGTATAATAGTCATCAGTTTTAAATATCGAACGACGAAGCTCAATTTGAAAATTGTTCTCATTTCACTATAAATTTCAACAAATAAAATGTTTTATTCTTGTAATGCCGGTTTTTTTCTACTTACCTCACAATCGAGATGTAAAGCAGAATAGTTAGCTCGGGTGTAAGTATCATATATATATCTCGGGCTGCAATTGATGCCTTACAGCCCTTGGCTACTAATCTACTATTATTTGAATCTAAATAAGCAAATGACTTGAAATTTGGTATACCTCATTACGTACTTGTAAGTAACTATGGTTTACCTGTTGTTACCTGTGTTATGCTTGTTGATTTTTAGCATTGCAGAAAGTTTAATCTTTTACAAATTTTCGAGAGTAAAATTCTTCTTTTTTTCTTTAAAAGAAAACACTCTTGGCATGTCTCACGCAATTTTCATTACCTCGTGTTTTAATATTTCTTTCCAAACAATTTAATTACAGACTTTTAATGTACCATTAAACCGTTTATATTCCTTTTCACAAATAATAATTAAATACTTTAAACAAAGTAATCTCCTTACGTAAAACGTATATATTACATACTTATATAAAATAGAAATGAAATAGTTTCTGCGACTTATTATTACTGGCGTAAATCTATACTAATATATAAAGCTGAAGAGTTTGTTTGTTTGGTTGTTTGTTTGTTTGTTTGTTTGAACGTGGTAATCTCTGGAACTACTGGGCCGATTTGAAAAATTCTTTCAGTGTTAGATAGCTCATTTATCGAGGAAGGCTATAGGCTATGTGTCATCACGCTAAGACCAATAGGAGCGGAGTCCACGCCGACGAAGTCGCGCGCAGAAGCTAGTTTTTATATAAATCTAACTAGATAATGTAAATAGTTAAACGATATTTTTTAAATAAATGAAATAAATTATACATATATGTTGTCTACTATACAAATAAATAAAATTGGAGTGTCTATTTCTAATATTAAAATAACCGCTTTTTACTAAATGCATATGGATGTATACACGGTACACAAAGTAAGGGAAGTCGGTTTTTTTGCGAGCAAACACAATTATATTTTAGAAATTTATTCATTTTATAATTGCGAACTATTTTGTTAAATACCACGCGGAAGAAGCCGCGGGCGGACTCAGCTATATATACTAAGTGTCTAATACTTGTAATAAAAGAGATAATCGGAATTTATTCTCAAAATTCATTCATTCAGTCAATGTATTGTGTATTACTTGTACGTATAGGTTGGGATCCCTAGTACATATTTTTCACCTGATTAGTATCAAGTGGAGACCGCGTATTGGCAAACGCAGTGTAGGACGCCCTCTGGCCCGCTGGACCGACGATCTACGTAAGATTGCCGGTGTAGGCTGGATGGGGATTGCGGAAAACCGGGATGTCTGGCGCGAGCTTGGCGAGGCCTATGTCCAGCAGTGGACTGCAACAGGCTGATATGATAGTATCAAGCTAATTTTCCGGGAGTAGCTTCATTTTGATGAGATGAACAAAAAGTTCCTCTTCGAAAACTCTCGATTGTGGTAGATAATAGAGTTAGCAGGAGATAGAGCAACAGTGAGCGTAGGACCGGGATAACGTACCACGCAATTTGGAGGACAATAGTACCATTAAATTATATAAATATTAATTAACTAAAAGAAAAAAAATTCAGCTGGTTAGTAATAATTTTTGATGACCTTACGAGGTCATCAACTTGATGACCTCGTAAGGTCATCAAAAATTGATTTTTTTTTATTTTTTTTTCTCTTGGTTAGTTAATATTTATATAATTTGATGGTAATATTGTCCTACAAATTGCGTGGTACGTTATCCCGGTCCTACGCTCACTACTACTCTATCTCCTGCTAGCTCTATTATCTACCACAATCGAGTTTTCGAACAGGAACTTTTTGTTCGTCTCATCAAAATGAAGCTACTCCCAGAAAATTAGCTTGATACTAATCAGGTGAAAAATATGTACTAGGGATCCCTACCTAGTATGTTTTATAAATCTATATTTCTTCTTTCTTTACTGTAACGGAGCTTTCGTAGACAATTATTGTGTTCAGTTCGTATGTAATTTTGAGTAAATCTTTTTTGAACAAATAAAGAAATACGCAACAGAATCTTTCAAGAAATGCTCAATTATAATGAATTTGTTATACAAAAACACCTGTTGTTATGTATTTATTTATATGTTAATACGAGAACACATAGTTGTTGTTACCTATTGTAATTATAAAATTGAGATCGCCTCATTTGTTTTACTCATAGAAAGAAAAATATTTATAAGGGGCATTACATAGGCAGTGGGCTTGAAGGCGTACCTATTAATTAATAAGTTATTTTTTAATCTAGTTTACGTTGCAATGAATAAATTGTGGGTGATAGTAAGAAGAGCTTAGAAGCTCTTTAATTTTATATATAGTAGGTATACTAGCCGACCCGTGCCCACTTCGTTGGGCGTTATAATCCATTTCACATAAGAAGGGTACGGTGAAATTTGATATGTTCCAATACACTCTCACTATTTTCAGCAAATCAGATAAATATAAAATGTTTTAAAATCACCAATTAATTTCTAAGGCAAATAATAATGCTTGATTAAATTGAATTGTTGACACGGCACGTCAGAGGGCGCAGGTTCAAATCCTGCTGATTTAAAATCTTTATATATTTTTATCTTTTTCCTTTTATCTTGTCACTCCTGAATAGTGTAGCTTTCTGTTAGCGAAAGAATTTTCATGATCGGATCAGTATTTCCGAAGATTACCCCGTATATACAAACAAAGTTATAAACTTTACCTCTTTATAATATTAGTATAGATTAGGTATAGTTAATTTAAGTTTTTCAAAAACTATATGTCTATAAACCAGGGATAGTATTAATTGTTCAATTTCGAGGTGAACGTCTTAAGAATTGAGGCATTGTTTATAACAAATTTCCCATCAAACTTCTGCACTGACTGCTCTCGACTTCGTAAGCCCCTCATTGTCTATACTCGTTATAAGTTTCAGCCGTTTGGGACTTAAAGGATCAGAACAACTTATTTTCTACATCATGGTCTAGGTCAATATTGGTAATATACGACGACTTCTGCCCATTTTAACCTGATTCCAAAAAAGGAGGAGATTCTCAATTTGATTTTTTTATGTATGCTGCTACATCAGACCTTTTGACTGGGTGGGCCGATTTTGATGTTTTTTTTTAATCGAAAGATGGTGCGTGTCATGTGGTCCCATTTAAATTTAATTGAAATCTGATCAGTGTTTTCGGGTTTATATAATTATATAATAATGCGTATTTACTCGACTATTTTTTCGTCGACCCACGTTGTCTCATACCGCATAACTTTTCATTTTCATTACTTTTCTATGTAATTGAAGTAATTTTTATTCGTTTGCGAGCAAACACAATTATGTTGTGGTCTAAAAATAGAATATGTCATACATTAAAAAAATAAGTATTAAAAAAATAACAATTAGATACTTTATAATAGTAAACATAGCAGAAATAGATCAGGGTAAATTAGGTGGAGTTGTTGATTTATGAGTTTTATGATAATTTGTGATAGTTCGATTTAAGCAACAGAATTAAAGTATATTAATATAAAAATACGGTATAAAAGTAATCACGACTGACCTTTCAGTTGTTGACCCATCCCACCTAAAAACTTTTATAATAACATTAAAATTGTAGTAGATGTCATGTTAATAAGTTTTTATATTTACATTCTCAGCTAGTTGCGCTGAATTCGTTTGTACAATTTGCAGTACTTTATTATGTGAACACCTGAAATGCATTCTTTCCTAAAAATATTAAACAAAGGAATAGGAAGAAGAGGGAGTGAAGGGGGGAACGTACTTGGCACCGTTCCACGCTGGCTTCAATGTTTTACTATAAATGCGAATAATACTTTAAATCTTTTTTAAAATAAATGTTTCTTTTACACTTTAGAATAATTTCTGATTATTTCATTAATACGCGGGAACCTTTGCGAACAGTATCGTTGCCTAAATTTCCACTTTTTAACTGACTTCTAAAAAAGGAGGAGGTTTTCTATTCTAACTGTTGAAAATACAGATTTTTTATGTATGTTAGAACCTCAGAACTTTTTACTGGGTTTTCCGATTTCGATTATTCTTTTTTAAATCGAAAGCTGATACTTGTTTGTGGTTTTTTTTAAATCTTTGATAACGCGTATTTACTTGACTGTTTTTTCATCTACCAACGTTGTATTACGTCAATGTGATCAAAGTCAGTTTTTTTTTCGTTTGCGAGAAAACACAATTATTAAAGACTAGCCGACCCGTGCCCACTTCGTTGGGCGTTATAATCCATTTCACATAAGACGGGTACGGTGAAATTTGATATGTTCCAATACACTCTCACTATTTTCAGCAAATCAGATAAATATAAATGTTTTAAAATCACCAATTAATTTCTAAGGCAAATAATAATGCTTGATTAGATTGAATTGTTGACACGGCACGTCAGAGGGCGCAGGTTCAAATCCTGCTGATTTAAAATCTTTATATATTTTTATCTTTTTCCTTTTATCTTGTCACTCCTGAATAGTGTAGCTTTCTGTTAGCGAAAGAATTTTCATGATCGGATCAGTATTTGCGAAGATTACCCCATATATACAAACAAAGTTATAAACTTTACCTCTTTATAATATTAGTATAGATTTGTTCCCGGTTTGGATGTCCTCCTTGTGGGCCTCCCCAACGTACCTCGGAGAGCACGTTAAGCCGTCGGTCCCGGTTGTTATCATGTACACCTGATAGCGATAATTACTCATAATAGGGAATATATCCGCCAACCCGCATTGGAGCAGCGTGGTGGATTAAGCTTCGATCCTTTCCTACATGGGGGAAGAAGCCTATGCCCAACAGTGGGATATTACGGGCTGAATCGTAATATCGATTTAAATAAAACATAACATATACATAACACATATACAATATACAGTCGGAATGAGAACCTCCCTCTTTTTTTGAGTCGATTATAAATTATGAGATAGCACACATAAAAAATATTCAGTCGAATTGTGCACCTCCTCCTTTTTTTGAAGTCAAGAAGAAGTTACATTCAACAATTTTATTTCGTTTTTGTACAGGAATTGTAGCGCTGAAAGATTCGTACAAAAATATATATACCTGTAACTTTGAACGTAAGAAGATATAATATCTACAAGTGCATTGAAACCCCATACGACAGTTGGGTAAAGTAGGCGTTTGTAAGTTCTATGCGGTTTGTAAAAGTTTAAATATAAGTTTTAATATATGGTCGCGTTTTTTAAATTGTATTTAACTTCTGTTTTCTACAGTTCTATTATAAATTATGAGTTTATTATACTCGCGTTTGTTTTACGCAAATGTGTAGGTACTTAGTAAACAGTAAACGATTGAAAAAATAACAGTTCGTAATAGGATACGTAATATTAATCATTCGTAATTTTGTATAATACAAAATATGGAAACTTTTACTGCGAGTAATATTATAAAAATGTACACTTTATTTTTAATTTTATGTTATTTTGTATATTCAAGATACAAAATACAAAAGACCCACGCAAATATTTAGAATATTAAAATTTAAGTTTCAGGGTATCGTACCGACAGGGAAAAATATTTATGAATAAGACAAAATGATTATAATATTTATAACTTAATTAAATAACAACACGATAACAAAAACGTAATTAGAGTAATCGTTGCAGGACGCAGAGGAAATTGTTTTGTTCTGTCACTAAAATAATTTTTATTTGCTAAAAGCTATAGGTAAAAAAAATACTACAACTTAGTATTTTCTAACATTAGTGACCCAAATGTATTTAATATGTATATTGATTTATTTGATTCCAAAAGATAAGTCTAAGGAAAGGAAAGGAAACATCGCTCTTCGCCTTATTCTCAGTGGACGAATTTTGCCGGATCTACGCGTGTAATTTTTTCTAAAGGGTTGGTTTAAGGGTAACTGTGAGGGTGAATGATGTAGTGTGAATTCTGTTTTGAATGGGACTGTCAGAACTTTGGAAAATATAAATAAAGTTAAAGTAGTAGTTCGAGTAAAGTTAAACTTTCTAAAGGTATTTTAAACTGTTCGATTTTTAAATACAAAAAGAAATTTACAACATTTAAATAATGAACACATTGTGTGCGTCCACACTGAATGCGCGGTGGCGGGCGCGGAGGCGGTTGCGGCGGCGGAGGCGTATGGTGGCCACAGTGACGCGCGTGTTCAAGTAGCGATTTGACGTATATCAGGGGTTGCGAACTATGGATGATGATTTATTATTTTTACTAGACAGTCCAATCTTGAGATAGAAAGTGTAAGAAATAAATAAAAACAGATATAAGTGGTGAATTTTTTAATTTATATGAAGAATTGAGATTATACCCTACAAAATTCTTATAGTGTGCGTACACACTGAATGCGCGGTGACTGGGGCCTAAGGTGGTTGCTCTTCTTAGCGTAAACGCTTAACCACGAGCGAGATGGAAATGATATTTTTAATACTTGTGAAAATTTGAAATTAGTGATCACGAAGTATAGATACAAAGAGTCCGGACGTAATGTTGAACGAATTGTCTCAATTTAGGGGACAGAATTTTAATTCTAACTTTAATTTCCCACGTAAAAAAAAGGTATAAACTATAGAAAGCGAATACATATATAGCGACAAGACCGAAATGGTTTGATACCCCTGCCACCCACGCATTAGATCGCTTGCTGACTAGGCCCGTAGTGTGGACAGAACGCGCGGATAGGAATGTTTGAAAACTACGCTCGTTGTATCGCTCAGTCCGGTCGCGTAGGCTACCGCTGTAGCCACTGCAGTGTGGACGCAAAGACGCGTTTCATATGTTCGATATTTCGCGCCCGCCGCCGCCACCGCGTTAGGCTCGCAGTGTGGTCCTAACCATAGACTGTAATAATATTTATTGTACCGTTATTTTATCGTTATTGAAAATATCAATGATATAGAAATAAGTTGGTGCCGTAACAAACTAGTACGTTGTAAATTAACGATAAAGAAACAGTATGTTTAGCAAAAAATAATAAATGTAAAATGTTTTATAAATTGTATAAAAATGTTGTATGTATCCTATGTATCTACTCGGTTCTTTCCATGCTACCGTACATCGTGAGAGGTAGGTAATGGTATATTATAGGTACTAGTAAGTAATAGTACCCCCTCTCTTCTTGTGGGTGTCGTAAGACTTAAGAGGCGACTAAGGGATAAAAAAGTTCCACTAATACCTTGGAACTTACAAAGCCGACCGATGGCGGAATAACATCCAATTGCTGGCTTTGAAATACACATGCCGAAGATGGGTAGCAGCGTCTTCGGTGCGACAAAGCCAGCCCTGCGGTCACTAACCCGCCTGCTCAGCGTGGTGACTATGGCCAAAACACATGAGTTCACGCCGTTTTTGACGTGAACTTCTGGAGGCCTTAGTCCAGCAGTGGACTGCGATAGGCTGAAGTGAGTGAAGTGAGTGAGTGATAAAAACCTATAAGTGAAGTAAGTAGTGAATGAAAATTTATTAAGTAAAAAGTTGGGTATTGTTAAACTCAGCTACTGCAACTAAAATTATTGTTTATATGACTAGGTCAGACAACAGACGGCTCACCTGATGATATAAGCGATTACTGTACCATATAGACGCAAGCAATACCAAAAGCATCGAAGGCGTGCTGCCGACCCTACCCCCAATCCCCCCCAGTAGCCCCGAGGACCTCACCACAGGAACACTATACTGCTTGAAAGTAATTAAGGTCGAGGTACTTCTCCAGTCGGGCTGCTCCAGATTTTGAGCATGACATTTCCTGCTGTGCTCTACTTCAGTAGAATCTCCGATATGGTAATTTCAATTTAATTTAATTTCCATGCTTTCTTTCATTCACATTTGAAGTGCGTAGTGAAGGAAAGTACTACAAACCATAAGCCAGTCCTTGTTATTAAGTTTTTCAACAAATTAAACAGCCTCACAGTTTCTCAATAAATTAAACAGCCTCAGTAGAAACTGTAGATGGTCGATGAATTGAAGATAATCGAATTATACAACTTTTGCACAAAAACCTGGCGTTCAAAACATGTTTACGACTTGTCGTTATCATTAATTTGATGATATAAATGTTAATATTCAATATTCGGTTTTATCGTCGTCTCGTAACAAAGCTTAATGAGTTTTAGTTAAAGGACGTGAGTGTTTATGACTCGCAATAATATATAGTTACTTCTTTGACGTCACGTATTTTATGTCCTACAATGATGCAATATATTAAAAGCTTAGGGCGAAGGTTAATAGATTAATATACATATACTTCGAAATCGTACTTCAATACATATTATAAAACAAAGTTGCTTTCCGCTGTCTGTTCCTATATGTGCTTAGATCTTTAAAACTTGGCAACGAATTTTGATGCGGGTTTTTTTACCCGACTGCCAAGGAAGGGTTATTTAATAGATAGTGATTCAAGAGGAAGGTTTATATGTATAATATGCATAATATAGTAGAGAAACACTGGTAATTTTAGAGGTTTCTAATGTGATGTCGTAAATAAACACATTTTTTTGCGCTTAATTTGCAAACGCTGCCTGAACCCTACGAGATAGATCAAAATAATGTTCTACAGTATTGTATACTTGTATAGCTTAAAAAGGTCTACAAAAAAGTCCACGATTCAATGTTGCAGGCGTAGATTGGAGCGTTGAGTGTTTTTCACATTTCTAATTATATGTCACTCTTTCAAGAGTAACCTCTAAAGAAAACATGTATGTATTGTCTAATGACAAAAAAGCTGTGAACCTTGCATATGAAGACATTCTGTAGTATATTTAGTATGAGCATTACACTTGCACTCGTGCGAAGCCGGGGCGGGTCACTAGAGTAAAATATACTGGACATTTAAAAGTTTTAAGTAATATTATGTTGACTAGACCGTTGGCTCAATTTGTAGTGACCCTGCTTTCTGCTCCGGGGGTTGTGGGTTCGATTCCCACCTCGAGTCTGGGTGTAATATACATATTTATTTATCTATACATATAATAAAATGGTAGAAAAGTCAAAACTGTACATTGAATATTTCTTTAAAAGAATACTTGGGGTGTGATCTACAATCGATACCGAAGCCAAAAATATAGTTTTTAGAATTTTTGTCTGTTTGTCTGTTTGTCTGTTTGTCTGTATGTATGTCCGGGATAAACTCAAAAAGTACTGCATGGATTTACTTCAAATTTGGCACGAATATTGTTAAGAAGTCGGGTCAGAACATAGGCTATATATTATCACGCTATCACCTACGGGGAACGAGCAGTGAACCTTTATTTCTTCAAATGTATGTCCGGGATAAACTCAAAAAGTACTGCATAGATTTACTTCAAATTTGGCACGAATATTATTAAGAAGTCGGGTCAGAACATAGGCTACATATTATCACGCTATAACCTACGGGAAACGAGCAGTGAACGCACGCAGACGACGTCGCGGGCAGCAGCTAGTATATTTATATATGTATTACTAGCTGACCCCGCAAACGTGTTTTGCTATATATGTTATTAACCCCCGCAACCCCCTCTTGTGGGTGGAATTTCGTAAAATCCATTCTTAGCTGACCTCTAAATGGCGAAAGGAATATTTTTACCAAATTTCAAGTCTCTACGCCTTATGGTTCCAGAGATATCGTGATGTGCCAAAAATGAGGGTGGAAATCTCTTTTATATATATAGATGTAAAGAAATACAGTAGTAGGTATTTCTTTAAATTCTATTTTATATATGACCTTATTTTTAAAAAAAGATTAAAATGTCAAATAAGACGTTTATAAAAATTGTAATTTAAATTTTTCACAACAAGATTTATAAGTATGTTTATCAAAAAAAAATATATAATATATATATGTAGCTAGACCAGTCGTCTGTTACCTAAGCATTAAGTTGCTTACTTTAGGAACAGAAGACCGTGTGTATTGTGTAGATATTTATTTATTATTTATAATTATGCACCAGCTACGAGTTTTATGTGTAATATGAACCAAAATAATGTTCTAAAATATGCACGTACGCATTCAGCCTGTAACATCCCACTGCATCATGCACATCCACCACACTGCTCCACTGCGGGTTGGCGGATATGTTCCCGACTGTAAGTAACGATTTAAAAAAAGCGGCGCAGGTAGGAGAATATATAAACAACAAACAAAAATAAACTAAATCAATCTGTGCGAGAACTAGTGGCATTGCTTGCAAAAATCTGCTTTCGTACATTAGAGACGTATTCTGGTTTAATTCGAAACGTTCCTCCAGTGCTACGTAACACGCTTTAAGTAGATAAATTATTTATCAAAAAAATCAACCGTTATTAGGTATTTATTGAAACAGCTGGAGCGATTACTTAAGTTCTGTTTGTAGCAACCAGACCAGAACTTGTTTCTACTAGCATTTGAACAAATAAAAGTGTACACTTCGAATGGAAATCAAATAGTTATACGATTACGTTAGCGTTAATCGGGATATCATCACTAATTTACCAGAACTAATGTCTATTTTAATGGTGTTAGTTTGTGCTAAAAATATCGAATATACAATATAGTATGTTCTGGATTATGTGATAAAACTTCTTAAACAATTTTCCTCTAGATAAGGAGGGCAATTATTCCATCCTTACTTTCATAAAGCGTATGTTAAATGAACCTTTAATTTTAAGAGTAAACTGAAGAAAAAAATAAATAAAACAAAGTGAACATAAAATAATTTAAACATTCATCCAATATATTGATATCACATTTCATTAATCCTTTTAGTCTTATTGTGTAGTTGTATTAAATTTAAACTGAATGATACATGAAAACATGAATGTTTTTGCGTATTTAGTATTATTATTAAGGACATACCTACATAACTATGTATTGTATCGTTAAAATGAGAATTATTTCATTCTATTACTTTTTAATATTTATTGGGAGAATATTAAATGAAATTAATGTCCCGTATTCTTCCAAGCATCTTGTAATCCTCCGTGGGTCGAAAACACTCAAGAAAATATTCCATTATGCCGGATAATTTTTTAAGTAACCGAGAGTTTTCACTCCCTTTCAATTTATTTTAAGTGAAATATTAATCTGTGGATAAATGTATCAAATATTTATGTTGGTAATATTATTTCTTACATTTACACAGTTTGTTAATATTGGTTAGCTTAAGACAACTTTTGTCAGTGCTTGGAGTACCTATTTGAAATAGCTTTCAAAATTTATGATTTAAAATTCAGCAGACAATATACTTCACATAATATTGTCTTGCGAAAATAAGTATTTTACTGTATGTATAAAATTTTATACAAGAATAAGCTTAGAAATTCTTAAAAAGTATTGTAGAAATATCTGTAAAAAATACAATTAAAGATAGATTCAATAAAATCTTATACTATTAAACGAGCAATTCTTGTATATATATATATATATTTTCTGAATCTCGGAATCGGCTCCAACGATTTTCGTGAAATTTAGTATGCAGGGGATTTCGGGGGCGAAAAATTGATCTAGCTAGGATTCATTTAAAAAAAATGTCGTTTTATCCCTGTTTTTAGGCAATGAAAAAATATCATTAGAATACGAAGCTTAATTTCACCATTAATATCACAGCTGTTATAGCGTAATTAGGAAATCGGCGGGTGTCAAACCGTCTTGACCCGGGTTCGAATCTCAGTCTCCAGATTATTTTTTTTCTTTTTTTTTTTTAATTTCACTCGTGATTTATTATTTAAATAAAATTAAAATATAAAAATACCGAGAAAAAAAAATAAAAAAAATAAAATGAAAATACCGAGCTAGGCTCGGTCACCCAGGTACTCTTACTAAAAGTGACCACAATAACAAAGGATAAAAATTTAAGCTGGTATTACAGATAAATGTATTTAGATCTTTGAAATTGTTGACAATGAAAATTTTAAATACTACTATGTATTAAAAAAAATTCTTTTATTTATTTGTGATGTCCTTATCAGCTATATTTAAATGAATATTCATATAATTATTTTCCAGTTCTAATTGAACAGAAGATATTGATGATCAATAATAAATTATTATATACTCATTACCGTTCCTTATTATATACCTAATTACTATTTCATAATAAAAAAATTGTGTTTATTTTTTTACACAAAGGCCCCACTAGGATTTTCTCTTGTGTTGGGGGTCCAGAAACACACACAATACACAAGCACAAACGTCCAGAACACGACATACATCTATATGGCCAATACAAATATCTGTCGTTAGCGGTCATCGAATCCGTGCCCGCCAGCAGCGCAATCAGGCTTTGAACGCTGCGCTAACGCGTAAATGACAAATTGCTTACTGTTTTAATAAATAATAAGTTAAGAATTAACATAATATATGCCAAAGGCGTATGAGTTAGTTTAAAGTGATTGCTCGTTATACGGAAAAGCCACAAATTAAACGAAGTTAGAGATACTGTCGTTTCAGTAGAGGACATTGAACTAGGTAAGTTAAAACACTACTTCTAACGACCATGTGGTCGTTCGCGTATGTGCTTTAGTGTGTTATGAGTAATCTATACAAATAAATAAAATTGGAATGTTAAAACTGTTTGTAATATTAAAATAACCACTTTTTAGTCAATGCTCATGGATTTATACACGATACATATACCAAACTAACATTTTTTACAATTTTTGTCTGTCTGTCTGTTTGTTCCGGCTAATCTCTGAAACAGCTGGACCGATTTAAATGGGACTTTTACTGGCAGATAGCTAATTCTTGTTCGGATTTTTCTCCTCTACCAAGGACTGAAATTATACTAAGTTTCACTAATTTTTTTACAGTTTCAACATGATGCGTGGCCTGTTAGAAAACGGACAAAAAAAGTTGTGTGTGCAATTCATACACGGCAGAAGTGATACTTCTGAAAAGTCGTAGGAAGTTAGGTCGTGGCGATTTGTTCTATTGACGAAGATAACGGTGTCGTGAAAAAGGTCATAAGCGCCATGCAAAACGCGTCGCTTACGCGTTTTGAGCAGTAATGTGAATAAATGATCTCTATAATTAATATCTCTCATTTTTTCTATGTGCTGACATTTATGTGTTTGTTGCATTATCCTGATGATGATTTTAGTTTCATCGAGTTTTAAATCATAGCGGTTCTATGGAAGTTTCACATCAAAATGCAAGAGGAATGCAAAGAATGCCTTCTCTAAATAATTTTTTTCATATTATTTTTAATGTACTATACTAGTGATTTTGATTTTTAGAGTTTAATTATAGGTAACTTAAAATTATTTACTATCACGATTTGGTCTTTTGGATAATGGTAAAAAAATACATACATAAATAAGAAATTCGTGTTTCTGAAAGATAAAGCATTACATATTAATATATTTATATAAAAATTAAACATATATATAATGTGTATTGTCTTCAACTTTAGAAATATTTTTCGCCACTGTTTTCTAAAAACAGTTAATCTTCTATTTGTTCTTTATTAAGACCCCTTTTTAGTCTAATAAAGCAACAAAAACGAAACGTTTCCTACGTTTCGTTTTGACTGAAAACAATAAGACACAAATAGTCACCCTTCAGCCTGTAATAGCCACTGCTGGGCATAGGCCTCTTTCCCCACGTAGGAGAAGGATCAGAGCTTAATCCACCACGCTGCTCCAATGCGGGTTGGCGGATACATTCCTACTATGAGTAACGATCGCTATCAGGTGTACATGATAACAACCGGGACCGACAGTTTAACGTGCTCTCCGAGGCACGGTGGGGAGACCCACAAGGACTGCACAAACATCCAGACCACGGCAAACAGCTGTATGGCCAATGCAAAGTAATGTTTGTCATGTGCGGGGATCGAACCCGCAACCGCCAGCGCCATAGGCACAATCCATTGCTGTGACCGTTGCGCTAAAACGGCGTGACATAAATAGTCGCTACCATAAAAAAAAAACATAATTATGCGTCTAAAAGCTTTGTTGGTGGATAATACCGCGCAAACACTGGTTAACCATTCAAACTAGCGGACCGTTGCACATTTCTCGAAAGGAATTCTTCGGCACAAAATTAGCAGAGACCCAAAATATTTTCAAATTTGTGCACTATGTGGTAAATTTTACCCGATAGCGTCTCCTGCCGGGTTTAATATAAGGTTTTTCGTTGTAAGGGTAAAATTAATAGTAACTTCTTTATCTTGGGAGCAAAAGTGTTAAACTTTGCTAATCATTATTATGGCCACTCATTAAGATTAAGATTTTAAATATAGTTGTAGCCGATATCGCCGATGGCTCTACAGGGGAAAGAGAAGAACCCTTTATTATTATAAACAATTAAACATTCTCATTATATTTAATGTACAAAGATATAAATATGTGAAATTATGTAATTAGTAGATACGTAATAGATACCCTAAAAATGATATTTTAAAATTTTATTTATGCTTTATTATTAAGAATTCGATACATTTTTAAAATTAAATAATATAGTTAAGTTACATTAATAATATACTATAGATTTACATTCGTAAAAAATCATATAAATTCTTGTAGCATTTTGCTTAATTACTCCCTATCCCTAGTTAAATCAGTTGTAATATTAAGGGTTTGAATATTGAACAAGCTAATGCTTCTATGAACTTTACAGAGAGAATTAATATTGTTGTTGATGTTTTCGCAATTAAATTCTAGTTGCGACTAAATATTTTTTTCTTACTTTAATTTTATTAATAGATAAAACAGTGAAATTCAATGCTAGGCAAAATAAATGCCACGAAAGATAATTTATTACATTTGTCTAGTATATACCTACTCATTTTTTGTACAAGATAAATAAAATAAAATAAAAATCAAAGAAATATTCATTCATCGTCTAGTCTAGTAATAGAAAATAGATATCAATAAAAACTGAAAAATGTATTAAATATGTTGTACGTTAGCATAATCTTTAACAAAGTAAATGTAACGAAATGTTTATGTAATACTAGTTGACCCCGCAAACGTTGTTTTGCCATATATGTTATTAATCCCCGCAACCCCCTCTTATGGGTGGAATTTCGTAAAATCCGTTCTTAGCTGACCTCTACTCGGCGAAAGAAATATTCATTAAGTCTCTTAAATTATTGAAGTATATTTTATTTCATTTCTAACCTAACCTAAACCTATTAAGTAATATAACATTAACAATAAAACACGTATTTTAAAATATGTTTATTAATATTTAAATTCAGCTTCGGAAATGAAAATTAAATATATATATATTAAATATATAATATTGTAATAAAAAAGTGTTTTTACTGTGTTTATGTAAGTAATATAAAGTAACAAATGTGGTAGTGAAACTTTGGGTAGGTATATTAATAATCGAAGGGTTACGATATAAACAGAGGTTCGTGATTAAAAGCGTGTCGGGATCACCTGTCGCGTACATGATCAACAGGAAGATATCCGGGCGAGGTTCGAAGGAGCACGCAGCCTGCGGGGAACTGGGAAGGCAGTCGCCGCCCAACCGCCCAAGCGTTGGACGCCTCGCGCCCTGCACCACGCGGGATCCCATAACAATACTGATAACTCATATTTTTATCACTCCTTCTCTGATTCTCGGTGTAATAACAATTTTATATTGCTTTGAATTACGTGACTGTATAAAAATATATTTAAAATATAAAATATCTATCAGCCCTTAGTGTCTTGCCCCAGGCGAGGTAAGTTTTCAAAATTTATTTAAATGTATTCTAGAATAGCGATAGGTTGGAATTTTATTGCAATGCTTGAAATTGATTTTATAATTTATAAAAAGTATGATTTTTAAGATATGCGATGTTATTACTTTAGTGTTTTTTAGAATAGGTATAGGTTAATTTTAAAGTATATTTTATATACTTTAGATTCGATTTTTTACTCTTGAATCATTATTATGTTTTTTTTTGTTTTTTGTTAATACTTTAAACAGCAAATTGCACAAGTTGCCCATTCTTCGTCAACATTATTCATCTTTCTAATTTTGTAATTATTTAAGAAGCTTCAAAATATTGACTTTTGAAGGTTCCTAGAATATTTATTAAATAAGTAATAATATATAAATAATAATTTATTAATATTAATTAATAATAATCATTTTAAATATAATTAAGAAACAATTAAAATCAATATTAATTATGTTATAATAATCAGATTTAATTGTATCTTGACTTGAATAAACTTGACGAAAACGTTTCTAAAATTTGTTTTCAAGAGTGATCGTGCCTATCCGCTATATTAAAACATGAAATATGTACTGGAAGCTATTAATTGTCCGTCTGTATAATTCGACGGTGAAAACACTGCCATTAAACCGTTACTCTCACGTCGTAAAATTAAATTGCTATTAATGAAGTTACGAAATAAAGACGAATAGGAGAGAAAATATATTTTTGTTTTATTTTTGCTTTTTTCGATTTACTTGTTAGAAAATACAAATACAATAACAAAATAAAATTACTTAACGGTTTACTTTAAAAACCATTAACATCAATTTTATTTATTTTATTTTGTCTTAAATAAAGTAAGAATTCTAATAATGTTTACTTTAGCCAGATGGTAAAGCGGAATAAGAAAACTGAAACTACCACATTTATACGTCAAACACTTTCTTTTTTGATGTGCTACTCCACGTAATGTGCGTAGTTTCAGTTTCATCAGAAATAATGGAAAAACAGTCAAAGTACGTTATTATTACTATACTTATGTATAGTTATTTATACTCGTTATTGCATACTAACATTGATTTACATTAATTCATTATTTTAAAATGCTTTTTGACTTTTTGTTTTCTAATGTTTACGCGAATTTCACTCATAATAATGAAATAACTTTTTCGGATTTTATCAGGACTAGTCCTCCCGTGGCCATGGTTGCTGTATAGTATCCGAAACGTCGGGCATTTAAAAAACTTAATAAACCGCGATAAAATTCATAAAAGTTGTTTCATGCAAATGCTTTTATAATAATGTATTTTATTAATAATTAACATAATTGTGTTTGCTTGGAAACGGAAGGAATCGATTTAAATTACATCGACAAGTAGGTAATACAACGTAAGAAGACGAAAAAATTAACAAACGCACTAGTCGCCACTACGATTTTCGAAGATTATCCTCGATTTCTCTGGGATGCCATAATCAGATTCTGGTTTCCTTATCATGGTACCACCCTTAGGAATTCCCCTTTTTAAGAAAAAAAGATTCAGCAAAATCGGTTCATGACCGACGAAGTTATCCGCGAACATACATAAAAAATATACATATCTACGGTCGAAATGAGTAGTCCTTTTTTTAAAGTCGCTTAATAAAGTCGCTTAAAAATGTCTGTAGTAATTAGTCTGGGTAGCCCACAATGGTTTTTAGGTACACCTTTTGTAAAGATTATTAACTTAACAATGGACTGACAGTTTGTGAAACCCTTTTTAATAAATTGTAGGTATTTTAGGATAGCAACAGATTTGATATCTACCAACTAAAGAACGTAATTTTTTTAAAAAAAACTGTCCAAGTGAAAGTCGAACTCCCGCACCGAGGGTTCCGTACAAACAAAAATATTAAAAATGTTTATTATATGACTAGTATTTCGCTCCGGCTTCACACGGGTATTTAACAAAAATTTCAAAATATTTTTTCCCCTCATTTTTTTGAAAATATAATATATATAGCCCATGTCCCCCGCGGATAGTGTAGCTTCCTAACAGTGAAAGAATTTTTCATATCGGTTCAGTAGTTTCGGGGCCTATTCAATGCAAAAAAACAATCAAATCTTTTCTCTATAATATTAGTATAGATGTAATCAAGTAACTAAAAATTTAAGCTTTTCACAATTTTTCCTTTATCTGTGCTATAAGACGTTGCTTCTAAATAAATTTCAAGATTTTGAGTTCACTAGAAGTACCCTGTAGGTTTTAATTCCCTTGCGAGTGTCGAAAATTTGCAGCATTAAACGGCTGTATCTTTTGATTGTGTTGGCTTAGAAGTTTGATTTATTTAAATTCACTTTTGCGGGATTTACACCATGTACCTGTTTATATTTGAGGCTCCGTCCGGTTGAGTTGAAGTGAATTCAAAATTTCAAATAACCTTAAAAACCATGAAAATTTAAAACAATATATTAGAAGTTTGATTTTTTCACAGCTCTAAGGGACAGTAGACTTGAGTATTTTATATGAATTTCAGCTTGATACCTCCACGTGTTCGTGAGAAAAAAGGTCGTGACAGACAGACGGACAACTCAGTGAGTTCCTTTTTTTCCTTTTGAGGTACGGAACCCTAAAAACTACTATGTCTTGCTACCAAAGAACTCTTGCCACCATCGACGTCCCTGCTTTTATCGAGCCTACTACTATTAATCGCGATGATGGCAAGCGACCTGATGGATTGACGTTAGTTCCCTGGGAAAGGGGACGGGCGCTTTTGTGGGACACAACCTGCGTTTACACACTTGCTCCGTCTCATGTCAGGGAAACAACCATAAGAGCGGGATCCGCTGTGGAAAAAGCTGAATAAACGGCACAAGAATTCGTCACTAATTCCAAATTACGTGTTTGTACCGTTTGCAGTCGAAACACTTGGACCTTGGAGTGGCAGTGCAAAATTTTTTTTAAAAATTTTAGCACTATTACTTCCCGCCTTATTGCCTCCACAGGTGACAAGAAGGCTAGTGCATTTTTTGCCCAGAGAATCGGCATAGCGATTCAATGGGGAAATGCTACCAGCATTCTTGGTACCATTCCATTCGGGCATGATTTGTACCATAACTATCTGTAAATATTTAATTCCATAATCTATAGCTGTGAATTATAAATATGTAATTGTTTTATTGAGGCCACGTTGGCACAATGGTCACTCCACTGGTTTGTGGCTGTTGCGCTGGCGGTTGAGGGTTCGATCCCCGCACATGACAAACATTTTTATTGGCCATACAGATGTTTGCCGTGGTCTGGGTGTTTGTGCAGTTTTTGTGGGTCTCCCTACCGTGCCTCGGAGAGCACGTTAAGCCATCTGTCCCGGTTGTTATCATATTCAACTGATAGCGATCGTTACTCATATTAAGGAATAAATATCCGCAAACCCGCAATGGAGCAGCATGGTGGATTAAGCTCTGATCCTTCTCCTACGTGGGGAAAAAGGCCTTCTCTTTTTATTCGAAACCTGATGCTTGTCATGTAATTTCATTTAAATTTGATCGAGATCAGACGAATACTTTTTAAGTTATCTTCAATAGTGCTTATTTACTTGACTATTTTTTCGTCTGTTTTAGCAAACATAATTAACATAATTTTTTATTTTATTTAAAATCAGATATTTACAACTATTATTGTAAATAAAAGAATCGAGTTTTATCGGTATTACTAATATGAATTATTATTTTGTGGTGAAGTGTAACTTCTTCTTAGTCGTACACTCTTGTCAGAGTGGTCGTGGTTGCACTGACGAGGCACATGGTGGGGTGTTTGGTGGGTCGATATCATTTCCGAGGGTAGCTCTCCTGGCGATGTGCTTCCATTCTTCTCTGTTGGATGCGTCGCGAGTACACTGAACCATGGTGGACCCAGTAGGCCTTGTGATGACATCTATCCAGCGGGTTGGCGATCGACCGCGTGCTCTCCTGCCTTCCACCCGGCCCTGAACCACCAGTCTCTCCATCGAGTTCTCATTCCTAGAGATGTGGCCAAAGAACTTCAGTATTCGTAGTTGTACAGTCGCTGATAGTCTGTCTTTAATACGAATACGAAGTTCTCTGAGGATGGATACGTTGGTGCGAAACGCCGTCCACGGGATCTTTAGGAGGCGTCTCCAGCACCACATCTCTAATGCGTCGATTTTTCGGCGATGTTGCTGTCTCAGAGACCAAGTTTCGGCTCCATAAAGTGTAACACCATCTAGAAATCTAGTCAATTATCTTGCAAAATAGCAAATTTTTCTTTATCCAACATTGCTTTAAAAAAGAAATGAAACTTTATTTTTAATTGAATTTATTGAGTCTATTGTCCATGATATCTTCATGGTGGTTACACATGATGTAGGAATAAACCAGACATTTAATAGTTATGTTGCTCGGCGACAGACAATTACGCCCATACTCTGATCAATTAGGCGTGCGGGTCAAAACACTCTTACATAGTGGGTGAATATCCATTTTACCAGTTGTTTGCGTAGTAAGGAAACCTTATCCACGTTCTTTAGTAAAAAAGTTTCAGTTGAGTCTTTAACTCTTTATTAATGTTCTTGACTATTTTTCCATTAAATTCAATCGCAAATTTTGGTAAAGGTAAGCAAATTGTGGTAATGGTTGAAACAGCACAGTTTTGCTATATTATTTGTACAAAAGTTTAATCATGCCTAGAAATCAAACAAGTGTCCGCATGTTCTAGGAGAACTTTTCATCAATTACATTAGGAGTTAGGACTGATTGACCTTTTTTATTACAATGTGGCAACTCGGGCTCCGAGTAAGGTTTCGTCGTGATTCGATTCTTAAACCCTCCGTGCTTAAACCGCATACGCTAAAATGCAAATGTATGTATAGTACAAACAAAGAGGTAAAACAGTTTTTTTGGGAATTAAATAAAAGTGTCAAATGTTTACTCGTGATTACAATGTTAGTTGTAAAAATTATGCATTAATATTAATACATAGTCCATCATCTTTTTTTAATAATTTTGCAATATTATATAGATTTTAAATGAAAATTAAAATGTTATTATGTAATGATAATTGTGGATTAAATATGTTTCTTAACTTATATTTCTCCTCCTCTTTTTGCTCATTACAATTATTTAAATTAACGAATAAGTTATACAAGATACGTTCACTTAATAGGTAAAAAGTATTGATTTCCAGAGAGAATATTTATAAAATGTACTGAATAAAAAGCGTTACTATGTCATCCTCTTTTTTAAGTGATAAAGAAATTTGTGGAAGATAGGGAAAGGTGGTAATGAACCTATTTGCGTCCAAAATATATTTATAAGCCAGTATTGCGCGGAGAGCTTTAATTGAACGGAAAGTGAAATGGACCATTCTTTTTTACATATTTTATATATTAAAAAAGTATTTCTATATATTTAAAAAGATACATTTTATTATTGAATTATACAAGAATGTAAAACTCTATACTACGAATAGGATATCCTTAGTTGTCTTATAGCTCAAACTCCTATTAGAAATAAAAAAAATTTAGACATATTTTTCCAAATTTTGTACAGATCGTACGATCAGACGCAAATCAATCATTAACAATATTGTTATGTTACGAAACGAAATGCCATTTTTGGTCATCTATAATTGTTTGTACCTTTTGTAATTTTGGAGCTCATTGGAGTTTACTCCTTAAGAATCGATTTTCATATAAGGCCCCCGGTATACCAAAAATATGAGGTGTAAAATCTGTTGAACGAATGACCTCGTTACGTTTTTTGTTGCCTTTTCAACGCCATCTATTGTGGTATGGTATCGTACTAAAAACGAACGTCGGTAACCACGAAAACGTCGTCGATAGACTAATAATAGTTTTCTAATAGTGGCATCGCGCGGTAGATGGCGTTACTTTATTCGTTTATTTACCATTTTATATGGTATTAACTTTTTTCTTAAGACTAGTAAGTCTTTTTGTACCTATTTAGATAGTCGATCTGAAGGGGTAAACTCCAGTCGTGCGTCGTAGCTGACACACACAATTTTTTTATGTACTAAAACGCGCTTTTAGAGCATTTTTCTAGGCGTCATTCCGAATCCAATGAGCATCCAATGACACATAATTTTAAGAGCAGTATCTCTGTTTTCGACCATTTTCAACTTGTAGACTAGACTAATGGCCAGCCGTCTTCTCTATTGTGGATGTTTTTTAATTTCAACAGCCTCACGGATCCTCGGTTGGAATCGGTATTCTTTTGCGAGGACTTGTGGTTTATCAAACCTAATATAGTGGCGAGCTTTGTCTAGACTATGTTCACAGATTACGGACTTAGTGTAGTGACGGTGTTTTAAGTCACCTCGCTCAAAATGTAAGTAACTAGTCGACCCGTGCCCACTTCGTTGGGCGTTAATCATTTTTGTGATGGAAATATATAGTAAAGTTTTCATCTCGCTCGCATTTCTCCGACTTGATTTACATAAACTAATATTTTTTCACTGATTTTTTTGTTTAATAACAATAAAATATAGCCTATATCACTCCTGAATAGTTTAGCTTTCTGTTAGTGAAAGAATTTTCATGATCGGATCAGTATTTGCGAAGATTACCCCCTACAAACAAACAAAGTTAGAAACTTTACCTCTTTATAATATTAGTATAGATTTGTGGTACTTTTGTATAATCATAATATTTTCTTAGATGGGGTAAAGTAATAACAAAAACTTAAAAGAAGAGGTAGGTACTACTCGTAATCACAGCTTACACAATACCAATGATACATATCTTGTTCTTATATATCATGGTTTAAAAAATATTATAAAGGCACAAAAGATGGCACGTTCTTACTACATCGTTAAAAGTAATTGAAATGATACGTCTCAAGATGACATCAAATAAAGTGTTTAGTTTGAGTAAAAGGGTGTTTTGATAAAATCACACACAAAAGCAAAAGGCAAAAGTAAAAATATACTGCGAACTCTTTTTTATTCAAAATACTTTTAATTTTCATATCAATTCATTACTATAGTAGTGTATTGATCAATTTCATAGGTCACTAGCGTCTTTGTCTTGCGTCTTTTTAGTTTATTTGTAACTAGCTTCTGCGCGCGACTTCGTCGGCTTGGACTCCGCTCCTGTTGGTCTTAGCGTGATGATATATAGCCTATAGCCTTCCTCGATAAATGGGCTATCTAACACTGAAAGAATTTTTCAAATCGGACCAGTAGATCCTGAGATTAGCGCGTTCAAACAAACAAACAAACAAACTCTTCAGCTTTATTATATTAAGTATAGATTAAAAAGTGGTAGGCATTTCATACAAAGTTTCACATTTCAAAAATTCTCTACTATCGTTATTGTAATTTTTGATTGTCATCTGGTTATGATGTCTGTAACTTTGTACTGTTATACATCATTATTTCTACAAGATAAAAAAGTGAAAGAATTCGGTCTGAGCGTTAATGAAATATTACTGGGAACACATTTCACCTGTCATCCCTTTTCCCGAAGGATTGAGGTGCCAAATTTCGGCATAAAATTACCCGATATCTTAGCTTGTAGTGTCTCAAACGGTACCCAGATTAGTTTAAATTCATTTTCGGCGTCATGTTCAACCAAGATACGGAAAGAAATAGACAGAAAAAAGAAGAAAAAAAATGCGTGCGTACAAAGAATACATGTCAGAAGTGAAGCTTCTTTGGCAAACTAATTTAAAAAAAAAACTAATCGTTAACGCTACAACTTACAATTAGTTAGTTGAAAAAAAAACCAAAAAACCAACGTCGCGGTGTTCCCAGGCGGTCACCCAACCAAGTACTGAACGTCATGACGCTGCCGCTTTACCGGTCGCCTCAAATTTTACCCTTCATGCGCCTAAAGAAGTTTCACTTCAAAAATAGGTTTTATTTTCAATACTGAATCTAAACATGACTTTTGTTTTTGAAAGTGTCTTCCAAAAATACTTTTAAAATCAATATCAAAACCTGTCTAATTACGTTGTTATGCATACGTACTTGGCAATATCTGAAATTTGAAATGCATAACACCCCGTTATGGTTATAATTAACAAAATTGATCATAGCGCATGTAGATGAAATATTAGTCAGTATTCGTAACATAACTAGTACGAATAAATTCCACGAATTTGGGGAATATAGCTTAAAATTATAATAGATGTTATGATTAAACTACACAAAGCAAGAAATTAGCATTAACGTACTGTGTACTTACTACGGTGGCCATTCCGAGTAACTGTGTTCGATGACATGGGTATTGTATTATTTAATTAATTTTCAAAGAATCGCTGTTATCTCAAAATACATACTAAAATTAACATATATTTATTTATTGTTATAAATATACTACCATTAGAGGTTTATTACCTAATGTAATATTACATACG
The DNA here is from genome assembly GCA_905220545.2 of Melitaea athalia. Classification (NCBI taxonomy): domain Eukaryota; kingdom Metazoa; phylum Arthropoda; class Insecta; order Lepidoptera; family Nymphalidae; genus Melitaea; species Melitaea athalia. The sequence continues at coordinate 9,924,545 of HG992190.1, forward strand.
ACATGCAACACACAGACGAAAAAGTTTGAGACGATGTAATAAAAGTTTCACTTTAAAAAAATGAAATCACATATTTTGTTACCTGTCGCACAACCAAACCAGCGTTTTGAATAATTAAATCTGGAGTAGATTTACTTCACCATCAAAAGAAATAATCCTAGTATACTTGTACCTTCAACTAACAACTAGATATTTTTAATTTCTGACATCGACGAAGCATTTTAATTTTTTGTCATGTTATATTTCGGTCTGTAATCTCCTTCTCTACAATGAATAAATTTGAAATTAGAACGAATTTTAAAAACTAAATATGGAATGATTACTTTAAAATTAATAGAATATGTAGATATGTACCGTAATGTATATTTCATAAAAAATAGTTTAACTTGAAATGTTATTGTAATGCAAAATAATAAAGACGAGATGATAAATAAAATTAAACAAGGCTTATAGAAAGTTCAGACTAGATATTATATAACTCCGCATACGTAGGTTTTAACGAAATTTAACTGATTTGTAGTTCATAAAAATCTTTTATGTTTTACATAAAAAGTTAGAGAATTGTATGACTGAGTAAAATCGTAATGTGAGATTTACCTACATTACATATATTTTAATTAAATAATTTGACCGAGTTGATTTTTATTTACCTATATATATACATTTTAAACTTAGTAATTACGAGTGCTTAATCTCGCTTATATAATTATGTACATGTTGATAGAAAAAGTTTTTTTTATTCTTTTTAGCGCACTTAAAATAAAAACGGTTTTATTTTTATTTTTTTACTTTTAAATTTGTTCTTTATGATACTAGTATAGATTATATAAATATAAGGCGGATCTGCCTTTATTAAATTGCGCCGAGAATCGATAGTTTGGGGTATAGGTGAATAGACAAAGCTTTGTTGATGAAACTTTATTTCTCGACGGAGCCTCTCTTCGGATATTGTAAAAGTGAAGAGCAAAGATTAAATGGGAGCACAGGACCCGAACTTAATTGATTCACATCTAGTTACCAGTGCAAACTGGAAACCATTGTTTGTTCGTTGAATTGTGGTGTCGATCACGCACGCGGCACGGTCATTTTAGATCTATGATATTGTTAGCATCGTATACTTACAGTTACATCCCATAAAATTAAAATCAATTTATCTATTTAATAGATTATTTGTATTATAAATGATTGAAAATCTATACTAATATTATAAAGCTGAAGAGTTTGTTTGTTTGTTTGTTTACTTGAACACGTAAATCTCAAGAACTAATGGTCCAATTTGGAAAATTGTTTCAGTGTTAGCCCATTTATCGAGGAAGGCTGGTTTTATAATATTTTAGTATCTTTTTTCTTCTAAAATTAACGTGAGTGAAACCGCGGAGCAAACCTAGTATAATATAAGTTTTCAAAATATATTTTTAAATATTTACTTACACATATTCTGTATATCTATACATATAATAAAATGGTAGAAAAGTCAAAACTGTACATTGAATATTTTTTTAAAAGAATACTTGGGGTGTGATCTACAATCGATACCGAAGCCAAAAATATAGTTTTTAGAATTTTTGTCTGTTTGTCTGTTTGTCTGTATGTATGTCCGGGATAAACTCAAAAAGTACTGCATGGATTTACTTCAAATTTGGCACGAATATTGTTAAGAAGTTGGGTCAGAACATAGGCTATATATTATCACGCTATCACCTACGGGGAACGAGCGGTGAACCTTTATTTCTTCAAATGTATGTCCGGGATAAACTCAAAAAGTACTGCATGGATTTACTTCAAATTTGGCATGAATATTATTAAGAAGTCGGGTCAGAACATAAGCTACATATTATCACGCTATCACCTACGGGGAACGAGCAGTGAACGCACGCAGACGATGTCGCGGGCAGCAGCTAGTCATGTTATAAAAAATGATTAAAAATGTGTCATCGTAAATATATAATAGTTATTTTTTCGTATTAATTATACAAACCTTAGGTATCTACCGAAATAAGAAAAATATTTCAGAGAAGTACGATTAGATAGGCCTAAAAGTTGTGAAAGTTAAAATTATTAATATAGGTTCAATGTAAAATTCAAGTTCAAGTTAAAATTATAATAAAGGTTCAATGTAAAATTCAAGTTCAAGATAAATCTATAATAAAGGTTCAATGTAAAATTGTTGGAATTGAAAAAAACGCGAACAGAGAGTACATTTATAAAAAGAGGTACATGAAAAACGACTTATCTAATAAGTTAACGTCTTCAACTTATGGAGCAATCCATCAAGATGTTCGTCGTCCTCGAAATTTCTTTTGAAGCTCTATCTCCAGCGATGGTTAAACTACCTGTCCCATATATCATTAAACAAATTCTTTCACGAGAGAAAATCTTTTTAAACATTAGGTACTTGCCTCAAAAGAGTATGTTTGATATGATAGATGTTTTTATTCATTTTACGTCCTTAATATTGTACAATATTAATTGTTTTTATCAGACTCAAATTATATTTTATACGTAGTAAAGATGTTATCAGTTAAAATAAAAATTTTGACATTGATTTAATTATGTAGTATTTAATTAATCTCATTATTTTATTCAAGAGTAATTATTCGGACGTCTCTACTCTTCTAGTAAAATGGTTTTTATTCTTTATTATATTTTATGAATCTATTACATTATTACAAATACGATCAAATATATTATTTCTATTAATGTAACCATTTGGTCGAAAACGATCACGATCGATCACATAAAAATAAAGACAAAATAAATTAAACTAAAAATAAGTACTTTTAAAAGTCTTAACATGGTGCGATAATTTTGTAAATGGTTAAATAATTTAAAAAAAATTGTTAATTAATTATTTTCTGTAGATTTTTTTAAAACTGGTAATGGTTAAGGTTGGTAAGAAAATAATAAGGTATGTGTGTGCGCAATAGGAGACATAAATAATATCAGTTGCCAAGCTAAAGCTACTCGTGAGTAATATAAATAATAACAGCTTCATAGGTAAAAAAGCAGTTCCGTTTAAAAATAGAAACTTATTGTGCTCTCTGTCGGTATGAACTTGTTCTCTTAGTAGTCTGTGTCGGTATGTAAATATACAGACTGGCTTCTATTTGTAAAAAAAACTTTCTGACAAAACCCACTTCCTTGTGACATTAAAATAGGTCTTCGGATTTCTTGATGTATCAGTATTATTATTTGTACAACATCAGTAACCTCTGAGTAACAAAAGGCTTGGGCATTTTAGAGCCTGTGGATGTTTATTTTAAATTTAAAAAAAACCTCCGAGCTCCGAGTTACATAAAAAAAAAAAAAACGAACTGGAATAGCTTAACGTGCTCTATTCTTTTTGGTCTTAGTTTGATTATTATTATTATTTTATATCTGTTACATAGTAAATCACTAAAAATAAAGTTTTATGTTGCGTTTAGGAACTTCTATTTTTTTTTAACAACGTGTTTAACTTTTTTGATGGAAGTAGGAGGTATGTTTAAAAGCGCAGTAAAATAAACAAATACTATTGTTCTATTCTCTGTAAGTTAAAAAAGTAAAGCTAAGGAACTAGGTAAAAGATGTTAATTTATTTAACTTGGAAATTGTTAAATCATAATAAGAATAATATAACTCAAAAAAAAAACAATATCTAGTCAAATTTTTTTAAATATTTTAAAACAATTTTAAAAGTTCTACGGTCTATATATTACTTATATGTAAAAAAAAACAAATTATACAAATATACACCTTTTCGTTTTACTAAGAACCATTTTCAAACGTATGAAATAAAAAGCCTCTGGTCCTAAAGGACGCTTTTCTCTCAAAGTAGATTTTCCTGTTAAGATACACGATTATGATCTTGTACAGTATAAAATGCTACATTTAACGACTTACGGTATAGATTTGTTTTCGCTCGGGGATATTATGTATCAATAGATATAGCAAGGTAGGTCGACTTAGGAGTGAAGAGGCAGTGTGTTTTGCGATTTTTCCATGTTTAATAGACATCATATAGGTATATATATATATATATAGTATCAGTCAATGGCGCCGCGTTGGCGCAGCGGTCATAGCACTGGATTGCGATCGGCTGTTCCGCGGGCGGTTGCGGATTTGATCCCCGCACACGACAACATTTGTATTGGCCATACAGATGTTTGCGTGATCTGGGTGTTTGTGCAGTCCTTGTGGGTCTCCCCATTGTGCCTCGGAGAGCACATTAAGCCGTCGCGCGTCGTTCCCGGTTGCTATCACCAGATAGCGATCAACACCTGATAGCGATCGTTACTCATATTAGGGAATATATTCGCCAACCCGCATTCTCCTCCTCCATTTCTCCTACATGGGGAAGAGGCTTATGCCCAACAGAGGGATATTACAAGCTGAATCGTGATCGTGATCAGTCAATTACTAATAAAAGTAATTGAGGACCAGATTTGGAGGATACAAATAGGTTGAAACGAATTCAAACGGACTAGTTGTAACATACTTTGATTAGTTAATTTATATTGTTCATTCATTCATTTTAATTGACTGATGTAGTGAATGTATTTTATTTTTATATCAATGAAATGCACAAATATTTAAATACTAACACAACTCAGGACAAAGATCAAGCGATATCTTTACGATAAATTAAAAAAATAATAATAAATGAAAAGCAAATAATAAAATAATTGTTTACATTTATATATTTTCTTTATTTTGTTTCGCTATTATATTCTATTTTTTTTCTATTTCAGATCCAAAGGTGGTTGAGGACAGTGAAAAATAGGCACTGTAAATAAATGTTTCAGTGGAAATAATATAACCAATTTGTGTGTAATGTAAAGTTGCAAGTGCTCAAATTAGATTGAAAACAAATGCATATGGTATTAAAATAGTACAAAGATGAGTTTCTTAACTTCACTGGGGCAATATGTGGCCGGCATGGCAGACAGTGTTGCTGGGCTCGCCCTGTCTCCTCGACGAGCGCCCCCCTCCCGACACCGTTCTGCCGAGGAGTCCCAACAACAACAACCACACTCAACAGCAACAATGAGAGGTAATCTAATCAATAATTCAAATATTTAGAAAAAAGTTTCTCTTCAAAAAATAATTTTATAATTAACTAGCTGCCCGGACAGACTTCGTTCTGTAAAAGTTAATAGTACATTTATTTAAAAAAAAATTAGTTTTACTATTAATAGTTTATTAATTTTACTTAAGAACAATACAAAAAATAATTAACCGAAGTGGTCGATCCGTTCTCGAGTTATGAGCTTAGCAATATTCATTTTTATTTATATAATATAGATTAATTATGTTAGAACCATAATTATGTACCTACTAAAATTAAACAAATAGATTGTATGTACATTTAATTAAATATATACATGCCATTTACGAAATGCACTCACAACTTGTGACTATTTATAAACAAATGTTGATTTTTAACAAGAAAAAAATAGGCTTCGAAATTGCCCTTGGTCTTGTGGGCTCAAATATCAGTTACTTTCCAACACCGGTTTTTCAACATTATGTACTATTTGCTGTTCACTATAAATATCAGATTTTCTCCAGTTTATCATCAGTTGATTCTCATCAGCCTAACAAGAATCAAAATGTTTAAGTTAGCAGTTTTGTGCGCTTTCCTCGCTGTGGCTGCGGCCGAGCCTGGCTTTATTGCGCCGTTCCCATATTCTTCGAATATATTGGCGCCATCGACAGTGCTGTCAAGCTACCCTAGGAATGTAGTGTACTCATCACCCTACTTTTCATCACCATCTTTAGCTTACTCTGCACCTTTGAGCTACTCTCATCTCATCAAGAAACGGTCTGCACCTCTGGCTGTGAGCAGCTACATCGCGCCCTCTGCCTACGTCGCGCCCTCTGCCTACGTCGCCCCCAGTATATACGCGTCTGCTCCTCTGGCCGCAACATACAACGCAGCTGCTCATCTCGCTACCTACGCTGCAGGCGCTCCTCTAGCGGCTACATATGCTGCTGCTGCTGCTCCCCTTGCGACACAGCCTATTTACTCTACCGCAACGCACTTTATTAAGAAGAGATCAGCTCCTTTGATCGTGCCTTCTTCATACGTGGCTCCTTATGCCGCCGCAGCACCTTTCTACCCATCGTACCCATCTACCTACGTTGCCCCTGCTTCCTATGTGTCGAGTCCTGTGTTTTCCTCCAGCCCTTACTTCTACAACGCACAATACATTAAGAAATGAGCGACTTCACATCTTGGCAAGGTATACGGCTCTCCAGATTTAAAATATAGTATACCTTGAAGATATTATGAACATAAAAACTAACTTGTTTGTAATACTGTGACAATATGCAACAAATAAAACAAACATTAACAAAAATGATACTGTTTTCATTTTCTTTAATCCCTATTACTATACTATATAGTTTATATTTATATTATTTTGATAGCAAACAGTTCCTGTCTTAAAAAATATATTACTTGAATTGGTTACGTGATAGTTCGTGACCGTCTTTGTAATATGAGATAAAATTTCTTTGTTAAATAAATAATTAACTAGTTTGGCCCAAAGCAAATACTTATGTGCATATTACTGAATACGTCTAATCTTTTTACTAGTAATTAATCGGTAATGAATCTGGTGATATTGCTAACGATAAACGGAAAGGAAGAAGTGAACAAAGTTAGTATTTTCATTTTTTTTCAATGAGAGTTATTCAGGTAGGTAAATAATTAAAACCTGAATTTCGAAAATAAAACACGAAAATCCGGTATTTGCACCGTAAAGGGACGAGGGATCAACCATTTTTTCTATTTCATTAATTTTTTTTTAAATAAAAGTTGATGGACCCAAACTGTTTTTATCTTTTTTAGGGTTCTGTACCCAAAGGGTAAAAACGGAATCCTATTACTAAGACTTCGCTGTCTGGCAGTCCGTCCGTCCGTCTGTCACCAGGCTGTATCTCAAGAACGGCGATAGCTAGACAGTTGCAATTTTCACAAATTATGTATGTCTGTTGCCGCTTTACCAAAAAATACTAAAAACAAAATAAAATAAATATTTAAAGGGGGCTCCCATACAACAAACGCGATTTTTTTGCCCTTTTATGCTTGATATCAATAAATGGTAACAGGTAGGCACTTGAAATATTCACAGAATACTTAATTGTATATTAACTTTAATAATAAATAATAAAATTAAAATAAAAAAAAATAGGGGGCTCATACAACAAAAGTGACGATTCAAATCAATGTACCTATAAATTGTTGTTTACCCAGTCAATGGTACGGAACCATTCGTGCGCGAGTCCAACTCGCACTTGGCCGCTTTTTTATTATAATATATATTATAATAACAATGTCGAGCATAAAGAGGCGTCGTATTTGTTCATTCAATACGAATGAACAGTTTTATGTTTCTTGATTCGCTTTGTAACGGTACAGCTTTTGTGACACAAAAGTTGTAAGATATACTGCAGTGCGGTGCATGTAAACTTACTTCTAATACATTAGTAAATATTTAACTGAAGTACTGCACAGCAGAAAATAGCCCGAGCTAGCCTGTAAATCGAGGTGCTGAGAAAGCACGTCGATTTTACAGAAGATCATTGCTAAATAATACTGGTTTCAAACAGTTTTATTTTCCTGTGTTGAATAACCTGACCAGAGCACCTGGGGGGGAGGTGGAATTGGGGGTAAGTTTGAGGACATGCTTACCAATCGAAGCTATCAAGCTTACCATCAGATGAGCGGAGATGAGCCGTACGCTTGTTTGCCGACCTACATGTATTAAAAAAAAAAACAGTTCCTGACTAGTGTTATTCTTATTGTACGCAAGCACGAACGCTCAGACCACGGAAAAAATCAATGTGTCTAGAAATATGCCATGAGCAGGAATTTGAACCGCTACCACTAACACAATAGCCATTGCTGCTGCGCCAACGCACCGTCAGTAGATAATAATCATAGAACTTGTAAGTAGTAATCAGATAACTTTGACTTCGTAAGATTCCTAATTAAACAATAACGATATAATAATAATGTTACAAAAACTGACAGAAAATAAGTTTTTTGTGCAGATTTATGACTGTTGCTATGAATATATATGAATATGAATCTAGAGTTTCTCGGAATAATAAAAAAAAATAATAGGAAAATAGAAATTGCTGAAATACACGTTGTATTCTTTGCCACATGACTATCGATCTTCAGTCATGCATGATTTTTGAAAAAAAGTCACAGGCAATTAGAAACCCATTCATATAATTCATTTAACACACGTTGTAACATAAACAACGACACCTTGTGAATAAACAAACAAGAGAATATTATAATAATTTTAAGTAAGGAAAGTACGTTACGATCTTAATTCAAATAAAACAAAAAATAATCATCCTCTTAACCAACATTCCTTACTTTCTTTATTGATAGTAAAATTTAATTTAATTTGCTTAATAAAATTGCAGCTTCATCCCATCCAATTTACCTGTACCTATTAATTGATGATTGAATTAATCTTACAGATAATTGATTAATATCTATCTCCGTTATCAAATATACATATATTTGGGTATGTTTTAATAGGTAGTCAAAAGTTTATTTCGTTGTTAATTTAAAACTTCTGCTTGTCGCTGTTATTTGTTAGACAGTTAATGAGGCAAGAAAATAATTATTTGCTACCATTAAATATCTTAGAAAATAAGGATAATTTGTATCAGTTAGTATTCAAATTATTAATATAGCTTTTTCTTCTTTCCTACTCAAACTATGTAAGCAGTCTCTACTTTTACTTCACGATTGAACCTGTAACATCCCATTGCCCGACATAGACCCCTCATTTCTGTGTACACCTTTTAAATCATGTTGACATATATTTAAAAAAAATTTTAATGACTTGTTATTCCTACATTTTACCTTATCTCTACTTTCATTTTTTTCTTTATTACATCTTTCTATCTCAAAAAGCAGTTTAAGATCTTCTTCATGTTAACGACAGATTGATTTTAAAGATCTCACTTCCTTCCTTAACCTTTAATTCAAAATAATTTTACTTTTAAAGTGTATTTTCCTTAAATCGTGCTCTCTTGTTAATGAAAGGCGCAAATTTTAACCCTTTTTAAACAAGTTGTTAAAGAGATATATTTTTAATTACTTTTAGTACTTTGTAATTCTTTAGTTCTTCCGTAAAGTACTTTGTAATTCTTTAGTTTAGTTTTCAACTACTACGCAGATAGTTAACTTTCATATTATTTTTGCATTCCAATAAAACGATGTTTAAACCTCAGTACTACTAAATGGTATCTATCTGTATATGTATAGGATATAATAGGTACATATATACATAGCTACAGTGATACTTTTGAAATTATAGTTTTCTTATAAAGTAAAAAAATTTGAAAAGTAATTTATTGTTTAAAAATATTACTACTTAAGTAAGTACGTAAAATATCTCGTATTAGAGCAGCTGCGTAGGACTCTTCGTACAAGTTTCAGTATCCTATTGGAGTCTTCTGTTCTAGGAACGTCCAGCAGTGGACTGCAATTGGCTGAAATGATGATGAAGTAGGTAACCCGGCAGATGTCTCCTGTCTTGGTATTTGTCAAACGTTTTTTAATATTTCATTTCGTAAGAACCTACTAAATCTTTAAAAAAAGTTTGCAAATGATGTTATATTCATTAATAAAAATGTCTAGAATTAAATTATATTGTAAACTTAAACTATGTGTAATTTGATTTTCATCTATTCTATATAATTTTTGTTACAATAATTTAGCCATAAATCACAATGTGTGACCAAAATACAGAAATACAACAAAAATTAAATTTTGATTTTAGTATTGACTATAAATACCTACACTACAAAAAATTTAATATCTGCTATGTGCATCTACAAATGAACAACAAAACGAACCTTATAACAAATTTATTATAATTTAAAAAATATATATTTATAACGCGTCAAAGTTGACTATTATTAATTTATTCTAAATGTATTTCCAACTGAGGATAGATTCAATAGAGACAACGATAATTGTTCCGATATCTATAAGTACTTTAACGTTAGTCATATTTCATGATAAAAGGTTGTAATAAAGTTGTTCGACAGGATAACCTTGCGATGTTTAAATATCAGCCACATACCTTCAAAAAGACTTTCTATACCATTTCGAAAAAAAAAGTATTGTTTTCAATTGTTTACTATAAATACGACACATAAATTGTTCAATCATCAGTTCTTACTGAGCATCCGAATAATACAGATCAAAATGTTCAAGTTTGTAGTATTGTGCGCCTTCGTCGCTGCGGCTACGGCTACGGCCACGCCCGATATTATTGCGCCATTCACATATTCATCCAATGTACTGACGCCAGCGACGACATTTGTGTCAGGCTATCCTAATAACCTGATCTACTCATCACCCTACTTGTCATCACCATCATATTATTCTTCACCTTTGAGCTACCCTCATCTCATCAAGAAACGGTCTGCACCTCTGGCTGTGAGCAGCTACATCGCACCCTCTGCCTACGTCAGCCCCGCTGCCTACGCGTCTGCTCCTCTGGCCGCTACATACACCGCAGGTTCTCCTTTCTTCCCTACCTACGCTGCAGGAGCACCTCTAGCGGCTTCCTACGCAGCTTCCTACGCAGCCGCTCCTTTTGCCTACGGAAACCCTATTTACTCTTCCGCTGCTTATCTAATCAAGAAGTGAGCAACTCCAACTACTCCTGCATCGACTTAAGCAAGTTCTAGACTCCTGTGACATATTCTTCTGGTATTTTTGCAACTGACAAGATCTAAACAACAACAGGCTACTCTATGTCTACTGTGCATTTGTTGTTTCACTTTCAACTTACAAAAATTGTTGTGATTGATATGAATATAATCTTAAATTCATTACCGGATAAATGTTGCAGGATGTTTTAATAAAACACTTACAAAACGATTACTTGGTTTTATTACTCGTAAACACGTTATCATTGTAGAACCTACAGAAATACGAAATATATTACTCATTCATTACAAGAATAATAATAATATAATATACATTTTTATTTTTTAAATTAACTTATATTATGATTTTTATAGTTATTATTTTACATACTTTATTGCACCTAAAAAATAGCAGAAAATTACATTTATGATTCTTGGCAAAGGTCTCTTCCAGTCAACCAATGGTCACGAGAGAGTGACGCGTGTAGCAGGGTAGACAGTGCAAGACATAATAGTGTGAAAAGAAAGAAATAAATAAATAGCTATAATGTATAATATTACATATACTAATCTATATATCTATATATAAATACGTGAAGCAAAACCTTTGTAACTCTTTTTACGGAAATTGTGCGCACTTAGGAGTATGAAATTTTGCACACTTATAGTTTATATAGAGAAGGAGTGCGGAATGCTAATATTTTTTTCAAAATTATACATAAAATATACATTAAATTAATAAAAAAGCATTACACACACTACCACACGCACACACGCATATTGTTGCACTATTTGTTGATTGTCAGTCTGTAGTCAAGTTGAAATTTTTTTTAAAAGGTCCTTTATTTTCATAATTATTTGATTTTCTTCATTTTAAATTTTTAATTATGGTCGAATTTCGACCTCTGGGCGACCACTAGTAATTATAATAGGTAGGGATCCCTAGTGCATATTTTTCACCTGATTAGTATCAAGCTAATTTTTTGAAAAAAATCAGCTGGTTAGTAATAATTTTTGATGACCTTACGAGGTCATCAACTTGATGACCTCGTAAGGTCATCAAAAATTGATTTTTTTTCTGATTTTTTTTTCTTTTAGTTAGTTAATATTTATTTAATTTGATGGTAATATTGTCCTACAAATTGCGTGGTACGTCCGGTACCGGGATAGGTCCTACACTCACTGCTGCTCTATCCCTACCTATTAATTACATATTCTCTAAAAAGACAACTGTAAATTGACTTGTGAAATAAAGTTATAAAATTATAATCAAACGAGTTATTACTTTTCTTTACAGATTATCTTGAAATCGTTTCCGTACTAAGGTTTTCATTTCATACATACTCTTGCCCCTTTCAATTTGGTAAAAGTATATATTTAAAACAGTTACAGATATTTTTAAACGTTAGAAATTAATCAAAGTAGTACTTTATCGTTGTACATAATTAGTAATTTTATTAAATTATTTCGCAACTGTATAGTAATATGGAGCCGTAAAGCTGAGTGAATAGAACTGACTTTGTAAGAACCACGGCGTCACCAATAAATATAATTTTCACAGCATTTCCAATTGGGTAGCGCGTAACATGCTCTTTTTGGTCGACGGTTTGAAATACACACATCAAAATGTTCAAGTTTGTTGTGTTGATTGTTTTAATTGTCACGGCTATGGCCAGGCTAGTTTTACTGCGCTACTGATATACCCTACTAATAATATATTTTGGCACCAACGGCGAAGTTCTGTCAACCTCATCCAGTCCTTTTTTATACAGGCGTATGGCTCTCCTGACCGTAAGCGATTACCGTATCTTATAGACGCCTGCAACACCAAAAGTATCGCAAGCGCGTTGCCAACCCGACATCCAATTTGCCCCAGGAGCACTGGTCACCTTACTAACCACTAGAGGTACTTTGCCAGTCGGGCTGCTCCAGATTTTGAGCAGGATATTTCCTGCTGTGCCCTACCTCAGTCAATCTGGTCTATTATACGAACTTTATCATTGGGAATTTTTTCTGTATCTTCAAGCCACCTTCATCGCTTTAAGTAATATATTTTTGTTAATTTTTTAAAATGACTGGCTAGCAAAAATAGTCACGACTAAAAATGTGGTAAAAGATTTCTTCTAATTTTTTTATAATTAATCAAAATTTACCGAAGTCAATAAAATTATTTATCGGCGGATAGAAAAAAATTGTTATGTTAGAAAAAATGCAAATATTTTTCTTTACATATATTGCATCGCCCTTCTATGTTGATTCCTTTGTCGACCTGCGAGCCAAAGTACTCTACCACTGCAAATCGTATTTAAGAGACATGGTCGAGGCATCTTCGGACGTTACTCGACATGCTACCACAGTATTTTTCTGACGAACCATATATATTTTATTTTCAGCATAAATAACATTAATAAGTATAATATAATAACACTTTGAATTTCTTCCACTAGTTTTGTATACAGTCCACTCTTCGCCAAGTGGCGCTATGTTTTGTCTTTTGTACGTGTACGCAGTATCTGAACAAGCTAGCAAGGTATTCTACAGTTTCACCAATACTAAACGTCGCATATATAAATACTAGCTGACCCCGCAAACTTTGTTTTGCCATTTACTTATGTTATTAACCCCCGCAACCCCCTCCTTGTTGGTGGGATTTTGTAAAATCCGTTCTTAGCTGAACTCTACTCGGCGAAAGGAATATTCCTACCAAATTTCAAATCTCTGCACCTTATGGTTCCAGAGGTATCGTGATGAGTCAATATATGGGTGGAAATCTCTTTTAATAGATTTGTCAAACCGTTTATAACTTTGCGTATACTAAAAACGCGTATAGAAAAATTAAACGTTCCATCTAGGTAGATATATTTATTATATCATACGTGTACTATGACGTACCTTGCGTCGGACTGGTGTCCAAACGGGACTGATCTCTAGATATCATGTGAAGTGTAGAATAAAGCTTATAGTACGGGATCCTTATTACATATTTTTCACCTGATTAGTAACAAGCTAATTTTCCGGGAGTAGCTTCATTTTGATGGGACGAACATAAAGTTTATCTTCGAAAACTCTCGATTGTGGTAGATAATAGAGTTAGCAGGAGATAGAGTAGCAGTTCGCGTAGGACCGGGATAACGTACCACGCAATTTGTAGGACAATATTACCATCAAATGATATAAATATTAACTAACTAAAATAGAAAAAAAAATCAGAAAAAAAACAATTTTTGATAATCTTACGAGGTCATTAAGTTGGTGACCTCATAAGGTCATCAAAATTATTACTAACCAGCTGATTTTTTTTCTTTTAGTTAGTTAATATTTATATAATTTGATGGTAATATTGTCCTACAAATTGCGTTGTACGTTATCCCGGTCCTACGCGAACTGCTACTCTATCTCCTGCTAACTCTATCATCTACCACAATCGAGAGTTTTCGAAGAGGAACTTTTTGTTCGTCTCATCAAAATGAAGCTACTCCCGGAAAATTAGCTTGTTACTAATCAGGTGAAAAATATGTACTAGGGATCCCTACCTATTATATTTCAATCGTACAGCCTGACAAAGGAATAACTTGTAATTCACTTGTCAGACTATTGACTAGACCATTTTTTGTATTTTTGTGTAAGATCTAATAAACTCCTCGTAATGAAGTAATTTATATTCTTAATATTTTCCAAGTTTTATAGTGTGCAAAATGATGTATGAATGAAATACATTTGTTTCATTCACATTTTTGTTCAATTCACGCCATTGCGTGCTGTGAATACAGCATTTTGTCTGTTTTCCCTCAATGAGTTGTAGTGTGAAATTATGAAATTCTTCATTGAAAGTGCGGCAGTATGGTACTTCATTGATAAAATAGTTTTTAAATACAAGATTAAAGAATACAATAATATAAATAAATAAGCTAATTAAGACCCATAGGCTTGTTTGCCGACCTAGTCATAAAAAAATGAACTATGATATTTTTTGCATTATTGAAGAATTTTTGTACTGTACTTATGTATGTTTGTACTATATGTATATGTATACCATCATAACCGACTGATTTGGTATTTTTAGAGTGTCTATTACCTATCTTAATGATTTCGTCTTCTGTCGTTTGATATAAATAATTGTGATAGCTTGCAAATGAAAAAAAAAAACGACTTTAATAAGATCTATAAGTAATACAACATAAGTACACGAAAAAATAATAATGAAGTAAATACGCGTTATCGAAGATTACTCAAAAAGTAGTCATCGGATCACGATCGAATTTAAATAGGGCCACATGAGAAGCATCAGCTTTCGATTAAAAAGAATCATTGAAATCGGTTCACCCAGTCAAAGGTACCATACATAAAAAATTCAATCGAATTGAGAATCTCCTCCTTTTTAACTGAATCCTATGACTGGACAGATGTATCCTAATCAGGTTCGGTGATAAAGTTCGATTATTTGTAATACTTATAAAATGCTCATTAAATATGTATAATAGCAATTTTTAACGCATCCTTAAATTCTTTGTTATTAACGATAACTAATATTTGTAAATTCGTTACATATTATTTTGCAATATTTTTCTCTTTTATTAATTCCTATGTTGCTTTACTTTTGTTTTTTGCCAGTTTAATTTTTTTTTGTTAGTTTATATCAATAGATAGCAATATTATTATTTTTTTAGTTCAAACATATTAATATCAGTAATGCATGACAGACATGTAGCTATAGGTAGCTTTTTCATATAATCTTTGTCTATATCAAGAAAGTAAAAGTACTGGTAAAACAAAACAAAATATCGACACGTCCTATGTATAAGGGCCAAAGCAACAATTTGGGCATTTTCACTTTTTTGTTTTAAATGCTTCCTTTTAGTCTAGTTTACAAGTTGCATTAAAAAAAAATACACATTTATGGGTGCAAATACTATTTTTTTCTGCAGTATAAGGGCTTACTTGACATAATTTTTGACGTATAAAGGCCAAACAGTTATTTCGAGACTTGTACGCGAGGGAATCCCGCGTCTAACGGTCTCTCGGATAACGTATAAGTGTCAATGTGAAATAATATGTCATACAAAAATTATATTATTATCATTTATTTAAGTTATTTATTTATGTTAAATATTTGTTATAAAACAAATGTTCTTTTAAAATTAGTTTTTGCCGAGTTTATTGACCAAAATGACTCATTGGCCTTTTTATTATTATTTTTTCAATATAATTAAATTTAAAAAGTCACGTATATAGACATATCTACAATAAGTAAAAAACTAATAATATACAAATAAGTCAATATAGCTAGAAAAATGAACATTAGGTGTCATAGTAACTATGCAAAATTTCAATAACTTAAGTTGAAGCATGTAGAAATTATAGCAAATTGAAACTTTGAGAGCCTCTACTGAAAAGTTGTCATTTTTCACATTGGCCCTTATACATAGGACATGTCGATATATATGTTTGTGTGTATTCGTGGTGCGTATTTCGTGCTACGTGTCACCCTATATGTTGAGTGTGCTTGAGTACGTATTACTATCAACAAGCTAAAACACAAATATATAATAATATAGGAAAAATTATGTATATGTTACTCATTAGATCTATATAAAATTAAAACGATGCCTTAGAAACATAATTCATTCATTCAATTATTATTAGTTAAAAGTTAAAAAAATATATAATTCAATTATTTACAATTTTATACAGGAATAGTTAGTTCTCTGTCATAAAAATAGAAAAATGTGAAGTATCAGTTATATTAAAAGTTTTTGTTGAACTTACAATGATTTGATCATTGAAAATAATACAATGGGTGTTTAGCTAAGACAGATACTTCTATTTAGTTAATTTAAATATTGACAATGAAAAATTAAATTAAAAGTTTAGTTTTAAATTATTGATAACGTATAATAAAGCTTTTGTTATAGTTAATTAATCAAGGCTTATTACGAGCCCGAGCCGGATTAGCCAATTGAAATGGCCAATAATGCGTTTTATACTCTGTACACAATCTATACTAATATATAAAGCTGAAAAGTTTGTTTGTTTGGTTGTTTGTTTGTTTGTTTGAACGCGGTAATCTCTGGAACTACTTAGCCGATTTGAAAAATTCTTTCAGTGTTAGATAGCCCATTTATCGAGGAAGGCTATAGGCTATGTATCATCACGCTAAGACCAATAGGAGCGGAGTCCACGCCGACGAAGTCGCGCGCAGAAGCTAGTATTTAATATTAACAATAGTTTATAGACATACTATACGTAATATCTTCTTAAATAAATAAATGTTTAACATAAACACACGGTCCTCCGTTCCTTTGGTAGTCATCTTAATGGCTGTGTCTTAGTTATTAAAAGCCGGGAATATAGATATAATTTTTTGTGATAAATTAACGTTTAAAAATAAATATCTATTGCACACAGATTTGAAGCAGGAACTGAGTCCTTTTAGACTTTTGGAGCCTTTGGAGCAGAAAATAGGGTCACAGAAAACTATGCCAAGTGACTAGTCTCTCTCTTTTATTGTTAGTACAATATTTACTAGAACACTTTTTTTAAGTCTTAAGACTTAATATTTAAAAAAAAGATAAATTGCATGCGTGCCTTTGGATCCATGTTTGTTTTGTTTCTAAGACACTCCAATTTTATTTATTTGCATGGATAATAATACATACAGTTTAAATGAAGTTGTTTGGTAGGAATTGGGATATATAGATGTCCTTGCAATGATAAAATATCAGCTTCTTAACGAGATAAGTTGTCGGAATCTACCTCGTTGTCGACCTTTCTATACCTGTTCACAAAATGAAATGCCTTTAGCTCTCGATTGATTTCTATAAATACGTTGCGTATTGTTTTCAATTGTTTACTATAAATACGACACATAAATTGTTCAATCATCAGTTCTTACTGAGCATCCGAATAATACAGATCAAAATGTTCAAGTTTGTAGTATTGTGCGCCTTCGTCGCTGCGGCTACGGCTACGGCCACGCCCGATCATATTGCGCCACTCGCATATTCATCCAATGTATTGGCACCAGCGACGACATTTGTGTCAGGCTATCCCAATAACCTGATCTACTCATCACCCTACTTGTCATCACCATCATATTATTCTTCACCTTTGGGCTACTCGCATCTCATCAAGAAACGGTCTGCACCTCTGGCTGTGAGCAGCTACATCGCGCCCTCTGCCTACGTCGCCCCCGCTGCCTATGTGTCTGCTCCTCTGGCCGCTACATACACCGCAGGTTCTCCTTTCTTCCCTACCTACGCTGCAGGAGCACCTCTAGCGGCTTCCTACGCAGCTTCCTACTCAGGTGCTCCTTTTGCCTACGGAAACCCTATTTACTCTTCCGCTGCATATCTAATCAAGAAGTGAGCAACTCCAACTACTCCTGCATCGACTTAAGCAAGTTCTAGACTCCTGTGATATCCTCTACTGGTATTTTTGCAACTGATAAGATCTAAACAACAACAGGCTACTCTATGTCTACTGTGCATTTGTTGTTTCACTTTCAACTTACAAAAATTGTTGTGATTGATATGAATAGAATCTTAAATTCATTACCGGATAAATGTTGCAGGATGTTTTAATAAAACACTTACAAAACGATTACTTGGTTTTATTACTCGTAAGCACGTTATCATCTTTGAACCTTTAGTTTTACAAAGTACATAAAAAATATATTACTCATTCGTACAGGTGAAATAAGAGTACTCATTTTGAACAAAAACTAAAAGCATTATTAAAACTGGTATATTTATTGACAGTATATAAAAATATATATCTATATAATTAAGTATAATAGAATAATCTATTACTTTTGTTTTCCATGTCATTTTTTATATGCTTCCTTTTTCTGGAGAATATATTATATGTAACACAGTTACAGACATTTTTTAATTCCAATAAGTTAGATAATGATCAAAGTAGTAGGTACTTTATTGCTGTATATAATTAACGATATTGTCACTATTTCAAAAATCTATAGTAATAATATGGACCCATAAATGCTCAGTGAATAGAAACAACATGAGATAGTCTAATATTGGCCGAGCAATTTCTGAGTTCTTATGAATCGCTGAGTAACCAATAAATCTTATATTCACGGCGTTTTGCTTAACAAATCCTATTTTCCTAGTATGCGTTTATTTTAAAAACATATTGAGGTACATTAAGTAACAAAGTGTCTCATTAAATAATGTGAATTTTTTTTTATAAAATAGCAGGTGGCAGTAAAATCAATTTCAAAAATCACTCTACTCAAGTTGGCTACAAAAGCAATTTTTAAACGTCATTAAGTAAATAAGTAAATGTATCCCTCAACCTGACCTTTTGACGTGCAATGGAACGGGCTATGCTTGGGGTTTCTCTCAAAGATAGAATTAGAAATGAGGCTATCTGCGAGAGAACGAAAGTAACCGATATAGCCCACAGAATTTGCTAGTTGAAGTGGCAGTGGGCTGGTAACTTGTGTCGCAGGACCGATGGCCGTTGAAGCAGACGTGTCCTGACTCAGGACTCCTGAGTGGAGACCGCGTCTTGGTAAACGCAGTGTGGGACGGCTTCCAGCGCGCTGGACCGACGATCTACGTAAGATTGCCGGTGTAGGCTGGATGAGGATTTCGGAAAACCGGGATGTTTGGCGCGAACTTGGGGAGGCCTATGTCTAGCAGTGGACTGCAATAGGCTGAAGTGTGTGTGTGTGTGTGTGTGACCTTAGAAGGATTGCAAGGATTGGAGGCAAATGTTTGAATTGCACAGATCAAAATGCTTATATATATATATATATATATATATATATATATATATATATATATATATATATATATATAGCCTGACACAAATTTCGTCGCTGGCGTCAGTACATTGGATGTCAAGGATTCACATCCTACGAGTGGCCGTTTACCTGGCCGTTTATTTACTTACTATATTTTTTTAATTTACATATACCATGACTGGGCTTTTTAGGTACACTCACTGTTGTTTATTTCAGGTACTTAATAACGTGATTAGCAAAAACTGTACTTTTGAGTTTAATATTACACGACAGATATCTCTAAATTATCATTACCAAGTTCTCACCCTTTGAAAGGAATTAGCATTTTTTCAACTTTAGCATCCTGTATCATTCTAGTTTAATTTAAGTACCTAGTACCTGGGTGACCGAGCTTAGCTCGGTTTCCTGTATTTTTAGTATTTTTTTTGTTTTTTTTTCTCTGTATTTTTATATTTTATTTAAACAAAAAATAACGAGTGCAATTAGAAAAAAAAATTAAAAAAAATTGTCGCTTGCAGACATGGATTTGAACCTTGGTCTTCTCGGTTGAACCCGTCCGATTTCTCACCTGAGCTATTATAACCTTAATGCCAATTGTGAAAATTACCTTCATATTCTAACGATATTTTAGGCATTTTTTCATTGCCTAAAAGCAGAGATAAAACTAAATTTTCTAAAAATGAATCCTAGCTAGATCAATTTTTCGCCCCCGAAATCCTCTGTATACTGAATTTCACGAAAATCGTTGGAGCCGATTCCGAGATTCAGTTTATATATATATATACAAGAATTGCTCGTTTAATAGTATAAGATAAGATAGTGCTCAAGTAACAATACTATTATGTAGTGTTGTTTTGATGTATACATGACCTGTTTGAAGTTAATTTAAATCAATTATATTTATTATTTCTTCTAAAATTCTAAAAAAAAAACATCTTCATCTGCCGATAACGTGTATGTGTGTATAAAGTCGGGTTTCTTCGGTAACAAACATTTCAATGCTAGTATTTATATTATAATTCTTACAGTGCTCTGTACAACATTTCGACTAACAGCTAAAATCGTTATCTACAAACCAGCTCTCAATTACAAACATTTTTTTTAATTTATTATGTACCTAAACTCATCAAATTTGGATTAGATTAACTTTTACACATATATGTGATATCTGTGGTTTTATATATATCACTTCAGCCTATCGCAGTCCACTGCTCGTAAAATGTGAATCCTAAATCGGGAGTCTGGAAACACATACATTACAATTCTTTTCAACCACGACAAATATCTATATTGCCAATACGGCTATTTTTTTTTTATTTTTTATTTCCAATAAATTATAATACATAGGCACTTATTACCAACGGCATCTACACTAAGTAAAAACTTGTATCGCAGATGCCAGGAAAACAATTACAAGAAGAAAATAGAAATAGTTCATCAGCGACAAAGCTCAAGCCGAAATAAACTAATTTATATATCATTATTAAATAAAAGGATTTGAGATAAAATTAAACATTAAATTAATTAATTTTTAAATAATAAAATTAAAATTAAACAATAAAATTAATTAATTAATTAGTATTAATCACAATAATAACCTATTCTCGTTGTGTGCGTGTGTGTAATTATGAGCGTGTGTGTAATTATGAGCGTGTGTGTGTGAAAACAGAAGTTTTCCCTTTTAATTTTATAGTAAGTTTTCTGTTTCCCCATAATCCAGTCCCAACAACCAGTGTTCAAGTTCTTGCTTCAGATCGTGAATAGAGAGATCTTTTATTTTTATTTTACTTTGTACACGGTTATATAAGCGCGGTAAAAGGTAGTACGGATGTCGTTTTGCAAAGGTTGTTCGTGAAAAGGGAACCGGAATTCGGTATACTCGCTGCTTAAGTCGGTGTTCGTGATCTGGTGAGGTTATGGCAACTTTATGCATAGAAATAACACCTCTTAATATGAACAGTTGCCGAACTCTTAACAACTCGCAATCTTTGTATAGTTGATCCGAACTGTATCTAAAGGGCTTGCCAAGCATGACCTTAAGAACTGATCTCTGAGCTCTCTCGACATCGATCATAGTTGACTTGGCAGCACCACCCCAAACTCCTATGCAATAAACGATAAGAGACTGACACAGTGCCTTATAAACATGTAACAAAATGTTTTCGGGAGCTGAGTGTCTGAGGGACTTAAACACGTAGGAAATTTTGCGAATTCTTGATGCCATATCGGTTATGTGGTTTTTGAAGGATAAGTTTTCGTCTATTACACCCAAATACTTTATATTAGTTGTGCGGGCAATCAGATGACAATCACAGTAAGAGTGTAATAGGCAACAGGTATGTAGTTTTAAACATGCTGTTGTGGGAGGTTGTGAAATGCGTGTTTTGTGGAAGGCTATGTATTTAGTTTTATTGATATTTAATGTCAGCAAGTTTCTCAATAGCCAATCTGCTACACGTGACATTCCTTGCTCTGCTATTTAACACGTGCGTGGATCGAACCCTCGACCGCTAGCGCAAATACTGATTAGGTATACTTTCATACAACTGAGATAGGGCACAGTAGGAAATTTCGTGCTCAAAATATGGAGCAGCCCGACTGAGGTAGGACATCGACCTTACAGAAGACCACAGCTAAATAATACTGTTTTCAAGCAGTATTGTGTTCCTGTTGGTGAGTAAGGTAACCAGAGATCCTGGGGAGACTGGGGATGGGGTCGGCAACGCGCTTGCGATGCTTCTGGTGTTGCAGGCGTCTATAAGCTATTGTAAGTGCTTGCCATCAGACGAGCCGTACGCTTGTTTACCGATCTAATTACATAAAAAAAATTACCTACGCTGTATTACTTGTCGAAATAATTGAAATCGGTTTTTTTTCGTTTGCGAGCAAACATAATTATATAATTTTATGTTAATTTTTTATATAAATATAAATAAATATATAAATATCATATAACATACACACACGGTATAAATATTGGGATTGAAAAAAAACTGTAATAAAAAGGTATTACTTTGTTTTTATTTATTTTATTTGTTGCATATTATCACAATGTTTTATAAAAGGCTGGTTTTGATTTTCACAACATCTTCAAGGTACAAAGGCTGTGGAGTCGCTCATTTCTTAATGTATTGTGCGTTGTAGAAGTAAGGGCTGGAGGAAAACACAGGACTTGACACATAGGAAGCAGGGGCTACGTAGTTCGATGGGTACGATGGGTAGAAAGGTGCTGCAGCGGCATAAGGAGCCACGTATGAAGAAGGCACGATCAAAGGAGCTGATCTCTTCTTAATAAAGTGCGCTGCGGTAGAGTAAATAGGCTGCGTCGCAAGGGGAGCAGCAGCAGCAGCATATGTAGCCGCTAGAGGAGCACCTGCAGCGTAGGTAGCGAGATGAGCAGCTGCGTTGTATGTTGCGGCCAGAGGAGCAGATGCGTATACACTGGGGGCGACGTAGGCAGAGGGCGCGATGTATGCAGAGGGCGCGATGTAGCTGCTCACAGCCAGGGGTGCAGACCGTTTCTTGATGAGATGAGGGTAGCCCAAAGGTGCAGAGTAAGCCAAAGATGGTGATGAAAAGTAGGGTGATGAGTAGATCAGGTTATTAGGATAGCCTGACACAAATGTTGTCGCTGGCGTCAGTACATTGGATGAATATGTGAATGGCGCAATAATATCAGGCGTGGCTGAAGCTGCAACTGCAGCGACGAACGCGCAGAATACTATAAACTTGAACATTTTGATGTTTTCAGATGAGTGAGTAGAAACGATCTGATGCTCGGAACAAAGCAAGTATTCGTATTTATAGTGATCAATCGAGAATTAAATACTTTTCAGTTTGTGAACCGGTATAGAAAGGCCAAATAAGAGGTATGTAGGTTCCTACGACGGTTTGTCTCGTAAGGAAGTTTATTTTTATCATCGCATGGACGGGTTTATATTCTATTTAGTTTTATAAAAAGTTTGTACAAATTAAAAGCGCAAGGTGCAGGTACAACTTTTGCATATATTCTACTTAAACTATGGAGAGAATATGTGTTTAAAAATAATATAAAAATATCGTGATAGTGAACCCGTTTTACGTGTGACTGATGACGAGTGATTTTAAGTATAATTAAATTAAGATAAATAAAAATATATAACTATTACTTTACCTCACGATTCAGCCTGTAACATCCCACTGTTGGGCATAGGCCTCTCCCCATGTAGGAGAAGGATCAGAGCTTAATCCACCATGCTGTTCCAATGCGGGTTGGCGGAATAACCCTATTAAGAGTAACGATCGCTATCAGGTGTACATGAACAACAACCAGGACCGACGGCTTAACGTGCTCTCCGAGACACGGTGGGGAGACCCACAAAAACTGCACAAACACCCAGACCACGGCAAACATCTGTATGGCCAATAAAAACGCTGTCGTGTGCGGGGATCGAACCCGCAACCGCCCGCGCAACAGCCAATCTCAACCCAGTGCTGTCACCGCTGCGCCAACGCGGCTTTACTTTACCTACGCTCATATAATCTAAAACAGATGAAATCGGATAATTCAAAATTATTACACTGTAAGTCTTCAAAAGCAGAAGCTCATATAACTTAGAAAACTTTATACTAAGTACTTTAGTAGTATAGGTAAGGAACTTGCCGATGCCGTACCTAACGCTATCACATGCCGATAAACTAGAAATTACACCGTGTTGTACTTATAATTTGTCATCAAGTAATCTGTGTTTTTAGAATAATGTATTTCCCTTCGTATTAAAAAAAATATTATAACGCCAGTATACAAGGGTGGGGATGGGCACGACATTAGCATGTAGTAATAAATGTAATAGTATCCTACAAATATACTCTTTAGCTCTGCACGAATGTAAGCCAAAAGTAACTCCGTGGCTTGAAAGTCTAAATTATGAAGATACAGAATTTTTACTTAAGCATCTTTTGCAAATTGGATTGGATATCTACATAATTAGTTTTAGACACAAAAAAAAACACACACACACATACGCGCGCATGTTGTTATCATATTTTTTTATTTGTATCTACCTACTTTTTGTAAAGCCTAACTTATTTCGTCTTATAGCTTTGTATTAAAGTATGAGTGAGTTAAAGAAGAGTGACTCCTTCTGGCACGGGAGCTTATTGCACTCAAAAGAAAAAGTCAACCTTTGTGAAATTATTGCAATCAGTTGATTATTGATGAAATAAATATTTCGATTTTTTTTTATAAGTATGTTTTTTTTTGTGCAAATACATAATTATGTGAAGAAAAGAGATTTTTGTTTATTTTTACAAATTTTGTAGGATTTCCACGAGTGTTACCCACCGAGGGTGCATCCGCGCTCAGCGCTCGGCGACGCACCTTGGACTGCCTAGCGCCTGCTACGACGCCTCGACGCGGAGGATCGCTACGAGTGCCAAGGCAGCCTCAGCCACCGGAAAAGCCTACTATGGCGTTCTGTAAAAGGCGCCTATCGTGGCCGGAAGTCGACAATTCAGTTAACTCCGGGTAAGTTTTTTCAATTAAAATTAAAAGTCTTATTTTTCAATATCTATGTTAAAGAATTTTCATAACATAATACGATTATGCTTTGAAATTAAATGTTATTATTATCATTTATAAGACCTATATTTTTTATATACGACGATTCACGATTAAAAATTTAAAATGAGTTTTATACTAAAATAAATTCGTAAAATATTATAAAATTTCTGCAAACGTTATTTATTAGAGAACGTATAGAATTTCATTAATGTGACACGTGGCTAAAGTCAATTGCTTCACCCAAATAATGAATTTAGTACCAGTAAGAATAGCTAATTTCAGTAATGGCATGTCGATAAACAACACCACGTAATAAAAAATAGCAGGCGGTCTGAAGCTTTAGATGAACCAATTTATCAGTAAAGGGAAAATTCTAATCAATAGTAGGTATGCAATGTTACTCAATATTTATAGAAAATATTGTTCCTAATAATCCACTCTTAAAGAAAATGTTTGTAGATTAAATATAAAAAAGAAGGCTCAAATTATGAATGTCAAAATACTTGTGACCTTGAGACATAAATATGCCTTTGACATAAAAGAAAAAGAATATTTTCTTTTGGCATAAATTTATATAGCACGAAAAAAAAAACGATTTTATAATACCTCCACGAACCACCGTAGCCTTAGCATCAAATTACTATTCACTGTACATATATGATGCCACGTCCAATGACAGCGCATTTCATAATTGCTTCATATCCCTAACCGGAGCAATTAAGGAGGATACAGCGAACCCATATCCTACTCACGAGCAACTCAATTACTCCATCTTGATACAATTTATTTATTTATTCAGGTAGCCCGTAATGCAATATGTTAGTCCTTTAACAACATTATTACGTTATAACCTTGTTGCAACTCAACATCGTTTCTAACTATCTGCTATAAATCAATAATACGAAGTTAGTAATTCGCATTAGACACAAAGACGTGATAAAATAAAATGACAGGCATTCGTAAATTAATTATCATCAATATATTATAAGTACCTGGGTGACCGAGCCTAGCTCGGTATTTTTATTTTTATTTTATTTATTTTAGTATTTTGTTTTTTTTATTCGGTATTTTTATTTTTTATTTTTATTTAAACAAAAATTACGAGTGAAATTAAAAAAAAAAGAAAAATAGTAATCTCCACTAAGATTTGAATAATGGTTTTCTCGGTCAATCTCGAGCGTCCGATTTCCCACCTAAGCCATTATAACTTTAATGACAATTGCGAAATTAACCTTCCTATTCTAACGATATTTTAGCCATTTTTTATTGCCTAAAAACAAGGATAAAATGACATTTTCTAAAAATGAATTCTAGCTAGATCAATTTTTCGCCCCCGAAATAAATTTCACGAAAATCGTTGGAGCCGATTCCGAGATTCAGAATATATATATACATATATATATATACAAGAATTGCTCGTTTAATAGTATAAGATATCAATAATTCGGCAGAAGTTACATTTATCTCTTTTCGTAATCAATTCAAAAAAAGTAAAAAATAAAACAAAAAGGAACATGATTAATGATGCCAACAAACGAAACGGAGGGAAAGAGATCGATTTTATTTATTGAAAGTGTAAATTTAATTCATAAATTTATTTATAGGGTAAATATGAAAGAGCTATTGTGTTTACAGAAAAATATATAGATGTGTTTTCCCCTCGAATTAATACAGATTGCATATTGCAGTTTAAAAAAAGGAAAGAAGAAGTGTGTATTGTATAACAAGGGCCCCGATGTGCATAAGGTCGCTTCATAACCTACTTAGGATGTGTTTTACATAACAGTAAATAGTATTAATGTAAATGTCCATTACATATATAGTAATTTTTTTTATTATAACGATATTTATACCATGTCTTAGAACACTTAAATAATAAATTAAAAGTAAAATAACTTTTTAAAAGACAAGCTTTTATTTTAAATGCACTATAAATAATAAAGTAAACTTTTCCCTTAAAGCTTTTACTATCATCATAAAACGTTATTTTACATAACTTATTTGGTATAAAAGGTTGTTAAGTACAAGATTTTAGTACTTGTATTTGATTAGTTTCAAAATATTTAAAAATTAATATCAATTAGATCAAGTTATTTATTTTCCTTTTTTATCTACAAACTAGCTTATGCGCGCGACTTCGTCGGCGTGGACTCCGCTCTTATTGGTCTTAGCGTGATGACACATAGCCTATAGCCTTCCTCGATAAATGGGCTATCTAACACTGAAAGAATTTTTCAAATCGGACCAGTAGATCCTGAGATTAGCGCGTTCAAACAAACAAACAAACAAACAAACAAACAATCAAACAAACAAACAATCAAACAAACAAACACACAAACAATCAAACAAACAAACTCTTCAGCTTTATTATATTAGTATAGATAAATTTTTTCACAAAGGAATATTATATTGTAAAGAAATAATATCGTGTCCATATTAGACAGGTAAATACGAAAGATTTTGCGAATAAATATGTCTGGATATTAGTTTTGAAATACTGAATCGACTACAAATAAGTAATCTTTTAAAATTCTACGTAGTTTATATTACTTAGTTTTATCAATATGTGGTATAAGTACGAGTAATAGTTTATTTAATGTTGAATAGACAAAAACAAGATCAATTATTGTAATCAGGGTTACTGAGGACAGTATGGTGTAGGGGCTTTTTATGTCTTATACCCTGATTCCGCTTTATCCGTTGAAGCCAGACTCATAAAATTTGGCAAGTAGGCTTTTACGGTTTCTTTACACAAATATAAAAAAAGATTTTTGAACATTTTACCACTAACTGCTGAAAAGAAGCTTTAAAGTTTATATCAATTACAGTCAAGTTTTCAGTTAGATGTATGACGAGGGATTTTTTTTAAATATTAAATTCTTTATTGGACCAGATACTTTACTAAGCTGCGTGACAGTTTTGACAGAAATTGTAAATTATTCAGTCGGCGGATGGTATGAAATTGGTATGTCAATTCTGTCATTTCGAGCTAAAAGCCTAAAAGCTTATGTTCGTTGTTCGGATTTTGGTCACAAATAAAAAAGAGGTGAAACAACTTTTTTGCATATTTGAATCTTCTGTTCTTGAAAGCGAAAGCATATACAATGCTTGTAATGGCTGAAACTTTTAAGGGATTCTGTAATTTTTATACTTTTACTAAACGAAAATCACATTTCTTTGACTTCTCTCGTTTTAGCATAGTTCAAAGTGCCAAAATGAGTGAACAAAGAAGTATTTTTTTATTTTAATAAATATTAAAAGAGGAAACAAAAGCTAGACACTTTTTTTTAAAGAATATAAGTATTTTATATTTCAAAGAAAGCATAATGTTTACGTCAAAATACTCTTATTTTAATTGACGACAGAACGAAATGACTAATAATAATTACTTTAAAATTATTTTAATGTTTGTAAACATAAAAATTTTGCTTTAGAGAGCGTAATATAAACAACAGAATTAATTACGTGTGAAGGACAGGCGAGATAATTATATTTGAACATCCATCATGCGCGTCACTGCGATAGGGCCGCTCACCGACTCCGTCCTGTGTCCACAGATAACGCCTTTATCAACGATTGAGTGCACAATATAAAAATTATACTTTTTATCTTTACCTAACCCTGCGTTTTAAGGTATAACTAATTGTTTTAAATATTGTATCTGTGGATGTCTTAGAACTTTATAAAGTTCTTCGTTTTTATAGGCAGTCTTGAAAACGTATTTTCGGCTCATAGAATAATTGATTGACAAACCAGAAAAAAAAAACATTTTAGAAAAATAATAAGCTTGTAATCAAACGAACAATTAAAAACATTTCTTTAAGAATGTTTCATTTATGACAATTGTTTAATTTATTTCAAAGTTTGAGGAAAAAGTTTATAAGTAAAGGTCAAATATTTTTACCAAATGAACTGCAACATCACGATTTATATTTGGTTACGGTAGATATAAGCATCCACCATTCGGCATTCCCAGCGGTATTTTTTACAGCGCTCTTTCCCAATGGATATAAAAGGGTTTACGAAGAATGTTTTTGTAGTTTAGTAGTTTGAGTGAGTATGAATGACCTTAAAATGTTGGTAAAACGGTTAAGGATACTTTATTTCTCAAAAGAATATCCAATCAAAAAAATCAAATCATATTTTGGTTATAATAAATAAAATGTAAATAAATATCTTTAGCATACACACACGTCGTCTATTTCGAAGATAGGCTGAATGGCTGTATTATAGGTAAATAAATACATACATATAAAACATTCTAACTGACTACAAAACAATAGAGACAGTTCAGACAGTGCATATTTACTGCCTTTGTTGTAAAATGTTTCAGACATGTAGCGCCTAAGTAGAAGTTAATACAAAACAAACTGTATATAAAATATTTAATCTTATATTACAGCGTACGTAAATATTTTACTGATCTTTCTATCTGACATCGGTAGGATTAAGGCCACTGTTATTAAGAGGTTCACGTTAAACGATAAAATAAATGATACAAAATGAAAGAAACTGTAAGAAAACATTGTCTTTAGATATTAATTTATTTTACATTACATCTGAATTTAGATATTTATGTTACAAGTATATGACAAGCTATTAGTGGTCACAGTTACTAGCTGTTGCACTAGCGATCACTGGTTCAAACTCCGTTCATAACATAATTATGTTTCTTTAAGTCATACAAGTGTTTGAATGTGATCTGGACGCTTGTTTTACGTGAGTGTTTTCTGATCAATGTTCTTTTAAGTAATACTAACTGAATAAAAAATAGTAAAACAAAAACTACTCGCTTCCAAAAGATTAATGTTTCAACTTTTTAATTTATAACAATAATAAAGTTGTGGCATTTACGTTATACAATAACTTCTCTTCAGTTTCCGCTTATAAGAGTCATGAATATCCTCAATTGGTCATTACGCGCCAACGATCGACAACTACTGTCTACATCTACAATATCGCTACGTTATTGGTTCGCTCATCGTACCCTTATTTCTGCATCAATGTTCTCTGATTCTGAAATAGATACACCTTTCTATTTGTATTTGCTATTTGTCGAAGCGGATAATAAACATAATACGTCTTATTCATATATGGATATGAAACGAGCGTTGGCATTTTAATTCTTAAACAAACATCAAGTTTGTGTGGGTAGTACCT
Organism: Melitaea athalia; assembly: GCA_905220545.2. NCBI lineage: Eukaryota > Metazoa > Arthropoda > Insecta > Lepidoptera > Nymphalidae > Melitaea > Melitaea athalia. The sequence continues at coordinate 9,954,691 of HG992190.1, forward strand.
AAACAGGAAATTTTGAAAAGGGCAAATGTAAGTTCATGTTTTATTTTTGTTTTACTTGTATTTATTGTTAGTAGGACATTTATTGTTTTTACTACGTCTATCTTGATGTTTCAATATTGATATGAAAAATATCAGGAGGTTCACGTTCATTTTTTTTTGGTCTTTAAATTTAGACGCGAGTACTATAATTATGAGTAAGTATATCAGCATGACGACTATGGTGCTTCATTTTTTTTCTTTTTTTTTTAACCAACTTCCAAAAAAGGAGGAGGTTCTCAATTCGACACGTATGTTTTTTTTTTATGTATGTTAGCTCAGAACTTTTGACTGGGTGGACCGATTTCGATCAATTTTGTTTTAATTGAAAGGTATTGCGTGTCATGTGGTCCCATTTTAAATTAATTGAGATCTGACAAGTATTTTTAGTGTTATATCTAATAATGCGTATTTACGTGACTACTTTTTCGTCGACCTACGTTATATTATACCGCATAACTTTTACTCGGTATACCGATTTCGATGATTCTTACTTTAATCGAAAGCTAATACTTGTCTTGTAGTCTTGATTAAATTAGATCGAAAACTGATTACAACTTTTTGAGTAATCTTTAATAGCGCGTATTTACTTGACTATTTTTTCGTCTTATTACGTTTTATTACTTGTCGATGTAATTGAAGTCGGTTTTTTTTCGTTTGCGAGCAAACACAATCATTTGAGTATCTGGTTCGGTAATTAATATTCATTTCTTGTTTTACTAAAGATTTTACAAGTAAATGATTTTCAGATGCTACCAGCTTTCCTTAGGTTTATCGGCTTCCAGGTTGATATTTGTACCGTAGTCGTTTTATTATTGTTTAAGTGATTTTGTACTTGCTTTTAATTAATGCACTTAATTTTACTTTAATGCAAGCTGTTGATGTTATAATAAAAATCTCGTGCTTATAGTGAATTAATGAGTTAATTGTTAACTACCTATATATTTTATACATTTTGTTATATGGATGAAATAAATGCATTGAATTTTTCTGCATAATTTTTTTCATCAAAAAGTAATTTAAAAATTACCTATAGGTAATTTTAATATATATATAAATACCACAATTAAAAAGGACCTAAAGACATATATGTATAGGTATATGTTTTATATAATATGTCAAACCGTTTAGTCGACGGAGTGTGACTGAGTTAGCGAGATTAGTTTGGATATAATTATGTATGTACTATGTACACATCCAAAAATATTATATAAACAAGTTCAAAAAAACCTCTTTCGACACTTTTGTAATAATTAGAAGAGTTTCACCTTTTATGTTTGTAACATGATGATTTGTATACAAATTAATATGCCATAATATGATATTTATAATAAAATTACTTTATTCTTTAATTTAAGTAAGTATTCCTTCAATTGTAAAGAATATTATTAATTTTAATAATAACTTTTTTTTGTTTCATAGAGTCCAAGACACCGACGGCTCTTATTTTGAGAGCTTCACAGCCCTGTCATGGCGTCAAGAGAACAGACGGTTGGCAGCCCTGCGACTAGCTGAAGCGAGAGCTGAGAGACCTCCGCCTGCTCCTCAAGATCTTGGCCTTCCGAGCGTTTCTGCGCAGCTCTCACACAAAGAACATGAGCATCTCTATAATGAGGTTAGTTAACTACATATAGCTGATTTAGTAACAAATATATAGGTTACTACCTATTTGTGACAATGTAGAAAATACAGACTTTAACAATAAATACCTAGTAGGTATTTATTGTAAAAGTCTAGGTGTATTTACGAAGGTTTTAATGTATTCATAACCTTTAAATATATTCACAATTTAGTATGTTGTTTACTGTCTGTTCAATAAGTTGTTTTAATATGTTGTTTAAAGTGTGCGTATCCAGGCGAAAAAATCTAAAATAGATGTACTTACCTAGATTTGATTTTTCGTTCAGATGCGCATCGCCGATGCATGTTTTATTAATGAGGGTATTTGTAAGAAAGTACAATCGTACTTAACCTTAATCGTTTCATTGTTTATAAAAACTACCATTTCATAAATTTTCCACATAAATTATTAAGAAATGACAAGTTAACGATTTCATGATCCTACATTACAACAATAAAATATTTTAGGTTCACAGAATTTTTATATTTATAAGTTGAATACTTTATTGAACTATTTGTATTAGACTCGGAATACCGTCTTGTTGGATTATGAGTGGAACAGTAACAGTAAAATTCAAACAATGTAACATAACAAGAAACCTTTAGGGACCTCTATACTTCATTTCTTAACACAGTTAACTCAATAAGGTAGGCACTAAGTTTTAAAAACTAAGAAAAACTAATTAATATGTTGCTAATGTTGAGAATTATGTACTAAATAATACTACAATCCGCAAAATTAATAGCGACAATATTAATGATCATAAAACATGACAGCTCGCTGTGTAATCAAAATTATTCAAACTCATCTCAAAGTATAAACTATTGACTTTTATTGTTACAATGTAACAAATTAATAACAATAGAATATGGCGTTAAATTCAAGAGAACTTGCTATTGCATATAAAACTTTGTGTAAATCACGTCTCATTTACATGCATACGGCTGGCTATATTGAGCGTCGTATAAAGCTGTTGCAAACTATGTAATATAAATCCACTTCGTAGCAACATTCTGTAACCTTATTATTTCATACTTCATAGGTCCTTTATATGAATATATATTTTTAACGTAGGACGGAAAATAAAGGATTCAAAAAGTTCTTACAAAAGACATGTCTAGTTTTATCGACACACGAATAAAAATACCTAATAATTGTGTTTGCTCGCTAACGAAAAAAAAAACAACTTCGATTAAATCGACAAGTAATACAACCTAATTAGGCGAACAAATATTCAAGTAAATACGCGTCATCAGAGATTACTCAAAAAGTAGTAATCAGATATTATTATTTTTTATGTTACTAAGTAGACAAACAAGCGTACGGCTCACCTGATGGTAAGTGACTACCGTAGCCTATAGACGTCTGCAACACCAGAAGCGTAGCGAGCACGTTGCCGACCCTATCCCGAATCCCCCCCAGGAGCTCTGGTCACCTTACTCACCAACAGGAACACAACACTGCTTGAAAGCAGTATTATTTAGCTGTGGTCTTCTGTACGGTCGAGATACTACCCCAGTCGAGCTGCTCTATATTTTGAGCAGGAAAGGAGATGGGGACTTTGGGCCAAAATGTAATAAGTAGAGATATGGTTTAAAAAATTGTTAGATCTCAATCAAACTACAACACAAGCATTAGCTTTCGATTAAAACAAGACTCATCAAAATCGGTATACCCGGTGGAAAGTTATGCGGTATAATACAACGTAGGTCTATTATAGATATAACTCGAAAATAATTTTTTAGATCTCCATTTAAATGGGACCACGTCACAGGCGCAACTGAATTAACAACCTCTTCTCTTTTGGAAAGCGGTAAAATAGCCGCTCTAGTAGGCTTCAAAATACTTCACTAACTAACTAAATGTCGTACGTACATTTTAACTAATCTATTATAATATTTGTAGGTGTTATACTGTATCGAGAATGCAGTTGGCGCTCCAGCACCAGACGGACAATTTGCGTCATACAAGGAGGAGGTGATCGAATATGCTCGCCGAGCTTTCAAAGTACCGCACGAAGTTCATGCGCGCGCTTTACGTGCCGCGGGAAGTGAGCGACCACCAACTGTTGTACTGGGTTGCGCTGTCATTGAAGCCGATGGCCTTGAGGCTAAAGATGCTAACGGTAAGACACTTTTATTAACGGTAACTAAGAACAAGAACGAGTCTTAGGAATATGCTTGCCTAAAATGCCTATCCAATACCCTTTTGAAGATTCTACGCTTAACTAGTGGTCTAAGATCCGAGAAGCTAAATATTCCCTCATCTGTTAATTAGATGAAACAATTTTTTATAGGCTGATTTCAATATTGTGAATTTATTAAACAACCTCTGCCACCATAAGCCTGCTGCAAATTTTATTTTTTATTTTTTATCTTCTCCCTCTCATGTTAATTACATGTAGTAAGCTAAAACCGTTAATTATTTACATTTTATTTTTTTATTTTTATTATTAAGAAAACCAACAGCGTTACAATTAATACATTCTATAAACAAATTACAAAGAAATAAGGCCAATAACAGGTTTCCCTTTATAAAACATATAAGTATAGTTACATTGTTGCATTCGGACCAATGGGATGGCGTGCCTATAATAGTCACAGCTATGGATCAATCATTATTTATCACCATACATATAAACTTATAAAAGTATTATATAGGAAGTACAGCGTGTTTGTCCGTGTTTCAAAATATATACATAATAATGTTTTTATCATATAATAAAAAATTATTTTAATAATATTCATGAATTAATTAAATAGGTAATGGGCAGATATATTATGTGTGTCTTCGCACAGTGTGTTGTGTGGATTAGGAGTTGACGCCCTAGCCCTACGATGTCAATATCTTGGGATCGGTACATGACCACTAGGGAGCGTTAGCTTGCAATCGTGTTCATTATCTCGATAGCTAACGATTCTAATGTATTCAGCGAAAGTCGAAAGTCGCGAAAGTCACGCACACTCATTTACTATTAGTTTTAAGAACTCCAATTAGTTTATTTTTAAAATTTGTTTTAGAGAATGCAAATAAATCTATGTCCATATATGATTCATTAAAGATACGTGGTAATCTAGTTAATGCAGAATTGGCAGAGTAATTTCTGCTACTACAAGGAACAGACAACAGAGGCGTATGACGAGTACGACGATTAGGTGCACAATATGACAGTGCGCTTACTAGCTCCGGGCAATCCACGTGTCCATTAGCTATATCATACAAAAAAGTCAAGGGATAATAGGTTATTTCGGTGGCAATCTTCCACATAAGATTCGGAGAACTGTTGATTGCGATAGAGAATGTGTTTTAAAAACTTTTTTTGGATCCTTTCAAGTCGGTCCTTGTAAATATCGTACATTGGAGACCAGATAGGACTTGCATATTCGAGAGCACTGCGAACGTACGCGAAGTATACTGTTTTGATGGCCTCAATGTCAGTAAAACACTTACAAACCCGAATCACAAAACCCAAATTCCTAAACGCTTTTTGTGTAATCATAAGATTATGATTAGAAAATGTCATTTTATCATCAAAATATACACCAAGGTCCCGAACGATGTTGACTCTTGCTATGGTATTACCATTAAATTCATATGAAAACTTTATGGGATCTCTCTCACTTGTGAATGTTATACATTATATACCTGACTGTAGTAGGCACCCATCTCTATGATTGCTACACTTACCTGCAGCCATGTCAGTAACCTCAGTCAGCAGTAACCTGGCTGCAGGTAAGTATAGCAATCATAGAGATGGGTGCCTACTACAGTCAGGTATATAATGTAAAATATTGACGGTTTTAGCTTATTGCATATATATATATATAGCTTATTGTATATGCATGTAATTAACATGAGAGGGAAAAGATTAAAAAAATAATATATTTGCAGCAGGCTTATGGTGGCAGAGGTTGTTTAATAAATTCACAATATTGAAATCAGCCTATAAAAATTGTTTCATCTAATTAACAGATGAGCAAATATTTTGTTATATCCCGGATCTTAGACCATAGCTATACTACACTCTAACTAGCTATACCCACGACTCCGTTCGCGTTTTCGTCGAAATTCTATATGGACACTCATTCTTTTTGTAACGGCGTGATTCTGATCCTACAGGAATAATGGGATAAAAAGTATATGTTGCTATGTGATCTCCTTTATCTAGTTTATGCCGTTCCAGAGATAGATGTACAGACAGGTATATGGACAAACATTTAAAAACTTTTTAATTTATCATGTAAATAAAAAAATAAAATAAAAAAACTATAAAAACTTGACAAAACAGTACAATTTTTGGTGTGCAGAATATATTATTTTTATTTAATTTTTTTTTACCAATTACCAATATCGATCACGATCACGATTCAGCCTGTAATATCCCACTGTTGGGCATAGGCCTCTTCCCCATGTAGGAGAAGGATTGCCAATAAATTTTATTTTATTTATCGTTGTAAATTATTCTTTACAAATTGACTTTACAAATTAAAAATTGTCGTATTTATTGATTAGCCAAATGTTTCATATCTATCTGGGCGGTAGGTACTCGCGGTTAACGTGGTTTTTTGTCGCGTAATGTTCCACCTCTTCCCCCCAAAACCCCATAATCAATGCCTATAGGCTATCCTAGGTTTTTATGTCAATCATTGATCTCAATATTTGTTATTGAAAATTAAATGTTTATTTAATGTAATGTTTGTTTTCTACTATTTAATACCTGAATATGTTAACGAACTGCCCAGAGAACTGTAAGAAATGTATAAAAGTACCACGAAAATGAAATCACGTTAAAAAAATACTGAGCCACAGCAACGCGTGGCTAGGGTAGCTAGTAATATTATAAAGATACGTATATCGAGTTATTTACAGCTAAACCTTTCATAGTAGAGATCCATATTAAAACATTTTGTAGAGAACAAAATGTCAAAATATAGGTGTATGAATAAAAAGCTAAAAAGTGGGTCACCTAAATGGTGACCGCTCCAATTTAGTTTGCGTCGGTCTTATCTTTTGAACTTGCTACAAGTTGATTAGTAGCTAAGTTTTATAGCGTCTGTTTGTAATAACAAACAATAATGTGAATTTGGCGTACTTACTCTATGCATTTGTAGGAATCAGAAGTGAGGAGTAGGACGGATGGCCTGGTTAATTCACAATGTAATTTAAAACAACATAATTACACTACTTAGTATTCAATGGACTCACCGAGCGGGTACCGTCTATCGCGTGGCAGAGAGACAACTCGACGCAGTGCCCGGGACTTGTGACCCGAGTGTTGGTTTACGGCGGCGCCGCCTGACAATGCGCATTGGCACTCACCACCACCGGTCGAGTTGCCCAATCAGTAACAATTAATTCGTGTACACAAACTAACTATTAGAAGAGTCGAGGTTAAGCTACTAGCAGGATACACAAGTGCACCGCGCCAAGCCAGAGCCAAGACTGCCTGAGCCGCGGTTGCACCGTTCGTTTTATGCATGACAGAATGACTCGAATAATAAAATGATGTAGGGTAGGTGAATATCGCAGGTACCGACATTAATAACTATCTGTATTGATTCCCCGACACGGCCATTCTGACGTGCGCGCGTCCTCGCGCGCTATTTATTACAACCTTAGGTATTTTTAATCAAAAAAACAAAATATCGCTCGACTATCCTGACAAAAATCTATTCAACATCTTAATATCTGGTCCGGTACACACTGACCCTTTGGACTAGAAACAATTGGTTTCAGTTAGTAAGTCAATCAGTCACACCAGTCACAATATGGTTAACATCATTATCATTACAGTCATATCAATATGGTAAGTAACACTGATCTAGGTTTAAAATATGAAAACCCCTATAGTTCAAACAGGTGAGATTTCTGCAGCGCATCACTCATCATTACAAACAGTCTGGTCTGAGTCGTCGCCCACTAAAAGCAGGCGAGACTCCTACAGCGTTACACTCATCATTACAAACAGTCTGGTCTGAGTCGTCGCCCACTAAAAGCAGGCGAGACTCCTACAGCGTTACACTCATCATTACAAAAAGTCTGGTCCGAGTCGTCGCCCACTAAAAGCAGGCGAGACCCCTACAGTGAATCATGGATCGTCTCCCACAACAGCAGAAGAGACCATACTAATGTAAAACAGGCTGGTCGGAATCGTCGCCCACTAAAGCAGGCGAGACCCCTACAGCGTAACATGGATCGTCTCCCAGAACAGCAGGAGAGACCTTACTAGCCTGGATTGTTTGTCCATCAAATGTTTAACCACCTTACTTTTTTTTTTCATTCAATTTACTATTCATCTCTTAAGTACCGTCGTTAGTTCCGAGTCAGTATGAGAGGGCAGACATAGTATATAGTATCACAGTTGACAGTCATAGTATCAGTTGGCAGTCATAGTATCAGTTGACAGTCATAGTATCATATGTGATTACTTATTAGCAAAATCGACAATGCTCTTTGTTGGCACAACTGAAAGCCATTAGACCGAAGAATTAACTAATTATTATCAGAATAGGCCAGTATAGGTCAGTGTGAACCTGTTTCACCTCAATTAATAAGCTATATAAGTAATTAAGGGCAAGTCACGACCATCCTGATAGCACACGCCCTCGTGTGGAATGTAAACAAGACGATCAAATTAAAAGCATCTTTAGAATCTCGGCCTACCTGTCCTTAACGTGAAATTACATTCTTTGCTTCATCAGTCAATCTTTAATTAAAAAAAACTACCAATCGATCTTATCCCTTCAAAGACGAAAGGTTCCTCTAGCCATAATTAAAAAAATAAAGTTTTATTATTGACACATTAAGATCACATACAACGCTCAACAAACGACAACTACTATTACCACCTATATCGTCATCACCTCTTGTGATACGACCAACACATATCGTCATCACCTCTTATGATACGACCAATACATATCGTCATCACCTCATGTGATACGACCAAATAGCCATAGTATGTGCTCTATTTACTCATCAACATTTAAAAAAAATCTAACAACGTACATAAGTAAGAGGAATCTTTCGTAATTGATCGTGAAGACGTGATCATACCTATAGGTTCTATTACCAGACAACTATTTTAAATGTTTCAAGAACTTTAATCTGAATCATAAATGTCGTTAAACCAATTATAACTAATCACTTTACACAAATACCACAGCCATGTACCATCGACGTCATCACAACCAAAACTATACACGCACGTTTACTTCTACAACAAGTTACAACCAAGCTTGCAAAGTCCTCGAGTAAAGACCTCTAACACTACGGCTCTTTAGACGAAGAGCAATCACAGTACATGTGTCAGTCACATACATCTCAGTACACATATCCATCGAATGGATCACCCGTGTCAGTCACCTCTTGTGACTACACGCTACGGTATCAAACACCACGACCTCCGCCAGAGTTAAACGCACACCGCGCACCCATGAACTCTTGGGTTGCCCCAAGAGACACCTTCTACAGGGCTACGACTACTAAATAACTACACTGGTACGTTTGAACACATTACGGTCGATAGAGTCGTTCACTCGAGTCTCTCCCTCTACTTAACTTGAACATCATCATTATCAACAAGATCATAAATTACATCAATATCGTCTGGTACATGACGTGCTGGCATTTCTCTTAACTTTTCGTGAGCAAATTTGTAGGTACGTTGACAATTTAAGCTTTAAGGGTCCGATTACCTTCGAGAACTTCTAATACGCGAAAAGGGCCTCAATATTTCGGATCAAGTTTCGTTTGATGACGGTCCTCATTTTGTAACAGAACAAAATCGCCAATAGGATATTAAAAAGCCTAACTGTCCCTATGAAGGAAGTAGCGAAATCATATAGCTCCATTTACAACCCTTGCTTCCCAAAGTTACACAATAATTATTAGAACAGATGGAAACATACTCGTATCAAGACTTTTAACAGTTACCTACAACGACTGCCTTAAAATGTAACTGCTCACGCGTTAGTGACATTTAACTTTAAAACGCGTGGTTAACAAAGTCTAAATCAATTCTACATCAAGAGGTATGAGTAAATATACTTAGAAAATGACATACCTGTCTACTTATTTAACAAACTAGCTACGTAATTAACTAAAATAACTAGTATCTAAAGGAATAATTAATATTCTTAAACTGAAAATATTTCATTGAGTCGATTGAAAATTCTTCTTATATACAAAATCGATTATTATTTCAAATCAAATTGGTATCGTGTGAGGGAGTCTCTAATTTCAAACTTTCTTGAACTGTTAACAGAAAACAAACGAATGGACAGAATATAGTAAGAATTTGTAATGGTCACCTACTCATAAACAAAATTATTAATCTGAGGTTACCTACCTACAACTATTGTTGTAACAAGTTTACGATTGCACCAATTAGGTGTTATCAATTAACTCTCTGTAATTTAAACGTTCTTAAACAGAACAACTAAAACAACTTTTAAACAGTTTTAAAAAAATCAATCAAAGGTAGAAAAAGACTAAAACCCTCAATGAAACACTCATTTCTCACTTCTAATCTATAGTTCACGATACGTGTGTGTTTTAACTATATCGAATTAATTATTATCACAGTAATCACTTATACGCCACGTAATTAAAACTACGTAACTAAACAATAGCTGCTCATACAATTACAAATTACAATAATCCCATCAATAGATGATGAAAATGGTGACTGACTAATCAGAAAATTAATATTAACTATTCGGAAGATGGTGTCTCTAACTTTACGCTCTTTCGGTACTTCGACAAATAATATTAGTTAAAATATCGTGTAAGATAGTAGACGTAAAGACAAAAATATCCGTTACAGAGGGTAATCGGAAATACTCAAGCTAAGACGATATTAACACTTTATCACAAACAAGTGGGTAACCACAAAAACTTAACGAAAATATAGCTACGCAGAGTCATGTACCAACGTAAATCAAACTTTCAATAACCAATTCATTTTCTACAACACCTACAACTATGTAAGCCACCCTTCCAACCAGCAATTACAATTGCTCCACAATCCACGCGTATCCCTCTTGGATCACGTCACAGTGTATCCCTCCTGGATCACTCATTCATCACAGTGTATCATCCTCTTGATGACTACACACTACAGTCTTTAGAGCGCTTACATCAGTTTTCTGTCACATCACTAAAATGTTCACCATTATGATCGTCATCTATAAACTCAATTGGTACATGACCTTCTGGCATCTTCCTTAAACGACTGTCGCTGCGACTACCGCGACGGCTCGCACTACGATTACGCTTACGGTCTGACATTGTGACTGAATCGAAACAAAAACTGAATCGCAAAATCTATTAGCAAAATTAATCACTACACAACTACCTTACGTATCACAATAAAACTAAATTCAACAAATAACCGGTAACTCGAATTACGTAATCGAACACTGAACAAAAACCACTTGTACACCGGTAAGAATAAAACAGAACGACCGAAAAGAACTAAAATACAGTACATCGATATTTTCATCACCAAATGTTGCAACTACCTTGCACACTTGCTAAAAATAGAACTTAAACAAAGAAACCCAAACTCCGAATTAACTTTAAGTACACGACTACGCTCGCGATATTAAATATTTTTTTTTAATTTTGAGCTTAGTCTATTCCTCAGTCATACTAAGTAAAAGTTTATGAAGAGACAGGTTACTATTACTACTAAATCGGTTTAAATGATGACGACTCGACTTGCGCTTCGATCTACACGGGACTACGCGAACGCGATTCTCGTGGCATCATGAAATAAATTACTCACTAGTAACACTCTTAGTGGGCACGAGAACAGTATCCCACTTCTGATGTAGGAATCAGAAGTGAGGAGTAGGACGGATGGCCTGGTTAATTCACAATGTAATTTAAAACAACATAATTACACTACTTAGTATTCAATGGACTCACCGAGCGGGTACCGTCTATCGCGTGGCAGAGAGACAACTCGACGCAGTGCCCGGGACTTGTGACCCGAGTGTTGGTTTACGGCGGCGCCGCCTGACAATGCGCATTGGCACTCACCACCACCGGTCGAGTTGCCCAATCAGTAACAATTAATTCGTGTACACAAACTAACTATTAGAAGAGTCGAGGTTAAGCTACTAGCAGGATACACAAGTGCACCGCGCCAAGCCAGAGCCAAGACTGCCTGAGCCGCGGTTGCACCGTTCGTTTTATGCATGACAGAATGACTCGAATAATAAAATGATGTAGGGTAGGTGAATATCGCAGGTACCGACATTAATAACTATCTGTATTGATTCCCCGACACATTAATTAGTTTGTGTTTGTTGATTAAATCGCGAGAGACACTGTCGCACTACGAGTACCACCAGACAAACCGTGTAATATAATTGTTAGAGCAATGAAATAAAAGGATGTAATTTGCCTTAAATTAAACTCCTTGGATTTACCTTTTTAAATATATAAAATATGTCAAAACAGATTAAAATATAATTTATAAATATTTAAAACTTAACAATCCAAAAACAATTTTAGAACGTTTTAGTCTTATAAACACAAATCAGAGAGTTGAATGTACGAATGCTTTTATAAAAGTGCTCTTGAGATCAAAAGTTACTAAAAGATGCAAAACGACCAGACACAATTATGTTTGGTTAATACTTTAGAATATTGTTGCAGTAAACATTAATAGTTTAATAATTTTATTCAATTGTTACTATAGGCACAAAAATAAAACTATATAATTAATAATTGTGTTTGCTAGAAAACGAAAAAGAAACCGACATCAATTACATCGACAAGTAACACAACGTAGGTAGACGAAAATAATAGTCAAGTAAATACGCGTTATTAGATATAACTCTAAAAGTACTTGTCAGATCTCAATGAAATTTAAATGGGACCGCATAACACGCAACACCTTTCAATTAAAACAAAATTAATCGAAATAAGTCCACTCAGTCAAAAATTCTGATCTTACATACATTAAAAAAATACAATCGGATTGAAAACCTCCCCCTTTTTTGGAAGTCGGTTAAAAAGACCATTAAAGGAATATTAATTTAAAATATTTTTCATGTTTGATTCCTTTAAATTTAATTTTGAGTTAGAATATAAATCAATATGAAGAAAGTTTAATATTGAATTCTTGATTGTACACTGTACAGTTGTACAAAGGCAAGTGGTCTTATTACAAATACATAGTGAGTTTTGTTTGTGCATTGTTTTAAAACGTAATAAGTTTAAATGTATTATTATCACACAATTTAAATATTAGGTACTTTTTTATCAAAATCTTTCAAACTAATTAGAAAAAACATAAAATAATTTCTGTCAAAATCTATTCCATTAATTAAAAGATTTTTTATTTTATTTCATATAACTATATAGAAAACAAACTTTGAACGTTTTCATTTACGTCTAAAAAGTATTTTTAAAAGAAAAAGTTCTATAACTTTTCATTAACAAAGACAAACTTGTATACGTATAAAATAACGTGTCTGTAATAGAACGTCTTAACAATAAACATATAGGTACTGATGAGAGATTTGGGCGAACCCGTATTGAATTACGGAACAAGGGTGGCACCTCGCTTGGAACTGATACATAAACGTCTGACAGCCTCTTGTACTGAGATTTTATCTGTCTACGACACACGGCACTAAATAGAGAGAAATTGTTTGAAAGAACCACCAGAACGATATATTTGAAATGTTTTCATTAAGGGCTACAATGTTAAAATCTTTGATGTTTTAGTATACATAATATACATAACTAATATGTATACGATCTCATAAGCGGCAAAAATTACAAAGTAATAAAACATACTAAGAAATGTTATATGTATAATTTCCTTGTAAGAAAATTATCTTACAAAACAGCTTTATTTCAATTTACAGTTTACAACAATTATACTTATACATATAACGAAAATGACACTCATTTATTCTTGCGTGTTTATTATTCATCGTGACAGCATCCATAAGAAAACATGTTACGTAAGTAATTTCCAAGTCTACTGATTAGGTTTCTTAAGATAAGAATATACCTCTAGCAGGTAGTTAGAGGAGGAGAGAAGACGCACGTTCAGGAGTACAATTTATTCGTAATAATAGGATTCTAAGCATTAATACAGATTCGACCACTCTAAATTATAGGAAAAAATAAAACTATTATGCAAACGTACAGGTTATATTAATTTATAATAGTCAAATTACGTCACCTTCATGTGATCCACCACGTAAGAAATCCAATACCTACTTATTATTTGAAACGTCCAAAAGATTCCATTATAACAAAACTTTACGATGTATAAAAGATTGTTAGGGTGAAAAATGATGCACTCGGTCACATGATGTTCCTTCGGGATCCGAAAGTATTATCGTGAATTATATGTTATACGAGTATGATTCATAGCACAGATAACAGAATTACTTACCGGCGAGAGTTTTAATATAAGATAGAGATTTTCAGAGTTGCTATGTAAAAGTTTTAACAACACTTACCTAAATATAGTTAACAAAATTAACGTGTGCGTTATAAAATATGTAATCGATACCTATAGTAATGGTGTAAATAAAAAAAAATTGTTTGCATGTATATTATTCAGAACTAACCCAGGCTAAGATAAATAACGCATCGACTCATCATAGTGAAATAATAAGCATACAATGTGAAGAAATGAGGAAATAACGTTATTAAAAAACAAAAATTACAACTCACAAACGGATACAACGAATCAAAACATTCAAAAGTTACACGAAATGTTTGAATCCTAGCGTCCATGCAACGTTTCTACGTTTTATAGATAAATCGCTGCAAACTTTATACAAATGTCGGGTGAAGCTTAACACGTTAACAGTCCCCATACAAGAGTTCTGAAATACGCCATTTGTCCATATGCGATTTGATATTTTTTGGCCATTATTCGATATCAATTTACTGAATAATGCATAAAAATAACAAAATATATGTTAGGGTCCCGGATATGCCCGTGTACACCGGGCGGTACACGGACTTATGAATCAAAATTTCCGTGTACCATGGACTCATGAGTCATAAGTTTCAAGTCAGTAAACATAAGTTTAGTTTATTGGCACTGAGTTAGGCACCATAATGCAGTGTCAGAAAAATTTCGCCCTACCGTCAATCATATTATTTTTTTCCCGCCTCAAACATATATTTGACATCGACGAAATAATCTCCACGATATTTACCTATTTATTCACGTAAAAGTATTTTACGATTATATAATATAACGAGATGCATCCTGGAAGGACAGAAACACTGAGCATTCTAGCAGTACATGAAGCCACTGTAAAAAAAAACTGTTACAACCCGAAGTTTTACAAAGTGAAATAAGCACTTCCAGCATGGGACGAATTCCGCAATCATACGCGGGTTCATCAAGGTCATTTGGATTAGCAGGACTATCTGGATTACCGGGACCATCATCAGGAATACTGTCTTCTTCAAGTTTAAGTACGTCGCTGAGAAACGCACATTTTTTGGAGTGTTTGGGCAAAAAAGGATCTCGTTTCATCCGAAGACGATGCGTAATGTGTGTTATCAAAACCTTCTTGATGACGGTCGACTTGCTCCATACGCACGCGTCAAAGCCAAAAGGGTATCAACGCGATGTACAATTTGTAATAAAACTTACTGTATTGATTGTTTTTCTAAAGTTAAAGTTCACCGATAAATCTCTCTTTATTTTCTACTAAGTTGTTTTATTTCGTGTTGATATAGCAACACTTTCCAAAAAATATGACATGTTTTTGACTTTTTTTATGTATTAGATCTTTGGCCACAAGTTCAATAAGAAAACACTAACTAATTTGACAAGTCCGTGGTTCTAGAGATCATAGAGTTAAACAGGGCTCGTGTACCTCATAGGGTACACGGACTCGGAAGAACCGCGTCGCGTGTACCACATACGGTACACCGGACTGTTAACGTGTTAAATCGAATTGCCAGCGAGCTGAACTTTGCTATGTTTAACTCTTGTTTAACGAGTTAGCAAAATACAACGCTACTGTTATAATTTTAAAATACTCGAACATGCTTTTGTTCCATATAAGTATTATTAAACACAAAGTTTTGTAACAACAAAAACAAATGACTTCAAAACAAACACATGAATTGAAAAGCATAATTCACGTATGATATATTAGTTTTTTATGGAATACTAGCTGACCTGGCGAACTTTGTACCGCCTTTTTTTTCTTAAATATAATAATTACATATACCAAACTAAAATATGGCTATCTTTCAATTTGGATCAAACTGCACACGGTGTGCAAATTTGATTAAAATTGGTTAAGTGGTTTAAGAGTTCATTGAGGACAAACATTGTGACACGAGATTTATATATATTAAGACTAGATGGCCCGGTGAACTTCGTATCACCTACGTATATGTGTGAATAATATGGGCAAAACACTTTCTGAACGTACAAAAAAATATTTGACAACCATTTATGTTTCTCACCGTTTAAACCTTCCCTGAACTAATATTTCCACAACTTCTCCACAAATATTTTAAGATCAAAATCAGCCAAATCGGTCCAGCCATTCTCGAGTTTTAGCGAGACTAACGAACAGCAATTGATTTTTATATATATAGATTCCTGTATTGCTGGTCGTATACTTTTATTAAATCCAATTAATCCATTCGAGCCGGAACACCAAACTCTATTATTTTTTTGAATAAAAACATAGAAAACATTTTTAAAATACTGCCAAAATAGTACGCTTTAGCCTGTACTATCTCACTGATGGGCATAGGCCTCTTTCCCCGTTTAGGAAGAAGCATCAGATCTTAATCCACCACGCTACTCGTAACAACGTAACGATCACTATCAGGTGTAATAACAACCGGGACCGACAGCTTAACGTGCTCTCCGAGGCACGGTTGGGGAGACCCACAAGGACTAACAACAAGACTGGAAATAAATATTTGTTAAAACACAAAAATTCACTCCGAGCGGGAATCGAACCCGCGACCGTCGGTGTTTAGGCGCCGCCGACACGGCACACGCACTATTACACCAGAGCGGTCGTCGCCAAAATATTACTGGAAACCAAATATTACTTCTATTATTTGTTGTGGTAGATTCTAGCTCCAGATACGGGACTGTACTGTTAATTGTCTAGCTTGATTTCACTAAAGGTATTTCGCTTGTGTTGCGGTGTTTGAGGCAGTGGAAGTGTTGGCTTGCTCTTTGTCCCTTATCCATCCTTATTTCTCTTCTTTTCCCACATATTACTGAACCATCCTTTTACCAGTAACTCACTTCCATTTTACTGCTCATATTTTAAAAGTGTTGCTTATTTACAAACTAGTTAAAGCAATAGATTAAAATATATTTTCCCTGCAGGATTCAGCGATCCTTACTGTATGCTAGGCATACAGCCAGCATCCATACCCGCTTCTCCTCGCGCTTCGGAAGACGAAGGTCGTAAGCACGGCTTCAGACTGAGCTTCAAGCGTCGTGACGGTCGACAGCAGCGGGACAGTCTCGGCAGACTACCAGCGAGATACATTCGCGCGACCAGTGTCCGACCGCATACACTGTCACCAAAATGGAATGAAACATTCAAATTGTGAGTGCCTATTACCCAATTCTTCCAATTTTTTTTAAGAAAGAATATTTTATATATTATACTGTTATTAGTTAGTCTTATTGCTAATATTTAATGACTGTATTTTTAAATTACAATAAATTCGATAGTAAATAATAGTTTTAAAAAAAGTAAAAAACACGCTTTTATAAGTAACCCAAACTAAAAAGGAATAATCTTATCAAATTAGTGTATTGTCATCGGTCCTCGATACGTCTACTAAGTTTTAAATCTGAACGTTTGAAGTGGGTCAAAATAAAGTCCAAAGGAGTCGGTTACAAACATGCAGGTGAAGCTAATAAAAAAGCGTGTAAAAAAGCGCGTAAAAAGTATACCTAATATTATCTACTTGTTTACAAAGATAAGTTGATAACTGTCGTTCATAGACATCTTTAATATTACTGGTCAATATCTAAAAGTTTAGCCAAAAGTAAATTTAATTTAATTTATTATAATGTATTAAATTTAATAATAGTAGAGATGTATAAACGTACTAAAAACAACAAATAGGTATCTGAACAAGAAACTGTTTATATATTCGGAAATCAAATACCAAATCATACTGGGTTCACATATAAAACTTGATGGATTCACTTGCTTTACGAGTGCACTATTGGCAAAGGACAATGCCTATTTATGCCCGGTACGTGCTTTGACTAGTTTAGACAATTCATATATTTAAGTATCGTTTATTAATTGAAACTAGATTTTTAATAATATTCTAAAAGTGATCAAAGCCGTGGTTTATAATTTAATTTTAAAAAATATTTTAGTTGTATTCCGCGTTTGTCATGTCAAAATAGTTTAAATATAAATAGCAAGTCGTCATAGCAACCACACAAACAAACGCTTTTTTTAAATTAAAATATAAACCACGGCTTTGATTACTTTTAGACTATTATTAAAAATCTAGTTTTAATTAATAAAGAAAACTTTAATATGTCAATTTTCTGGTCGTGTTGGGGTTTATAATTTAATTAAAAAAAGCGTTTATTTCTATAGTTGCGTTTCCGACTTGGTATTTATATTTAATATGTTTTGACAGTACAAACCCGGAATACAAATAAAATATCTTTTTTAATTAAAGTATAAACTACGGTTTTAATCACTTTTAGAATATTATTAAAAATCTATTTTCGATTAATAAAGGATACTTAAATATATGAATTGTCTGAACACGTACCCGGGCACGGCTTCATAGAAAATAGGCATTGTCCTTTAGATTTATAGGCATAACTTAAACTGAATACAATAGTTCAATAGTGAAAATGATTCCACCTGAGTATAAAATTATTAGGTGTGACTGAGCGGATAGGAGCAAACAGGTGGAGTATCTCTTGTGACTGCACTGAACGCGAAAATACGACCAGTGTATTGTGACGTCATTATCGGTGCACAGAGGCTTGAAATCGTTGCGAAGACTTTTTGCAGGCGATCCATCGCTCGGACTAGGACACCTACATTTATTTTATGTAATGCAGTACCTATAAATTAAAAAGTGTGTGTGTCAGCTATGACGCACCACTGGAGTTTACTTCTTCAGGTCGACTCTCTAAATATGCACATAAAACACTTTATAGTCTAAGAAAAAGATTAATACCATATAAAATGGTAAATAAATGAATCAAAATAACGCCATCTATCGATGGCATTATTAGAAAATTTCGTAACCGATACCGTCGTAACCATCGTAGCCGGTACCACGTCTGTTAAGCTAGAATGGTCAAATGGGCAGAACCACTTAAATTTTTGGTAAATATTGAGTGCTTTTTAAGTGCTAATTTAGTGCTCCATTATAAAATTTTACGCCCAAGAAACACGATCATAAATTATAAAACTGCTAGCTTTCACGTAAGCTAGCAATGGACAGCCGGCTATAACGCTCATAGTGTTAAGCAGACCTAGGTGTTAGCATTAATAATTTAGTGCTCATTGAGTGCTTCCAATATATGTACAAGAATCACAGAGAATTTTTTTTTTATTTTTTTTATTGATTACTTATAGAAAAATATGGCCGTAAAGCTAGAATAGTCAAATGGGCAGAATCACTAAAATTTTTGCTAAAAATTTAGTGCTTTTTAAGAGCTAATTTATGGCTGTAATATCAAATTTTACGCCCAAGTAGCATGATCATAAATTATAAAACAGACAGCTTTCACGTAAGCTAGCAATGTACTTCCGGTTATAACTCTTATAACGCTCATAGTGCTAAGCAGAACTACGTGTTAGCATAAATAATTTAGTGCTCATTAAGTGCTTCCAATATATGTAAAAGAATCACAGATATTTCTTTTTTTTTCGATTTTGGAATTGATTATAGATATCTGCTAGCTTATAATTAAGCTAGCAATGTACTGACGGCTATAACGCTCATAGTGCTAAGCATAACTACGTGTCAGCATAAATAATTTAGTGCTCATTAAGTGCTTCCAATATATGTAAAAGAATCACAGATATTTCTTTTTTTTCGATTTTGGAATCGATTATAGATATCTGCTAGCTTATAATTAAGCTAGCAATGTACTGACGGCTATAACGCTCATAGTGCTAAGCATAACTACGTGTTAGCATTAGTAATTTAGTGCTCATAAAGTGCTTCAAATATATGTAAAAGTATCACAGATATTTCTTTTTTTTTTCGATTTTGGAATCGATTATAGATTTATGCTAGCTTATAATTAAGCTAGCAATGTACTGACGGCTATAAAGCTCATAGTGCTAAGTATAACTACGTGTTAGCATTAGTAATTTAGTGCTCATTAAGTGCTTCTAATATATGTAAAAAAAAGTGTGTGTAAGTACACACGTGTTATACTTATGTACGCACGTAAGAAGTTATACTTCAAGCTAGAGTATTAAAATACTTCCAAAAAAACCTATTACTTAATAATTAGACAATAAGTCCACAACGCCATCTCTTAGAAATGATAAAGACTACTTTTTTGTTATAGTCCACAACACCATCTCTTAGAAATGATAAAGACTACTTTCTTGTCTGCAAAACTAGCGGCATCTATTCATGCATGCTTGAACTATGTCGTATCCATACGCGCATTGTAAACATTTACTCTCATAATTATTATTTTTCTCTAACGCATCATAAGAAGTATAACTTCAAAAATCACAGATAATTTTTTTTCTACTTTGGAATCGATTCTAGATAACTGCTAGCTTTTAATTGAGCTAAATAATTTTTCTTCTATTTCTACCATAGTAGTGCCCAGTAAAAACCTAATGTTTTTAGGTAGTGTCTATATTAAATGAAAAAAAAAAAAGATTCTAAATTCATTCAATAAATATTTGTAAGAAATCAATAAATAATTATTATATATGATTTTATCACAATAGAAAATAAATGACTACAAAGGAGACAAAATATTAAACTCTAAAACTATAATATATTAACTTAAAAATAATTTTTGATGACCTTACGAGGTCATCAACTTGATGACCTCGTAAGGTCATCAAAAATTATTACTAACCAACTGATTTTTTTTCTTTTAGTTATTTATTATTTATTTATACTTTATTGTACATCACAACTACAAATATCATTTACAGACTGTGAAGTACAATGGGCGGACTTATGGCTATTTAGCCATTTCTTCCAGACAACCCAAGTAACCCAAGTAGTAAGTTTTAGTTAGTGATTATCTATATAATTTAATAGTAATAATGTCCTACAAATTGCGTGGTGCGTTATCCCGGTCCTACGCTCACTGCTGCTCTACCCCCTACTATCTCTGTTAGCTACCACAATCGAGAGTTTTCGAAGAGGAATTTTTTGTTCGCCTCATCAAAATGTAGCCACTCCCAAAAAATTAGCTTGATACTGATCAGGTGAAAAAAATGTACTAGGGATCCCTACCTAATATATTATTATGTTCTGAAATACAGTTTCATTTTTAATAACTGGGCACTGCTATGGTAGAAATAGAAGAAAAATAATTATTTAGCTCAATTAAAAGCTAGCAGTTATCTAGAATCGATTCCAAGGTAGAGAAAAAATGATCTGTGATTTTTGAAGTTATACTTCTTGGCGCGTTAGAGAAAAATTATGAGAGTAAATGTTTACAATGCGCGTATGGATACGACATAGTTCAAGCATGCATGAATAGATGCCGCTAGTTTTGCAGACAAGAAAGTAGTCTTTATCATTTCTAAGAGATGGTGTTGTGGACTATAACAAAAAAGTAGTCTTTATCATTTCTAAGAGATGGCGTTGTGGACTTATTGTCTAATTATTAAGTAA
Organism: Melitaea athalia; assembly: GCA_905220545.2. Taxonomy (NCBI): domain Eukaryota; kingdom Metazoa; phylum Arthropoda; class Insecta; order Lepidoptera; family Nymphalidae; genus Melitaea; species Melitaea athalia. Next base: position 9,976,211 of record HG992190.1, read on the forward strand.
TAGGTTTTTTTGGAAGTATTTTAATACTCTAGCTTGAAGTATAACTTCTTACGTGCGTACATAAGTATAACACGTGTGTACTTACACACACTTTTTTTTACATATATTAGAAGCACTCAATGAGCACTAAATTACTAATGCTAACACGTAGTTATACTTAGCACTATGAGCGTTATAGCCGTCAGTACATTGCTAGCTTAATTATAAGCTAGCATAAATCTATAATCGATTCCAAAATCGAAAAAAAAGAAATATCTGTGATTCTTTTACATATATTGGAAGCACTTAATGAGCACTAAATTACTAATGCTAACACGTAGTTATGCTTAGCACTATGAGCGTTATAGCCGTCAGTACATTGCTAGCTTAATTATAAGCTAGCAGATATCTATAATCGATTCCAAAATCGAAAAAAAAAGAAATATCTGTGATTCTTTTACATATATATTAAGCACTTAATGAGCACTAAATTACTAATGCTAACACGTAGTTATGCTTAGCACTATGAGCGTTATAGCCGTCAGTACATTGCTAGCTTAATTATAAGCTAGCAGATATTTATAATCGATTCCAAAATCGAAAAAAAAAGAAATATCTGTGATTTTTTTACATATATTGGAAGCACTTAATGAGCACTAAATTACTAATGCTAACACGTAGTTATGCTTAGAACTATGAGCGTTATAGCCGTCAGTACATTGCTAGCTTAATTATAAGCTAGCAGATATCAATAATCGATTCCAAAATCGAAAAAAAAAAGAAATATCTGTGATTCTTTTACATATATTGGAAGCACTTAATGAGCACTTAATTATTTATGCTAACACGTAGTTCTGCTTAGCACTATGAGCGTTATAAGAGTTATAACCGAAAGTACATTGCTAGCTTACGTGAAAGCTGTCTGTTTTATAATTTATGATCATGCTACTTGGGCGTAAAATTTGATATTACAGCCATAAATTAGCTCTTAAAAAGCACTAAATTTTTAGCAAAAATTTTAGTGATTCTGCCCATTTGACTATTCTAGCTTTACAGCCATATTTTTCTATAATCAATAAAAAAAATTAAAAAAAATTTTTTCTCTGTGATTCTTGTACATATATTGGAAGCACTCAATGAGCACTAAATTATTAATGCTAACACCTAGGTCTGCTTAACACTATGAGCGTTATAGCCGGCTGTCCATTGCTAGCTTACGTGAAAGCTAGCAGTTTTATAATTTATGATCATGTTTCTTGGGCGTAAAATTTTATATTGGAGCACTAAATTAGCACTTAAAAAGCACTCAATAATTACCAAAAATTTAAGTGGTTCTGCCCATTTGACCATTCTAGCTTAACAGACGTGCCGGTACCGTCGTAAGCGTCGTAGCAGATAGATAGCGCACAAAACTTGAGGTCATTCGTTCAGTAGATTTTACTCTTCATATTTTTTTGCATACCGGGGGCCTTATATGAAAATCGATTCTTAAGGAGTAAACATCAATTATTTTATATACTGCGCTATATAATAATGTAAAGAATGAGTACATACCATTCCTACATTTACATAAATATTGTTAAATATATTTCTTTTATATTTATTGTTATCTGACGCGCGTAATTGTTTTCAATAGTTAAAAACTTATTGTGAGTTCATTCAAAGTAATACAATAAGAAACAAATAACTGGATCCAGTGTTGAGTATGTTATTGGTAAACCAAAGGGAGATGGAGCGGTTGTGACGTCATTGGGGCCATTTGATGCATATAAACCTCTACTCGATCACGATCACGGCGATACGTATTTATCCGTATTTTGCATGTACCCATTACAATTTGTTTAAGTTACTATTTTATTAGTATTAATTTTAATAACAAAGACTTATGTCGAGTTAAGGGAATCCCAGTAACGTTAGATTAAATAAAAAGAAAATAATTATACAACCATAATATTATCACAACAGTTTTAAATATGCATAATTGCATACAAACTGATAATTATATATATTACATCTATACTAATATAATAAAGCTGAAGAGTTTGTTTGATTGTTTGTTTGTTTGTTTGTTTGTTTGTTTGTTTGTTTGTTTGAACGCGCTAATCTCAGGATCTACTGGTCCGATTTGAAAAATTCTTTCAGTGTTAGATAGCCCATTTATCGAGGAAGGCTATAGGCTATATACCATCACGCTTAGACCAATAGGAGGGGAGTCCACGCCGACGAAGTCGCGCGCAGAAGCTAGTTAGTAATACGATGCAAATTAAAAACAGATATTTTTCTTTGAATATTAACAAACAATACAATAATTGAAGGTGAACCTTATTTAAAAATAATAAGACAAATGTGAAACAATATCGCACATAAACATTACGTAATGATTATCAAATTTACTGTAGGATATAGCAGACTTTTACAACGTATATGTAATTACAGTCATTTAAGACAAAGTAATGAATATAATATAGTAAGAACAAGAAAGGTTCATTGAATCACGAAGTGTTTGTCCGTGGATATGGGCACCACATCGTCCATTAAACGTTCGATCGATCAGTATATTCGACGTTGCACTACCTCGCTTCATGCCTCACTGTCCGTCCTAGGGCTTACCGTTCACTTAAAAATAGAACGAACGAACTTCAACAAACATTTTCATACAACGTTATTCGTCGCGCTTAATATGCGATGAGACGTGTTTGATTTTTAGAGCTATTATGGGTCTAAAAATAACATAAAGGTCTCCCTCCGTATTATCCTCTTTAAGTTTTTTTTATAAATCAGAGTAAACATCGCTATTTATTTGTATACATTTGATTTTAAGCACTTACTTTTTAGGGTTCCGTACCCTTTGGAACAGGACTTATTACTAAGACTTCGCTGTCCGTCCGTCCGTCCGTCTGTCACCAGGCTGTATCTCAAGAACGGCGATAGCTAGACAGTTGACTTTCACAAATTATGTATTTCTGTTGCCGCTACAACAACAAATACTAAAATCAAAGTAAAAGAAATATTTAAGGAGGGCGATAAATATTTTTGTTATGCAAATATATAGGTCTCCAACGCCGTCTATCAGGAATCAAGAAAACGTCGTCGAAAGACTTATATAATAGCTTTCCAATAGCGGCATGGATCGATTGACAGATGGCGTATTTGACTAGTTTATTTACCATTTTTATATGGTATTAATATTTTTCTTATTTACTAAGTATTTTGTTTAATAACAATAAAATATAGCCTTTACTTTAGTCAATAGTACGGAACCCTTAGTGCGCGAGCCCGACTCGCACTTGGCCGATTTATTATGTAATGTTTTAAAAATAGGTTAACCACATTTTATTTTCTGATTATAATTATGATCCTTTTTCCTGTTAATGCATGCATTCTTATTAGGAAAAAGAATTGTAAAATAATAATAATATAATAGGTTGCCTAGCGATATATTATTTCATATAAGAACAAGTTGAATGTTTAAAATTAATTGTGTTTGCTCGCAAACGAAAAAAAAGCGACTTCAATTACATCGACAAGTAATACAACGTAATAAGACGAAAAAATAGTCAAGTAAATACGCGCTATTAAAGATTACTTAAAAAGTTGTAATCAGTTTTCGATCTAATTTAAACAAGACTACAAGACAAGTATTAGCTTTCGACTAAAGTAAGAATCATCGAAATTGGTACACCGAGTAAAAAGTTATGCGGTATAATAGAACGTAGGTCGACGAAAAAGTAGTCACGTAAATACGCATTATTAGATATAACTCTAAAAGTACTTGTCAGATCTCAATTAAATTAAAATGGGACCACTTGACACGCAACACCTTTCAATTAAAACAAAATTGATCGAAATCGGTCCACCCAGTCAAAAGTTCTGAGCTAACATACATAAAAAAAAAAAAACATACGTGTCGAATTGAGAACCTCCTCCTTTTTTGGAAGTCGCTTAAAAAGCAATTTACACTTTGACAGCATTAGCGTGAACTTAAATTCGAGTTTCGGAACGCTATTAAATATCGTGGATTAAATTACGAAAATAATAACATGTTAATGAAACTGTAATAAAATTAATACATTTTAAGCAGTGATATCGACGATATATCATCGGATGTCCTACACCTGGACATCTGGGACCACGATGATGAAAGCTCCGTGCTGGATGCTGTGTCCCGTCTCAATGAGGTCCGCGGGGTTCGAGGCCTCGGCCGCTTCTTTAAGCAAGTGTGCCAGAGCGCAAGACAAGGAAGCCAGGACGATTTCCTTGGTAAGTGAATACGTATATATGTTACTGTAAAAGCTCGAACTACGGTAAATCCTAAGATTTAAGAGTAAGTCTTAGGATTTACCGACATGAGTTGGTAAATGTAAGGATTTATGAAAATGGGACATTTTTTTCGGGCATTTACTATTAGAATTTAGTACATGCTAGGTTTTACCACTGACAGCTAGTAAAAGTTGGTTTTGGGAACAAAACAAAGATTAATTCTTATTCATTTATTTCAGTCAAAAACTTGAATTGGGAAGTCTTTAGATTAAGACCCGTAGACCGTTTATTATCGGCATAATTTCGTTACAAAAAAAATAACCCTAACCTATCTAACTTCAAAATTAGACCGTTTATCGGCATAATTTCGTTACAAAAAAAAATAACCCTAACCTATCTAACTTCAAAATTAGACCGTTTATCGGCATAATTTCGTTACAAAAAAAATAACCCTAACCTATCTAACTTCAAAATTAGACCGTTTATCGGCATAATTTCGTTACAAAAAAAAATAACCCTAACCTATCTAACTTCAAAATTAGACCGTTTATCGGCATAATTTCGTTACAAATAATAATAATAATAATAAGCCTAACCTATCTAACTTCAAAGTTAGACCGATGCGGGCTTAAGGCTGCTTTTCCACCAAAACAACGACTTAAAGACTAGCCACGTTTTAACATGTCTTTTTCAACATTTACCGTGCCTTTAATGTAATTCCTAAGACTTACCAAGTGAATGGTGGTAAAAGTGCGAATCGCAAAATCGTTCGGGCTTTTACCATTAAGTGTTGGTAAATCTTAGGTTTTACTCTTAAATCTTAGGATTTACCGTAATTCGTGCATTTACAGTAACATATATAATAACTTTAGATTCATATAAAATATGTACTACATTCGGACAAATTACATATGTGGCAACATGTATAGTATTGTAATTTTTAAACTAATATACTTGTATAAATATATTGTCCTAATAAAATATTTAACTACTCGTTTATTGCGTCGCATACGATTTCTAACGATAAACCGACAGGAGTTTTCCTATTTAACGAAATGTGAAGCTTAAATAATAGTTAATTTCTCTGAACTTTCGCAATTCTTATTTCAATTTTTTGTGCCCTTAGAACTTTCTACAAAGTATTAAAAAACTTTAAAAAAAAGATGAATAGAATCAGTAGAATCGTCCTCAAGTTAAGACGTGACCATGAAATTGACGCTTCCCGGCAGTGTTTGCAGCCTCAGGACAAAGCTCGAAACTTCCTTTTTCATTCTGAATTAATGACTGCCACCAACATATAAATCAAAATAGTATTTTATTTAATTTATGGGTGTTTTAATAATTTATTAAAAGGGTCCAAAATAATGAAACACCTAAATCAATGTGTAGACGCCGCGTTGGTGCAGCGGTCACAGCACTGGATTGCGCTGGCGTTTGCGGGTTCGATCCCCGCACACGATAGCATTTGTATTAGCCATACAGATGTTTGCCGTGATCTGGGTGTTTGTGCAGTCCTTGTGGGTCTCTCCAACGTGCCTCGGAGAGCACGTTAAGCGTCGGTCCCGGTTGTTATCATGTACACCTGAAAGCGACCGTCACTTATTAATTGTAGGGAATATATCCGCCAACCCGCATTGGAGCAGCGTGGTGGATTAAGCTCTGATCCTTCTCCTACATGGGGAAGAGGCCTATGCCCAACAGTGGGATATTATAGGCTGAATCCTGATTGTACTTCAATGTGTATGATATTTTTTACGAAAGTTCTTATTTGTATATGACTGTTAATTTAAACAAAATTGAAATTCAACAACTAAAATTTCAATCGCATGCATAATTAACGTGAACAGAGTAAAAGTACCCTGTAGTCGTATTTAAATGAGACAGCGACTAAAAAAGGTTACTTTAAAATACCTTCAATAGGGAAGTAATAAAAATGTACCAAACCTTAAATAAATAAATAAAAGTTTACTTTTCCATTTTAATTGAATCTCTTATATTTTATCAAAAAATGAAATAAATAAAATTGAATAACTAAAAGATAACATTTTTATGAAAGTTCACACAATAACTCTTACCTTCACTGAATAAAAAAACTAAATGCACACTTTACACACATACTTCAGCCTACCGCAGTCCACTGCTGGACATAGGCCTCCATAAGTTCGCACCAAAAATGGCGTAAACTCATGTGTGTTGCCCATAGTCACCACGCTGGGCAGGCGGGTTGGTGACCGCAGGGATGGCTTTGTCGCACCGATGACGCTGCTGCCCGTCTTCGCCCTGTGGCCAAAGCCAGCAGTTGGATGGTTATCCCGCCATCGGTCGGCTTTATAAGTTCCAAGGTGGTAGTAGAACTGTATTATCCCTTAGTCGCCTCTTACGACACCCACGGGAAGAGAAGGGGTTGCTGTATTCTTTTACCACACAGTAGAAAAAAAAAACTAAATGAAACATTTACGAATATCTCTCAATAATTACTCAAAATGCATTATTAATTTTATTGTTTGTACGTGGATGTGCGTGTATATGTCTGAGTACATGAGGATTTATGAAGACATCGAGTAGATCAATTAACTCTTCAGCACATAAAAATGTTTTTTGTTTTTACGTTACAATCGTTTAATCTATATAATAAAAATAAATGTTGCTAAGCGCATAATTGGAGAATGGCTCGACCAATTCTGCTAATTTTTTTTTGTATGTTCCTTAAATCCTACGGAAGGTTTTTATACTAAAAAAACATGACAGACAAAACGAAGTCTGTCCGGGCAGCTAGTTTATAATAAAATTATTCGTTATAACGATGCTACAAGTCATTTCAAGCTGTTAACGTAGTAATCTTATGTTTTCGACAAAAATTATGTTGTTCACAAAATTTAAAATCTTTAATAATAAAAATATATTTTCATAATTATTTACGATTAATTAATTAATTTATTATTAAGGTTGCTTGCAATTGTTACATTTTATGATACATTACAATTTTAATTTTATTAAAGACTACATTTCTAAATGTACAACTATATTAAAGCAAACATGACATGCAAATGTTTAGTTTACACTTTTGTCGAGAAAGTTATAATTAATTACAGTTTTCTTAATAAAATCATAAAACCTTTTTCATAAAATCTACATCGAAAATAACAAGATTGATGGTAGAGATCAATCTCAATATTTATTTAGCAAACTAAATGCGCCGTAAGCAGTAGAATTCATACAAAACGGAAATTATTTGGCTACAAGTACCGCCTTATCGGTACTCATACCCTCTTAAGAGCTTTACGGTATAGCCAGCTGAGTTTAGAAGAATCAATGCGTATTATTAAAATATTACTTATGCCGAAGGACAGACAATTTAATGGAATATTTTTTATCTAAATGAAATATGTACGACCTTCCACATTCATTCGCGTACGAATACATTTTGCTTCCGTGTATATACAATTTAACTCTTATAAGTTAGTGTATAATAAAAAGTATATCAATTTAAACAATGTAATTTTGAGATATTGGTTGTGTTGTTTTAATGTTAATAATTAGTGACTTCTTGTCCACGGCTTCGTATGCGTGGACGATTTTGGTTTTTTTTTTTTATTTTCTCCTATTAAAATATAACCTATAACTCAGTAATAAAACAGCTTAGTCTTAAAAAAAAAAAGTTCAAGTACTTTTTGCGTTTATCGATTACAAGCAAACGAAAACTCAAATTTTTCCGCTTTATAATATTTAGTATAGATTTTTTACTCTATTTATTTTCTTATGTCATTAACAATATTATCAGTTATGTAATGTGCCACCATTATTTGATAGGTTCTGTAAACATCCCCTTACGTGAAATTCCATCGACGGGGGTTGAAGCGTGGTACAAGTTGGAGGCGCGCTCCCAGCGCTCGTCTGTCCAGGGCCGCATCAGACTGAGGCTGTGGCTCTCGGCGAGAGAAGCTGGCAGGCATGATGATGATAATTGGCAGCAGGTAAGTACTAGCAATTTTAATTTCAAATAAAAATTAAAACTTATACTTATAATATTTAATGTTTATCACCATATCACCATTCACATCTATTACAATATTAAACTTATACTTTTAAACATCATTTTGAAGATTGCTTGGTGCTTTCACAATTTTGTTTTTAACTCTGTCTCTCAACTTTAACTTATTAGCGTCAAGTTCAAAATTTTATAAAATACTAGCTGACCTGGCGAACTTCGTACCGCCTTATATGTTTTTTGTATATATTAATTATATATATCGAAATAAAATATAGCCTATCTTTCAAGTTGGATCGAACTGCACATGGTGTGCGAATTTTATTATAATCGGTTAAGTGGTTTAGGAGTCCATTGAGGACAAACATTGTGACACGAGATTTATATATATTAAGACTTTTATATCTCACTTTCTAAAGCAGTTCTTAAATTTTTATTCGATTTGACATGGTGAGAATTAATTAAATAAAAAAACTCCTTTCTAGTCTTAATAAAAGTAAATAAAAATCACCTGTCCCGACTTTCATTATTTTAAACTAGACATGCTCTTTGAATTGTATGCAAAAAATTTAATTAATTGTTTTTGAAGCCTAGATTAATCCTTTTGATATATATGTATAATATATGGACAACAAAATGAGCACTTGGTATTTGTTTACACAGTAAAGGGCAGTTGTTCGCTTCCCCGTTTTTATAATAATAACTAGCCGACCCGTGCCCACTTCGTTGCGCGTTAATTTTATTTTTAATATTTACTTCTAACGACGATAACTCAAAAACTATTCATCTGATTGATATAGTGTAAAGGACAATTTTAATCTGCATTAAATGCCTAAGCTAACTAACATACTTATTTGGATAAGAATTAATACTGAACTAAAGAAAATAGCTTTGAAAATAACGTAATGCTTTAATTACAAATTTGAACATAAAAGTGGTTATTGTAAGTCAACCGTAAGAGATAGAGATATGCTGTCGCGGACTTTTTTGTAGCATTTTTATAGATTTTGAATTCGCTAATACATTACTTAACTATATCTTTGCTAGTTTCCGCGGCGTTCGCGAGGAAAGATCCCCGTTGGCGAGATTTTTTGCGACCTCTTCAACATTTATCGCCGTATTTCTGCTAATTTACATAAAAGCATAATAAATTATATACCTAAACCTTCCTCAAGAATCACTATTTCTATTGTTGAAAACCGTGTAAAAATCCGTTCAGTAGTTTTCGAGTTTATCGCGTTCAGACAGACAGACAGGAGGACAGAAAGACGCGGCCGGGGGACTTATTTTTATAATAAGTATAGAAATAGTACAGGGAAAAAATTGACCTTGGTCCTTTATAAGTTATATACGTGTACAAGAGTTGATTCAAAATATCAAGTGTGAACGACACAAGATCTGTTGACATTTTAATGTAGTGCATATTAAACTTGAACGAACAAGTAACGCTAGCCTTGGCAATAACATTAATTACTGTAGCGAACGAACTTTTAACGTGTTTTATTAAATAAAAGTTTATTGTTATTATTGTTTCACATTGATTTTTTTTTCTTTTTTATTTGTTTATAAACACTAGTATTAAAATATATGACGGCAATGGTAATTAAAATCTAACATAGGGTAATTTTAATGTAATTTAATATCACAAAAATTATATCTAAAGAATATAGTAGATAGTAGAGACAAAAGACAAAATATGAGGTACATTTTATTCAATTAAAAAATATTAACAAAAGACAAACAGCTGAAATATATTTTCAACCGTATATTTGTTTTAACAAAAGTTTTAACGATTTCAATGATGCTCTCATTGTTCCACTTACTAGGTTTTATAATAACGATCTACGTAAGATTGCCGGTGTAGGATGGATGAGGATTGCGGAAAACCGGGATGTCTGGCGCTAACTTGGTGAGGCCTATGTCCAGCAGTGGACTGAATTAAATGACTGACTGACTAGTACAATTCATTAGAATGGAGTACTTGTTGTTTTGTTATAATTTTATCTTTGTATCACAAATGTTTTCCTTTCAAACACGCCTAACTAAGCTTTAAATGTTATTTCAATTTATACTAAGTACTATTATTTGTATTTTGTATGAAAGCGCTCAGAAAAATAATATAGAAACATTCTGAATTGAAATTTTTTCATAGTTAAAAACTGTTTTCACAATCACAATGGCACATAAAGCTTTATTGTGAAAGCTCGCTCAAGTAGTAAGCCAGACATAAAATTTTATTAGTTTTCCACTAAGAGCTATTAGTGTGTACATTAATGGCCTAATAACACATGTTATTATAGTTTCGTTCATATCCACTAGTGTTACTGATAAGCATTATTGATTAATGTTAGATATACAGTCGTAAATCATTTTAATTAATTAGCTTATCGTTTTATTGTTTTATCTGTACACCTCTTGGGACCCTTTTATCTATAGTTTGTTTGTTTGTTTGTTTGTTTGTTTGTTTGTTTGAACGCGGTAATCTCTGGAACTACTGGGCCGATTTAAAAAATTCTTTCAGTGTTAGATAGCCCATTTATTGAGGAAGGCTATAGGCTATGTGTCATCACGCTAAGACCAATAGGAGCGGAGTCCACGCCAACGAAGTCACGCGCAGAAGCTAGTATTTAATAATGTGAAACACTGGTACTGTTCTAGTGATCACACGCAAATTATGTATATGCAGAAAATTTAACTTTCCCGTAGAGCATATATTTTCCCGTATAGTTATCAAAATCTAACTACACAAGCACTATCCCTTAATATAACTCAAATTAATTGTTACTCAAGTTTATACTCAATATTGATAGTATTTTCGTATTAAATTTCACTCCAATTAGCGTGCTACATTTTATTATTTTATTACAAACGAAGTTCAGTCTGTAATAAAGTAGCTATATTCGCTACTTATTTATATACCGCATAAATAGATTTACTTTATAAAGAAACATTGTTGATTATTATTAAATTAATAAAAATAATGATTCTGTTTGACATATTCTTTTTTTTATTGATTGATTGAGTCAGCGAGTGAAACGAAATTGCTATTACTCTCTAAATCTAATTCATTTCTCGAAAGTCCTTCGCTTATTCCAACTCTGTATTACCTATTTGCCCAACATTTTTTATACATTCCAATTACTTGTTTGCAAAGAGATTTTACTTTTTTAACGGTATTGATCATTCTCATAATAATTTAAAGAATTAAATTAAATCTATACTAATACTCGTAATATAAAGCTGAAAAGTTTGTTTAAGTATTTGTTTAAATGCGCTGATCGCAGGAACCACTTACTGGCTCGAATTAAAAAAATATATTTTTGTGTTGGATAGCCCTTTTACCGAGGAAAGCTATAGGCTATATAACATCACGTTATGACCAATAGGTGCTGAGCATTAAGAAGACGAGTTCATCACAAGTTCTAAAATAGAATCAGCAAAAACATATGTCTATCTTATTGTTTTCTAATGTTTACGCGAATTTTACTCATTGAAATCAAACAACTTTTACGGATTTTTTCGCGGTTTATTAAGCTTTTTAATTTCCCGATGTTTCGGATACTTTACAGCAACCATGGTTACGGAGGACTGAGGTGTCAGACGTCCAAAAAACTTCTTTTTTTTTGGACGTCTGACACCTCAGTCCTTTTTTTTTGATATCGCAGGGTAACCCATTTACGGGTGATATCCAGAACGCCCGGGTAGGCAGTCCTAGACCGTATGTCGGACTCAGCACTTGGGGGTGCCACTACCGCACTAAACCCCCTGCGGGAGCCTTCAGCCGCTTTAATTGGAGGATCCCGGATCTGCAGCAACAGGATCCCTCCAGCGACAGGCTGGCCTCGGCGAAAAGGCCAGACTTCTCCTCCATGGGGACTGTCCGGCTCACCTCTGAACAGTCCCGACGACGCCGTGTCTAGCAGGACCGGGTTCCCATCCCGTGACACCTCAGTCCTCCCGTAACCATGGTTGCTGTAAAGTATCCGAACCGGTGTAAATCGCTCGAGTTGCACAGTAATAGTTTAAAAATATTTCAGTACGTTTTTTCACCAAACTAACGCGAGCGAAACCACGACGCACAGCTAGTACATGAATATGTCCATAACGTTTATGTATATTTAACTTTTGTACTAAAAGTATTTAGTATCAACAGACCTGATAAACTTCGCAATATTTTATAATTCGTATATATGTACCTATATCGATTTTTAAGTATTCTTTTATGAACTTATATTCCATATACATAATATTATATTTATGACTTATGATTCCTTACATTAACGAACACAAAAAAATATATTTCAATAATTCATTTTTGTTTATACATATATAGATTTTCTATTTACTTAGATACTTTTAGAAAAATAAATGATCTAATTGACAGTAAGTTGTATTGAACTTTAATTAAATTAGGTATTTTATTAAGTACAAATGGAATTTTTGTTAAGCTGTCAATGTAGAAATAATGGGACTTCTAAAACACGCTAAGATCAAAGTCTAACGAAGAAGTATTTGTTTCATTACGTAAAGACAAGTTTAATAAGTAAATGTTATGATCTGTCGTTCACAATTGCTATTTTTGAACAATAATTGAACGTCAAAGGAAAGTTTTCCATTTCGTCAATAAATCACATGTCGCAAGTGAACGTGAAATGATGTGTAGCACAATGTAATTAAAGAAGTGATCGCTGCTTGCAACGTCAGGTACAAATCGGTATAATGTACTGAACAAGACGAGAAAAGAGTTGCCATGTTAGAGACGGAAATAGAAAAAAGTAAATAATAAGCTGACAATGACTGATTTTTGTGTAGATATTTATTTATTATTATTTATTATCTTAAAATATATTATGGGATTTACTTAGCGACGTCGCAGAATCCATAGTCACGGGCGAGTAAAAGTATTAATTTTGACCACAGAAGTAAAAAAAAAATCAGAAAAATCCCTCTCCTAAAATAACCGATTTGGTCTAAGAAACAGAAATAAAATTAAAAAAATAGATATATTAATATATTTTTGGCTTCGGGGTTGATTGTAGAGTGATGTTCAAATATTTTTTTAAAATATCTTCAATGTAAAAAATATGACTTCTAGCAGTTTTATTATAAGTATTGTCAGTCGTTTCATATGCATGATCGAGCAAATGTTCCTGTTGACGTTATGTCTTAGTGTGAATAGATCACGCTCGATTCAGGGAATTACCACCGCGGTTTATGCCTGTCACAGTGGAATATTACTTTCCGATTTCTACCAGTATCCGTGAATCGATTATAGAGCAGAGTCACTTAAGTCGACCTATTTTAAAACGTGTTTAGGTCTTTCAATATAAGAAATAAGTACTATTCCATTTACAATTTATACATAAAAGTATTTTATAATACAGTAATTATTCGATTTTATTACGAGTTTTTAGGAGGAATAAACTTATAATAGAGATGAATTCAGTCTCAAATTTTCTTTTGTAAACAGTATTCATTACTTTGTATAATAATCGAAAATTATTTATTCTATCCCCACTGATATACGAGTAACAGTCTCTTAGCTTTAATGTTCTTTGTTGTATTTTTGATTTAGGACACTATTTAATTTGCCACAGAAAGTTGTATAGACGCAAGGTAGCTGCAGCGTTGCAGCCACGCTGCTGTTGCTGAGTGTCTGCAGTCTTATGCATTAAGTTTTACGATCAAATCTGACATAGATATAATAGAAAAGAAAGAAATAAGAAACAATAAAATTGGTATTAATAAAATTATAAAGTGAGGCTTAAAAATGAGGAAAAGATAGATTAGATATAATTATTATAAAAATAAGTCCCCCGGCCGCGTCTTTCTGTCCTCCTGTCTGTCTGTCTGAACGCGATAAACTCGAAAACTACGCAACGGATTTTTATACGGTTTTCAACAATAGAAAGAGTGATTCTTGAGGAAGGTTTAGGTATATAATTTATTATGTTTTAATGTAAATTAGCAGAAATACGGCGATAAATGTTGAAGAGGTCGCAAAAAATCTCGCCAACGGGGAGCTTTCCACGCGAACGCTGCGTAAACTAGCAAAGATATCGTTTTATAATGTACTAGCGAATTCAAAATCTATAAAAATGCTACAAAAAAGTCCGCGACAGCAAATCTCTATCTCTTACGGTTGACTTACAATAACCACTTTTATGTTCAAATTTGTAATTAAAAACATTACGTTATTTTCAAAGCTATTTTCTTTAGTTCGGTATTAATCCTTATCCAAATAAATATGTTAGTTAGCTTAAGAATTTAATGCAGATTAAAATTGCCCTTTACACTATATCAATCAGATGAATAGTTTTTGAGATATCGTAGTTAGAAGTAATTATTAAAAATAAATTAATGCGCAACGAAGTGGGCACGGGTCGGCTAGTTAGATATAATTTAATACCAAACCAATGGATGCTGAAATACGATTTACAAAACATCTAATGAAATAACAATAAATAATCACTCATAAATAAGCGATGTGACTACAGCATTTACGCCACGCACTTTTATTTATATGTAAGTATGAGTTTATATGTACCTACATACATTTATATGTACATGCTCTGCCTTCGCGCGACACTTTGTGGCTAATTTAAGGGCACCCTAATTTACATGTCACACGTCGTAAAGTAGATATATTATGAAGTAATATAAAAAAAAAATTATACTCGTACCTATTAATAAAAATTACTTCGTGCGGGTAATATTTATTACGTGATCTATAAGAAATTATTGCAAGTAAAAATACGTGCATTCAAATTAAAACGTTAGTACATAAACTGAGTTAATATATTACACGATCATAGTACCTATATTCATTGCAATATCGTTACTACAGGAAGACCTAAAATATGAAGCACAATATTTCAGATTTAAGGCATACTATATCGAAAGTGAAGACAGAAAATCTATTAATTGAATTTAAAAGTCTAATAAAGGAGAAAAATAAGGCAGTTCGAATGTGTATGTTAGGTATAGAAATACAATTTGTATGATTTCAGAATATTATCTATACTAATATAATAAAGCTGAAGAGTTTGTTTATTTGATTGTTTGTTTGTTTGTTTGAACGTGCTAATCTCAGGATCTCTCTCTCTCTCTCTATCTGTCCGATTTGATAAATTCTTTTATTGTTAGATAGGCCATTTATCGAGGACGACTATAGGCTATATATCATCACGTTAAGACCAATAGAAGCGTAGCAGCAATGAAGAATGTTTCAAAATCGGGTTTTTTCCTTTTTGAGAGCTTCCTGCGTAAACGGTTAAAGTTTCGCACAAATCATGTATGACAGAATTTCCACGGGGACGAATTCGCGCGCAGAAGCTAGATCTTGATAGTATTGAATAGTATACGTACTATTCAATACTGTCAAGTTTTTCTAATAAATTCATTTATAAGGATTAAGGATTACCATTTATACGTTACTAGCTTCTGCGCGCGACTTCGTCGGCGTGGACTCCGCTCCTATTGGTCTTAGCGTGATGATACATAGCCTATAGCCTTCCTCGATAAATGGGCTATCTTACACTGAAAGAATTTTTCAAATCGGCCCAGTAGTTCCAGAGATTACTGCGTTCAAACAAACAAACAAACAAACAAACACTTCAGCTTTATATATTAGTATAGATTTACGTGAAGTCTTCCGCATTTAAAATGTTGTGGTAAATTATTATTATAGTCATTACATTTGATTGGCGTTTATAATAAGTATAAATTAACTGCAAATTGAAGACTTATTAAAATACACTTAGTGCATAAGTACATTAAGGGTTTCCACATTTCTAAATAAAGGTGCGTCAACACGAGCGTTTGTTTGGCGTGTTACTGGCTCACGAAGTGGAGACGGCTGCGAACACATCGTCTAATGGAGCGGAGAGCGAGAGTGGAGAGTGGGAGGGGGAACTGTGCGTGGCAGCGCAGACGTTGCTGCACCAACACGCGGTACAAGGCGATTTGAGTTCGCTTCAAGCGGCTATCGCCCGCTTCGCCGCCTCGTGCAAGCTTAACAGCGAGGCACCTCTTGACCCGAAGTATGTATTTTGTCTTCGATTATATTCGTATTTATACATATACACTAGTCTCAATCATAAACATAAATATTTTGTTTGAAAGTTTACATTCACGTATATCCTTTTGTATCCGAATTTTTCCATTTTCCGTGATTTCTGTTCTTCCACACAACCTGCTATAAGAAAGTTACAATGTAACAGGTAGATAGACATATGGATCTTCCTTCGTATTTTATATTATTTAGTATCGACTATGTATTATAGATATTTTTCT
Organism: Melitaea athalia; assembly: GCA_905220545.2. Classification (NCBI taxonomy): domain Eukaryota; kingdom Metazoa; phylum Arthropoda; class Insecta; order Lepidoptera; family Nymphalidae; genus Melitaea; species Melitaea athalia. Next base: position 9,992,733 of record HG992190.1, read on the forward strand.
ATTTATAAATATCTGAAATTAATAACATAATATACTTAAATATTATCAATAATAACTTTAGAAGTCATTTTAACTAGCAAATAATTACAAGATATTTTCGAAATAAGCAGTCACACTCAATAAGCAATGAATGAACTCTTTCAGAGCTAAATATTGCTCAAATTGTGACACCCACTGTTTCGTTATTTATCTCAAAATGAAAAGCAATCACGAACGGCATCCGCAAGTCTTATGCACATATTGAACGAATTTTAAATAAGCGATAAAAAGTTCTATTAATAAAAAGCAATTTATAATAACATAAGCGATGCTTTATACACAAGAGGAAATTCTATGAAGATATGTTAGTTATTCACAGAATCAAATTTGATACTTATTGTAGCGCAAGTAGTAAAAGAGGCTGTTTGAAAAGTTCGATTATTTTGAAAGATTCAATACACTCACACATGTTTATTGATGTTAGACACAGCAGGACATATCCTGCTCAAAATCTGGACCTCCCCTTCTGGGGAAATATCTAAACCTTACAGAAGATCACAGCCAAATAATACTACCTATTCATAAGTAATGGTGTGTTCCTGTGGTAAGTAAGGTGACTAGAGACTGATGCTTCTGGTGTTGCAGAAGTCCTATAGGCTACGATAACCGCTTACCATCATGTGGCCAGAACGTTTGTTTACCGACCTAGATTTAAAAAAATGAGTGTACTTTAGACCACACGACTTATATTTCCCTCTCAACTTCCGTTTGTCTCACCCTATCACATTTCTCGTAACGCTCTCCTTTCCCGTTCCGAGTCTTTCACCGTTCAGCAGAACGACTGTCTGACGAAGAACAAATGTCTGTATCTTTCTTGCTCGGGTACACTCGGCGGTCCCGAGTTCACCCAATCGAGCCTTTCACTTCAGAGTGTGATAGATCAGCCTAACTTACTACCTACGAAAAATAGTGTGTGCACTTAAAAAAAAAAAAAACAAGTGTGCTTTAGACCACACAACTGAAGTAAAACTTCTTTAGCTCCATCTAACTTATATCTACCACTCAACTTTCGTTTGCCTCGCCCGATCACACTTTTCGTAACGCTCTCGTCACTCATTCACCCATTCCCCAAGTAAAGCCTGCGTAAAGAAGTTTTACTTCAGAACCTAACAGACGAACATAAAAACTCCTAAAATGGTTATTGGAGTGGTTTTAGCGCGAAACTCTACCAATGGCTCTAATGATAGGTACATGCACAAGCTGCTGATCGAGTTAGAGCGGGCGTGGTGCGCGAGCGAGATTTTAAGCGGCAGCGGAGGCGGGAGCGGGAGCAGGTCCGGGAGCGGTAGCGGGGACGGGGGCGCGGGAGTCTCGCACGACGAGGAGCGCTGGCTCGCCGTCTGCTTCTGCGAGTTTGTAGAACGCGCTCTACATCAGCTGCGTCTCCACCGCGACCTCTACCCCGTACTGCACCACTTGAGTCTGAATAAGTTAGTCATTTTCCTATTACCTACGTAATTATAATAGCTAGCTCGAATATTTTCGATTAGCTGAAACATAAACTTATTATGTTATCAAAATTATTAACAAGATAATTATGTAAGGCCATTCCACAGTATATAACTTAGCAGACAATCCATGCTGTAAAAAGTTAATAAAGTGGTATTTAGTTTTTATTCTTATTTACGTAGAAACAACCACTGTTAAATCTCTGTATTTAACATTATCTTAGACAAGATTCTTCTTTTAAGTTTAGTAATACTTCAATTAACCGTAGATATAATTTAGAAATTAAAAAGTTTTTTTCTTTCAGGTTGGAGTTTCTCTTACGTTGTCTCAATCAGCTGTCGCAAATGAAAGCATTTTGGCGCTGCTGCCCTTTTAATAATGAAATTAGGTCAGTAAACTTCGTCTTTAATCTTAATTTTAAATAAAGTGAAAACTCTTAAAAGCAAATAAATGAATCATAATATTAAGAAATTTCGACAAAGATGACAGGAGATCTAAACCCCTGCGGGCACGAGATTGTTGTGTAAAAACATTTTAATATTAAAGTAACCGTTTTTGTGGCGATAACATTTAATCTTGCGACTTCATAATTTAATTGACTTGAAGCTTTAACGTAATAGCCTGTGGTCACAAATCTCCCTTTTAATGCTATTAATAATTAAGAGTGGTTTTAAAATCACATTTACTGCCGCTGTACACAAGGGAGTACCTACAGACATTTATTTAACAGATTTTTGCTGTACATTTGTATTAAAGTTCTCGACTAATATAATGTTATAGTTATGTACAGTATATTTTAAACTGTCAGTAATAACTATTCAATTAAAAATTAATAGTACAAGAACACCGACGCTGTAAATGCATGCAATTTTATGTCGAAAATACGTTACAATATTTTGGAAAAGAGCTGCTAATATTCAATTTTATTTCACAAAGTTTACTGAAATAAGATTTTGATTCAATTATTTTGTTTTAATTATTTAACGTATGCCTCGGTTTATCGTTAATACGGATGGATTACGAACACCAAATCCTTAATACTACGGTTGCGTCTCTACACAAGCTTAACGCCAACTTAAAACCACGGCGCGATTTATACATTACTGACTCGCGATTTCTGATACGCGCGAAGTTTGCATACTCGTTAACTTTTCTTGTAAATTTTCCAATTTGATGCGCAATTTTCTTAAATTTTCGTTTCGTAACAACCTTTTACCAAGTATTGGAAAACTTTTTAAAAATATGAAGAAAACCATTAAAGTCATTCTCTAGTTATGGCGTGACCAGGAAAATAGGGATTCATTTATATATATATATATGTATGTAAAATATCTATTCCCTAGGAGCGAGATAGTGTGTGCGTTGCGTAAGGGCTCTGCGGAGTGGTACGAGGCGCTGTGCGCGCAGGACACGGACTCGGAGCGCGGAGAAGATCTCGTCAATCTCATCACACTCGTACAGATCGACCTGCAGCAGGGCCTCACGTACTACCATCCGCTCTTCGAGACGTAAGTATATTTATTACATTATTTTAACAGATTTAAAAAACAAGAAGAGTTTGTCTAAAATAACATGAAACCCAGATTGTAAAGAACTGACACCGTTCTACTGTGTCGCTTAAATAAATTTGTTTTATTTTTATCCAGAAATAAAAGTATTTTAAGAGATCAAAAAAGGAGTAGGTTCTCATTTAGACTGTATTTTTAATGTGTGCTGCGTCATAACTTTTACTGGGTGTACCGATTTTGATGATTCTCTTTTTTTTCGAGCGCTTGTATTGATTCTTGTATTGTTCGTTTCGTTTGCAAGCAAATACAATTATGTATGAATACCATAATTATATACTTTAAGCTTTCTACTTAGCTGCTTTTTTTTTTTTTAACAGTCTTCCTTCTGATATTTGTCATTCTAATAGATTTATTATTAAAATTCATTTAATTCCTATTTATCTCTTTAAGACCGACAAAACGTAAAAGTATTTTATATCATAATTACCTAATGGCCGTTTAAGAATTTAACGAAATGTTACTGTTAGCGGTGTCTTTAATTTGACCGTAGTAACAATTAGCATAGGTACCTATATTCTCAACATTCACTAATTTTGCCCTTTTTACATGTGCTATTAACACCTAATCCTTAATACAACGTACTGACATATAGTAGAAACTTACAAGAGTAAATGTTTTGTAAATATAATATAAATACTCTTACGATTTGAACCTTAGGTACGTTAGTCACGTTTCCAATATAAGTATAGATTATTTACAATTCCCCCGTAGCTTTTCCTTTGTAGGCTGCAGATTGTTGAGGGTAAACTAATATCGCTCAAACTACAATTCGTACTTCTAAGCAAGACTGAGATATTTATATATTTAAATAAACGTTTAGTATTGTAGAATAATGCACACGCACAAAGCGAAATTGTATTACACAATTAATTAAAATTACTTTACCTATATGATATAAAGTAATTTAACTCGCACATATTAATTAAACTTTTGTGTGTACATTATCGGACTATGAATAGAGATATTCCCTAAATACATTTATCATAAGATGTAATATAGTACTAATATAAAAATATAATATAATAATCTATATATTAATACGTGAAGCAAAAACTTTGTGCCCCTTGTTACGAAAATTGCGCGGACGGAGGAGTATGAAATTTCGCACTCTTATAGTTTATATAGAGAAGGAGTGCGGAATACTAATATTTTTTTCAAAATTATACATAAAATATACATTAAATTAATAAAAAAGCATTACACACACTACCACACGCACACACGCATATTAGGTATACTATTTGCTGACTGTCAAAGTCTGTAGTCAAGTTGATTTTTTTTTTAAAAAAGGTTCTTTATTTTCATAATTATTTGGTTTTCTTGAATTAAAATTTTTAATTATGGTCGAATTTCGACCTCTAGGCGACGACAAGTAAATAATAATCACGTATATAATTATAATGTATAATTATAATCTAGTCAGCTGGCAAAATTATTTTGTGACGTCAAAGCCGACGCCATGACACCTGCAGCCGTTTTGCCGCTCTCATTGAAAACATATTAGAAAAATAGTTTTAAACATCCTTAAACTTATGTTAATTACCGAAATATAGGTATTTTCGTAAATAGTAAATGTGTACCCACATTATGAAAGAGGTTTTCAAAATCTTTCGTCATGCCCATTTTATATACCTACTCGTATAACGTTAACTTGAATATTAAACTGTTCTGAAATTTTCTAGTTTCCAGCACAATTTTTAGTTTTTTTATTTAATAAAAACTTTCCACAGAGTATTACAAAGTCTATAAAATATTAAGAAAAGTTTTAAAGAGAGAGAAATGGTTCTAAAGTTGTATTACGATCTTGGAGCTCGAGTCTTCCTACGGGATGTTTTTCATAAGGAAGACATATTACAATTGCGTCGCAATATGTTTATAGCAATATTATGTATATTCATAAGAATATTGATTTTATTGATATAAATAGTAATAAACGCAGTGTAAACAGGAAGGAATAACAAAATTGTAACTCCAAGCTTCCGACTGCGCAAAGTAAACGTCTCCTATCTGGGTTATGATATTCGCATATAGGTAATTATAAGTAATTTTCTACAAACAATTTTGCAATTGTCTCAACATAAATTTAATGTTTTTATTAAAAAAAATTAAATAGTTATAGCGTAATATTACATTAACATATAATTACATAGTTGATAAAGATTGCTGGAATGCTGGACTTAGTGGCGCTGTATTTATTATTAATTTTGTACTAAAACACAGCTTAACCTATATATTATTTTTAAAAGAGTAACTGCGGAGTTTCTTGCCGATTATTCTCTGCAGAATATACATTCCGAATCGGTGGTAGCTTCACTTTTAAAAATAATAATCACTTTACAATTTTAATTTGTGAAATGACGATTCGAAACTGCTTTTGAAGCGTACGTATTTGAATAAAGCACACCCACACGCTTAAGCGTGTGACGCGTGCAAAAGTTGTATTTGATTTTGATTTTACAATTATTACGGTACGGTTGTTATTTATAAAGCTAAATTAAATGTCAGTGTTATTTATCAATCAATTCAATTCAATCAACAACCGCTCTAATGTAGTGGCGTCAGTAGTCGCCTGTAACACCGACGGTTTACGGGTTCGATTCCCGTTCGGGATGAGTTTTTGTATTTGTACAAATATATGTTCCCGGTTTTGATGTCCTCCTTGTGGGTCTCCCCAACGTACCTCGGAGAGCACGTTAAGCCATCGGTCCCGGTTGTTATCATAAATACCTGATAGCGATCGTTACTCATAGTAGGTAACATATCCGTCAACCCGCAGTAAAGCCGTGTGGTGGATTAAGCTCTAATAATTCTCCTACACGGAGAAAGAGGCCTATGCTAGGCCTGCCCAACAGTGGGATATTCCAGGCTGTATGCGTTATTTATCATCCTGTAACTAAAAAATTAAACAAAATTATTCTTAAAAAAAAACTGTAACCTATACGTTTACTTCTATTAATCTCAAAATGAAAATTTTATTAACGTATGATATCAGACTTCTAAATTGTCTTCAGCATTCTAAAAATTCTAAAATAGAATTAAAACATTATTTTAACGTTTCAATATGATATTACTCACTCAAAGGCTAAATATTCGCAACAGAAATAAATTGAAATTTATATTCGTATTGTCATATATGTGAATGTATTCGTTTAAATCTCAATAAAGTTAGCGAAAGCTTTCCTCTCGTGATTCGAGGCATTGTTTATTGCTTAGATTTTATTTGAAAATGTACATTACCTACTTTTATAACCTTATGTTTTGTTTCAGAACAAACAATGTACCATACTTCAGCGTTGTTTTCACGCAAATAGACAAAATGGTAAGTAATAATAATGTTGTACTTTTTTCGATTGAAGAATATAAATTAAATTTATAAGAACGTAATTTTTATTAAAGAAGTATTTGCAAAAACAACGAAAGTTAATTCTTAAATATTTCATAAGAAATCGTGGGTTTGTTTACTTTTGACGATAATGAAAAAGTAATAAAACAAAATATTCTTTCATTTTCCTCTAAGCAATTGTGAAAAATTACTTTAATAATGAAATGTTTTATGGTATCAGTAGCTAATACCATAGATTATTACAACTAAAAATATTTATAGCGCTTATTTGTAACTAACACGAAACATCAGCAATTAACTTCACGCTCCCAATATTATAATAATCAGTGGCGAAATAAACTTAATATTTTATTATTATAGTTTTATGATACTAATTGCTGTTATTTACAGTCAATTTCTCGCTAATGGAAAATCGTTTACACGTTTACTATATTTTTTTAGCATAGCGTGCTTTAAATTATTTAACATTAGCGTTTAACTTTACTAATTGTTAATTACTTTGTACGTATACATTACATTAATGTGTTATTAATTTACGGTAATGTTACAGTTTTTGCTAAAATAATTTATTAGCGCGTCGTGATTTTTTTAATTTAAGATTATTTATTAGCATCGTTATTATAAATTATTATTGGAATAAATTTTATTACTAGAACATAATCTTGTATTTTTGCTTTATAGTCGGAAAACTGTTTAAACGGTCGATGAATTTTTTACACTAGGTACATGTGGTTTATGTACATATTATATAAAAACGTTATTAACGTTATTTGATACTTGTGAGCTAAAAATCAGACGAAATAATAAAATCAATTCATTTTAAAATAAGCAGATAATTTAGTAGATACAAATTAAATAGAATTTCGCTTCTTCGATTAAGGGTCTGGGTCTGATTCGCTGATTACCTAATAAGTCTCTGATTTTACATAGGATGACTATCCTATGTAAAACGGTTCCCAATAGATAAAATTAACTCATTTTTTAATATTGCTTCTTTATCTTGACGGAAAATTTATTTTATCTATCAGATTTTATTTCTAATCGCAACTTGTGAAATTAAAATGTAGTTTATTAATTAAAGAAAAACGGACTGTGGCGACACGCACGGGGTCACCAGTTTGTAGAGATGTTCGTCCACCGTCGGAAAAGGGAGGATCCTCCAACCAGACGGGTGTTGTGTCTGGTAGGGCTACTGCCCCGACGGTTGCTGTCGGGTTCTTGTATATATAGTTCATTCGCTTTGAAAACTTCGATAGCGCGATTTAGAATCATCAGTTCGTATGCGGCTGTCGCCACAGGACGACAACTCTCTGAGTTATGTTTCAAAATTTTGCATTAATATATGATTTGAAACTTTTATTTAACAAACAAATCCTCAATGTTTTGCGCAAAACAAAACCTTCTGGGAAAAAGTAATTTCAATGTTGGTCACACCGTGTCTGTCATTGTTTGATAACTTATCAAAGCGACAGATTTTCTTTTTTGTAACAGCGAGCGTTTTTTAACAATTTCACCGTTGATTGAACGAATTGTAATAGATCCAATAATAGGTCGCTTCGATATTTTTCAAATAGGCTTTTGTCGACCTCGTTTTATCGAAATTAAATTCAATCCATACTAGAACAAAACGTAATTATCTCTTGATAAGACATAATTAATATAGAGACAAAATGAACGTAACAATCTGTAAATTATACTACTTAGGTACTCTAATTGAAAGATTTTTTTGGTGTAATTTAAATATATATATATTGACAAAAACCATGTCAAATCGTTACCAGAGTCTTATAAGTAGTTATTACGCAAACGAGTTTCATGAAGCAAAACTTTATTTACCGTAGGTATCCGAAGACGTGAAACAGTGCGTGGAGCTGTGGGTGACTGAGGGCTGGTGCGGAGTCGCTGAAGAGGAAGTGTTCGACGAACATGGGAACGGAAGTAAGAATTCAATTAAATTATTTGTAATATTACGTTTCGCCTCGCTTGAACTTCTTTCGTTCATTTCAACTCGAGATAAAATAAAATGATATCGTGCGATATTGCATGCCAAATTTAATTTGAAGATAACGCTCGGCTCACAAGTTTGCGTAAAATCGTCTTAAGTATATTGGGATTGTTTTAAAAAAGAATGAAATAATAAAATTGGAACAAATTATTTATATTATATATTTATTTACTTATTCATTAGAATACATAAATATTAGTTTGAGATAAGATACCCCGGTGTGTTGGTTGCATGCCGCGGCAGATAGCGCCTTTGAATAACAAATGAGGTTCAGGCGAAAGTTCCGGAAACTTGAGTGCCGACACTATGATGCTATTTAGAATCACTACAGCTTGTACTAAACATACGACTGGGATTTCAACTTGTTGTCATTACTTCGTATTTTGATTTATTATGCGAATCGTTCTTCATAAAATGTACATAAATTTTATTAAATAGTTATGAATGGTCTTGAACACAAATATTTATCAAAAATCGATGCAAATATAACACATAACACTTATTAACTTACGATTTATTTTTGTGTTACCTTCACATTAGGGAATCCCAAAATTTTTTAATATCATTTATCAATAATTGAACCTGCATCTCCGACTGACCGTCTCGGTGCTCTAGCTAGAGATTTTTGATATGATATAAAAATGTTTAAAAACTTTTAACTTATATGTAATTTCTAATTTTACTTACGAAAGTAAAAATTTAATTAAAAAGCAAAATATTAGATGTATTAGTTTACATGTATAAGAGATAACATGATCGGAGTTCTGTTTCAAAACCGATAGAGCATATTAAGTTAAGTCAACCAATTAACAGTCCTAGTGACATAAAATTCAGTGGTTACCAATTATCGTATACAATAGTATACGATTAATTGGTAACCACTAAATATATAGCAACGAATAATCAAAAATCAAAATATTGTTGTTTCAGAATTAATAGTTTGTTTACTCTTATCAATAATGTTTTTCTCTTAATTTTCAGTCACATTTGTAAAGATGAACATTTATTACGATGACAATTTTTTTCAGAAATAACTTTTCTTAACTTTTCAATTAAAAAAGACACGTATTTTTCCAGCCCGAGCCAGGCTTAAACTCTAACTATATACGAGTATGACCTATATATACCTGTCCTCTCATTACTCATCCCTAAAATGAAGAAAGGAGTTTAGTTGAAATAAACGTAAAAAAATAAAATATTTAAAAATGAATAAAATCTCGTTGAAATGAAGCAACTCGTAAAATGTTTTATTCATTAGAATATTCAACTATGCTTTCATAGGCAAATAGATGCTAAGATAAATCAAAGCTATTCCATGATTATTCAATGTTGACGTACAAAATAATGAAAACTTTATGTGCTATTTATAAAGTTTAAAATATGTCTACAATTTATATGTAAAGATTTACAGATTCTGTACGGCAGGAATCGTATTATTTTGAACATCATTTATTTATAACCTACTTTTCTTTCTATAAATTCGACCCCACACAAGACAAATATTTTGTACATTGTACAAGCAATAGGTACAGATGTTTGTCATTGTCTAAGAATTTGTGTTTGTATGTGTTTTCGTACCTGCGACGATGAATTCTCATTTTACTGGAGGTGGAGTTTAAAGTGTTTGTTTTTGTTTTATTTAAACTCTTCATAAAAAATAAAAAACAAAAAAAGAGATGCACAAGAGCCTTATCAGTAAAACAACGATCTCTTTCAGGCAACCTTAATTAAAGAGAGCTATAAAAGTATGATAGGGTATACGCAACATTTATTTGGTAATACATATAAAATGAGAATAAATATTTAGATATTTAATTTTTTATTTGAAAAACATACAACATACATATGCAAAATTTACAATTAAATAATTTAGAACATATATAAGGTATCTAATTATTATGTCATTTGTACATAATATTTCACAAGTGTACAAACATTTTGGAATTCATAGATTTAAAAAAAAACACAAATAATTTAAAAAAAAGTGTACTTTTTTATTTATTTATTTAATATGAATTCACTCGGCAGTGTGTGTGGTGTCTGCGAAAACGCTTCCCTTCGAAGTGTTAGCTGCAGTACGCGAGCTGGTGGCGGGCGCGCCGCCTCACTCCGCGCACGACCCGCCTCCACAGCTGCTCGAAGCCTATCAGTGAGTGAATTCCCTTATCTATCTATTTAAGTCTATTTATAAAGATGGTTTACTAATTTATCATCATAGAGACGAATATTGAAGGTCGAAAAATGTAGTTTTTTTAGCTTTTGTAAGTAGTCTTCTCCTATCTACGTGACACTGGCAAAATTATTTCTGCTTTCTTAGCAACTTCAGTAATAATATTGTCTTTTGTCATTACTTATACGCTAGGTACCTATTTATTGTTGTGTTATATGATATTTCAAAGCCGATAACGTTCATTAATAAACTATTTTTGAAGACGGGTTACAGGCAGCGGGTTTATTGATAATGATGTAGAAAAGACAATGTCTTGCACATAATTAATTTGGGGCAGCTCAACTGGGAAAGTTCCTTGACCTCACGGAAGACCAGTCTACTTGTGAGTAGTTTTGTTTGGCTATGTTTCATTTCTTTTGTGATTAAAGTAGCCAGATCTAAGGAAAAGGGTCGGGGTAGGGTCAACAACGTGTCGGGTACAATTTTGGTGTTGTAGACGTCCATAATTATGTTTCGATAATCACTTGCTATCAGGCCGACTATAAATGTTACTATTGATAGAAAAGGTGTTAAAATAGATACAAATACTGTAATTATAGCAACCAAAACTGTATAGAAGTCCATTTTATTTCGTAATTCTTTTTTCCAAGGCCAACTACAAAACTTGCAAAAAACTATTCAATGAGAGTCATTCTGACGCAGTCATACGACCGAATTAGAAAGTTACTTGACAAAGTGAATTTCATTTCATTTTTAGGCCCTTAATGGTTACTTGATTCCATAGTACCTATGTCACAAAAGTTGACGTTAATAATCTTTGATTTTTTTGGTTCTTTTTTATTCTCAAAAAAAATACTCGTGTATATTTTCCTTGAACTGTCTTATATTAATTTAAAACGAATTATTAAAATTGAGTCAGGAAAAAGGAAACACAATACTTACTCACAAATAATTATTGCATTTTCTGACATTTACCAGAATTTTATAAAATAAATCCATGAAAAAAAACCAACCGAATTAAGTTTACTTTTCACAACACGTAGCTTAATTAGCACGTAATTCAATAGCAAAATAATTTCAACACAAATTTTCACTTGTATGTACTCGCAATAATTTCTCAATCGTTAAATTTTATCTGAAGTGTGATAACATGAAAATCAATTTCTGTAAAACTTTAAGGGTTATAATATACAAAAAACAAATCTATTAAGGTATCTTTACTAAGAATTTCGTTTTAAGCTTAATTTTTTAAACGATTATTTTGTAATACTTCCTATATATTTCTAAGACTGATTTGCATCGCATATTGCATTGCATAATTTACACAAAGTTGTAGAAGTTTGTAAAAATTTATAACATTATTAAATCCAATTTACAAAGTCCACGACCACGAACTAGCTACGAGGTTAAATTATTACTAAAGTAATACGGTACGGTGTGAATAGCATTCCCGATTACAAATTTATTTATATTGACATTGGATGAGTTCGAATTCACTCGAAATCTAATTATTGTTTGAGTTTTCCTTTTATTGACATACTTCTCAAGTCCCAGGGTTACAAGTAAACCTTTAATATTGAATTGGGTATTTGACTGTAGTCAGAGTGTTGATATTTATTATTTGTAATCGAAAATGTAACATGTAAGAATAACATTTGTAAAAAAAGAAAATAAATCGGTCCAGAAACATATGAGTTATAAAACTTTAAAGTTTCCTGTTAGACAGAGAGAGCATGAGAGAATTGTGATGTCACAATTCACCAGTTCCATACAAGCTACATAATAAATTTCGTTTTAGAAAGAGACAGATATAGTCACCGTAAAATAGCTTATAATTCCGAGATTAGTTAAGATATTTAAAAATGATAAATGGCGTTGTGTTTTAATATTTAAAAACATTATTTTAAATAAATAAAAAAATACCAGTCAAATACCCAATTACGGTGTACCTAATCTGCGATAATATATATACGTCGGATGCGATAAATGGCAACAAAACCAAGTTCAAACGGTATAAAGTTAATTGTTATTGGGCATTTGTTTTGTTTATTTAATTTCTTACTGATTTTAGGGTCGGATGCAAAAAAAAAATAGTTTTCGACTAAACTCTCAGCTACATAATATAATTATCTGCTAAGTATACCTATTATTCTAAAATCGGCACCTTTCGACTTAGCTCCTTGTATTTATTATAACATTTATTTTATTGTTAATCGTATATTGTATTGCTATAATTTTTAAAATTCAATTTATAAATTCAACATGTAAAAAAATTAATTTGAAACTATTACCGTGTTACAAAAAGAAATAACATCTCTATTTAATTTTGTTTTTCTTTTATTTATTTTTGAATAAATTGCTTCCTCAAGCTAAAATCGCGTTAAGTACCCAGTTGTTGTTACAAGAGTCTAACAATTTCTTTAGGAAAATTGTTCAAATTATTATTATTTATTTGGTTCTTTGATATAATGGATATAAACATCTTACTAGATTTTTCCATTTTTTATTATATAATTATGTCACAAAAGGAAAAGTTGTAGTTTTAAATAGTAGAAAAAAAAACATTGCTTTCGTTTCTAATAACGTAACACTGGCAGTTTTACCTTAGGTAGGTGAACCTAACCTAATATACCTAGAATTATAAGTAAAAATAGATAGAATTCAATTGTTGAGATATTTGGAAACGTATGTTTTATTTATAAATATGGAATCGTAGTACCTATATAATTTATGGAGGTCTAAGTAAAAACAGTCTTCTGCCCACACGAATAAGGAAACAGACCGCTATCATCAGAAAACCTATCCCACATTCCACGCACGTCCGTCTGGCGCAAAATGTATCGCTGTAGACGTAGAGTATGCTTTGTTTAAACGATATTCGTGAAAATGGGATTATTATGGCAACATAGGATACTTTGGTGTTTCATTTTCAAATAACTGATATTTTAACAGGATAATTATTTATTTCAAACAAATAATATTATACGGTTAAAATTTATTTTATTCAAATTTCCTATTTGAAAAAAAATATAATTTAATAATAAGATAATAACTCCCTGCATAGAGGGGTGTCTTTTTCCTCGTGGGCTACGAGACGGAGTATTTATTTACACCGACTTATGTCGTGATGGTGTTTACCAGCACCAATAGATAATAATGTGCCAATATTGTCCTTGTAGTTCATTCTTAATTTACGGACCTATATTCTCGGACATTTCAGTAATAGGTATTATTAAGTTTTCGTCACATTAGTACAGCAGTGTGGTCACACGCAACCTTATGCCCGCTCCGATTAGATGCAATCAGCTTAATGCATGCAATCGGTGAAATAACCACACCACACTCCTGGGACAGAAGGACTTAGAAGCTTTTCATTAATATGAATCGCTATAGGTACTTTCTAATTTTGTTGAAACAATTTTTAAATCATTATACCTATACAACATTTTTTGCGCTCCCACCCTGCCAATTTTTCCTAAACTTTTTTCAATAAAAGTAGCCTGAAAGAGATGGCTACGAGCGATAATGCCCTCTTTGCATACCTATATATACTTAATCATGGTTTAAAATTGTATCTATTTTACAAGCTTTTATTTAACTTGCAATGTATGTATGTATGTATGTAAATTTAATGAATGTTTGTTCGGGTGAAATCTTGCAACTCAATTTTGAAGCAGATATCTTCAACCGATTGAGCTGAAATTTTGTATACAGGTTCAATTTAGATGACAATGCATGATTTGTATGTATTTATGTATGTATGTTTGTTTGTTCGGGTGAAATCTTGCAACTCAATTTTGAAGCAAATATCTTCAAGCAATTGAGCTGAAACTTTGTATACAGGTTCAATTTGGATGACAATGCATGGTTTGTATGTATGTATGTTTGTTCGGGTGAAATCTTGCAACTCAATTTTGAAGCAAATATCTTCAATCAATTGAGCTGAAACTTTGTATACAGGTTCAATTTGGATGACAATGCATGGTTTGTATGTATGTATGTTTGTTCAGGGGAAATCTTGCAACTCAATTTTGAAGCACATATCTTCAACCAATTGAGCTGAAGTTTTGTATATAGGTTCAATTTGGATGCCAATGCATGGTTACCTTTGTGACGTCATTCTAAATCCAATATGGCGGCATATCCAAGAGTGCGGACTAGTTATTTTTAGTGCACTTCTACAATATGGGTATCAAATGAAAGGGCTTGCTAAGAATAATTCGAATAAAGTGACGTGATAACCGACTAAAAAGTCAAAAATAAATTAAAAATAAAAAACCTTTTTAAAAAACAAGCTTTTATTTGAATGCACTAAAACGAAAAAAATAAATTTTTACCTTAAAACTTTTACTATCTACTTATAAAGTCATTACACATAATCTATATGATATAAAAGCTTGTCGCAAAATTTGCTTGTAAACAAGTAAATTAAATAAATTGATGTGATTGATTTTAACTATTAAAATTTTCAAACTAAGGAAATACGAGTAGGTACTATCTCGCGACAAGCTTTTCTATCATATAGATTATGTGTAATGACTTTATAAGTAGATAGTAAAAGTTTTAAGGTAAAAATTTATTTTTTTCGTTTTAGTGCATTCAAATAAAAGCTTGTTTTTTAAAAAGGTTTTTTACTTTTAATTTATTATGTGTGCAATAAAGTTTTGATAAATGAATAAACAGCAAATGCATTGTTGATCACTTAAAGATACTAACTTACGGCCTTACAGAATACTAGTAATTTCTTTCAATCAACCTAAATTTTGTAGATCTATTAACCATTGTTTCAAGTTAAATATATACTCTTAAATATTTCTAAATCAATTCTTTTGTAATAAAAGTGAAGCGTTTTACGTTTGAAATATGAAATATTTATTTTAAATGTCTGTTGAATCCTTATTAAATTCTGGAAGAGTCTAGTTTGCGATCATCCGTATAATATTAAGAAGTTTTAAATTTACATTTCTAATAATTTCTTAACGTTTTATAGACGATGTTGAATGATTTTATTATAATAATATTATATCTATATTATTATTTTTTAGTTACCAATAATACTCTAAAAGTACTTACAAACTTCCTTTTGAGTGCTTTAATAATATGTATTTATATTATATTTAAAGCAACTTAAAGTAATAACAACTAGTTGTACATCTTGATTCATTTAAAATTTTACATCTGAAAGACTAATATATTACTATAGATTATATACATATCTACTTTAGATGGTTCGAGCCGCTTATCGATCGATGGCTGGCAGTAACCAAGACCATGGCGTTACAACGAGTACGTGCAGCAGTGGAGCTAGGTATGTATGCACACAAAGACAAACGTTTTCGATTTAATACATTTTGTAGGTTTAGTTAATTCTTAGTTCAGTCTTGAGACCATTTTTTATTATTTTTTTAAGAATTTCTAATTACCAGAATTCGATAAAATTGACAATCTGTTTACCGTGTCTCGTATAAGTACACTAATTTAATATTATTATCACAAAGTTTTAAAATTGTAAGCAGATATAAGAAATTATGTATATATTATTGTATATAATTTTTGTTACTTATCAATGAGGTCAAATACAGATGAGGCTAATCCAACACAAAGCCGCCCGGGGCATTCATCGTTGATAATATTTTCGGAATAGCTTATTAGCCGCCCTCTGAAAATAAACTATTACTCTAATTACTAAAGATAATATTATCTTTGGATAAATTAACGTTAAGATAGACGCAAAAATATCGAACTCTTGATTGAAATTAATGCTAGTTACCAACTTTAAAAGCTACCTTAAAGGCAGGTATTTAAGACAGGTTTTTATAACATTACTAGCTTCTGCGCGCGACTTCGTCGGCGTGGACTCCGCTCCTATTGGTCTTAGTGTGATGATATATAGCCTATAGCCTTCCTCGATAAATGGGCTATCTAACACTGAAAGAATTTTTCAAATCGGACCAGTAGATCCTGAGATTAGCGCGTTCAAACAAACAAACAAACAATCAAACAAACTCTTCAGCTTTGTTATATTAGTATAGATAATGAAATATTTAATTTACAACAAAAAAGAATATATTTAAAAATGATAAGAAAGGTAAAAATTAGTTTGAAGCAAAAGGGCAATAGGCCATGACTAATTGTTGAGGGCGAAGGGAAAGGTTCACACCCGAGCCAGGTCGCCATTTAGATAAGCATCGGATTCTAAACGGTGGCGTAACACGAACGCTTTTATTGGTCGGGACAAATAAAAGATTACTTTCAGATGTTTGTTATGGTTACTCAGACAGCACACAAAAACATCGTATTTTATTACATTTATAAATGAATTAAGTAACGATTGTATCGGCACGTTTTCAATTTTGATCGCTTTGCATCCATTAAATGTTAATCCAAATTCAGTAAAATAACAGGATTAGGTATTTAATATTATTATTTGATGATTTTATTAAATATGAATTTGTCGTTTGTAACTTTATTTGTACATTGTGCATCTACTTTCCTTTATTGAAATGTGTGTAATACCTAATAAATAACAGCTTATAGAAAATATATTACTGTATACTTATAGTATAAATGTTTCAGGTATTAAAAGATTTTTATTTGCTTTGATCTTAGATCGCTCAGTTGAAGGAGAGCACATTGTCAAACACAGCACCTCTTCAGTTGATACAGCGGCTTGGTGAGTTTGTCTTATACTTAAACACCCCTCATTCAAACAGTTTCAAGTGATATAATTGTACGATATCTTTGCTATATTTTAGGTACAAAAATGCTTGAAAAGTGCCGTGTAGTGCACCCGATGGATTAAATGGGGCGCCAGAGAAAATGCGTAAAATACGCAGTTACAGTAAAGTAAATTAAGTTAATAGTTTATGAGCAAACTATAGCTTAGTTTCATACAACTTTAGAACTTGTATTTAATAAAATCAAGCATTAATTTTTTACTTAAATACTATAATAAATAATTTACTTATTTACGTAACGCCTACAATTCATTCGAATTTAAACTACTATTATATTTTATTATGAATTTTTCATAGCACGTTCAGTTTTGTCACAGAAGTAAAATTGAAAATGCCAATAAATAATTACGAGTAGGTGCATGTTGCTACGTTTGAATTATCTAACATATACCTAGGTATATCATATTCATCATAATTTTTAAATACATAATAAAATTCTCATGTACATCGATCCTTGACTAAGTACTTTAGGATGTGTTGTAAAAATTATTATAACTGTAGAATTCAATTCTACAATTTACACAATGATACTCAGTTATATTATAGTGAAGCACACTATGGCATCACGAATCAGCCTGTAACATCCCACTGCTGGGCATAGGTCTCTTTCTCCACGTTGGAGAAGGATTGGAGCTTAATCCACCACGCTGCTCCACGTCACGGATTGGCGGATATATTCAGGCGGCGGCTGATGGCGGTTAGATTGTGAGTAACGATGGCTATCAGGTATTTATGATAACAACCGGGACCGACAGCTTTTAACGTACTCTCCAAGACACGGTGAGAAGGCCCACAAGGACAGACATCCAAATCGGAAAGAAATATTTTTACAAATACAAATATCCATCCCGTGCGGGAATCGAACCCTTTAATCGCTGGTGTTTATGCACCTACACGCAACTACACAAGAGCGCTTGTTAGTTAGGGGCCATCCATAAATTACGTCACACGAATTTCTCGATTTTTCGACCCCTCCCCCGTCCTTGTTACAGATGGTCACATTTATGAGACCCCCTCCCTACCTTGTGTGACGTCACATATTTTGCAATTTTGCATGAGCAAACTGATGACAGTTCCGACATTATTTTTATTTTCATTTTAATAAAAGTCAATTCGCCAACAAAACAAATAAAAGTTTAATTTTTTAAGTTAGTTATTGATAGGTAGTTGAAATATCATGTTTTTGCACTTACGTTTTGATATTATTATATTTGGAAATGTGAAGTAGCAGTGCAAACTTAGCACCTCATCGATGGAATTTTGGGTCGAAAATGACCTTAATCGATAGGTCTACGTTAGGTCCGTATAGGTCCACTAAATTTTTCGTTAAGTCCTCTTTAGTTTTTTTATAAATAATTTTTAAAATTTTGGAAAAAAAATCGTATTTTAGCAGCTAAAAAACTATAGGGGACCTAACAAAAATTATTGTGGACCTATACGGACCTAACGTAGACCTATCGATTAAGGTCATTTTGTAAGGTCATTTTGATTTTTTAAATCCTTGGATGGGTGCTAAAATTGCATTTTTTTTTACCTAAATTTAAAAAATTATTTATTAAAAAACTATAGCGGACCTAACGAAAAATTTAGTGGACCTATACGGACCTAACGTAGACCTATCGATTAAGGTCATTTTCGACCCAAAATTCCATCGATGAGGTGCTAAGTTTGCACTGCTATGTGACGTCACAAAATTTTGGACCCCTCCCTACCCCTTGTCACACAATGTCACACTTCGTCGACCCCCTACCCCCCTCTTAACGTGTGACGTAATTTATGGATGGCCCCTTGCCTGTGTTGTTAGACTATGGCATGGACCACATCAAATTATATAATATGTACTTAGAACTTAAAAACGGTTTAAAAATGTAAAAATTATTAAATTTTAGTCTTTCATTGATATTTTGTAACGTATTGAGCATGTTTTCTTTTGACAACACACAATTACTATTTTAAAAATCAATATAATTATTTTAGTTGAACATTATTTGCACATGTCATTTAATTTATCTCAAACATAGAGAGTCATTTAAAAACGACAAATATTGCATGTGCCTTATATATTGTTTTCGTTTAAATTAGGTATGTCGAAATTCAAAATACGTACAAGTAGGTATATGGATGTAAAGACGTCTTTTTGCCACATAAAATACATATAAAAGTATACAGGTGGCATTCAGGAACTTTATGTTTCTTTTGAACGTTCCCGATAGTAAAATACGAAGATTTCATCACCGGCGGAAATTTATTCACCTTTATTATTCCATTTTCATTGTCTAATTTATTCGAACAAATAGGATTGTTTTTATACAAACCTATTGAGAAGGTTATGGAATAATCAATGTATATGGAATACTATCATATTTAAAAAATATTCATTGAATTTTTCAATTCAATAAAAGATTTTTCTGTGAGTCAGTGTATATGCGTGTGTGTTTGTGTGTGTGTGGTAAAAATAATCGATAAGTAAAATATGTAAAGGTACTAATCTATTTTTAATGAATGGAATATTCATACAATCGGACAGTACTGATAGCTATCAACCTTCATGCTTTTTAAGGGTATTTTGACAGTATAATTTTCAATATTATATATAACTAGCGACCCGCCCCGGCTTCGCACGGGTGCAATGATGATACTAAATACTTTCAACAATAAAAGATACGTTAGAAACCTCTAGTCTAAAATTATCAGTGTTTTTCTACCATATTATGCTTGTATTATACATATAAACCTTCTTCTTGAATCACTCTATCTATTAAAAAAAACTGCTCAAAATTCGTTGCGTAGTTTTAAAGATCTGAGCATACAGAGTTACAGACGGCGGGAAGTGACTTAATTTTATAGGTACTATGTATAAAGATAAAAATGTGCAGGCGGGTTGAGCGATGTAGGCGCCGAACTTTAAATGTTTCGCTGTTAATAACTTCTAACGACGATATCTGAAAAACTATTCATCTGATTGGTATAGTGTAAAGGGCAATTTTAATCTGCATTAAATTCCTAAGCTAACTAAAATATTTGTTTGGATAAGGATTAATACTGAACTAAAGAAAATAGCTTGGAAAATAACGTAATGTTTTTAATTAAAAATTTGAACATAAAAGTGGTTATTGTAAGTCAACCGTAAGAGATAGAAATATGCTATCGCGGACTTTTTTGTTGCATTTTTATAGATTTAGAATTCGATAGTACATTACTCTACTGTATCTTTGCTAGTTTACGCGGCGTTTGCGTGGAAAGCTCCCAGTTGGCGCGATTTTTTGCGACTTATTCAACATTTATCGCCGTATTTCTGCTAATTTACATAAAAGTATACTAAATTATATACATAAACTTTCCTCAAGAATCACTCTAGCTATTTAAAAAAACCGCATCAAAATCCGTTGCGTAGTTTTAAAGATTTAAGCGTACAAAGGGACATAGGGACAGAGAAAGCGACTTTGTTTTATACTATGTAGTTATTCTGTATGAAATAAACAGTGAAATAGTTATACAGTATGAGATACGTTTCACAAAACTGCATTGTCACGAGAAAATAACTCAATTTTAGTTTAAAATAAAATATAGGTAATACCTTTATGACTGTTTTAAAAAAAAATTGATATACATTCTGGTCACAGTGTAATAGTGAAATATAAAATTAAATGTTATTGCTTCAAATTATACACTAATTAACCGACTTAAAAAAGTGGAGGTTCTCAATTCGACAGCACTTTTTTATGTAGGTATGTATGTTTTGATTGGGGTACTTTTTGAGTAATAGTGACCCGTACGCTTCTTTAGCGGTCTAGTTGTATAAAAAATATTTAATGTAATGGTCATTAAGCAATGTTTGTTCAAAACCTATAATATATACTTATTTAATACTCATACTTAATCCATATGTCTCAGCATGTACCTATAAACATAGTCACATATACACGTAGTCGGTACATTACAGCTTGAAGTAATTAGAATATTATTAAAGATTAAATTGATATTATATTTTAGGTCTTGCATTACAACTTCTTGTAATCAACTTTTTTTTCTGTTTAAATTGATTGCTTGGTATGAGCTTTTTTATTGATTACTAGGAAAAAAGTTTTAAATCTCACTATTATTTTCAGATTGATGAACAGTATCTACTCGCGTATTAAATTATTGAAAAGAAATCATTCTTATTAACCTGCAAAAACAATACAATTTTCAACCACAATACAAATTTTACATTAACAAAATAACGCATTCTTTAAATTCTGAGTTAGGTAAAGTTAGGTCTAATAGTCTAAGATCCGAACTAGACGTGATCTTCACCCATCTTCTTAATGGATAAAAATTAAATAATTATCTTCTTTACTATGTTAAAGTTATAGCCTGATATATTTTCTATTTTGAATTTTTTGGTGGCTATAGTCTGGTATATTGTCAATTTTGAATTTTTGGTCTACCCTTTCGCTATTATTTTTATAATATACTAAAATAAATATAAAATATTTTTCAACAATTCATCTGCTTAGATGGGTGAAGTTCGTGTCTAGATAGGATCTACCACTGTATTATTTATTTCATTTGGTATTATTTAAAATGCTTACACTTATCACTTATATTATTTTATGAATAGTTTGTACCATATGCGAATGGTGTGGCGAGCGATTGGAGGCGTGGAAGAGGGCACTATTGGCGGGGGTTTAAGGCTTCTAGAGGCAGCATGCGCCACAGCCCTTCACTATGCAGACCTTGTTCATGGCGCACTTGCTGATCAGGGATATTACGAGAATAATGGTGAGTATAGAAAAAAGGTAGTAAGATTTATTTGTATTAATAATCTTTTATCTACTATTATTTATATATATATATATTATTTAATTGACATTGTTCGCCTTTGAACATGACTGTTTATTTATAATTTTAAACTATATATATGAAAGCTGTATTTATTAAATTACATTTGCAAATAATGTAATTATTATGATCAGTTGGAAAATCAACATGTGATAGATTAAATCATTATAACAATAACATAAACAAAAAATATTGGGTAATAATTTAAAAACAATCTTAATTTATTCATTAACACATTTATTTTTAATCCAAAACATTTAGCACAAATTAAGATGGATCTCCACCATACGTCCACAATGATTTAACGTCGAACGTTAATGATCACTTCAGCTGCTAACTTGTCGGCCCAGGGACGTGTTTTAGCGTAGTAAACTTGTTACCACTTCAGCTCACTCAGGGGATAATGATTGCAGCTAAGCGGCGCTCGTGATCAATATTCTCAGGCTTTGTTGCTCTCTATAAATCTCAACTTTTTAAAGTTAGACTTAGTTTTATACTTTAAAGTTTATTAGTTAATTATCTGTGTATGTATTAACGACGTGTCGAATAGTCTACTAAGCCAACTAGGAGATAAAGTTATGGTAATATAATTATAGTCGGCGATACATAGTCGGCGACGAAATTTATTGAACAAAAATTGCCGACTAGTTGCCTTTTTGTTTTATTCATATTTACCCATGTGTTAAAATAATTATGATAATTATGAATAATCGTATAAACTGAAATAAAATCATAATCTTTATCCATTCCTTCTGTATAAAAATGTCTGAAAACTGAAAAAAATACTGATAGAATCTTTAAAAACTTAGGTTATTTTCATATGATGTGTATAATCAAATTTCGCAAGAAGAGCCGTGGATCATTGTCATTTACGTATAAAGTAATTTGGTTAGTCTTTATACAATAGGAGTCCGATTTATGGGGTTTTGGAAGGAAAGGAGGGAGGGCGGTGGCTGGATTACCCTCTGGTGCCACTCCCATCCCCAGCAATCTCATGATTATAGAGATATCACGTTTAAAAATTTTAAGGTAAAATTTTTTTAAAGACTTACCGAATACCTAATGTTATTTATACCTATTTTAGCTCCGATGCTGCGGGAAGTGCACATTATAATAATACACGTATGTACGTAAAAACTATCTGCAACATTTTTATACATTATATTATTCGTATTTACGTAAAATATTTAAACGAAAATAATGCAGGTGGGAAACTTTTCGTTTCGCGCCATTTTCGCATCGTCAAACATCAGTAAATGTATCATTTGTTAAAATAATGTGTAAAAATCTATACTAATATATAAAGCTGAAGAGTTTGTTTGTTTGTTTGTTTGTTTGTTTGTTTGTTTGTTTGAACGCGGTAATCTCTGGAACTACTGGGCCGATTTGAAAAATTCTTTCACTGTTAGATAGCCCATTTATCGAGGAAGGCTATGTATCGTCACGCTAAGACCAATAGGAGCGGAGTCCACGCCGACGAAGTCGCGCGCAGAAGCTAGTATTAAAATAAAATGAGAGACTTTTAAAGTGAAGTTAAGTGACGTTAATTATAATATGTAAACTAATCTGTGCGTTTATGTTATATGTGAGTTCGTATCGTTAATTACTCTTGCAATCAAAATCGTTTATTTTACGTAAATACATGTAAAATAAAGTGTTAACATGAGAGAATAGGCTGTATAGTAAACGAAAACGTGTCTATAATACGTAATATCTAAACTAATCTGCGCGTTTATGTTATATATATATAGGTATATATATATATATATATATATATATATATATATATATATATATATATATATATATATATATAAGTTTGTATCATTTGTTACTCTTGGAATCGAGATAGTTTATTTTACGTAAATACATAATATAAAATAAAGTGTTAAAGTGTTTTA
Organism: Melitaea athalia; assembly: GCA_905220545.2. NCBI lineage: Eukaryota > Metazoa > Arthropoda > Insecta > Lepidoptera > Nymphalidae > Melitaea > Melitaea athalia. The sequence continues at coordinate 10,016,769 of HG992190.1, forward strand.
AAGGCGTCTTTATAGCTACGAAACGGAACATGAGTGCACTTCCAACAGCGCCGAAGCTTTAAAAGGTATAAATAACATTAGGTGTTCGGTAAGTCTAAACAATTTTTACCTTAAAAATGTTAACCGTAATATCTCTATAATCATGAGATTGCTGGGGATGGGAGTGGCACCAGAGGGTAATCCACCATTCCCCTCCCCCCACCTTTTCAAAAACCACATAAATCGGACTCCTATTGTATAAAGACTATCCAGTAATTTAGGTACTTATAAAAAAATATTTAACCCTTAACCGGAATCGTGGGTCCATTTTGACCCGACAACGACAAGTACGAGCCGTCGTTGGGTCCATTTGGACCCACGATTCCAGTTACGTTTTTTTTCTCCAAATGTGTATGTATATATTTTTAACTGTTTTAGACACTATTTTGAAATATTAGCGTGTAATATTACCGAAAACGATATCCACGAGCTATAGTTTGCTGAAAATGATACAGAACCAGAACCCTTGAGCGATTTCGAACCTTGTGACGAGGAAAACATAAGTGACAATGAGAATTTGGAACATGAAGCCACTGTTCAATGAAGTGTCTCTTGATCTGACGATAATGTCGTAGATGAAAGTGAAGGAGAAGGTAATGCACTGTCATCAAATACTATAGAGGCAAAAATAGGTTTAAGTGGTCTAAGACACCACCTAGTAGCTCCAGAATCAGAAGTCACAACATTATTACTCACGTACCTGGGATCGTAGGTCCAGCTCGTGATAAACAACATGTGTCACCAATCGAATCATGGCAGTTGTTGATTCCAGACGAAATGGATCTCAAGAGTAGATTTGATAATTTCCTGGGGCCAGCTGTTGATGTACCGCAAAATGATACATGACAAGAAACTTCCACTCAAAGTGGGTCACGAAAGAGAGGAAGATGGTATTTATGAGGTCCGAAAATAAAAATAATCAATTGCAAAAGCGTGGTAGATGCTGCAAATTTATATGTAAGCTTCATGTATTAAAAAAAATTATGTAGCGAGTGCCTTACATAGAATAAGTAAAATACTGATAACAATTTTACGTTTTTAGAATAGGTTGTCATTTTTTTTATTTTCATTTGATCTCACAAAGAATTTTTATTTTTGTTAACGGGAAGATACGTAGAATCCTATAGTATTGTAAAATTATAAAGCTTTTTTGTTTTTATTACTTTTTGATATGGTCAAAGAAGAATACCAGATAAAAATGACCAAATGTAGGAACCTAACATTCAAAGTGAAAAAAAAATATATTACCTATTTCATGATGTAAATGAATAAAAGTATTTAATAAGTCATTTATTTATTACATAACAATTGTTTTAATGCATTTATAACCCATCTAAGTGATAATTTCTTCTATATTAGATAGTAACTTAGATTTTAATTAAAGGGTCCATTTGGACCCAGCATTCCAGTAATGTAGAACAATTTATCGATTCCGGTTAAGGGTTAATAAGAAATAGAAACTCATTTTTAGGTTAATAATTTTAAAATAGATTTCCTAATACAAGTAAATAACAAAAAAAAGGAAAAAGTGATTCAATTATAATAAATAATTAATAATTATTGTTTAATGTTTCTCTGCTTTATATTTACACGATTATATTGTTTTCTATCTAACTCGTATTTGATAGATAACGTAGTAATTATTATCAATATGATAATAAATGGCTAGATTGTAGTTTAATATATCTACCTATTTTACACATAGTTTAAAATTATAATCGAAATTTTAAAATTATAATGGAAAATAGACATCGTAATATTCTAATTAATTTCCTTGACAACGATGTGGAAATATATTAATTAAAAATTATGTTATACTAGCTGAGCGCCGCGGTTTCATCAGCGTAAATTTGAGAAAAAATCGCACTAAAATATTATATAGTCTATAGACTTTTTAGGAAAAGAACTACCCAGCAGAAAATGATTTTTAGGGGTTAATTTTTTTAATTTTTGTTTAGTATTAAAACTTTCCGTGGGTGGTTGAGCCATTCTCGAGTTATGCGCTTCGCAACATTGTTTTTATTTATATAGAAGATTATTTATTTTAACCAAAAAGCAAGTAATGAGAATAAAACTTAAAAAACTAAAGTACGACTGCGGAAATACTGAAAAGTGAAAAAGTTAAAATGCGTTTTTAAATTTAGATTCTGTATAATTGGGTTTTAAGATCTATCTTCATCTTAAGACTATATACTATATATATATTTTAGTAGATACATGATAACATTTATTTCACTAATATATGCAGTTTTAAAATCATTTATGTTAAATAGAATATACTCGTAATATAATATCAAGATCAAAAACTTACATAACAAATACTTAAATTATTTCTTTTTTTATGAGTCATTAATATAAAAATATATCATGGTGCATTTATGTTATGTATTACGTAGATACTTCGAAGCGTAATCATAGGCATGTGTAAGTTCTCACGATTCGTAGCACCAATAACGAATACTTGAAGTAGCGCATTTGTTTTTGAATAATTAAGGACAAAGTTTTGCCGCTTTGTTATAAGTAACTCATTAGCACTAAAGTTCATAGAAATAAAAAATTGTTTTAATTATCCAATTACGCAATCGTTCGAAGGTTATGTAAAGAACTTCTTTAAAGAAATACATTTAGCCGATTCATTTTTATTAGAATAGGTACCTACTCGTATATAAATTAATTAATAATAGGAGATGAACTTCAAACGCTATCAAAAATTTTGTCGTTTGCGCTCAGTTCACTTTTGACACATTTTCCGAAGAATACCTCACAAGTTATGCTCTAACGGAACTAAACTCTGGTAACTTCAATATGTAATATTTTCTAGTCCCATATTAATAAAACATATAAACTTATTTCGGATTTGTTTGTGGAATTCGTAAATAATATGTTATAAGTTATATCCTGTAAACACATTACACGTTTTTAGCATTAATTTGTTTACGATATTATTTACGTCAAACATTAATCGCTTATTTACCCGTATATTTGATAAGAACATTTTTGTGTTATATTACCTATACGTACGCTGCGTTGGCGCAACGGTCACAGCACTGGTTTGTGCCTTTTGTGCTGGTGGTTGCGGGTTCAATCCCCGCACATGACAATATTTGGCCCTACAGTTGTTTGCCGTGGTCTGGATGTTTGTGCAGTCCTTGTGGGTCTCCCCACCGTGCCTCGGAGATCACGTTAAGCCGTCGGTCCCCGTTGTTATCATGTACACCCGATAGCGATCGTTACTCATAGTAGGGAATAAATCTCCAAACCGCATTGGAGCAGCGTGGTAAGCTCTGATCCTTCTCCTACATGGGGAAAGAGGCCTATGCCCAGCAGTGGGATATTACAGGATGAAGATTGAAGCGTATTACCTATACTACTTGGGCCCTGTGGTTTTACGATTGTAGGTTTCCGTTTTGTGGAATTTTGCGAAATAAAATAGTCTGTTTACAAAGTTTTATAACAAACGTTTTAATAGAACATAAATGTAAGTATCTATCAATCCTACAAACTTTCGCCTTTATAATATTCATATCAATTTCTACTTAAGAGCGTGCATAAGGCGAGCAAAAAATCAGATTTCACCCGCGCGCCCGATGAAACAAAACATACACAAAGCCTCGTGTCAGAGTCCGATAGACGATATAGTTTTGAGCGCATTACGAATGTAAAAAACGACAAATATGTTATTTTGTATATAATTCCGAAACTAAAAGTAATAACATTAAATGCCTTGGCATAGCCTTTACTTATATTTAAATGTAATTAATTATCAAATTTTTGTCTTAATGGTCATAACCATATCGAGTATAAATAGAAAAAATATAAAAATTAGAGGTTACTTCATGATTATATTTTATCGAGGAAATTTCCTTATTTTATGTTTTTGATATGGGTCAACCCTTGCAAATATCACGTAGTTTGTCATATATTTTTATTTTAAGATTTGGTCTGGAACTTTTCATGTCAAAACAAATAGAAGATGGTAATTTTGCATTATGCACACTCTTAAATCATATTAAATTCTGTGTTTTAGCAATCCCAACTATTTTTCTATTGAAAATAGCAAACGAAATCCTTATAACTTCAAACTCCGCAGGCCAAAACAAAACGACGGAGGAGATATGCACGATTGTGAACAATCTGGAATATGTCCGCCGCTCCCTCGCCGAGTACGACGATGAGCACATGTAAGTTTAAGCTAATATTTCAACCACTGAATGAACCTTTGGAATCGTACAAACGTTACGCGGGCTTTACACGCAACGATAAGTTGTAGCAATTTATCGTAACGATCGGATTGTTACAATTTATCGTTGTGTGTAAACGGGAGATTGTAGCGATTTATTGGGATTGGAGTTGGAGTAAACAGTATAGCCCCCATTTGGGGCTTTACACGCTACGCTAAATTGTAACAATTTATTGAACTATTTATCGCTCCAACAAATCGAATGAGTAGAGCACTGTTCACTCCAACTCCAATCCCAATAAATCGCTACAATCTCCCGTTTACACACAACAATAAATTGTAACAATCTGATCGCTACGATAAATTGCTACAACTTATCGTTGCGTGTAAAGCCCGCTGTGTATGACATATTTTCTATTCAAGTTTAACACACTCTCTCTATTAATTGTATGTATACATACATATGCTTTGTCTTTTAATCTAAGACTAGCAGATTCGGCGAACTTTATACCGGCATAATATTTTGAAGTAAAACTTTTTTACGCATGTTTGACTTGGGGCGTAAGCTGGTGATCATGCGTGATGAGAGCGTTACGAAAAGTGTAATTGGGCGAGGCGAACGGCAGTTGAAAGAGAGATTATAATTGACTTTTGTTTTTTTTTTTTGTAAACATATCGATTTTTTATTTTCTTTCATACAAACCTTGTACTGACAATAAGGTACACAAAAAAAAACCCAACTCGATGATATCTTTCGGAAGTTATGCGCTTAGGTACATTTCTGTGATTCATTTTTATAATATTACTAGCTTCTGCGCGCGACTTTGCCGGCGTGGATTCCGCTCCTATTGGTCTTAGCGTGACGATACGTAGCCTATAGCCTTCCTCGATAAATGGGCTATCTAACAGTGAAAGAATTTTTCAAATCGGCCCAGTAGTTCCAGAGATTACCGCGTTCAAACAAACAAACAAACAAACAAACAACCAAACAAACAAACTCTTCAGCTTTATATATTAGTATAGATAGATGAATCTTTGAGACTACGAAATTTTATCTACTAAATCATTTTGACCTAAGTCTGAAATAATTTGCGACCGTTTTTAAATTGAAACTTTTTGAAACGTCTATTCAATATAGATTTTATTTTGACTTTTCATTAGACAGCGTAATAGTTAAGACAACACCTGATACTTTCCTGCCACATTCTTGTTTATTTTTTAAGCTAGAACTAGACTCATAAAACTATCCTAGCCTAACTAAATTTCGACGATCAACGTCCTTACATTAACGTACAAAGAAAACCTGGCTGTTTTTACTAGTGTTTTAAAAGAAACGTACTTACATAAAAGTTCGTATTTGAAACTTTGAAAGCGTCAATTAATAACGACTGGTATGATTAGGATTATTTCTTTTGGTTGGGTTCATAGTTTTCAGGTAGTTTTTATAGAGGCATGAAATAAGATGTTATGATAAACTCATCGTAAAAGTCCGATCTGGGTGGTGTTTTGTGTATGAAATTTCTGTAACATAACAGGTCAACCGTTACGCGTTTCAACAATAAATTAAAATTAATTGATAAACTGCTAATTTTCTTGTACCTAACTAAGTAATAAATGTTTTGGTAATTAAAATATTTAAAAAATTTAGTCTTTCATTATGAAAACGTTTATTAAGAACGGTATAAGTTGATGGCTGACACTGATAGACATTTTAATTAAAAATAGTAATATATAAAGCAGATACTTTTCATAATTTTGGGAATTCGCCTTTGAAGGACAAGACTTACTATTCTACGAGTAATATTTCGATGAGACGAAATATAATTCTAAGTTTAAAAGGCTATTATTTTCTATCACTTTAATCTATTTTTTTATATATTAATTATCAGCTTAGAGCCTTAGAATATATGATGCTAGGCTACCTTGTTGTTTGTTGAAAAAACAATACTCCCGAAAAACCCACATAATATGACTTACGTCAAATAAAGTAATTATTATTTCTGCATTTCTCTTTATTATTAGTTGCTTACAATAAGTAGATACTACATACCAAATTATTGAGAACCATTGTACCTTTTTATTATTATTCTTCTTCTTCTTCTTCTTAGCCTTCTTCCCATTATCTGGGGTCGGCTCTCCTTGTCTGTCTCTTCCATTTTTCCCTATCCTTTGCAGTTTCGGCGTGCATGTCGTATTCTTTCAGGTTTTTCTGTACCGTCGTCAACCAAGTGGCGGGGGCCTTCCGCGGCGTCGCGTCGTTGTGGGTAAGTTTAGGGCTACTCGTACCATATGGTCCTCAGGGCGGCGTAGCACATGTCCATACCATCGTAGGCGTCGTTCTTTGACCTTGTCAATAATCAGGGCAATTTTAAAGCTTCCTCTGATGTGGACATTGCGTACTTTGTCCAGCAGTGTGACACCCGCTGACCAGCGTAACATGCGCATTTCTGTAGTGTGAAGCTTTGACAGGTGTTGTTTGGTAGATGCCCAACATTCTGTACCGTAGAGTATGGCAGGTCGTATGGCCGTTTTGTAGCACCTTGAATTATCTTGTGGAAAAGCTCATTTAGCCACACCATTCCAGTTTCACCAAGACGTTTCCAGACTTCCGCTGGTATTTCGTCCGGTCCCGTGGCTCTTTGGTTTTTTCATTTTACCTTTTTATTATTATTTTTTTAAATATTATTGATTATACTTTATAAAAAAAGTAGCGTAATCTTATTGTTTATTTGCGATAATATTTATTATGGTCATGACCTTCACTTTGGTATGAATGTAATCAATAATTATTCAGTTTAATCACCCGATTATTATCAGTTCTATTGACATTCAATAAATAATATTGACGCTTAATTCTATTTTTTTTAAACATTCTTTATTAAAATAAAGGATTGACAGAAAATGGTATTTTAATCTATACTAATATAATAAAGCTGAAGAGTTTGTTTGATTGTTTGTTTGTTTGTTTGTTTGTTTGAACGCGCTAATCTCAGGATCTACTGGACCGATTTGAAAAATTCTTTCACTGTTAGATAGCCCATTTATCGAGGAAGGCTATAGGCTATGTATCATCACGCTAAGACCAATAGGAGCGGAGTCCACGCCGACGAAGTCGCGCGCAGAAGCTAGTATAAACATAATAAGATTAATAAGTATAACTACTAACTTTTAATAGTAAAAATATGTGTTGTTTTTTATGCAATAATAAATTTTATCTATTAATATTAAAATCCTATTATTACTTCTCTTCTTCGTATTATTTTTTTACTAGAATGCGTTATCTGTAATCCTTGATTACATGTTGGTATCGATGTATTCTTTTTCCTAGTTTTCAACTACAGCATTTAAATATATGTGTTTAAATTGACTTATGTCGCCTTAATTTAAAGCGCAAGCATTCTAAAAATATTTTTGATAATAATCTATACTAATATAATAAAGCTGAAGAGTTTGTTTGTTTGTTTGTTTGAACGCGCTAATCTCAGGATCTACTGGTCCGATTTGAAAAATTATTTCAGTGTTAGATAGCCCATTTATAGAGGAAGGCTATAGGCTATATATCATCAAGCTAAGACCAATAGGAGCGTAGCACCAATGAAGAATGTTTCGAAATCGGGTTTTTTTTCCTTTTGAGAGCTTCCACAGTCCGCTGCGTAAACAGTTAAAGTTTCGCACAAATGTTTAATATAATTCTTAAAAAATATATAAAAATACCATTGTTTGTTGCTTTCATTTTAATTATATCAACATATTAATATTAATCTAATTAAAAAAACAACTTACTTTGTTTCATTAAACTTATTTTTTTATGTGATAATACTTATGTTATTGCGTAATATTTACCCAGGCGTAACATTTTAATCGAAATTAAGTAAAACTTTTTATAAGACAAATTTTGTACTATATACAAAGCAACGAAATGTCAAACTTGTTAATTGGAAAGTTACATAATCTTCAAAATATAAACTGTGTTAACTACTAACTAATTCTGTGTTAAAACCGAATAAAAATCATGATATCAAGAATTTTGATCTAGCAGGTACATCGTTCCAATGCTTAATTGGCTAGAGCACCGACACGGTATGTCGGAGGTGCGGGTTCAAACCCCGCTGGATCGAAAAAAATTTGGTATGATTTAAAAATACTATTTTCTGCAGTTAAAACTTGTAATGCATTTCAAATCTTATGCGATCCTAGTAAACAACCAATAATTGGGATCTCTCAAAAAAAAAAATTAGACCATTATTTATATATTATCATTGAAACATTTAATACATTTTGAGTCTACAAAAGATCTTTGACTTTTCCCAAAGATTGTGGGACACCTTTTGGTGGCATATTTATAAGACATATCGATAGCACTGCAGTGAAAGTGTAGGTAAATATAGATATCAAAAAGCGCCGATCAACTTTTTCGACGAGCTTCCATGAATGATGATTCCATGATTCCTTGACAGTCCTATTGATGCTAGTGTTTCATCTCTGTTTTTATATTAGTACTTTTGTTTGCCGTTGTAACCCAATAGATCCATGAACCCTAGAGCGAAGAATCAAATATATTTTATAAAGGACTATGTTCCCGCCGTTATAGCAATTACACTAACCAAAATTATGCGGGTTACCTCGATTAACAGATTGGTCTGGCCATTTAAAAATCGGATGCCAATGGCGTTGTAGGTACCTTACCTCAATGTAAGATAATTAATGCTCTCTTAGGTTTTAAATAAGTATCTACTATTAATGAGTTAATTTCTTTTTTAATAGCTTTTTCTTCCCTAATTTTTTTTTCTCCAATATGGATAAATCAGTGGGAAGTTACAGGCTGAATCGTATTATTACTAATTCTTTAGTAGTTTTTTTTAATTATTAGACCCAATTAACAGTAATTTAGCTTAAAATCGCTAAATAATTAGAATTATATAATTATAGGTAGGGATCCCTAGTACATTTTTTTAACCTGATCAGTATCAAGCTAATTTTCCGTGAGTAGCTTCATTTTGATGAGACGAAAAAAAAGTTCCTCTTCGAAAACTCTCGATTGTGGTAGATAATAGAGTTAGCAGGAGATAGAGCAGCAGTGAGCGTAGGACCGGGATAACGTACCACGCAATTTGGAGGACAATAGTACCATCAAATTATATAAATATTAACTAACTAAAAGAAAAAAAATCAGCTGGTTAGTAATAATTTTTGATGACCTTACGAGGTCATCAAGTTGATAATTTTTGATGACCTTACGAGGTCATCAAGTTGATGACCTCGTAAGGTCATCAAAAATTATTACTAACCAGCTGATTTTTTTTCTTTTAGTTAGTTAATATTTATATAATTTGATGGTACTATTGTCCTCCAAATTGCGTGGTACGTTATCCCGGTCCTACGCTCACTGCTGCTCTATCTCCTGCTAACTCTATTATCTACCACAATCGAGAGTTTTCGAAGAGGAACTTTTTTTTCATCTCATCAAAATGAAGCTACTCACGGAAAATTAGCTTGATACTGATCAGGTTAAAAAAATGTACTAGGGATCCCTACCTATTACAAATCCAACATAAATAGTTACATATAAATTAAAAGCCTGTTACAATATTTGTGAAACCTGTTTGCAAGTGTGACTAGAGACAAGTTTACTTATAATTAATTCAGTTAGTACGTAGTTATTTTATTTTATTAGGATAGCTTACAGTTTATTATTACTATAAGTAATACAGAATTAAATACATATAAAAAAAGCTAATAACAAGCTACCACATATAGAGCTTCTACTACATGTATAATATTGTAATACATATTATATTTCATAACATTATATAGTACTAGCTTCTGCGCGCGACTTCGTCGGCGTGGACTCCGCTCCTATTCGTGTTAGCGTGATGATATATAGCCTATAGCCTTCCTCGATAAATGAGCTATCGAACACTGAAAGAATTTTTCAAATCGGACCAGTAGATCCTGAGATTAGCGCGTTCAAACAAACAAACAAACAAACAATCAAACAAACAAACTCTTCAGCTTTATTATATTAGTATAGATGAGACATTGCATTGTAACGGTAATATATCTATACTAATATAATAAAGCTGAAGAGTTTGTTTGTTTGTTTGTTTGTTTGTTTGTTTGTTTGTTTGTTTGTTTGTTTGTTTGAACGCGCTAATCTCAGGATCTACTGGTCCGATTTGAAAAATTCTTTCACTGTTAGATAGCCCATTTATCGAGGAAGGCTATAGGCTATATATCATCACGCTAAGACCAATAGGAGCGGAGTCCACGCCGACGAAGTCGCGCGCAGAAGCTAGTTTTAAACTAAAGTTAAAATAAAACCGCAGATTGCCTTATCGTGTCATAACTCGTACCCTTATGTAACGATCGTAGTGATTTAAATGATAGGTGTATTTACAATATGATACAATAAACCACCAGAAAGTAACATTTTATAATTGCTATCAAATCTATACAAATAATACATATAGGTCATCACATATTTTGATTAGTTTACAATCCCTCTACTAATAAGGATTAAATTATTATTTGATTGAAAAGTGTGTGTGTGTGTACTTATGTACGCACGGAAGAAGTTATACTTCATTAACTAGCTAACTTCACGTTGCTAACTTTTTCATCGTTGACAAGCTAACTTCAGGGTGTCAGATTTTTGTGAAGATGTGCGGACGCATTCATTGGCTAGCTAGCTAACTTCACGTTGCTAACTTTTTCTTCGTTGACTATCTATGATCGTATGAGCTGAATAAGCAAAATGAGGGCCATAACATATATTGTGTTAACCAATATAAAAACATAGTAAAATACATAAAAAAGTTGTACAAAATTGATATTTTCGCTAGAATGGCGATTTCTTATAATATGTAAGAAAGTATTGTGTAGGTATATAATATATAATTTATTAATAGTACGCAAAACAAAACATTATCAATCTCTGTCACGCTCCTAATAAGATGAAACGCGTGTAAAATAGAAATGTAATTTTTGTGATGAAAAATTATCACTTAATTTTTTTAAATCAAATTATTATCAATCAAAATGTCAAAATTGTAAGTACATGACTTGCATCGATTAAAAAACTAACTTTGGTTGTGTTATAGTGCCAACGATGAAAACGCGCGCCAACTAGTTCGCGGTGCACTCGGTACACTGGAGTCTCGTGCAACGCGCGCTGCTCTACCTCTATCTGCGCGCGCGCGACCGCCATTGCGGAAAGCAGTATTCCATCTCGCCTGGTCACCGGACACGCTTCCCACACCACAGGTATGAATCTATTGTAACAGCTCCGTAAGGTGATAGATTGGAATTCATAAGATTGAAATTATATGATTATAAAAGTAATTACAAAGAAATAAATACATAGTCCTAGTAGAGTATTTGTCCTATCTAAGAATATATTTTTTTAGTTTATATCACAATCATGTTTATTTGTATTCCTATAGTGGAACGACTTTTGTACTCAGGATAAAATAATTTATCTCTTAGACAAAAAAAATAAACACATATTTATGTGTACCTAACTAGCTGCCCGGACAGACTTCGTTGTCTGTTTTTTTTTTTTTAATTATAAAAACCTTCCGTGGGAGTTTTAAGGAACATACAAAAAAAATCCGAATCGGTCCAGCCATTCTCGAGTTATGCGCTTATAGCAACATCCATTTTTATTATATAGATTAAGTAGTAATTAATATTATTAAACCTACGCATCTTAACGCGAAATAACTACTCTCATTCCCTCCTGTGATATCAACAAAGCACAACAAAGCAAGATAGATACAACAAGAAAGATTATATATACTTAGTACGTTATCAATCTTGACGACTTTAAAGTATTTTTAACCGACTTCCAAAACAGGAAGACGTTCTTAATTCGATTGTATTTTTATGTATGTTACTTCAGAACTTTTGACTGGGTTTACCGATTTTGATTAAAAAAATTTAATCGAAACAAGAAACAAGACTTTGTAGAAAACATATATAAGATTTTGTTGTAATATGCCCGCCAACATGGCTTCCTTACCGATTTTGATAAAAAAAATTTTAATCGAAACAAGAAACAAGACTTTGTAGAAAACGTGTATAAGATTTTGTTGTAAGTAATATGCGTACCAACACGGCTTGCTATCATATATCAAAAACGTGAGCAAACTTTCTGGATAGTCCGGTCAATATAGACATATCAAATTATAAAAACTCCGACAAAGCTGAGTTTTTCTAGAGACCTTGGCTACAACAATAGCAATAAATTGCTGAAAGTCCCTATCGATCCCATGTGTGCTAAAAAATCGAAGGTTACAATAGTCGGCTTTTTGGATTTTTCTAAAATATAACTTGGTTAAAAATTGTATATCATAAAGTTACCTGCAAAAATGGTCCTTGTTGAAGTAAAACTTCTTTACGCACTCTTGACTTGAGGAGTAAGCTGGTGAATGCGTGACGAGAGCGTTACGAAAAGTGTGATCGGGCGAGGCGAACGGAAGTTGTGAGGGAGATATAGGTAAGTTACATGGAGCTAAAGAAGTTTTACTTCAGTCGCGTGGTGTGGTATATATTCTTAGGATTGTATATTTTATACATAAAGGAAACACAGGGGACACAGATAAACATTATTGTTTATACTAATGGCCTGACTATGTATTTACGTGGCATTTGTATACATACTCGTATAATGTAAAATCTTCAACTTTCAGAATCGCGATATCAGGAATGTTAGGAATTAATTGTTAGAAAAAAAGTATAAAACCTATTTTTGTAAATAATTTTGAGATCTACAATTTATATTTGAGCTATATTTTTTATAAAACTAGTAACTACCGAATTTATTTACTTTGGCCTTGAATAGCTTTTTAGCACACATAAAAATGAGAATTTTTGATACTTTATTGCTAGTAGTGAACCTAAGATCTCACATATCACATTCACATATTATACCACCTTGTTCATTGATCAAAATTTTAAGTCTAATGAAATAGGACCGGACTACAATAAAACTGTGATTAGTCCATTACCATCACAGTAAAATTAATACTTATAGCGTTATAGTAATAAGGTTATAAAACTAATGACCAGAGCATAAACTTCACTTTGTTATTTTACTGTGCTTTTATTGAGTTTTATCTATTTTCCATACTTCGCCTCTATTAGCAGCAATATTGCAAAACAATATGAAACTTTTGTATAATGTCAACGATACGTCTCATCTCAAACCAATTTAACTTTTCGAGCTCTATGAATGTGAATTTCTAATTTACATTAATTTGTTGTTTCGTGTAGACAACACTGAATATCCAATATATGTCCTTATTTTATATGTGCAGTTTTAATTATATCAACCAATCATTATGTTACTCGTATTCAGGCAATAACTCCTCTGCTGGAATTTTTGGATCAGCATTTATCATCATTGAATACATGGTTATTACCAAGAGCATTCATCCGAGCTTTAGCCGGGTGTTGGAGTGCAGTTCTTAAAGAGGTATCTGCTCAAGCTGATGCTGGAGGAGCGGAAAAGCCAAGAGTATACCATCACAGGCTTAGAGAAGCACTTGAGTTGCTGGCGGAATTCTTTCACGCCGAAGGAAAAGGTAAATTCAATCATTTGTCGTTGTTATCTTTTAAAAGCAGCTCTATGTTTGTTCTGTTTACATCGTGTAGGTGTACCGAGATACGTGTAGGTGTACAGATGTCGTTAAAACTATCCTTTGTCGTTTGTGCTGTATTATTTTAACTCGAGAAACGAAAAACGTTATAAAGGAAGTCGTAAATTATACTATCTACATCGTGGCAAAAGCACATCGAACGCTTTTAAACAATAGAAAATACATTCCAAATAAACGAAAAACCTTGATTTTTTTTCAAAATAACTTAACACGCAAATATGATCGCCAACGTATTAGATTATGTTATATATCTACGCTAGAGCACAATATAGTACCTACTCTTAATTAAAATGTAGTCCTCCTTAAGAAAATATACCTACTTCTTTTTTTCCAACAGTAGAAGATTTACTGGCTGTTACGAGATTTGAAGATTTTCTTTGCATTTTATGTGAAAATCATCATTGTACAAAATGTATCAAGTAATAACGGAATATATGTGACCGCAGGACTCCCTATGTCAGAGGTGCATAGCGCGGAATGGGCGCGTGTGGAACAACGTCTACAGTACCACCAAGCTCCAAGCGAAGAGCTACTTGAGCTGTGGCTAGCTGATCGGCTTCAAGAGCAGGGTCGAACACCACTACCCTCTCCTTACGGCTCTATACTCATCAGGTAAACTACTTTCTTCATATTCAAGTATTATGGATCTGATAAGTTAGCCTTCCTAGATGTAGGTGAAATCGGGTTATGGTATTTACTCATAATATACGTCCGTCTGCTCGTTTCTTCATTTATCAAAAGTATCTGCAATAGTAGTTACAAATATCAAGATCACTCAGCTCATGGCTACACAATAGGTGCAATCCTGTTGACTAAACTAAATCTGTAAACATCCCACTGCTGGGTAAAGTTCACCACTCTATTTGTAAAGGTAAAAGGTATTTGTACAGGTAATGTCAGGTGTATATGATGTCAAATATAACCGACACCTACGTGCTCTCCGAGACACGGTGATAGTTCTCCTCAAGAACATACTCCCTGACCAGAAACAAGTATTTGTATGAATACAAATATTTTCCCGAGCGGGAACCCCCGAACGCCGGCAAAGTGGCAAACAGAATACAAATAACAGATCAATAGGCGAATATTAATTTATTGTCATTATTAAAGAATTTAGGCGAAAAATATTAATAATAATGGTGAACTTTATGTATTACTTACCTTGTTATAGTTAGTAGTTATAATTATAGCATATGTTGTATTTTGCTATTGTGTATTTTCTTACTTCTCATACTAACTACTTAAATCATTAAATAAATAAAAAATATGATCTTAAAGTAAACCTATTTATTTGAATATAACTTCGATAAATAAAAGAAATAAAGGTGAAACAATATCCCTCCCCTGTGAGGGAGTAACGCAATTCCGATTATTTCCTCCGAGTTCTATTAGAGCGTTGAATGTACTTGATCTATATTCAAGATTAAACAAACTCAACTAAGTTGTTCCAGATCAAAGTGTTGAAGGAAGTAATCAAATTGAAACTAGAAATTGTTCTCACAAACAATATTAATACAAAGAAATATAAACTCGTAACATTTGTAATTATTTGAGTTAGTAGCTCTTTCTAATAGGTAGGGATCCCAAGTACATATTTTTCAAAAATGTGTACTAATAAGTATATAATTTAAAAGTAATAATGTCCTCCAAATTGCGTGGTATGTTATCCCGGTCCTACGCTCACTGCTGCTCTACCTCCTGCTATCTCTGTTAGCTACCACAATCGAGAGTTTTCGAAGAGGATTTTTTTGTTCTCCTCATCAAAATGTAGCCACTCCCAAAAAATTAGCTTGATACTGATCAGGTCAAAAAATGTACTAGGGATCCCTACCTAAATACATAAAAATCCTTATCTTAACTTATAATCTAAGTACACAGAAAAGCGAGCAGCGCTTTATGCGTGTACCGATTGCCGCGCAAGTCGATCATAAATAAAGCGCTTGTACATCATCATTATAACAAATATTGGTGCTTTATAATATAAACACCGTGAAATTCTGAAGTCTTTCATTCGACCTGGTATCAAACATATATTTCTGATCCCAATTGCTCATATGTCGTGGGTGTGCGAGGCCGCCAGCAGTACAATACGCTTGTCCAGTTAGCACACCCTAAAGAACTAAAAGAAGATACACACACGGTTTTACAGTTTACAATGCTATAATTTTTTTAAATAATCATGTTGGCAAAAATATGACGTAATATATATTCTTTAATTTCTCATGTTCGATTTGTATTAACATGTCAGAGTGTACTTCAACCACGACTCCTTGTGCGTCGAGGTTTTGTCGGCGCGGGACGTGATCCCGCTCGACCCGAACGGCTTGAGCGACCCTTTCGTCGTCCTTGAGCTGCTCCCGAAACGACTCTTTCCGAAAACTCACGAACAGAGCACTAACGTGCAGAAGGTATCTATATCTACTTTAACTCTACTAATGTTTAAAATTAATTACTACAAAACCATATTGTTGATTGATTGATTCTGGCTGTAATATTCCACTAGGTATAGGCCTCTTTATCTGATGTAGGAGAAGGGTTTAAAAAATATAAAAATGTGCCAACGGGCTAGTCTAAATCATTTGACATAGTTTTCCAGATTTTTAACAAAAATAAATTAAAACTAATTTATTTTTGTTAAATATCATTTTAACTAACCAAATTTAAACTAATATTACAAATCGTCAAAATAATCGTTTATTCGTGACGCAGAAAACCTTGAACCCGGTTTGGGACGAGTGCTTCGAGTTCGCGGTGTCGCTGGAGGCGTGTAAGTCACCGCAGGCGGCGCTCGCGCTGTCCGTGTGGGACCGCGACGTGTTGACCGCGGACGACTTCGCGGGCGAGGCGTTCGTGTCGCTGGCGCGCGTGCCCGGCGTCAACTGCCACGCGCCGCCGGACCCGCTGCGCCCCGTTGAACTACCGCTTATGCAGTTGCATGACAGATGTGAGTATTACTATTGAAACCTTCCACATTATCCTGTAAACTTATAGCAAATGCCCCTCGAATACAAATAGGCACATTGTGTGTATGTGGTATGCAGTTGCACGACATATGTGAGCACGGAGTATATGGAGACGGCATCGAACGTTATTTGCTCCAGAACCAGCGTAGCCAACTTTAACACGCACACTATTACATTAAAGTTCGCACACAATTTACAACATTAAAATCTTAGTCCTAATTGGCTACGAATTAGTGTGCGTGTACGTATTGCGACACGTTACTACAATCATAGATGAGCCACACCTCCGGACTAGAGCCGAGGGCATGTCGATAAACATTGCAGATGTATCGATCGATAAATGATAAAATGGACGAGTACCATGTCAATAAAATTAAATAATTAATATCTATGTTCACTGATTACACATATCTTTCTATATTACTACATACAGTAATTGGTAACTAGGGGTATAAGCCATAGCCTAGGTCTAGGGGATAGTAAAAATGTCTTGATAAAATAAATGCAAGTTTAATTATTATGAATATTTTTATTCGCCTCTAAATATTACATATTTGTTTAAGAATTGACGAAGATTACGCATAAGTTTGCTCACCAATAGGCCCATTTTAATATTATTGTAGTATAATTTATCTGTCGAGTTCTGATCACAGCTTCCGAGATTTTGCATAACGCAATAAGATTACGACTACTGAGGATGAAACAGTAGATGCAAAGCATGAAATAAACTGAAAACACGGTATTAAAGTGAATTATAAAAACCATTAACATATTAAAATTTAATAAAAATGTATAAAAAATGAAATTTGAATTGTACAGATAATATACTTATGTCTTAAACGTGATAATAAACATCGAATTATATTTAATGAAAAAAACCTTTTCTAATAAAAAACGCGGTTCAATTTATCGATAAACTACGGATTAGGAATTCGTTGCTCTACACTAGTAAACGACAACAATATGGCGGCCCCGGACTTGATGCGAGCTTAATTATAGCCGTGCAATACATTGCGCGTTCGCGTGGTGTTCCTAGAATGTCGGTAGTGGTAAGACAGCAGTGTATGTCGTTACTGAATTGTAAGTCAAAACCATAGTAGATTACTGCCTTTTTCGAAATTTTAATAAATACACTAAATTAATACTTACAGGTTAAAGGAAATCATTCCTGGGGTACCTTTTAAGTCTTGCCTCCTTAGTCGACACGAAAAAACTGCACAAAACGGCATTTTAATATTTTTTAAGTCCGTAAATACGTCACCCGCGTCTGTACTACGACTGAGATGCGTTTTACTACAAATTGAGCGCCTGATCATAAGCTCGGTAACACGTGCCACGCCCCTTACCGTGTCTATCTGTGTATGTGAGTAAACTATTCGCAGTATCTTGCATGTTATAGTGCAAATAGCTAGCGTATACGTAGCTATATTACATACATACGGACCGTTCATACTTATATATAGAGAAACATATATAATTATATATATCACACCCAGACTCGAGGCAGGAATCGGACCAACAAACTCCGGAGCAGAAAACATGGTCACTGAAAACTGCGTCAACAGGCTAGTCAAATGTTACACATTGTGTGTGTGTGATGTACGTGCACTTGCAGCAACTATTTCGTGTCCTATTTAAAATTATAAGTTACTAAAGGCTCACTTACAAAACGTATTATGCCCTTTGATCTATGTATTTTAGATCAACGGGTAACGGCATAGCGAAGAGGATCACCTCTTAATTATCAAATCAAGTGCCTGCGCAGGGACAATAGCATAGCAACGAGCTCATTGGTCTCACTACTTATTTGCTGCGGGCAACTCACTATTTTTCCTAAGCAAGTGCCCATTAGTGACAGATTCGATAAACGTGTACATAACCTTAAAACGCATTGATCGTTTTAGAAACTCGACATATGCAACAAATTTGATTTTATATGTACAATTTCCAGCGAGCACTCGTTAACTAGTAAACGAAAAAAAGCCGACTTCAATTGTATCGACAAGTAATAAATAATAAATAAATTAACAAACGCACTAGTCGTCACTACGATTTTCGAGGGTTTCCTTCGATTACACTGGGATCCCATCATCAGATCCTGGTTTCCTTATCATGGTACCTAATTTGGGATATCCCCTTTCCAACAAAAAAGAATTATCAAAATCAATTCATAAACGACGAAGTTATTCCCCGAACATACATTTAAAAAAAACATATATACAGTCGAATTGAGTAACCTCCTCCTTTTTTGAAGTCGGTTAAAAATCGGCTCTTGACGTTATGATAATTTACAATCGAACTTGCTGAACTACAAAATCCACAAGACGATCCGTGCGACCGTTCTAATACGAATGATTTCCTTTCATGTGTTCGTTCCATTTTGGCGATTACATTTTTTCATAAAAAGGTCTACCGAAATTTGAAATCTCGTTTACTTCGACCGTGAATGTGTCGCCTGTATTGTGTCCCAAGTGACAGGTATTCGCATCTGTGGTTCTTTTGTTGAGGTCTTGCAGAACGCTTGGGATTTCAGCTTCAGTATGACATGGTCTTCTGATGATTTGTCACCTCGTATCGTCAATTTTTTTATTTTCTAAAAGTAACAATTTTTTTTTTCCATAGACACGACATGTATCTGCTAAATACAAAACCATCATTTATTATACTTATAAAGCAAACATATTCATTTAGCTCTGTGAAGTTTTAGAGACAGTAACGGTTTAACCAATCTAGTTTATGTTGGTATAACGAAATACATTGTAAGAGAACACAGGAAATTCATTTGTGTGACGGCATTAAAGCAAAATTTTGAGCTTTCTAATGATATTTTTTATTCGTTTTTAAAACGGTGCTCGGCATCTATATAAAAATGAATGTTGTTAAGCACATAGCTCGAGATTGGCTCGACCAATTTGGCTAATTTATTTTTTGTATGATCTTAAGGTCCACAGAAGGTTTTAATACGAAAAAAAAAACATAAATAGACTTTAGAGACTTTTATTGTACAACAGGTTGATAAAAATAATAAACTAGCAAAAACTATCTCTTAAATAAAAATAACAAATACTATTTCATTATCCTTACCGTCATATTTTCACACAACCTTTTACATAAACTGCCTAAAATACCTTATAGTATTTTCTTTTCTCGAAAGTTGCTTTGAAGTATCTCTGTTTTTTTATTCTACTGCAATATTATTCAAGTGAAATATCGTATATTATTCTCATGTTCTGTATATTTGGATACATTGCCAACATGTTCGTAATGCCATTGGAGGAAAAATATACCTCGTGAAAATAAGCATTTCTTGCAATAACAATGTTTTTACACATTTTTAAGAATTTACTTGGTAATATAAAAGTAATACAAATTGAGAGTACAAATATATTTTTTTATTTCTAGTTTGAATGACCTCATTTTACTTTTTTTTCTTTTAAATTGGATATTAGATCTTGAATACTGTTTCAATGATTTCAAGTATTAAGATATGGAAATATTTCTTTTTTTTCCGTAAGAGTCTCTCCTTCACAAACTTATCTTAATACTTAAAAAACTAAGTTAATATCTTAAGTTTCGACTCTTGAGATAAAAATTAATGAAATATTAAAATTTCTTTACATTCAGTTATTTCAATGGAACTTTAGTTTGTAACTCAGTGGAATAGAAAACTCTATCGGTAAATGTTTAATCAATATATCGTTAAACTAGAAAGTGTTCAGGGGCATTTAAAATGATACCAATAGTTACATAACTTTTATATGCAACCTAAGAAGTGGACGGTGCCTCTACTACTTTAGCCATGTAACTCCGCGTTCATAAAAGTTTGTACTAGAAAGCTTTTAGTACTGTGAACTAGCGAAGAACTAATTTGTCATAAAATAACTAAACTACAGAGACTCGATAAATAAACCATCGACTATGTATATGTTTGATTGAATAAATGTTTACGTTTATTGTTAAGTTATGATATTGTTGTTATTTATTTATGTTAATTAATGACGCCGCGTTGGCGCAGCGGTCACAGCACTGGATTGCGATTAGCTGTTGCGCGGGCGGTTGCGGGTTCGATCCCCGCACACGGCAACATTTGTATTGGCCATACAGACGTTTCCCGTGGTCTGGGTGTTTGTGCAGTCCTTGTGGGTCTCCCCACCGTGCCTCGGAGAGCACGTTAAGCCGTCGGTCCCGGTTGTTATCATGTACAATTGTACACCTGATAGCGATCGTTACTCTTAGTAGGGAATATATCCGCCAACCCGCATTGGAGCAGAGTGGTGGATTAAGCTCCGATCCTTCTCCTACATGGGGAAGAGGCCTATGCCCAACAGTGGGATATTACAGGCTGAATCGTGATCGTGATCATTTATGTTAATTAGGAAGACATACAGTTGATATACATTAAAATAAATTTAGTTGACTTACATGTACCAATTAAGTCTTCTCATCTTCACATATTAGTATATGTATATATTGCATTATATACATATAAGTATATATATATATATGGCAATTAATAAAGCAAAGAATGTATGTTCGCAGGTCATCCCATACTGCAGATCATGGAGTCACGAACGACGGATAAACTGGCAATGGATTTCGTTAAGAAACAAAGATTACGTTTTGCTGAACAGTAATTTTATATCGAGCCTTATTTTTGACTTCTTTTACTTTTTAACTTTTCTTTACTTCTAAGCACACGTCCATTTTTAATATCGACAATATATAAATTATATATACTTTTAAAAATATTTCGATATCTATATTAAAAATCAAAATATTTAGTTTTTACAAAGAGTATTGGTATTATTGATATTTAAAAAGAAATGTTTATTAAGATACGAAGACATCAGTATTAATGATAATTATACTACAAAGACTGTGCTGCTCTTCTATCGCGAGAGAATATTGTGTAATCAATGAAATCGTCTTTACTACGCGTAGCTGCACCTCGGAGCTTATGTCCCCCTAGTTGTTAGACTCTAGTAGAAATTCCCGACCAAATATATAACTTAAGACTTGTTGTTGAATATTATTTTTTATCTATTATTGTATATAAGTATCTTATTTCGGCTAAGATCACTAACAGCTCGTTTAGTCGAATGCGTCATGTTCATTTTTACAATTTACAGCACAAATTTAATTTTTTAAAAGTTACTATTTGTTTAGAAGTTAATTTACGTGAACAATTAATTTTATTACAAACCGCTATTATCCTATAATGATGTGGTATCAGCTGTTAAAGTTATTTATAATTTATTTAACTTTTTTCTTGTCATTTTTGGGAGTTTTATCAAAAAAAAAAAATGTATCTAGACGTATCAATAGGCAATCTTGTGTAAAACGGTTTCGTATAGGGTTGCTAGATTGTTTAAAAATTAAGTTATTAATGTCAATGGATGCAATATTATAGCCAAATTTCCCGCTGCAAAATCACTACGTTCATCACGTATATAATCGAACTCTAATTTCTACAAACCTTTATGATTTGGAAAATACATTGATAACTAGTCAATATTGCTCGCAAATACTTTTAATTAAAATAATTTAATTAAAGTGAAATATTATTCACATCATAGGAATACATATAGAAAATTTAAAAAGGCAGCAACTACTTAGCAGCCAGGTGTAAACAGGTAATAATTTATATTTTTTTATATATTTTTCTTATCTTTACCATCACACTTGTTGGTTTTTTGCGAATAATCACAATTAATCCTTGATCAATTATTATTAATCTCACCAAGCTCTATTATTTAATTATCACTACACGATAAATCTTGATAAGAAATACAATAAAAAAACGAATACAGTACGTCTTTAAAAATGAAATGTCGAGAAATAAAAATTTAATTGGCCATCTAGCAACCCTAGCCACCGAATACCTTCGTGCCGCAGTATCAAAGCTTTAAAACGAGCTTTCTCCTCACCAACACTTATCATGTGTGTATATCATAATTATACTATACCTTGTCTGTGACGACTGATTTTCATCGTTAGTTTTAATTAATATTATGAATATAAATTATGAAAATTTAAAAATTTTATAATTGTAATTGTGAACAATCACTGTGTATACAAGTTTATTATTATAGATGGAGATGTATTGATGTTTATTATGTAGTGAATGAATATTTATAAAATAAAAAAAAATTGCGTGCGTACAAAGTACACATGTCAGAAGTGAAACTTCTTTGGCAAACTAATTGAAAAAATAGGCGGTATCATAATTAAAAACTAATTGAAACAAAAAACAACGTCACGCGGTGTTCCCAGGCGATCACCCATCCAAGTACTGACGCGTGACGCGTTGCCGCGTTACCTTTCTCTCAAATTTTACCCTCATGCGCCTAAAGAAGTTTCACTTCAAAAATATATTATGGAATTATATAAATGTGTATTATTATATTAAAGATGGCTTGGATTTATGTGAAGAATATAATATACTTTCGTTTGTTATACAAAATATTATAGATGGAAATATTTTATTACCTTATTATAATTAATGTTTATCGAAGTTGTTTTGGTACAAATATATATATTTTACAATTTTAATAAATGCTATAAAAATAGACCTCATTCAGCACAAATAAGAATATTAATTTATAATTTTTCATATTTTTATCCAAATTTTATACAACACTGACAGTACGAGAATATTAAAATGACATGACTTATAGGTATACCTATATTTTTATAAACACAAATCTAAAACGCATATCTTTAGACTTATCCTTGCTAACACAACAGAATAAATTTAGTATGAATGAGGACTAATTTAAAGAATTAGTTATACTAGAAATAATACGAAACATAAATATTATTATTATTAGTTGTCTGTACAATATAGAAGGGAATCCAAGATTTGAAGTGGTTTTTATCTTTACTGTACTGCGTAAAAACGTATTTAGCTTTTTGATACTCGTGTGAATTTTCGGCAAAGCATTTTGAAAGTAGAATTTCGGCTTTTTTCGTGTAACAAAATAACCAAAATCATATCCAATACATATGTCTGAACGTATCGTTAGGCAGTCTTATATAAGCCTATATATGCCATTCTTCGATATGTGACTTTTTATACGCCTACATATTATTTCATATTCAGCAAAACCTGTCAAAATTAGAAAAAGACCATTCCAAAACGTCAATTACGTAAATTAGGATAAACAAATATAAAATCTTTACATGCATTTAAAAGTATGTGTATATTTTTGATCGTATTGCAATTTAATTTTTATATAGCTCACACTTTATAGTTATAATCCTACAGCTTTATATACTGCTATATGAACAGATTTTATATTGATAAATTTTGACACTACAAAAATAAAATGTACCTATTTTTTGTTGCAAAATAAGTAATAAAGGTCTTATATATATTTTCATAAACTATTTATAGACAAATGTTTCTTTAGTCTGATTTTTGTTTTGAATAAAGTATCCATTCACGTTTAACGGTTTAACAATAGTCGATTCTACGTGTGAAAGATAAACATTGGTGTTTTATTAGTACAATTTCCTGCATGCGACTTGTTATTATTGTCATTCTAATTAATAGTGAATTTTAAAAATTGTCAGTCAAATGAGTGTCCCTTTAGTGACGTGCCGTAGTATTACAATAATGTGTCTGTATTTTTTATTTCAAAAGATTGATGTGTATTGCAATCGTTATGTATTTACATGTTCCTAGCTTTTAATTCTATATATTAATGACTAATTTTTGTTTTGCTGTGGCCAATGAATAAAAGAACAATAAAAATATATAAATGTGATTTCGTTGTTTCTCTTCTAGTCCATTATTATAAAAATAAATAAATATCTAATAGGTTCTGGAAAGTTTTTTTTTTTTTTAAGTGAAGCTACCACCGATTCGGAATGTAGATTCTGCAGAAAAGAATCGGCAAGAAACTCCGCAGTTACTTTTTTGAAAATAATATATAAACTGTGATTAATTACAAAATTAGTAATATCGTGCATGAAATACAGCGTCACTAAGTCCACACATCTTTATCAACTATGTAATCCTTCACCGAATAATATGCTTTATCTATTAATCTCTTTTTAAAAAAATTTTAAATTTATGCTGAGATAATTCCAAAATTGTTTGTGGGATTTTATTATTCATGCGAATACCATAACCCAGAAAGGAGACGTTTACTTTACGCAGTCGGAAACTTGGAGTTACAATTTTGTTATTATTTCTTCTCGTGTTTACACTGCGATTATTACTATTTATTTTAAAACAATGAATATTTTGGTGAATATACGTAATATTGCTATAAATATATTGCGACGCAATTGTTAATATGTCTACCTTTGGAAAAACATCCCGTAGGGAGACTACTTACTCGAGCTCCAAGGTCGTCAATGCCACGAATAGCCCTTTTTTGCAAAATGAATACTGTCTCAATATTTGTAGCATTACCCCACAGTAACATACCGTAAGACATAACACTGTGGAAATAGCTAAAATATATTAAGCGTGCAGTAGCAACGTCGGTCAGTTGTCGTACTTTTCTAACTTCGAATGCTGCGGAGCTGAGTCTACTGTTCAAGGATGACAAATGGGAAATCCACTAGAGTTTGAATCTGAATTTCTACACCAAATACGACGAAACCTTTTCCCCGATTAATCATAATATATTACTTACTATTATACCAAATAAGGATTGCAATACCGGGATACCGGGATCCCGAAATACCGGGATCCCGCACTATTTTTGCGGGACCAGTCCCGCACATAAATCGAGCGGATCCCGCGGGATTAGCGGGACTATGCAACGGTAAACGACTTGTGTTGTTCGGCACGCGAAAGCGCGCGAACTGATTCGGCTCATGACAAAGATCACGATGATTTACCTCTTGCTACAGTGGCCGCAATGATGCAATCTGAAACTGTGGAGCCTTAACCGATATCTCTTCGAGATGAACTTGAACAAACTCTATCGATTCATATTATTTTTTTTTGTGTTTCCCACACATGAGGAAATTATAAAATGTTATCATATCAAAATTTCGATCCAGCGGGATTTGTATCCGGTTTTTTCACGACTTCCATCCACGGTTGCTTAAAACCGAATAAAATCATATCAAAAATTTCGATTCGGCTTTACATCGTTCCATAGCTTGATAGCTTAATTGGCTAGAGCACCGACACGGTATGTCGGGGGTGTGGGTTCGAATCCCGCTGGATCGAAATTTTGATATGATAATAAATAACATTTTAAACTCTATCGAATTTTAAAACTGCTTGTCGCACTCTTTCCTGAGTTCATTCTCTCGAGAAAGAAATGAATTTGTTTAAGTCTAGTGAATTAAAAGGCGAATATCTTCAAATCGTCTACAACGCGTTATCAACAGTTGTACCCACAAGAGTTGAAGCAGTTATCTGCTGCTGGCTATCTGGCATATAAAGTTATATAGGAGTCGTTTGGCAGACAAGACTATTAACATGCTATGTTTTATGCGCAGTTACTTTCAAAATAATGCCTAAACTACCCATTGTCTCTTTGTAATAATTTTTATTC
Organism: Melitaea athalia; assembly: GCA_905220545.2. Classification (NCBI taxonomy): domain Eukaryota; kingdom Metazoa; phylum Arthropoda; class Insecta; order Lepidoptera; family Nymphalidae; genus Melitaea; species Melitaea athalia. The sequence continues at coordinate 10,043,134 of HG992190.1, forward strand.
TTTTATTACATATTTTTATTAATCTCTCAATACGTAATTTTATTTTAAATAATATGTTTTTGTTTCCTTTTTAGTTCTAGATGCATTTATGATACAGGATTTCGCCTTTTTTTTCAATGACTTTCAGAAACATGCGGGATCCCGCAAATACCAGGATCCCGCGGGACTTAGACCTCTCAGTCCCGCAAATACCGGGATTAAAATTTTGTTGCGGGATTGCATTCCCTAATACCAAACAAAAGAAATCCAAATATTACTGATAATAATAGCTTAACTGGGCTTTTAATGTAATATTTACACTGTATATACACATTCGTGGTAGGGATTGAAGCTCAACTTTCTACGTAATATATGGCTTTTTTATAAAGCCTATAGTTAGCTATCTCGGAAAATATAGATAGATTTTTACTAGTAAGACGCACTTTGGACGAGATGATACATCACACATACATGGTGAATTACTTAGTCGATCGTTGATAATTTCGAGAGCAGTTCTAACCCATTACTAGCTTAAGCGACACTTTAGCATTAGATATGTAGCCTGCTTAAGTTTAAATTATTGAAAATAAATTAAAATATAAATATTTACAACACGTTATTTATTTATATTATACATATATAATCCCATATTTAATATAAAACAAATAAATTTGCATACAGATACACTATTATTACTATGTTTTATTATACCTGGTGAGGAAAAAGTATGGAAACCCTTAAAAATTCGGAAAACCGCACGGGTTAGTCGTAAAACAAAGGTCACATCCTGTGTAACCTTTAATGAGAAATCCAACGGTGACCACTGATTTGACCTTAAACCTCATTTTCCAGGATATTTCAAGGTAAACTTCATTTTTTTTAATGGAAACTCCTATATTTTATAAATGAATCAAAAACAAAAAAATTTACGTCCGGATACGTTTTTAGGTATGAGGTTAACGTAACCCCTGAAGACCAAATATATGTATATGACATTAAAAATCTCGCAGGCTTAGTGGTAAAACAAAAACAAAAATCATGAGAAATCCAACGGTGACCTTTGATTTGACCGTGAACTTTATTTTCAAGATTATTTTAAGGTCAACCTCATTTTTTTAATGGTAACCCCTATTTTTTATACCGGAATCGAAAAGAACGAAAAATTTTACCAGCACTAAACCACTAAATTAGCGAGATTTTCAAGAAGTCATTACTTAGTATTTGGATTGTGTACTTTATTACAAAACTTTGTAATAATTCAGACAATCGTGTAATAAAAACTCTAGTAAACAAACTGTATTATTACCGCCTGCTACTACACACCACGTAACTCCGTAGATAAAAATAATATTAGATTGTCTTGCGTTTTAGGTCTACTTCTTCAATTAACTTCAATAACATGGAACTTTATATGATTGAATTTTCCAAAAATGTATTACATCTAAATCCAAGCAAATCATACCGACGTCTTTCAACTACTTAAGGAAGATTACATATTATGTCTATTATACTCATCTGAATTAATTTCTAGTCCGATCTTGTGTATAGACGGACAATATAGCGTTTATATACACGTCAACACTTGAACATACCGATGTTAATGTTAATTCCCAGCTCAAAAGTTATATTTAAGTAATCTATACTAATATATAAAGCTGAAGAGTTTGTTTGTTTGGTTGTTTGTTTGTTTGTTTGTTTGTTTGTTTGTTTGTTTGTTTGTTTGTTTGAACGCGGTAATCTCTGGAACTGCTGGGCCGATTTGAAAAATTCTTTCAGTGTAAGATAGCCCATTTATCGAGGAAGGCTATAGGCTATGTGTCATCACGCTAAGACCAATAGGAGCGGAGTCCACGCCGACGAAGTCGCGCGCAGAATCTAGTCTCGTATAAGCTGACGATTGCGATATCTACGTATAATATTGATTTAGCTTAGGTCTGACGTTTTTAGCCAAATCTTATTTTCCTCAAGATTTCAGTTGGTCTTCATTTGCCTCCGCCAGCTCTGTATAGATATATATATAGGTATCTCTAGGTAGTAGGTATACATAATTATTATTAATCTAAACCCTAAGGGCCTATGCACACCACGTTTTTTAAACGCGCCGTCGACGCGCGTTTGTAGCGATACAGACGCGATACGCACGCAAGTCTGCCTGCCTGTAGACCTTTGCACACCTGAATACGCGTTTGAATCAATACAAACGCTCATGTGTATGTAGCGATACAGATGCGATGCAAACGCGTGTGTGTCGTGATACAGACGCGATGATAACGTGCGTTTGAATCGATACAAACGCTATACTAATGCGTGTGTGTATCGATACATACGCGATGCAAACGCGCGTGTGTAGCGATACAGACGCGATGCATATGCGCGTGTGTATCGCTAACAAACTGCTCTGTAGGATAAAAGCGCGTTTAAAAAAGGTGTTTTGCATTAGTAACAAAAGACAAAGACGTACGCAAGTATATCTTCCGAAATTAATCAAATTTCATTTATGACATTCAATTTCCTGTGATCAAATAATAAGGAAAATTAACAAAAATTCAATGAAGTTATTTAATTTGGTTATTTAAAACGAAATATGCAGTAAAGTAAAATTGTAAATATAATAATGAATGAAAATGATTCAAAATTAAAATGAATGTGCGTTCAAAATAAAAATATATCTAGAATATCATAACAACCACAAGGGAACTAAGAACTTATTATTACAATTTAAAATATAAATATCGATTGAAAATTTAGGTAATTAATTTTAACTTACATTAAGTAAACCGCTCCACCTTTTCAAAGCTCGTGAGTTGCAATCTAAATTGCGCATCTAACGAAGGCTTTGTGGCAAACTAAATCAGTAATGAAGTGTGTTGGTGCAGCCTCCACCCTATGTGTGTCCGATTTCGACCCCAACCAACCGCAAGGTACATACATATATGCAAATATACACGACGTTCATAATTTGAAAACGTAACAGAACTTTTTAAATTAAAGTTTATTTATTGATGTATTTTTCCTAAATTTAAAGAGGTTTATATTTAAATTTGTTGAAGGCATATTTTTGTCTGTGAATAATTCACTTTTTTTAAAGAGAAGTATTGAGTTTACTCACAAGAATTCTGTGATAACCATGAATTTATTTATTAAACAGATTTAGCACTTGAAAATTTATGTTGATAGATTTGAAAGTGTAAGCTTTTGATTACAATTCGTATGTTCTTTTCGAAAGACCATCGCAATTGAATAATTATATATGCTTAATAAAAGTGAATATGTTATTACGAGTATTAAAAATAAAAGGACAAGAGAATTCTTTAAACATAGTGCTAAAAATTTGAATGCAGGAAGAGGCGTACAAAATGATATAGGCGGGTAAAATACACATTGTGTGTTTTCTAAGAAACTACAGAGATATCAATTCTTTTAATGATGTGTAGCCTGAGTTTGATCATGTCATGGATTGATTGATTATTTGATTTTTGCATTTTACATTCACTTGTTTTCATTGGTGTTACTTTATTATATTATTATTAATTAACTCTACAAATACATTGAATTGTTAAAATTCTTACTATACTTTTAGTGATATCTCTATATCTTTTAATATTGTAGGTTATAAAGTGGACAAAATGGTATTGACAATACTGCTTGTTTGGACAAAATGGCATAGTATGTCGTGAAACCACCATGTTTTATTCTTTCAGACAATCGAATGAAATAACATGCGACCCTGATACTGTTGATCCAGAAAAAAAATCTAGAATATCTATTTAACCCTGCTGATAAAATCAACGTCAATTTGCAACGAAATCTAGTAGAGCGCAAGGAATATTATATCCAGGCAGTAGAAGACCTCTGCGTGTCCAAGTTCCATTTTTGGTTAAAGATGGTAGTCGACATCCCTGATAGGCAGATCAGTAGCACACAATTCACGTACATCCTCAACAGCTATATTTGAGAACAGCTGTTTCAGTACCCACCATACCCACAATGTCTAGTTCGATATCCTAATAGATACATGAACACAATATTCCAGACAGTGTGATATGCCGAGAGGAATATATGAGGCTGGTAGGCAAGGTAGGTAGGTAGGTAAAGGAAATAACGCGAGAAAACATAAACTTTGTTGTAAACTTCAACAGTAAATACAAAATAAGCTAAACCAAAATTTCATCCTCTACATGAGCTAAAAAAAATCTGTTTTTTTATTAAGTTGATGGATATTCAAAATTCTAATCAGGTAAAGAACCGCAGATTTTATAGAAAAACTAGCCGATCCGTGCCCACTTCGTTGGGCGTTAATTATCTTTGTGATGCAATTATGTTGTGTAGTTCTTAGTAGGTACTAAGTTTTATTAGGTTCATTGTTTAGAATTTTATTTAGAGTTTTATTTCTTGTTTATAGCTAGTATTGGACGTATAAAATCGTAATAATATCGTGTATTTATTATTTTAAATTACAGAACCAAATAACATACTTTAGAACAAATTTTATAGCACTTCAATAAATAATATGTTACTCCAACGCCATCATTCAAAAATCGAAAAAACGACGTCGATAGACTAATAAATAGTCTTCTAATAGCGATAGATGGCGGCGAGAGATGGCGTTAGTATATTTACTATTTTTGAGTTATATTTTTATCTTTTTCTTATTTACTGAATTTTTTGTTCAATTACAATAAAATATAGCCTATGTCACTCCTGAATAGTGTAGCTTTCTGTTAGTGAAAGAATGTTCATGATCGGATCAGTATTTGCGAAGATTACCCCGTATAATATACAAACAAAGTTATAAACTTTCCCTTTTTATAATATTAATATAGATAAAAGCTGCAAAATAATAATCTATTATAAAAATATTATGACCTTTGTTGTAATTAGTATGTCAGTATGTCATTTTGTACGCCTCTTTTCCCTTTTCTAAAGTATACATGTTTCTATAAGAAAATTACTGCATAAATGCATGATAAACGAAGTGAATTTCCTTTATAAAATATATTTTGATGAAAGCTATGCGTATCTTTAAAGTAAATTGCATTACGCTGTCGACGGCGAACACGAATATTCCTTAGATATTTTAACGAAAGTTTTTCTTTAAAATCTTACCTTTTTATGTTGTTACATATAAAGGTTATTTACTGTTGTAAAGTTTAATAAAATACTAGACGTCACCGGCGTTTTTTACCTACGTTTAGTTAACTTACGTGGTCATTAGCACTGTGATTCAGTGTGAGCCAGCCAGGTCAGTAACCTCAGTCAGCAGTAACCTGGCTGCAGGTAAGTAAAGCAATCATAGAGATGGGTGCCTACTACAGTCAGGTATATAATGTAAAATATTGACGGTTTTAGCTTACCACATGTAATTAACATGAGATTGAAAAGATTAAAAAAAAAAAATTGCAGCAGGCTTATGGTGGCAGAGGTTGTTTTTATAAATTCACAATATTAAAATCAGCCTATAAAAAATTGTTTCATCTAAGTAACAGATGAGGGAATATTTTGCTATATCCCGGATCTTAGACCATATAGGATAGGTATTATTTCAGTAGCAATCATGACTCATGAGTACCTAGTTACCTACTACTTTATTAATTGGATTATACAGTTCCTATAGTCTATTCGTAAAGTTATCAAATCTTAATAACGATTACGTATTATTACGAACGTAATTTACTTGGTTGAAATATTTTCAGATAAATATTATCAGTTAATATTGTTATCAACAAAACTAAATAATCACATCGGAATTATCATAGATTATTTTAAGTATCTGGAACGACGAGCTTGCTCGGTATTTTTAAAGTGAAAATTCTTTAGGCGCATAAGGGGTAAAATTTGAATGACCGGTAACGCGGCAGCTTCAGGAACGGTCAGTAGGGGGAAGTCCCCTAGCGCCGAACGGTATGAAATCTATAACAAAAAAAAACGAACGAAAAAGGTAATTTGCAGTGAAAAAGAAAGAGGCAGCGTTACTTACGCAAGTGACACAGGAGCAGTTAGGCCCTCTCGTACAGGTCGTAAGAGCAGATTCATTTATTTTTCGCGGGATCGGCACGTCACGTGTATGCTAAATCTAAGTATACATACAAGAATTACTCGTTTAAAGGTAAGTATTAGATTTAACATCACAAGTATTACTTATATTTTGCAATCGTCATGTTCAGGGTTTATAATAAAAGCTTTTTCAGTTTTTCACAAAATTTTAATTGCACATGTACGATATCTATTTGGTTTGTTCCTTGGTTTTTATTTACAGACGTTTGTATAATTAAATCATGAATTAATTTCAATAAATAATAGAATAGTAAGAAAATGAAATGAATGAAGAAAAATGTATAGGTATAGAAGTATAAAATTTTATTTCAGCTCACTAGAACAATTTATTTTCCCAAGTAATTTAATGTCATGTTATTCATTTACAGTGTACTAACTTTACTACAGTTCTTTCATCACTGTATAGTATATTATTATCCTTATCAAATGCTATTCCATAACCATCATTTAATGTTAAAAGTTTTGACGGCTGCTCGTTATCTTTGTCTATCATATAAATTCCATCTTTAGCGATTACATAAGGATTGCCTTCCGTGTCTGTGTTCATACCACGTATATGTTGTACACCGTCACTAAACCTTATTGGTGCCTTAGCATTTTTATGCATATAAAAAAGACCACTCGGATTCGCAAGAATGATGTTATCATCGCTATCTATCACAAAATGATGTACTCCATACTCCTCAAGATTGGAAATAATATATTTTTTGTTGTTTCTTAACTCGTATAAATCAAGATTAGTAGTTTCAACAAAATACAAGTTATCTTTGAAGAACATATCAAATATATCAATACCTTTTAGAATAGCTGGTCTGTTGATATCTTGGGTTTGATAGTTATACTGGTATATTCCGTCACTGCCACCGAGGTACACTGTGCCGGTATTTTGGTCAACGGCACTTGCAAATCCATTGCGTATATTGGGGACAATATTTACTATATCTGTATTTAAATCCAAAACGACACTTTGAAAACTTTGGTCAGAAAATTCATCGGCATTTATGCAAAAAAATAGTTTGTTTCTCTGTCTATCGAGTGAAAATTTATATGGAATATTAACATCAGCCAAAATGATCTGTTTTCTATGTGGTTTTTGTGGAGCAACACACATGGTCTTTTGTTGCGTGTATTGTTATGTTTTGTTATATCAATTGTTTGCAGATCAATTTAGAAAAGCAAACATTTTTTACGTAGGTAATACTTAAATTTTTACATTATTGTAACAGAATGAACGACAACATGACATTTATAAGTACAATTTATGTTGACAGATTTGACAAAATATTTTAATGTATCTTACGTTTGAATATTTTGTCAAATCAGTCGACATTCGTTTTTTTTTTTTATTATTATAAATAAAAGCCGTTTTCTGTGTGTTAAGGATAACCTTGTGCAATAATGTTGCATTACTTTATTTTTTTACAAATTGAAATAATTTAAAAATGATGAAGAAAAACTACTTTTATTTGTATTCCATATTGTTATGTAGATTGCAAACACAACCAAGTTAAACAATAATAGTGTCAATTTATCTTACAAACATTACTATAAGTTTGTATCCACATTTATACGTAAATCCTTAACTTTAGAAAAAATATCATAAAAATATTATTTAATCAAATAATCAAAAATTTATACCAAATTAATATACGAATGAATAACAAATTTATGTCAAAATTTTACTATACTATACATATTTACGATTTATTCTTTACAAGAATTAATAACAAATGCATATGAATGTGTACAAGATTTTATTTTTCAAACATATTTAATTTATAGTCTCCATTACTTTCATTAATTGAATAACTCTGTCAAATACAAGTATTTTTGCGTCAATACCCCACATAAAGTCTACGTGACTGAATGTTGCCTGTGGAACCCTGAATTTTCCCATTGATCTTCCTAAGCCTCTGTGCAATCTATCAACATCAGCAGGATCAGCCAATGGATCACCGTCAGAATAGTGAAGAAAAACTGGTGCAGTAATTTGAGATAGATCGTAACTTGGTGGGATGGCAGAACCATATATCAGCATGTTTTCCAGTAACCCGTGATCATATCGTCGAAAATCTTTGTTTGTTATACTTTGTCCATAGTGAGCTAATTGTCTTATAGCAGCTCCTGCGGGGGTGTGTCCCAATATAACCGGCACCATAGTCTATAATAAATATGAGAAATATATGACGAAATAAATATTTAACTGCTAAATATTTTTTATGAATTTTTGTAAATAAGTATTTATTATTATTTTGATTTAAGCACATTAAAATATTCTTTTATTTAGTCTTTATTTAATAAAGATAAAGATAAGTCTAGGCACAGATTACTATACTTTTGAAGATAGTTAAGATTTTCTATCCGACCCTTTTCCTTTGCAGTCTAGTGTAATCATCGAAAATGTACGGTGGTTTTTTTTGTGAGGAAATTTATAACAGTAGGGCCAGCAGACTAATAGTGGAGCTTTTTCAACCAAATTACACAATGTTACACGCATTGTATTCACGCAAAATAGGCGCCTGGTCGTCGACTTGCGGAAACCAGCCCGTGTCACCATACCATACCATACACAATGTTACAATATATTTACTATTGTACTCATTCCCTTAAGGCAAATGAAAATAATTTACTGAAATACCCATAGGTGATCTGTATAGATGCCTCAATATTTTATTTTCTACACAATTTTTATAGGTAACTACTACACTAGCTACTTAACCAATATATAAATTGAACAATTTTAAAAGTGTTATTCTTATGAATACTTACTGCATTGTGTTGATTCTCATTCCAGCCGCCCATAAAGAAAAAGATACTACTACAGATGGGCTGGGTAATGGCTTGATCAGTACAAAAAATTTGGCCCAGTAATGTAAATATTTCGCTATTAGGCAATATTTCTCCTATACCTATTAATCTTGCTAATGCCTAAAAAATTTCATTTTGTTTACTACTTAATAACAATTAAAATTAAGGTTCAAGGTTAAGTATGGATGTTGGTTCCGTGTCACTGTCAAATTTTTAATTCAATATATTTTTAAGATCTCGCAAAAAAACGAAACTCGTCATAATGTACTTTACCAAAGTCTTGACATATAATCGACTTACGACTCTATACGGAACCGCATAAAGCTACCTTATTAGCATTCTATGGATACGGGATGGAAAAAGCTTAAACATACCTCCAAATCATAAGCGTAAGGTGCTAGAAAGTTGAACAAAAGATTTCTACTATGTTCCATATATGCTACCGGTGCCATAGCATGCATGGAGATAATTTTCTGATTATATTCTGGTCGAAGTGAAGCCATAACAAAGAATATAGTGGTACCCTGAGAGAAGCCAATGTAATGTAATGCTGATTTTCCTGTATGCTGAAGAGCATAATCAATCATTGCGGGCAAATCCATATTTCCTATTTCGTCCCAGGAGAAATGCCAAAAGCCACTTCTTTGGTCTTGGGGGTTTAGTGTCCGGTGCTTGCGTGAAAAGAAGTTTCCTCGAGCGTTACCCATCCATACATCATAACCTTCTTCTGCCAAGATATATGCTAAAATATGCAAATCAAGCATTATATGTATATATGAGGTACAGAAACTGGCACAACAATTAGGTACTTATCTTCATTTAAAAAATTTAGATTTATTTCCATTTATGTAACTTCTCAATTTAAGAGAAATTCATCCGGTAAACCTAGTTTCCACTTTTACAAGGGCTCTCTTTTTTATAAGTGAGTCTCCCTTTTTATACAGTTTAGTTTTCTTCGATACAGATACCGGTAACTTTTATATATAGAGATTAAAATGTTTTGAGATTAGTATTTCTATACCTATACTATATTAGTAGCTACTTAAATTTTTAGCCTTTTTCAAAAAAAACGTACTTATTTAGCGAAAAAAAGAAATTCACGTAGAGTGTGTGACGTTTTGTCTGTTGGGAGTAAAACGAATACGAATAAATAGCCTACCAAGTCCATTTCCAGGTCCCATAATGACGTGATCTGAAGAAGACGTGGGCAAACCATGCATAAGGAATACAACTGGTTTATCTCCTGCAACGTTATTTGAATCACGTCCATGAGGAATTCGATGTAATCCCAATATGTAGCCGTCCTCAGTCATCACAGAGTGCTCTTCGAAGGGGTAGTTGTATTTTCTTACTAAACTAGCCTACGTGCGATATAGAACAATTATTATTAAACAGGGTATAGATGACACATTGTAGAAAGATCATTTAGTAGGTACATAAATTATTTAAATAAATATTTTAAAGGTTAGACTTATTGCTCTTTCAATTTTTTTTTTTTTTTAATAATACTTAACGCAATTTTAATTCTTTTAAAATAATGTTTTTCCAGTTAACCAACCATATCAAGAGTTGCATCTTCTAAAATATTGTCCGAAATCCGAGCCCCGAAGGCATTATTTCGGACCAGTTCCTCGATATAGTCAGCGTTCGGCGAGTGACCACATGACACAATTGCCACACAACTTAAGAGTACTGTAATTATTAACATCTTTTCTAACACTAATTATTTACTACCGAAACGACATAATATATTACCTCCGGCTTATTATCGAAACAATAAAAGCGTCATTGTGTGATATGATTTTAGACAATCATGAAAAATATTAATATCAATAAAAGACATAATATACGTAACAAGTTTTAGTATATTGTTTGTCTGACTCGAATAGAATTGCTAAAAACTGCTGCACTAATTTTATTGTCAATAATGATTTATAGCTAGTAGCTTTAACTATTTTGTATGAACTCTATATCTATATACAGGGTGGTCAAACCGGTGACGTCCAAAAATTTTTTTTGGATTGCTGACATCTGGAGGTACTCGAAAATACCCCATGTATGTTCTACGATTATTTGTAGTTTACGAGATATGAATTTTTTTTCATATTTTTTAAAATTTTCGACCTAACTACTAAAAAAAATTTTTCTTTGTGAATTAAGCCATTATTTTTATTTTTATTTTTTGTGTCTTAGTCCTTATTAGTTGTTCTCTCACTTACAAAAATTTACATCGAAAATAAATAATTTGGTTTGAGCGAGTCAGAGTTCAATTTTGAAATTTTAATTAAAAAAATAAAAGAGTTTTATGACTTTTAAGTATTTTCAAAAACTTCCCGAAACCCTCAGCTTTGATTACAATACAAAGAAAGTGGTACTTAATAGGCCTATTTTAGCCGTAAACTGCCTTTAAAAATGTACGGGGGCGTAAAATGTCCTAAATTAATTATTTTAAAAGCAACTATTGTTCATTTCCAAGGTAAATTAGGTTGGTTATGTGTGATATAATATATATATATATATTCTTTATTGCACTAAGTAATTACAACAACACATTATAATAAAGGAAGTAGGCAAGGGCGAACTTATCTCTAATTACCATTTATAATAAATAAAACAATTAAAGCAGTTATGACTGATTTTTATTCATAGCAAATTTTCAAGGTGTCTTTTTCCGCTTCTATACACAATCTACAACGTCTTAAAAAAATCTGTTTCAGTCTCCTAAAACTACTGGTTTGTTCTCTGATTTTCGTTGCGGCCTGCCTTAGGTTTTCACGCAGCTCCTTCCGCAGCGAATTTTAAGTACTTTAATTTCTAAAAACAAAATGTTTACTAAAATTTAATAGTTTTCGAGTTTTAGGCAAAAAACCGAAGAAAAGCAGATTTTTTTTGCTTTTTTGCGATTTTTTCAATGTTGCATCACGAAGTTTTTTCCGCAAACCTCAGATTCGGATTCATCATCCCAAAATACATACAGAATGAAAGAAATCAGAACTACCCCAAAGCTTTCCTAGTAAAACACAATTTAAATGTGTTATTTATGAGTCTCTACAGCTTGATATTTTATGGTACTTGGTTTTATTACCGAGTGTTTTTTTCTAAATTTTAGAAACTTTATGTACTTTCTTATACCTTGTCGGATAGGTATTGAATTCAGGTACTTATTTATGTGTTTTTACGTATTTTTTATTAACAATATTTTATTCTACGATTAAATAAAAATGAAAGTGTGACGCCTTATTTTTTACTGTCACGACTTTCAAAGACCCTAATTTAAAAGTTTTAGCCTCTAAGTGATGATTATTAATTTAATTCAATAAAACAATGATTATACAATAATTATCACATTAAAATTTGTGTAGAAATAAGTAAGAAATAAAATCATCGAATTTTTTCCTAGAAAATCGGGATTTTTTTGAAAAATATTAAAAAAATTAATAACTCCAGAACCATTGTTTTTAATGGTGTATTGTATACATAGAAATATAGGATACGAGCTATACTTTAACCCCTCCAGAGCTTGTACACCTATTACCGTTCAACCTGTACCTATATTCTCATACAAGTTTCGTAATAGTATTATTATTAGTCAATTTGAACTTTAATACCATACCATAAAGTTTAAGTGTTGGGGGGAGGGGTCTCGGGAAGGAAAAGTATTAAAAAAAAATTAAAGAATCGACTGTTAGGCGGTATGAAGTTCGCCGGGTCAGCTAGTTAGTTATAAAATACAATTTGACCCGTCTAACTTCGTACCGACATTTTTTTGACCTAATAACGTCTTATAAATTGATGAACACCGGCTGCACGCACGAAAAAGTGTCACCTTCCGCCTGACCCTGATATAAAGCTGAAGAGTTTGTTTGAACGCGCTAATCCCAGGAACTACTAGTCCGATTTCAAAAATTCTTCCAGTGTTAGATAGCCCATTTATTTAGGAAAGCTATAGGCTATATATCATTATGCTAACAGCAATAGGAGTGGAGCAACAATGAAGAATGTTTCAACTGGGGGGTATTTTTCCTTTTGAGAGCTTCCCCAGTTAGCCCAAAGTACCTAACTATTCCACGCGGACGAAGTTGCGGGTAGAAGCTAGTTTTCAATAAACTCCTTTGTATTATACTTACAAAACTAGCTATGCCCCGCGGTTTCACACGCACTAATTTAAGAGTAAAAAATACCCTATAGCCCTTCTCGGTAAATGGACTATCCAACACAAAAATATTTTTTCAAATCGGACCAGTAGTTCCTGAGATTAGCGCGTTCAAGAAAACAAACAAACAAATAAACTCTTCAGCTTTATAATATTAGTGAAGATAATGATAACTCAGTGATAAGAAATAATTCAACACAATTCATAAAAGTGTGCAATTTTTCATCAATGTTTTCTTTATGACGTTATCACGTAAAACTATCGTCCGTAAACCTAAAACTTTACAGCTAAACCATTTTTTTTTTCATAAAAATATCGTTTTTCTTTTAATTTTCTTTTATATTTTTTTTCTTTTAATTTTCAATAATGAAATTATGCTGCAGCCGTTTGGAAGTTATGCGAAGTCATTATAAATGAAAAGATTTATTAAAAACTAGCTGCTGCCCGCGACGTCGTCTGCGTGCGTTCACTGCTCGTTCCTCGTAGGTGATAGCGTGATAATATGTAGCCTATATTCTGACCCGACTTCTTAATAATATTCGTGCCAAATTTGAAGTAAATCCATGCAGTACTTTTTGAGTTTATCCCGGACATACATTTGAAGAAATAAAGGTTCACTGCTCGTTCCCCGTAGGTGATAGCGTGATAATATATAGCCTATGTTCTGACCCGACTTCTTAACAATATTCGTGCCAAATTTGAAGTAAATCCATGCAGTACTTTCTGAGTTTATCCCGGACATACATACAGACAAACAGACAAACAGATAAACAGACAAACAGACAAAAATTCTAAAAACTATATTTTTGGCTTCGGTATCGATTGTAGATCACACCCCAAGTATTCTTTTAAAAAAATATTCAATGTACAGTTTTGACTTTTCTACCATTTTATTATATGTATAGATAACACTTTAGTATAGACACAGGTTAGTAAATAGCACTACGGTATAGACATGATAGACATCGTTATTATAACTATCGTTCGAAATTATGTGGGCGAACAGGCCAAGAAGTAAATATACGAAACGTAACTCTCTCTTTTACTATCTTCACTAACTTATATCTCCCTCTCAACTTCCGTTCGCCTCATCCGATAAGACTTTTCGTAACGCTCTCGTAACGCATTCACCAGCTCACTCCTCAAGAAAAGTGTGAATAAAGAAGTTTTATTTCAACAAAAAATAAAGTGAATATGTACAAAATTTTATTTTATTTTATTTGTTTATATTTAATATATAGTCTCCATTATTTTCATTAATTGAATAACTCTGTCAAATACAAGTGTTTTTGCATCAATACCCCACATAAAGTCTATGTGACTGAATGTTGCCTGTGGAACTCTGAACTGTCCCATCGATCTTCCTAAGCCTCTGTGCAATCTATCAACATCAACAGGATCAGCCAATGGATCACCGTCAGAATAGTGAAGAAAAACTGGTGCAGTAATTTGAGATAGATCGTATCTTGGTGGGATGGCAGAACCATATATCAGCATGTTTTCCAGTAATCCATAATCATATCGTCGAAAATCTTTGTTTGTTATACTTTGTCCATAGTGAGCAAACTGTCTTATAGCAGCTCCTGCAGGGGTGTGTCCCAATATTACTGGTAGCATGGTCTATAACAAATATAAGAAATATATGACGTAATAAATATTTATTAGTTAAATAATTTTTATGCATTTTCGCAAATAAGTAAAGCTGACAGAGGAATATGTGAATAGTAACGAATTTTTGGTACAAACATATGAAAATAATTAATGTTCATTTTAACTGTCATTAATCAAGTCTCCGCTCTATATCAAGCTATTTTAACAAAATTAAAATTTCCTTACAAAATAAACTGGACCACAAAGAAAAAGGGTCAGTTAGAAAATCTTCAATATCTTCAGAAGTACCTTTTTTATGTGGTGAAAATCCTTCATGGGCACCGGAGGGTGTGACGACTCTTACTGCCTAAAAAACCATCCACGTGTGATCAGACCTCCGCCTGAGTAGAGCGAGATGGCCCCCCGCCCCTGATGAGGATTTTCCCCGCGTAAAAAAGGTACTTATGAAGATATTAAAGATTTCTTTTCTCTTGGGGTCTCGTGTACTTATTGAAAATATCCTCAGGTACGGTGGGTTTTTTGCGAGAAACTTCATAACAGTGGGGCTAGCGGACTAATAGCGGATCTTTTTTTTCAAACAAAATACTTGTGTAATTTGGTTGAGAAACGTTATATTTATTATTTTACTCATTCCCTTAACGCAAATGAAAATTAGTTACTTATTGAAATATCCATAGGTAATCTGTATAGATGCCTCAATATTTTATTTTCTACACAATTTTTAGGGTTCCGTACCTCAAAAGGAAAAAACGGAACCCTAATAGGATGACATTTTTGTGCGTCGGTCTGTCAAGTCGCTTTTTCTCAGGAACGCGTGGAGTATCAGGCTGAAATTCATATCAAATACTCAAATCTACTGTCCCTTAGAGTTGTGAAAAAATCAAAATTTTAAGCCAACGTAATCAAAAGATACAGCCGTTTATGTTGCAAATTTTCGACACTCGCAAGTCGCAAGGGGATCAAAACCTACAGGATACCTACTTCCCGTGAACTCAGAATTTTGAAATTTGGTACAAAGCATCGTTTTATAGCACAAATAAAGGAAAAATTTGCAAAAAGCATAAATTTTTAGTTACATCATACAATAAAAATATTTTTAATAATTTTGTTTGTACGGAACACTCGGTGCGCGGCCGTTTTTTTTTTATAGGTAAGTACTATAACTTAACTAATATTTGAATTGATCAACATTTTGAGTTTTATTCTTATTAATAAGTAGGCACTTACCGCATTGTGTTGATTCTCATTCCAACCGCCGATTAAGTAAAAGATACTACTACAGATGGGCTGGGTAATGGCTTGATCAGTACAAAAAATTTGGCCCAGTAATGTAAAAATTTCGCTATTAGGCAATACTTCTCCTAGACCTATTAATCTTGCTAATGCCTAAAAAATTGCATTTTGTTAACAATTAAAATAAAGGTTCAAGGTATGAAAGTCGGTTCCGTATCTCTGTAAAATTTTAATTCTATATATTTTTAAGATCTCGCAGAAAAACAAAACTCGTCATAATGAACTTTACTAAAGTTTTTTTTCTTTTGAACGTCTATAATCGACTTACGACTGTGTACGGAAGTGTTACGGCGTTCTATGGATACGGAACTGTGGAAAAAGCTTAAACATACCTCCAAATCATAAGCGTAAGGTGCTAGAAAGTTGAACAAAAGATTCCTACTATGTTCCATGTATGCTACCGGTGCCATAGCATGCATGGAGATAATTTTCTGATTATATTCTGGTCGAAGTGAAGCCATAACAAAGAATGAAGTTGTGCCCTGAGAAAAGCCAATGTAATGTAATGCTGATTTTCCTGTATGCTGAAGAGCATAATCAATCATTGCGGGCAAGTCCATATTTCCTATTTCATCCCAGGAGAAATGCCAAAAGCCACTTCTTTGGTCTTGGGGGTTTAGTGTCCGGTGCTTGCGTGAAAAGAAGTTTCCGCGAGCGTTACCCATCCATACATCGTAACCTTCTTCTGCCAAGATATATGCTAAAATATGCAGATCAAGCATTATATATGAGGCACAGAAACTGACAGAACAATTACTCATATTAATTTATCTTAATTAGATTAGATTATAGATTAGATTAGATTTTTTTTAATTAGATTTATTTCCATTGGTATAACTTCTCAATTTAAGAGAGATCCATCAAGTAAACCTAATTTAGAATTTTACAAGGGCTCCCTTTTTCTATAGCCTCTATAGGGGTTTCATATAGCTTAGTTTGTTCGATACAGATAACGCTACAATTTATAAAGAGATTATAATATTTTGAGATTAGTATTTCTATACTCATTAGTAGCTACTTAATTTTTTTAGCATTTAAAAAAACATATTTAACAAAAAAAGTAAATTCACATGGAGTGTGTAACGTTTTGTTGCGTTATGTTGCAAAAGCTAAACAAAAACAAACACAAATCAATAGCCTACCAAGTCCATTTCCAGGTCCCATAACGACGTGATCTGCAGAAGACGAAGTCAAACCATGCATAAGGAATACAACTGGTTTATCTCCTGCAACGTTGTTTGAATCACGTCCATGAGGAATTCGATGTAATCCCAATATGTAGCCATCCTCAGTCATCACAGAGTGCTCTTCGAAGGGGTAGTTGTATTTTCTTACTAAACTAGCCTACGTGCGATATAGAACAATAATTATTTATTAAACAGAGTATAGATGACACATTGTAGAAAGATCATTTAGTACATAAATTATTTAAATAAATATTTTAAAGGTTACACTTATTGCTCTTTCAAATATTTTTTTTTTTTTTGAAATAATACTTAACGCAATTTTTAATTCTTTTGAAATAATGTTTTTTCAGTTAACAAACCACATCAAGAGTTGCATCTTCTAAAATATTGTCCGAAATCCGAGCCCCGAAGGCATTATTTCGGACCAGTTCCTCGATATAGTCAGCGTTCGGCGAGTGACCACATGACACAATTGCCACACAACTTAAGAATACTGTAATTATTAACATCTTTTCTAACACTAATTGTTCACTACCGAAACGACATAATATATTACCTCCGGCTTATTATCGAAACAATAAATGCGTCATTTTGTGATATGATATTTACACAATCATGAAAAATATTAATATCAATAAAAAACAAATAACAATTTTTAGTTTTTTACACGCTTTTTATTAGCTTCACCTGTATGTTTGTTAATAATTATGTAGGTATATTTGTTTGTAACCGACTCCTTTGGACTTCATTTTGACCCACTTCTAACGTTCAGATTTCATTCAAACTTGGTAGACTTATCGAGGACCGATGACAATACACTAATTTGATAAAATTATTACATCATCCTAACAGGTTGGCACAATAATCAAGGCTTTTCTCTCTATCCTTTGGGCTTCATTTTGACCCACTTCTAACGTTCAGATTTCATTTAAACTTGGTAGACTTATCGAGGACACATGACAATACACTAATTTGATAAGATTTTCTACTTTTTAGTTTGTTTTTTATTTTTTATTTATAATAATAATAATAATAATAAAATGAATTTATTGCCACATATATACAAGCTAAAATAACACGTTAAGTAAACATACATAAAAGAAACATGAAAACATAACATACATTAACACGTATTAAAATTTGACAAGATATAAATTAATATGAGTAGGCAATAGGAAATGGCTCAGCTTCAGCTGACACAGGACTAAAGTCCCATGCAGCGCTGTTATTCAGCCACTCGCTCCTCCCTGTGATACTAGGTGGGAATAAAGCGGTGCGCTCCCCGGTTTCCGTACAACTTTGTACGTGTATCCAAAGCAGGACATTGACCAAAAACTATTGTAATAATACAAACAATAATATAATAAAATGTTAGTCACCCTTGCGTGAGTATGAATTTGTGTGTGCGTGTGTATGTGTATATTTGTGTATGTGTGTTTGTATTATGTAAAAATTATCTTTGTAAAAAAAAATTTTTTAGGTCAAGCAGTTTCCAGTGGGCATGACTCAGATTATCCGCAGCAATTTGTCGATTGAGTAAAGCTTTTCGATACTTTGTCTTAAACGTTTCAGTACTCATTCGACATCTCAATGGGGGTGGTAAGTCATTCCAAATTTTTGCTGCAGCGAATCTGAAACATCCCCTATACCGTGATGTCTTGTGTTTTGGTTAAACGAAGTTGCGCGCCTCTGCGCAAGCTATGCAGTGCAAAATCCTTAACCCACATCAGCTTTTCGAATAGATATTCGGGTTTTTTATTCCATATCACCTTTTGAATAATACAAGCAAGATTAAGTTCTCTCCTCCCACTCATATTTAACATGCTTTTGCTATTTAGATACGGGGTAATATGTTCTCTCCTGCCGGTATCATAGCAAAACCGCATGCAGGCGTTTTGTACCCTCTGTATTGCTCTCTTTGTGGTGGCCATCAATCTTGGCCCATAGACAGAGCTACGATAATTAAACTGGGAGAGTACTAATAACTCACAAAGAAGTACACGCAATTTTTCGCTTAAATAACCCCTGACATTATATAGTGTCTTTAGTTTAAAAAAAGCAGCTCGTATTTTATTATTAATGTGTTCTATGTACCTTTGTTCGCCATCGAGAACTAAGCCAAGATTACGAGCCGAAGTTACCTGTTCGAGCACAACATTATCAATTTTAATTTCTAATTTGCTATCCAACACATTTTTAATTTGGGATTTTGTACCTAAGACTAACATTTGTGATTTGCTTGGGTTAAGAAATAGCGAGTTATTTCGCGACCAATTATAGATATTATCAAGATCTTCGTTAATTTTGTTCGTTGCTTCTTGGGTATCTTTACTATCAAATGAGTAGTATAGCTGTGTATCATCTGCGTATAGGTGGTATTTACAGTGTTTAATGTATTTATGTAAATCTGCAGTAAATATTGTAAACAACAATGAACTTAGCAAAGAGCCCTGTGGTACGCCTTTTTCCAGTGTTCTAAGTGTTGAGAACTTTAGTTCACCATTTATGTTTTCTGTAACTACTCTCTGTTGCCTGTGTGTAAGAAATGACTCAAACCATTCGCAAGTATCTTTTGAAAATCCGTAGTATTTTAATTTGGCTAGAAGAAGTTCCGGTTGTAAACAGTCAAATGCTCGGGAGTAATCTAAAAGAACCATGATGCTACTCAGCCCCATGTCCGATGCTCCACTAAGGTCATCTGTCACGTGTAGAAGGGCAGTTTCTGTGCCATAGCCTCTCCGAAAGCCAGATTGGAGTTTGGGAATTCTTTTTTTATTTTCTACAAATTGCAGTACTTGGTTTAGGACAACTTTTTCCAAGACTTTAGATAACACCGGTAATATTGATATAGGACGAAGATCTTTTAGTCCAGTGATACTGTTCTTCTTAGGTATTGGTCTCACCAGAGCTTCCTTCCAACACGATGGAAATTTATTAGTTTCGATAGACTTATTAACTATTTTAGTGATGACTGGAATTGTCTTGTCTAGAGTCATTTTAATCATGTCTATATTTAAGCTATCTAGTCCTGATGCTTTTGTTTTGATACTACAGATAATTTTTCTCACATCTATTTCATTTATTGGCTTTAAACGTAGCGTATCATTTTGTACAACATTTGAGTTTATTGAATTTTTAATCTGTCTAATCTTTATAAAAGAGTGTTTTTTAGTTTCTTAAACTATAATTTTTATATTTATTTGTCTTTATTGACTGGAATTAATAGTATTGCTAAAAACTGTTGCACAGATTTTATTGCCAATAATGATTTATGGTAGCTTTAACTTTAACAAAATAATATTATATCGCACCCTTAATAAAACAAAGATTTAACTCAAAAATCACAATTTGTGGGAATCGGCGTTTGAAGTTTTGCACTTTTTCCGCAATGTGTTTGATTAAAAATTACCGATTATTTGTAATGCTTTTCATGACTTTTACTATTGATATCATTAGTTTAAACTACAGAGATTTATATAATAATAGAAATAAAACTGTGTGAAAATCTATTATAGCTGTAAAATGGTGATGAAAAAAAAGTTCCGACTTAAATCTCTTTATGCCAAAAATTACTTATTACACGAACAATATTTTAGGTAGTATGTCAAAAAAATTCTCTTTAGTTTTAAAACATAACAAATAGTTTTAAAAATAAATCATAATATTTCGTTTTATGATTATTTAATTGTAATTATGACGTTGTATGTACTAATGCATCATTTTTTTATAAAACGAAAACTGAAATTTTCCCTATTTTTTAAAAATAAAACAAATTTTTATGAATCATCTGGTTTTTCTATTTCTCTTTATGGTTACAAATATAATTTTATAAACAAAACAAAAACTATATACTATTATAACGAATTAGGTACAATCAGTCTCCAGTAAATATCTCCTAAAATCACAAATAATTACTAACAACAAATAATAATTAGTATAAAAATTAACAGTCTCTTATATTGTCTATCATTTAATGTCCTTAAAATTTAAATGTCTAATAACAATAACATAAAAACAAACACTTTTTACGCCTACAGTGCAGTGAAAAGTGGTTTATTTCAGCGTTTCAAATTCACTTAAACATTGAGATCACAACAAATATCAATCACAGTCATTGTTAGTAAAAAAAACCGTAAAGCAAACTTCTAAACCATTAAATTAAGTACTATAAACAAAAACAAAAAGAAATCTTCTATTATAACGAATTAGGTACAATCAGTCTCCAGTAAATATCTCCTAAAATCACAAATAATTACTAACCACAAATAATAATTAGTATAAAAATTAACAGTCTCTTATTTTGTGTATAATTTAAATATCTTTAAAATTTAAATATATTTTAATAACAATAACATAAAAACAAACCCTTTTCACGCCTACAGTGCAGTGAAAAGTGGTTTATTTAAGCGTTTCAAATTCACATAAACATTGAGATCACAACAAATATCAATCACAATCATTGTTAACAAAGAAAAAAAAACGTAAAGCAAACTTCTTAACAATTAAAGGCATGCAAAATTCTAATACTCATAAATAATAATAAAAAAACCAAAATTAAATTATTGAATTATAAAAATTTGCATAAAAAGGAGGAATTAACTTCTTTGTTATTAACTCTTTTAAATCTTTTTTCTTATTAGTGCTCAACTGTTGCCTTTCGATATATGCTGTGTTTAATGAAATTTCCGATATTTGATTCATTTTCTTTCGTTTATTCCTAACATCTACTTGTTTAAAAACAGTGTCACTGTATGAAGTCTTGTAATAAAAGCTAAATGATTCCGATTTAACAATTCGTAAAATTTTAATATCATTCCAATTTACATTTTTACCATCTATGTCAGTATTAAAATTATAGCCCCACTCTTCTTGAAGAGCTTTTAAATTTATAAAAGATTCAAACGTTAATTCGTGTACATTAATTGCAGGTTTAGTCTTTTTTGCATTTTTGATAAGTGTAACATATTGATCTGGACTGTAAATCGGACCTGATTTCAAATTTTTCTTTACCTCTCTTTCTATAAAGCTATGTACACTATCAGCTTCATTTTGTGTATGACCTCGTATTAGAAATTTATGTGTTATACTGGTTATATTCAAATAAGTTACAGCATACAAGTATAATGTAGCAATATATTTATTTTTATTTTGGCCACAACAGTTATCTGAGTAAAATGTAATCTCTTTCGGATCTGCATCTTTTGAACACACGTTTTGTAAGTATTTCCAAATACATGACCCTATTTCATTTGCACCCCGTTTAGCATCTATCTCAGTCCAAAAGTAACAGTTTACATTTTCGTATGCTTTTTTATCTCCACTTAGTAATTCTGTTAAAGTGAAATTATAGCTGTTTAACTTAGACTTATAATAAAATGCTGAAGTATGGCCCCTTGGACACTGTAAAACAGCCTCTAAGTCATAAATAACTACTTTTCTATCCTTGGTTATATTTTGACGATCAGTAAGTTTTTCAGAACGACACAAAGTCTTCTCCTCCAAATGCTTCAAATACTTGTCTCTTAAATCTTGTTTTTGCTCACTGTTTGAATTTTCATACGATACACATAGATCGCACTGATCTTTTTTTGGTTGGTGAAACCCTAAGTTAAATTCTTTATTAAAAACTTTATAATATGCCATGTAATTACCCACGTTCCTATTAGCTTCAGTTTGCTGTGTAGCAAAGTCATTATATAAATCTTTTATTGTTTTATCACCACCAATGTATTGTTTTGAGGTCCTTGCCCTCACATAATGTGATTCAATTTTAGGGATCATATTAATATGTTTTCTGATGTCTTCTAGTAACGCTGGATTAAGTTTTTTTATGTTGATTGTGTTTTCCTCGTAAGACATCCATCATAAAACCTTCATTCATTCTAGATTGTACTGTGTAAACCATTCGTTCGGAAATAGATAGAGTATTTTTAAAAAATGTTTTGCAGACTCTGATGCTTATGTCGTTTAAAATAAAGTAAAAAGCTTTGTTTGAGCGCCTGGGATGTTCGGAATTAGTATATTTATATTTGGGAACAATATCTACCATACATGTTCGTATATAAGCCCTCTGTTCAACTAAGTTTCCAAGACTCCAAAAATCATTAAATAACTTATACCTACCTTCGGAATCAATATTTTCTGCACATTTGAATTTACATTTTTCGGTACATGTATCTTTTATAAAACGAGCTGGAATCGTTTTACGAGCTTTTGACACTGAGGTATATGATTGACCCTTATTTCTGAGCCGTTTTGCTCTAATTTGCTGCCATTTTTCAACGTTTAGTGATCTTTTGCGGCCCCTACAAATATTTGGTTTACTATTGCAGTCAGAGTCAGAAGAGTTTTGATTTTCAAACATAAAATTTATTCTGTTGACAGGCTTATTAAACAATGTATTAAAATCTACAGTGGGATCGTCGTCACTCAAGTCGACGTCACTTAGATCTGTGTATACAGGAGAAATATTGTAATTGGCCACACTATTGCAATTTCGTCGCTCTCTCAGCTGAATTTGCTGCCTTTCACTATTTTGTGGCAAATTGGAGCAGGACGTCTTTTCTTTACAATCCGTTGTAACCTTTTGTGGGGCAGGGTTTTGGATAGGCATTGAACTATTGGAACTTGAAAAACTCGTTGAAGATGAGCTAGAAGAGCTTGACGATGATGAGCTAGATGAATCGGAACTAGATGAAGATGATTTTGAGGACGATGAACTGGAGGAATGTGAACGCCTAGTATTATTTACTGGGGTTGTTAAAATTTTAGAGACGTGATTATTACTGTCGTGTATACCTGCAGTTTCATTTTCGCTCACGTCTGAATCGCTGCTATAATCAGGTACAAGACTCATGGTTTTTGTTTCAATTGGCATAAATTCTTGAGTAGGTGTCATTTTTCTTGTCAACTCTTCAGTGACAGTAAAATCTTGAGTCGGTGCCTTCATTTTCGTCAGCTCTTCAGTGACATTTTAGATATATTTTGTTGATTTTCCTCTTCAACCGGCGTAACTTCTTTAGTCTAAAATAACAATAATTCATAACACTGTACTTTATTTTAAGGATGAATAGTAATCATAATTATTTAACATGAAAATAGCATCAATCAATCATCATCATCAATCAATCTATTTAGTCGTTTTTCCGTAGAAGAGTAACAAACATCCATCCATACGTCATCCTCATAAACTTTTACTTTATTTACACTAATATGATGGAGAAAAAATATTTATAACTTACTACACTATTATGTTTACCTTATAACTTTTACGCTCGATACGCTGTAACTCTTTGTTGTCGTGTTCAGTCTCTGAATGCGGTATTAAACTTAAGATTTTTTGTGATCTCCAAGACGACGCCATTTTCTAAACCTATAAAAATAAGCATAACAGTTACAAGTTATTCTTAAATTTTTCATGAAAAGGGGATTAACGTTGAAAGTTTTTACCTATCTTTCATCATTCTAAATATTAAAAAGAAGTAAACAAAAATAATTTTTATAAATAGCCTTATTTATTACGATAAAGTGATGCTTAATCAATTACTCCAACAACTAAGGCATATATTTTAAAATAAAACTGATGTATTAGGCGTTAACTTTGTAAAAAATTTCAATTTTTAAAACAAAACCGAAGTAAATACAAATGTTACACATCATCATCAAACGCGTTTTCTAAGAGAAAGAAGTCTAACAAAAATCATCTTTTTATTTTTAAATAATAAAATTTTCCACACTTACCTTTTAATCCAATACCGAATTATTTGATGTTACTCAAAACGACAGCACTACAATTTCCGCTCACTGCCGGTGCATCACTGAATCACGCCACTTTATAAGAACTGACTTGTTAGTTCCTGTTAATTGAAAAGAGAGCAACAATCGCGTATCTCTTTTTCTCTTATAGTTAAAACGCCGGAGTCGAAGTCTACCTATTCTTTAAGCGACGAAGACGCGTTTTATAGTAAAATCTCCAAATCAACAAATTTTGAGTTACATCTTTGTTTTATTAAAGGTGCGATATTTTATTTTGTATGAACTCCAAAATATTTATTGATACAAAACTATCTGACCCGGGGAACTTATGCCAACATTTTTATAATTTTTTTTTTTTCGATTTGTTATTAACACTTTAGTATACACATGATCACATGATAGATAGCGTTATTATAACTATCGTTCGAAATTATGTGAGCGAACAGTGGGATTACGATCCGATCGAAAAATATTGTTGTTGTTTTTTATGTTACATTGATAAACAAAAAAATATCGCAAATCCATAAGATTGCAAAAAAACGTGCGAAAATAGTTAATTTTTTAAGTATTAAATTATGTATTTAATAATATTTGAAGGATATCTCTATATTATAAATAAAAATGAATCGCTGAATTTGTTGCTAAGCGCAAATCTCAAGATCAGCTGAACCGATTTCAGTAATTCTTTTTTTATAATATTTCTTGACGTACGAGGATGGTTCTTACGGAGAGAAAAATTTAAAAGAATTGCCTGAAAAGTCTAAAAACAACACTTTTCTATATTCCCATACAAAAGATTCGTAATAATACTGAAAAGTCAATTTAAACTTTAATACCACATCATAAGGTTTAAGTGTTAGTAGAGGGGTTCCGGGAAGGATAAGTATTAAAAAAAATTAAAAATTAAAGAATCGACTGTTAGGCGGTACGAAGTTCGCCGGGTCAGCTAGTTTTATATAAAAAAGGTGACTGCTGCGTTTTTATTAGGGGGCGTTCAAGTATTACGTAACGCTAATTGGGGGGAGGGGGGGTCTTGTTAAACGTTACGATGTGTTACAGCGTAGGGGGGGTTCGAACAGCGCATTACTTAACATTGTTTTATTTGTTTATTTAAAAAAACCAGGGTATTAAAATCTATTGCTTTATTCGTTTATTACTACCACAAACGCGATTAAAACAATAAAAAAGTAATTTAGCGACTTTCCGGTTAGTTTGCGCAACAAATTTGTGACATTTGGGTAAAATTGGTCAGTTGGGTGTTACGTAACGTTTATAGGGTAGGGGGGGGTGTACAGGAAAACGTTACGGCGCGTTACATGGGGGAGGGGGGGTCAAAAATCTTCAAAATTTGCGTTAAGTAATACTTGAACGCCCCCTTACATAAGTACCTATATTTCATAAAAAATCTTGTAATATAATAAATATACTTTATAGGAATTTCAATTAAGGAAGGTAGGATGTATAGTCTTTATAAAATGTTAGTAAGTAGATACTTATAACAATATAAGATTCGTTTTATTTTCGAAGACGTATAAATGTTTCAGTACTTCAAACGATTCTTTTAAAATTAAAATAAAGATTGTAGATGGGTCGAGTATGCTACCATGCCAATTATAATTGATGCAGCAGTTCTTAAGAGCGAGCTTCATTGCAAATATTTGGCGTAATGTTCACCGTCAAATTCCAACGGAGCTATCTCCTACTGACCACGGCTGGAAATTAGAAATTGAGAAACGGGAGAAAACGAAACACTCAAAATCGCGTAATCCACGCGGATGAAGCCACGGGCGCAAAGCTACACTAGCTACGTGTTTTAAAACAATAAGCTAAGCTTAAGCTTTATTTCATTGTTACGCTACTATTTCAAACAGTAGGCACTCACAAACATCAATTATAATTAAACGACACTCATCAATCGATTTAGATGATAAGACCACCAAGAATACCTAAATAAATGCGGAGTATTGGAATTAATGGAATGTATGAATTCGGACAACGCGATTTAATTCAGCGTCATCAGCGCCATAGTATGTTACGTTGGCGTCTTTTAAACCGTTATCCGCTTTTCTATTTCTTCGTATATTTTTAACATTAATATAAGTAACAACAAAAGTGTAGAAGTGTAGAAACAAAATATTTACTATTACTACCATTTCATATTATAAAGTACTTACTTACCAAGGTGCCAACTCTTCTCTCTCCCATACCATCATGCGCAGTACATTATAAACAGGAGAAAATCCTACTCGAGGCCGTTGAGTGTGAAGCGTTTATTTATTTACTATGACTACCATTTCATATTGTAAAGTACTTACTTACCAAGGTTCAAACTCTTCTCTCTCCCATACAATCATGCGCAGTACATTAGGTATAAACAGGAGAAAATCCTACTGGAGGTCGTTGAGTGTGAAGCGTTTATTTATTTATTTCATTCGGTTTCGCACGGATATCTAACAAAAATTTCAAAACATTTTTTGTTTTTCTAATTTAAAAAAAAAATGTAATATAGCCTATGTCACCCGCGGGTATTGTAGCTTCCCAAAAGCG
This sequence comes from Melitaea athalia, assembly GCA_905220545.2. NCBI lineage: Eukaryota > Metazoa > Arthropoda > Insecta > Lepidoptera > Nymphalidae > Melitaea > Melitaea athalia. The sequence continues at coordinate 10,070,521 of HG992190.1, forward strand.
AAAGAATTTTTCAAATAAATAGCATGCTATTTATAGCAGGCAGTTGAGCGATGTGGGGCAGAGGGAATGGACTCGCCGACTGTATCTCAAGATTCTCAAGGAAAGAACGCAACATTTATCGCCGTATTTCCTCAAGGAAAGAACGCTGGCTCGCCGAGCTGCTTATTACTTCTAACGACGATATCTCAAAAACTCTTCATCTAATATATAGTGTAAAGATCAATTTTAATCTGCATTAAATGCCTAAGCTAACTGTTATATTCATTTGGATAAGTATTAATACTGAACTAAAGAAAATAGCTTTGAAAATAACGTAATATTGTTTTAAATTTTTTTTGACTAGCCCGTTGGCGCAGTTTGTAGTGACCCTGCTTTCTTCTTCGGGGGTTGTGGGTTCGATTCCCACCCCGAGTCTGGGTGTAATATGTATTTATTTATATATGTAGTATTTATTTGTATGTTTATTGAAAAAAAACCTAACTATACCAGTCGGCTGTTACCTATAACACAGTTTCTTACTTTAGAAACAGACGACCGTGTGTGTGTGCTGTATATATTTATATTTATTTATTTATTTATAATTAAAAATTTCAACATAAAAGTGGTTATTGTAAGTCGACCGCAAGAGATAGAGATATGCTATCGCGGACTTTTTTGTAGCATTTTTATAGATTTTGAATTCGCTAGTACATAACTCAACTACATATTATATCTTTGCTAGTTTATGCAGCGTTCGCGTGGAAAGCTCCCACTTGGCGAGATTTTTTGCGACCTCTTCAACATTTAAATAAAAGCATAATAAATTATATACCTAATCCTTCCTCAAGAATCACTCTTTCTATTGTTGAAAGTAGTAGTTTTCGAGTTTATCGCGTTCAGACAGACAGAACAGAAAGACGCGGCCGGGGGACTTCTTTTTACAAGCTTTTATTTAACTTGCAATGTATGTATGTATGTATGTATGTATGTATGTAAATTTAATGAATGTTTGTTCGGGTGAAATCTTGCAACTCAATTTTGAAGCAGATATCTTCAACCGATTGAGCTGAAATTTTGTATACAGGTTCAATTTAGATGACAATGCATGATTTGTATGTATTTATGTATGTATGTATGTTTGTTCGGGTGAAATCTTGCAACTCAATTTTGAAGCAAATATCTTCAAGCAATTGAGCTGAAACTTTGTATACAGGTTCAATTTGGATGACAATGCATGGTTTGTATGTATGTATGTTTGTTCGGGTGAAATCTTGCAACTCAATTTTGAAGCAAATATCTTCAAGCAATTGAGCTGAAACTTTGTATACAGGTTCAATTGGGATGACAATGCATAGTTTGTATGTATGTTTGTTCAGGTGAAATCTTGCAACTCAATTTTGAAGTAGATATCTTCAACCAAGTGAGCTGAAATTTTGTACATAGGTTCAATTTGGATGCCAATGCATGGTTACCTTTGTGACGTCATTCTAAATCCAATATGGCGGCATATCCAAGAGTGCGGACTAGTTATTTTTAGTTCACTTCTACAATATGGGTATCAAATGAAAGGGTTTGCTAAGAATAATTCGAATAAAGTGACGTGATAACCGACTAAAAAGTCAAAAATAAATTAAAAGTAAAAAACCTTTTTAAAAAACAAGCTTTTATTTGAATGCACTAAAACGAAAAAAATAAATTTTTACTTTAAAACTTTTACTATCTACTTATAAAGTCATTACACATCATCTATATGATATAAAAGCTTGTCGCAAGATTTGCTTGTAAACAAGTAAATTAAATAAATTGATGTGATTGATTTTAACTATTAAAATTTTCAAACTAAGGAAATACGAGTACTATCTCGCGACAAGCTTTTCTATCATATAGATTATGTGTAATGACTTTATAAGTAGATAGTAAAAGTTTTAAAGTAAAAATTTATTTTTTTCGTTTTAGTGCATTCAAATAAAAGCTTGTTTTTTAAAAAGGTTTTTTACTTTTAATTTATTATAATAATTATGTAAGAATAAA